>JAPFBE010000003.1:53302851-53914101 GCA_034336665.1 Luscinia megarhynchos | reverse complement strand
TAAGAAAAAAAAACCTATTAATTTTATTTTATTCATTGTTTTATATTTCAGTAAATATGTTGCCTTTTTATGCACCAAGATACTTTCAGAACATGATGATAGTATGTGACATCCCACTGCTAGGAAGGATTGTCAATTACTGAATTTTTTGTGGTGCTTCTATTTTTGTATCACAGAATGGAGTGCTAACATTCATCAATTTCACCTATGTGCAACCAGGAACATGTTTTTACAATTTATTATTCAAGCATCTTAGGAAAAATAGTCAGGCACTGAGTCTACTGAAGAGCATTAAATGCTACACACACAGAAATATAAAGCTGAGAAAGTAAATTAAGTAAGAAGACTTGAATGGTGTTAAATGAAAAATTAACAAAAACTCATAATCTATTGAAATAATAAAAGAAAGGCTAGAATACATATATTTTCAATGCACAAAGTTTAAATGCCAATTCAACTTTTTATTAACAGCTAGATTTTGGAATTATTTTATGTGTTCCCCAAAAGACAGTGAAACAAATAAAGTAAATCTCCAGGGATAAAGATTAGTTCAATATTTCATAAGAGATTCTGCACTTTTACAGAATTTTGCTCGAATCACTGAAGGGTTGAGTAGAGAGTGGTGTTAAACAGTTCAGGATGAAGTCTAATTCTGAATTGAATAAATGCATTTACACAAATACAGGCTCTACTACCATGTGTATATATTACTTCTATCCATTTAGTACAGTCAGAGTAGTATAAAACCATATAATTAGACTTTTAAAAATGCCTAAGTTGTTAGAATATTAAGAAACTAAGACTTTCAGTAGAGTTCTAAGTCTCACCATCTGCTTTAAAACTTACCTGTACAATACAGTGCACTCCAGGGTCCTGGCTTTTTCTTCAGTCCAGTGATCCCTAATAAACAAACTCTGCATTCAAGAACTTGTTTTCAGGAGCTGAAGGAGCTGTAGTTGAAAATCTTGTCTCACTCTGATATCCAGAGAGAGAAACAACAAAGTAGCTCTGATTTCTGGTGATTGATCTGGAAGTTAATTATAAAAGAAAAATGATAAAAGAAAATATTTCACTGCAATTTCTTGCCTCTATTAGTTGCAATGCAGTCTGGTATGAATGAACTATGACATTTTTTGCATTTCAGTTGAATACATAAAATCTTTGTTGCATCATTCAAACAATATAAATCATGCTTGCATACCTTCACTAAAAATTTTAGGAAAAGAGAGAGCATGAAATAGAGATTTGATGAAGAATAACAGTCAAAAAATCCTTAGACAAGCCAAATAAACATTCTGGTCATTGTTAATTTAACTCACATCATAGTTTCCTCCAGAAGACTTCACAATTCTCTTTATTTTGACACCTGTCCCTTTGCAGTTCTTTGTATCTGGCAGAGCCAAACAACTGTTGGCTGAAAGCAATGATTTTGTGCAGCAAAACTTCTGCCTCTGTCACATGATTTGTGATGGTCAGTACTTAATTGTAAATTCTTCCCTGTAAATTTAATTACCGTTTTAATTACTCATTTTAAATACCTCATTTTTCCTTTTAATATTTTAAAATACATTTCAGCTCAAGCTTTTCAATTTCTTGCACTGAAAACCATGAATTGGATGAAAATTGTCTTTTTAGGAGAATCAGATTTAGATAATATCATACAGTTGTAAATAAATTCAAAGTGTTAATTTTAAAATGTACTGAAATTGTTATGAAACACTGTAGGCAATGTAATAATTTGCTTTTGTTTTTACAAGGAAATAGAACCAAATTTTCACTGCACAAAATAGCTCACACTGAAAATAACTCGATTTTTAATTTTTAATATTTTTTTTTCATTTTCTGTGAATGCTTGTTAGGTTTATTGTTTCACTCTGTCTTAATTTATTGGAGCAACAGTCTTTCAGAACAAAAAATTCACCTAGCACAGATTGGACATTAGTAGATATTTTATTGAAGAAATTGTTTGGTTAAGAAATCTAATAATGTCATAGTTTTAGAAAATAAAAAAATTACTTCCACAATCAGATTATCTTGGAAAAATGAAAGAAAGAAGAAAATATGCTCAAATAGAAATTTTCATTAATTTTTTTCTTTATTTAATTTCTTAAGAATTGAAAGATACAATTGTTTTCTTAGGTTTAAATGTTCTTTCACATCTGACTCCTCACATCTTTATTATTTCAACACGGTATTTTATAGTGTATATAGCATTTTTCTAAATGTCTAGTTTTTAAAATATAACACTAAACACACTTACTTTGCATAATACTTTCATTCCATCAACACTTTTTTTTCCATAATTCAATAATTCAATGACAGACAAGCCTGTGTCATGTAATCTTTCATAAATTTGCTTGAGGCATCAACCACCTCTCTAGGAACCTTTTCCAGTGTTTGACCACTCTCTTGATAAGGAAATGCTTCCTAGTGTCCATTGTGAATGTCCCCTAGGGCAGTTCTGAACCATCCCCACCTATCTTATCACTGGATCCCAGGGACTCCATTGCCCCCACCTCAGGAATGTGTAGAAAGCAGTGAGGTCTCTCCTCAGCCTCCTTTCACCAAACTAGCCAAGCCCCAAGTTCTCAGCTACTCCTCACAGGACACTCCTTTCAGCCCTTTCATCAACAGTTTTTTCCCTTCTCTGGACTCATTCAAGGACCTTTAAATCCTTCTTATATTTTTCATAATGTCCGAGTCATTATATCACTACTGTATTTCACGTTGTTCTATAACCTTGCTGTGGCCTGACATCCTCAGTTGCAATCTTCCATCTTTCTTTAAAGCACCTCCTACAGATGCCTCTGACTAAGAGCACGTTCATTATATGCTAGAAAGCTCAAGGCTTTAAACTGCCATCCATTGTCACATATCTTATGTCACATATCTTCCCATGCAGCTTGGTCCTGTTTTGATTCCATGATAATTTTACAATAGCCAATAACAGGGTAATTAAGAAAGCAAATAAGTATTTCAAATATTATTTCTGGATGGTCTTAATAGTGAAACACAAATTTACAATTTTTTCTGTGGCAACTGTAGGACCTACATAACTAGTTGACTAAACACTAGTCCAGTTTATTCTTTTTCAGTCCTGTTTTTTCAGCAGTTAGGAATAATCAGTTTTAGTAATTAAATAGACACACAAATTAGCAGCAGATCACAAATTGCATGATAGGCTCACACAGTGATCTCAGCTGGAGTTTTTATATGATAATATAATTGCTCAACTTATCCAGGGGTGTCAGGTTAAGTTATTCAGTGAAACTACAACACACAGATGAGGTCACAGCAAGGTTGAAATTTGATTTTTACTAAACTACATTTATCTCCTTGAGATTCCAGAGCTGCATATGAATATTCATATCCTTGAAGGCAGCAGCTGCATTAACAATGCACAAATCTGTATTAAAGATATAGACCACTGATAATAGACAGTGATTTTTAAAGAGTTAGCAAGTAAGAGAAAAATAAGTGACAGAAATATCAGAACAAAGGGAAATGAACAGAGAGTATGCAGAAGACTTTAAAATAATAGGGAGAGAATCCCTTTATTTTTTATTTTTAAGAAGTAATATTGATTTCTCTGGAAAAAATGACAAAATAAATTAATATACCTCAAAAATAATGGAACTAACACTGGAGTTAAGTTTCCTCTTTGAAAGACTGCTACTGTGAATAGCCAATGAAATTCTTTACTTTTTATCCTTTTGGGCTCTGAGGTGGAGGTGCAAAGTTTTAGTAAACTTTAGTCAGCAGACATTAGCACGGCTCTGATAATGGAACGAAAGTGTAGAATTGCCAGTGATGCCTAGCTACAAGAGTGCTTTGGGATGGTGACCTAGAAGGATCATGTCCAAGTGCACACACATGCACACAGCAGCCTAATAACACTCATTACCTGCAGCTCTATTTTACAGGACTCCTGAAGATGATTTGAGGAAATCATGGAACATTTGGATTTGTAAATGCCGTGGCAAATCCCTGTACTGAAGTAGATCAGATACACAGGAGTGTTTTAGCAAACAGTGACACATTACTGAGGACTATTTTAACTCATCTTTAATACAGCTATACAATAATGGCTGATTTTTACCATCACTGAATGCCTTCTGCAGGAAATGGCATGAAAACACACCTTTTCCCTTTCCTACTTATGTTTTTCTGGCATATTTGATGAGCAGGTGTTTTGAAAGGGTTTGAAAACTGCATGAAAAATTTTCTGAGGTCTGTAAATATCATGTGAACAAACCAATTTTGATGGAACAAATTATAAAAATTTCATTATTTAATTAAATCTGAGTTGGACAGATTGTTAAGTAGACATTTCTATGCCTTTTCCTTGTAAAGTTCACCTCATCTACACATGAGAAACAAACCCCACAATAAACAAGCAAATAGATAGCTAATTTTTTATTTAAAACACAAACTAAAATAACATCAAAATCAGACTAAGAACAGAACTGACATAAAAGAACTTTTAAGCAAATTAATCTCTTTGAGTTACACCGGAAGTGGGTCTGTATTTCTGCTATTAGAATACAGTTTTGGCAATTGCGTAGACTTTTTCCTTGGTTTTTCTCTTTTTGATTGGCACCACCCTGTCCTGAAGCATTTTATCTCACTAAGTATACAATTTCTCTGAACAGGGCTTACCTTTACCAGAAAATACTGCTACTACTGTTGCAGCAGACCACACAAGTATAAAAGAAACCCTACTTTCTCCTCAAGTCAATGCCTTTCAAAAGGGAGATACCAGGCAGTACATATACTTCAAATAATTAGGAACCATTTGTGGCTGCTGTAACTGCAGTGGAAATTTTCACAACTGCATGTTAGTTTTGGAAGTGAAAATACGACCTATATTTGCACTTGTAGCCTTAGATAAAGCCATGATACTACAGAAGTGGTCAGCTCTTTGAACTTATTGAGAAAATATCTGCCACTTTTTTATACCAAAATTAACACAGTAAGATCCTGGCATTCACATCTGTGGAAATACCAAGATTTGCATATTTATTGATAATGTGCATATTTTTTGTAACATATTCCCAAAGACTATAAAGCGGCTGCAAGAGACACTCTCCTACAGAATTTATGGGAGGCTGTGGAAATATACTGGGAACGGGAAGAGACTGCAGTAAGAATATCTGCTGTAAGCTAAAGGACCACCTTTAGCTGACAAAATAGTTTTACTTGGCCTAAGCAATGAGTGGTGCCCTAAACCTGCAGTTATACAAACATGGAAAGTTTATCTGACTCCAAATGACTTGTTTTGGGCACTCAGGCAGACTAAAGGTTAGGAATAGGGAATAGCACTCAGGCTGGCTAAATACTAGCCTCATGTGAGTCCTTGGCAGATATATTTGGTTCTGTTGTCACTTAAGAGGTTATGCTAAGAGGCAGCTGGAGGGAAGTGGAGGGATGCATTATCTTTTCCTTAAGTTAACAAAAATTAAAAATTTTTGCTAAAATTTTTGTTAAATTAATTTCTATATCCTTCAGCTCAAAGGTTGGGGGTTTTTTCAAAGCTTTTGGTCTTGGTAGATTCAATTCACACTTCTTGTATTGAATAAGACAATATTAAAAACAAACAAACAAACAAACAAACAAACAAACAAACAAACAAACTCCCTAAAATTAAACAAATACAACTCCAATTTTCTGAAGGACTTGACCATTCCTGAAAAGATCGCTGCTTTATTAATATATTAGCCTCTTCAGCAGAATAAATAGTAAAGTTCATTTTGTAAGGAAAGTGTTGATACTGATAATACTATTTCATTAAATCTTAAATAATTCTTAATTGTTTTCCATAAAAAATATCCAGTTTTGACCTCCTACTTGTTCTTTAAAAAATTTAGATGTTAATTAAACAACATGTGGAAAAGACTCAAAGACATTATTTTACTGAAGCTTGGAGAAAACCCAGTAAACCCATTTCAGTCTAAAGCACCATCCAGGGAACTGAAACAAGTGTGTGTCAGGATGTTTAATATTATAGCCTAGGGGGACATAACACTTGCTATATGTGGGAAGTAAACAGCAGGGCTTTTCACTAAAAAATGAGACTGAGGAAAACTTGTGATCACAAAACAGAAAACCATATCTCCAATCCGATACAAATATAAGAGTTTCTCCACAACTCAAGCTGTGCCTTTTCAAACTCAACTCTCATATTATCTTTTTGTGAAACTCTGTCTATGTTTTTCACTTTATCTGAAACACCAGATGATTATCTGACTTATCCTCTATTATATTACTTAAATGAACTGGGCAAAAAATGGAAAGCTTCAAAGGTACAACCCCTCTTCACAAATATAAATCAAAAATACAATATTATTTGCAGGGTTTTTTCATTGTTCCTACATTAAGAAAAGAGAATTTTTCTGATGTGATTTCTGGGTATCAACAAATTATATTTATGACTAGTCATTATTTTTTATTTAATTTTTAAAAATTGCCTTATGATTCAACCCTGCAAAAGCGTGGTATCCTGCCACCTGAAACTTACATTACAAACTAAGTTTAATGTTCCAGAAGTTAATTTTCTAACAAATAACTTCACATATGTACTTGCATTTTTTCATTTCAGAGAGTTATTAGACTCTTTATTCAGCAAATGTTAACTTGACAATAAGAACAATAAATTATGTTAGTATTCTCCTTTAATAAATAAGAAAACAGCAATTCATAACTAAAGCTTTTCAGGGAAACAGAACTGCAATTTAGATTTGTGTTTCAAATTAGTGAAAATGTCACAAAATGATAGTCCAAGGCAGATCAATATTCCTTATTTCAGATATAGTCAAGAAAAAAGGCTTTGCAGTTTCGTAATACAGCATTATATTTTTCTTCGGGAATTTAATTCCCCCATGTTTTAAATAGTGTCAACAGGGAAAAGTTCAGTCTTATTGTCTGAATAGATCCAATAGGAGTTCTCAGGCTGTTGTTCTCACATCAACCTAAGTAAATTAAATGCAAACAGCTTCAGTGATATAGAGGCTACTAGCCAGTCAAGGAAGCAAACAGTAATTTATCTGTGTTATACTCTAATACCCACAGTTTCTTGGACCCTTGAAATTACCAAGATTCATTGTAGTAAGAGACAATGGGGTGAAAGAAGCTCTTTGTCTCTGGTATGCCTAGACGTCTTAGGTAGCTTGATTATTGCACGTGATAAGAAATAATTAAAATTAATTAGTCACCAAATTCAGGGATATTTGAAAGGGCTTTCATTGTTGAAATCCTTTTTGGTTAATAGTGATAAATTTTGAGGTCTGGGTTTTGTTGGGGTTTTTTTGCTGTTTTGTGAGTTTTCTTTTTTGTTTGCTTGTTTGATGGGCTTGGGGTTTTTGCTTGTTTGTTTGTTTGTTTTAGTTTTTTTAATTGTACTTAAAGCCAAGGAAGTATAGAGGGAAAAATACTAGGATAGAAATGCAGCCTGGATTTAAGTATGCTTTACATTCCTGAAAATGAATTTTAAAATGTCCTGAGTATAATACTGTTGGGTAACTGTCCTTAGCATGATACTGATGGTGACTTTATGCCAGTACTAACTTAGGGGGCTTGTTAAATAATATTTTTAAGCTTTTAGTTTTATCACCTACTCTGGATATAGGATTCCTTGCCAAGAGTTCAACACATTGTTGTCGTAGTTCCTCACTTGCAGGTAATAGAGTCCCTTTCTGAGTCTAGCCTGTTTGCAATGGTCGTAACAATCCACTTAATATAACACAAGAGCGAGTAAAAACTGTGACTTTAATGCTTATCTAGTCACACTAAAACCTGAGGAGAAAACTTTGGTTCCTTCCCATATGGACGACAGAAAAATCAAGTCAATAAAAATAAATAAGCAAATGAAAGCAAGTTCCATCATTGCATTTACAAGTACTTTTCAAGTCACAATTCAATACCTAAACGAACGAAATTGTTGCAGCAGCATCTGGCACTACAAAATTGCTAAGTTCTATGACATTTATTTCCATCTAATAATTCGACTGAAAGGTTACATTGACTTGAAGTAGCAGAAAGAGCCCTGCTCATGGTAAAAACATTTGCAAATTATTTTTTTCCTCCCCAGATATTCACTGATGATCACAACTGGCATTTCCCTTGTGAAACTCTTACAGTTTCCCATTAAATCCTCCATTTTAATGAGCTGGATTTATTTTTTTTGTTTACTCTTTGTCTTTATTTTGATGGATATTTCTTGTTTTATCTTTAAGCCATATAGGAAGCTATGTTAGTACATAGATTCCCCATTCTATTATAACTGCTTTGATCACAAAGTTTTGACTAATGATGCCAAATACGACACTGTGGATTAGTGTCTGGCTGCACTGAACTGCTTCATTTAGTGTAGGCAGCATAGAATGCTACCATAATAAATTTAGGATCATTAGTACAATTGCTCTATGGTGATAACTTTTCAGGCAAGAAACTGGATGTTTCTGCAATCTGAATTAAATGAGCTCCACAGACTTTAAAACACCAGGCAATACAAGTAAATATACATGAAAACTGTGATTTTGTTGATGTGTCCACATTTACACTTGAAGACTGGAAATAACATTCAAAGGTACTTTGGTTTTCTTCTCCTAATCATGATGTTGTCATATTATTTTCCATATTACTTCAATAGCTGCAGACAGATTTTTAATCTGAACAGAAACCAAACAAGGGAGGAAATGCTGGGTAGGTTAATTAATGAAAAGAGAAAGTGAACAAGCTAAAGGTTTATCACTGTATTAGAAACAAAAAGGCCTGAAAAGTTTGGGTGTGAGTATACACACACACACACACACATACACACATACATATATACTTTGTATATTTTATATGCATACTTAATACACCTTTTTGTGTAACGGAATTGAAAAATAAGAATTTATCTCCTGTAATGTATTGTGAAATGTCTGACCTCCTAAATGGGTTCAAGTGTAACTTACTGTTTCCCATCACAAGGTCACTGCTGTATTTAAGAGCCTTGAGAAAAAAGATAATTGATTCATCTGATCTATGTTCCTTGCTCATCTCACTACGCCTATTTCTCATCTGCCCTGGGTTAATCACCAAGTCCACAGCCTGCTGATGTCCTCCATTACATCATAATTAGAATAAGCAGGCAGAGATGGGGAAAGCTGGTGAAATTATTCATATTTCCTTCTGAAGAGCCAGATGTTGCTGGATAGATTTCATTTAATTCTGTGACAGTTGCAATAATAGTCTCCATGTGCAGAGAGCTGATAGTGACATCGATAGTGGGAAAAGTGAGCTGTGCTTCTTAGTTACTTAGTTATGGTTATTCATTTTTGGGGATCATCTCATCCTATTTGCCAATTATAATGGATCAGAGATGGATTTAACGTATACATATGAAAAATGCTTAAAAAATAATTCCAGAGAAGTTGAATCCAAAGTTGATTTTTTTTTTAACAAAAATTTCCTGTTTGGTAATATTATCTAAGAGACAATATATACCAAATTTCTATATCATATTGTTAAATCTGAGACATCTTTTCTATTCAATGTTTATGTTTTTAAAACTGATACTGCCTGGGATGAATATCAAGGTATCTAGAGAAAGATCAAATTTTCTAAAATGTATTTGCATTTTGTGTAAAAAGTCAATAGCTAACTTTCAGAGATAATAAAATGACAAATATAACAAAAGATGGAATGACTGAGAGATTTTACCTTTGTGGGTGGCACATCAGATAAAAAAACGTTATCTTGCATTTGAATACAATTATTATTTTGCAATTATTTGAATGTATATTATACAATATTTTTGGGTGATTTAACCTTAGGAAACTTCTTGCCTAATATTCATATATTGCAAAAAGTGTTACTTACATTCAAATGGAAATACTGACAGCAACATAAAAACAAATATCTGGCAGAATATCCTTGTCCTGAAAAAATTAATACAAGGCTGCTCTGGAAGGACCCCATTGTAGCCTTCCAGTCCATTACAGGGGTTTATAAAAGGAGTCAGACAGTATTCTCCTGCAGACAGTGACAGGACAAGGAGCAGTGGTTGGACACTGAAAGAGGGCTGGTCTAGATGAGATGTTATGAGAAAATTCACTACTGTGAGAGTGATGAGGTACTGGAACAGGTTGCCTAGTGAAGTTATAAATGTCTTACCCCTGAAAGTGTTGAATGGGATTCTGAGTGATCTGGTCTAGTGGAAGGTGTCCCTTCCTATGACACAGGTGTTGGAACTAGATGATCCTTAAGGTCCCATCCAATACAAGCCTTTCTGTGATTCTGTGACTAGATCTGGTACAATTATCTCGTGTGATGTCACTTCTACAACTCCTAGTGACTTTTGCTCAATTTATTCACATTAACACTTCAGCATACAAATATCAGTTGCTGAAAGAAAAAAAACAAACAAAAGAAACCCAAAAAACCCCTATGAAATAGAATTTTCGTTTGAGTATCTTTTCACAGACCTGCTTCCCTTTTTACTTCTGTTGCCTCATTTTTTATTAACTAAGATTTCTGTCCAGATGTGTACTATATTCAAATGTAAATAAAGTTTTGACCCCAACTTTCATATGATCTGTACATTCTTAATTCAGATCATACTGTTAAGTGCCACTACCTGACCACCTGTGAGGACTCTTGAGTCCTCATTAATAAATTAATTTCACAATGCTATCTCGTGGATTTGGTAACACTATCACAACACAACACTATCTCGTGGATTTGGTAAAACAAGGCACACTGTACTAGAGCCCCATAGCATAAGGCAGTGTAGAATACAACAAAAATGCATTTTCTGCTAAAATTAATGACTGGGTGATTTCTCAGAATGCACACTGTGCACAAAATCAATAACAAAATTCTGCTGAACAAACGGTTTTCTGTGATCAATACAAGACTTCTTCAACTATTTAAATACTTGGTATGCCTATGTAAAAGGAATTGCTGATTCTTTGTTGTGGATGATATTAAATATTTTATTCATATTTGTTATTTCCACCATAAGCACAAATGTACAAATCAATTTCATAAAAAATATAGATTATTATATAAATTCTGACATAATCCCCATGCGGTAATTCCAAGGAAAGTTTCTCTTGAAGAATGAGGTCAGAAATCTTCATGAAGATAAAACTTTGATTAAAAATTGATGCAATCTTAATGAAGACAGATAACAGATCACCTTGAGAGATATTGGAGATACTATCCACTGACCCAAATATTTGAAACAGAATAAAAAAAGTATCATTTCTTTACATACCTGATGTGTCCTGTCAAGCAAAACAGGAACAGATAGAAGATTATGTTATCAATATGTGTGCAGACAATTTCTCACTGTTCTACAGAATGGTGTTTCAGTCACTAGTAATCCCTTCAGGAGTAGTTTCCTTCCCTATTATCATTAAACTTTTGTATATTGATATTTAAAATATTTCTGTGTTTTGCTGACTACCGAATTATAAACAGAGCTCTTTAATTCTGCATTGACTAGGAAATTAAAATACACTGTCCTTCTAGACTAGCCATTTTGCACACACAAGATCATGACATGCTGAGCCATTTGATGCTCAATCAGATCAGCAGTAATAGTCAAAAAAAGCAGTCAAATTGAATATCATAATTTTTAAAAAAACCCTTATGTGGAGAGATTGCCATGTATCCAATCTGCAGATTATCCACATGAATTGTTTACGTTCAGATGAAATTTTATATGAGTAAATATTATAATTACTAAAAATATATGTATGTTGAAATACTCCTCCTAGAATGTCAAAACTTTGCATACAGATATATATTTTGTTGTTATATAATTTTCTATTCATTCAAGCAAAAATAACAGGACAGGTAATGCTTACATGTCAGAAGGACTAAAAGAATTTATCTGCACAGAAATGATCCACAATATAAAGCATGAGACTGATGTTTTTAAGCAGAGATCTATGTTAAATCTCTTCTCACTCTAACATCATTACAAGTAGAAACAAGAATACAACAGATTGTTTTTTCTTTTTAATCTAAAGAAAAATTTAAAATTTCTCTTTTTTTTATGGTATGTGGAACTCAGTGGACCTAATTATACATTCCTTTTTTTTTCTGGTTGTTACTCACTGAAATGTAATGCTGATTTAAGTGCAAATCATATATTTTATGATTATAATTAAATATTTGCATGTTTATGCATGTAAAAATACATTCCTCAAATTGTTTTAATTTTTCCTATAATATTTCAACTGCCAAAAAGACAGTGAAATTTTAAAAAATTCGGAAGGCAGAGTAAAATTGATAAAAGATTTGGAAAACTCTGAAGAAAGATTAGGACAGCAAGGTCCTTCAAAGAGAGAGTAAAATTGTTGATAGGACTACAAAAGGCTTTCATAACATCTAAGAAACAAAAATGATCAATTGTTAGAGATGATAGAAGAAAAGCCAACAAACTACAATTAAAATTTGTATGTTTGAACTGCAAGTAAAATTTTAATGGTCAAACTTTGAAAAATTTTGACTTTAGCACTGAACCAAATAATTCTCTAATGTAAGAAGTAAGATTATATCTCAATAAGTTTAAAACAGTAAAAAAAAAATCCTATTCATATGTTTTGAGTGTTTTTTGACTGATGAAGGTAAGCAGTGTTGACAGTATTCATCGTTTGACTATTAATTTATGTGGGCAAAATAAAATACACAACAATTAAAAGTGAAAAAAATAGGGAAAAAAATCTACTTAGCCCCTGAAAATGTTTTTCCTAAATTAAACACCTTAGCATCTTTTTCAAAGTTACTATTTACCTTGTACTCTAGGCTGGGCTCCATGTACTCACTCCATCCACTCCAGCTGCTGCCTGACATAAAGGAAAACTCCCCTTTCTATTCTTCTTGTCCTGTTCTTCCTAAAAGAGCCTTTATCAAATTGTAAGTCTTATCTGTTGGTTTTTTTTGCTGTGCATATAGTGTAGCCCTACACATTACTCATTTGATCCTCCTAGCTTTGGGACCAGACTGTGCATCTCTATTCTGAGTGCTTATACAGTCTACAGAGTAGAATTTTGTCACAGCTCATAGAAGTTTCTTTAATTGAATCTCAGTTTTTCTTTGAAGACAATTTTAGAGCCCATGCACAGGAAGCAAAATTTTCTGTTGGACAATGCTGTGCCTAAAGAAAACTCTAGTTTATTCTCCTAATAATGTGACAATAATTTCTAGGCAAATTGCAGTTGTTTTGGGTTCTTTTGCTATTCATTTGACAGTATTTTATTTAAGAGCTTTTAGAGAAATGTCTCTGTTTAATCATTTGCAGTCAACAGTCTGCAATGTTTGCTCTTTGATCTGCAACAGGAAGAAAGACTTGGCATCTGCTTATAAAACAATGATAGCATTATATTCACAAAAGCAGAACTCTTTCTTCCTCAGGTTCTGCTTTTTCTTGTCTAGATATTTCCACACCCTACCAACATATATACAATGTAGCTCAATTTCAAATATATTTTATGCCATATCTTTGAGGGTACAGCAAATATATTTATGACTTATGCAATTGACATTATTTTCTTTTCTATCTTCTGTAGTAATAATCTTTCCTAGTGGACCACAGCAGTGTGACAAAACAGTGGAACTTTTTATGGTAATTGTGAGAACTCTCATTCACTTACAGTGAGTTTTCAATGAACTAGCTTCTTTTTACACATAGGTTTGGAAGATCTCCAATAATCATCAAGGTAGTGCAGCTTTGTCAAAAACTCTGGCACGTATCCTTAGAACTTTGTAAAATTTTTCATACAGAAAGTTAAAGCTGGGAGCAATATTCAAGAGTTTGTCAGTCTAAAACATTTGGGCCGATTGTTTTGCACTGTCTTCCTCTCTGAACCTATTTTGAAAAGGTAGAGTTCTAGACATGTTTTATAGATGCAAATCATTACACAAAGGGTTTATTTAATGACAATGTATTAAACTCTGCTGTCTCACAGAGTCAGTACTCAGCCTTGGTAAAAGAGAACTAGTTTATATCCCTGTATGAATTTAGCATGGACTCACATGAAAGATTTGTGACTATTTCACTTTTCCTTCTGTGAAACAGATAATATTATCTGAATTTGTGAAACATTGATAGTAAATAACTGATACCCCATAAAAAAATCAACCAAAAAAAAAAAAAAAAAGTAAAATGAGCATGTGCCACTAAAAATGTTGGATTGTTATATGATAACAATATGAAAAGGCACAGTTGCCATTGAAAAGGCTTACCAATGAAAATCATAAAGATCAAAAACTGGGGATAAGCATGATCATTTAAATATAAAAATTTGCAAACTTCTTTTGAAAGGAACATATTGTCACAAGGATTTTTTACTTTATCTTTGCTCCACTGTTTTATTTCCCTTTCTCAAAAACTGCAGTGTTGTGAGAGATCTCTCTCTCATTCTCATGTATTGTCTAAATCAGATGGCTCCCAGAAGCAGAACATTCTATAATCAGCTTGAGCAAAAGTAAGACAGATAGATATTTCATCTTAAATTTCATACTTCACATGTGCAGCCATTCTATAATAATGGGAAGCTGCTAATTAATGATTTGTCAAACTACAAAGCTGAATAGGACAGATATATCCTAGCCATGATCCCTCTGATTAAATAAAGTAGATAAATATCTAATTTCTCAATTATACATATGGTCAAACTTTCAAATCATACTCTTTTTTCCATGTAGACCCATGTAGATAGTCCGGTTTTCCTAACAACTTAGCAGTATATCTCATATACTATTTACTACATTCACCTTATATAACAATACTATGAAAATATAGGTTTATTTTGTCTATAATTTATAGTTTGTCATATTTCTGTCTGCACTTCCTTATGTATTGTTTGACACACATGCCAAGAAGGAGAAAGGTAAACAACTCTAGCTTGTCAGATATCTGGGTCACCATATTGTTATGAATAAGCAAGCTGTTGCAGCTACCATATCTCTTTATGAACTTTTGAAAGTTAATTTCATAATGACATAATTTGTGTAGGGCACAGATGTTCATCTCTAATCACTCTTAAGAAGAACATAAATATAAAATATTTTGTTAGAGAACTCTACAACAGTCTGTATATAAATCAGCTCCAGACACTAAATACAAAATTAACTACAGGGAGAACTCTTCAGCAGGTCACAGTAAATTTGGGGTTGAAATATGCTCTTGGCTATCTAGGCTGTAGTTCCACTGACCTTAAAGGGCATTACCCAAGCATCATGCTGCTTTACTGACTTTAATCAAGAGATTTCTTGACCCCTCTCTGAAAACATTTATCATAAGTCTTATTCACATAAGCACCTCATACTTATCAGTATCGAGCAGAGCAGACATTATTTTCATAATCTGTTGATAGTTTTTATTTTTGTTGCAGAAAACACATATAAAATTATGTCTTTGGGTTAGAACTTTGGATTAGTCAGTAGATATGAAAATAGTGGCACAGCAGGAGGCTTACATATCCAGAAATACAAAGGTAAGGCTGTATTTTAAAAAAATTCTGAACATAACTAGATGAAGGAATGAACAGATCAAACACATTAAGAAAAAAAAAACAAAACCAAAAAAGTTATCTGAAAGCCTATCTTTATGGGATAAATACAGGGGATTAGAGTAAATATATGATAAATACTAGTTAGATTAAAAAGAATCTGCTTTCTTTAAAAGTCAGTGGCCAACAAGTCTGGGGAGTTTATCAAGTTGCTACGTGGTATGGAAGTACACTCCAACCGAGAGAACATTTTAATACCTTTGAGAGTGTCTAATTTTAAAAATCTTGTTACTTCATTAACCGATTTATTTTTACATACTCAAAAATCATTCACACATTGAAAGAGGAGGTTTATAATTTGTAAAAATAAATGCTAGCCATGAGATGAGATAAAGACAGAGAGGGTATTACACATTAAAAATGCAATTTGCTGAAAAATGAAAGTCAAGTTTAATTATGGGTATGGCCAGTGAATCTATTTATGTCAATTACATAAATGATCTAATAAAATGATCTAATGATCCTACTTTTGTGCATTTTAACCATTTGTTCCAAATTCATCACTATAGTATTTGTATGCTTGGTAATAAAGAGGATCTTACCATTATTCCTGAAAAAGGGAAAAAAAAAATAAAACTACAGAAAGGAAAGCATTACATCAGTTTCTAGTTTTTCATATTTTATTTTAAAAGGGCTGAAGACCTTCCTGAGATAAAAAAGTATTTCAAGAAGGGAACTTCAATCTCTTTAATTAATTGCCCATTAGCAAATTTTTGATTTCCAATTTTGAAAAATAAATAAGAATCAAGTGAACAAATATCTGAAAAACACCTTTCCTCCCTAATTCCTGGTGTCCCATGTTATACCCGGTTGCTTTGGTGAGGGGCAGTGCAGGAGTTAGAGCTCAGTGCAGGCTCTGCTCTGTTACTGTGGTGGGCTCCTCCATCAGCTGCAGTCCCTCTGCAGTCATACTTCCTCCTCTGCCTCCTTACTGCCTCTTCTGGGGTGGCTGCTTTTCCTCCTGCCCTGATCTGGATATCTGTTTTGCTTTTCTTTAACATTTCTTCTTCTATAGTGTCCCTCCTGCCCTGACAACTCTCTTGTATCTCTGCCTATGTGTCTCCCTCTACATAATTGTGTCTATGTTTCTTGAAGAATCATATCTCAATAAATATTATTTGGTAAAAGTAGTTCAGGATTTTTAAATTATAAATGAGAATGGAGCCTCAAAAACACCTGGGCATCTGTCCGAACATACATAACTTCAACTGTATATTGAAATTATCCTAAACCTAGGGAATTCCACATCCTAAACCATTTGAAAGGTTACTGTGGCCAGGTGTCACAAATTGGCACAGGAATAAGGAGAAGAGCATGGACAGACTCCAAGCAGGAATGTTAATGAGGAAAGTGAATAGAAATCAGCCTGGAGGACAAATGTCATGACATTTGTGAAAAGAACATCATACCACAATGAAATCATGTTTTATGAATATGAAAGAACACAAGGTTAAGAAGTGCAAATAAGAAAACAGTAAGCTGATTCTAAATAAGTCTTGTTTAAAAGTGCTAGGGAGCACACAAGAATTATTTCTGTATTTGCCTTATCTATTTACATTTTCATCTCTAAGTGACTTTCAAAACTCTGGTTTTGATGGCCCAAGGTCAGCTACTAAAGAGATGCCCAGATTCAAAACTGAATAGCGAATACTACTTTGAAATCTGAGATTGTTCAAAGTGCCTTGAATAACACTTTCTTTCTGTTTTAATATTTACATACATACCTTCCTGTAATTAGGATGTCAGAAATTTACTTCTTCTTTGTTCCTTTTTTTTCTATTCCAAAATTCTGCACATACCTTCATTTTTATATTCTGTTTCAGAATGAAAATATTTGGAACTTTAAAGTTAGTAACTTGTCAGCAAGTTTACCTCTTCTTGTACTCCATATTGTCCCTGCTATTGTAGTCCTGTGCTTTAAATGAAATAGATCTCAAAGAAAGCTAGAAGAAAAACAGTGATTTTTTAATTGAAGATTACAAAAAAATCATTAAATTAAAAAATTGCTGGAACTTTTAAACTGAATAATTTTATGACTATTTTTTTGTCATTAAAAATTGTTTTTTCAGTCTCCCTTTTTAAGTAAATTCCAGCAACCTTCTCGGCAACTATGGCTCTAATCAAAAGACATCTCCCACTATTTTTTAACATCCACTAATAAAGTTCATTTTTGTCAAGAAAAACTAACTAAAAAGGTTAACCAATAACCATTTTTGTAGATTCAATTTGCTAAAAATATAAAAAGTTCCTGAGTGATTTCTGGAGTTTTTTCACTGGGTTTAACAGCCTACTGGCTCAAAACAGCAAGGACAAAACTCAGTCACTAATTTCATGGAATGAAATTTTTCCTAGAATAACAGACATTATGACATCTTGTGTAATAATTTTATTTTAATATAGTAGGTGGAGACAAGCAACTTGCTCCTTGCCCAGTACTAACAGTGACAAATCAGAAAAATGTTTTCTGAGTTGTTAAACTGATATTTTTCTCAACATAACAAATACCTTTATACACATATTTAATTTGGGGATTTTTGGCACAGAGTAAAGATATTAAATACACAGTCCTACCATGACATGAGCACAGGAGAGAGCCTGCTAGCAGCCATTGCCTCGAGCAAAGAGCTGTCACAAACTCCAAGGCTTTGATGTGCTCAGAAAGGGTGGAAAGCATAAGGCAGAGTGTGAGGGGTGGGCATGGAAGGGAGCAACTGAGTCCCACTCTTGTTTCTATGTTAGTCAGCAGAACAGAGAATGACAGGGTGTTAGGGGAATGCGTTCTGTAACCTTTCAAAAGGAGTCACAGCAATTGCTTTCACATATGTTCCTTAGCTCCCCTGAGGATTTACTCATTGCCTTGGATGTGGAATGATTACTATTTGCTCCCAGCACAGGCCCTATTTGTAAAAGCCAGGCTAGACTTCAGAGGAAAAGGAGCAGGAAAAGAATAGCACTTCTTTCTAAAGTGCCTTGTACCAGTTTGTTGTGGGCACTCGAAGCCTTTCTCCACAACTGCCAGACACATGCTTAGAGCTTTTACTCAGAATCCCTCATGTAACTGGCTGATGGATTTCAGCTGATTAAAAAAAACAAAACAAAACAAAACAAAGCAAAACAAAACAAACAACAACAACAAAAAAACTACAACTGAAAAAAAAAAAAAAAAAACCAAAAAGCCCCCAACCAAAAACTCCCTGTTTTGTTTCTGCTGTCCTTGGAGCTTTCAAACTATAGATACTGCTCCAAACTGCCTCTCTCAAGGACAAAATATTCCCTGCAAGTAATTCAGTCACAGATGGTGAATAGGCTAAGAAACAACAGGACACACCATGTGATACAGAAAGCTCAGATTAAAATAGCCATCTTACTCAAGGAAATAGCTCCTACTGACACTAGTAGGACCTCCTTAATATGACAATCATGCCCTTGCACTTTTTTTAGTATTATATTTTTCTTTAGAATTATATGTTACTAGCTAGTACTGGAGTAATATTTCAGTTTCCTTGAAGAATGGGAGAAGGGTTAGAGAGAAACAAGGTTCACATCTCTGGAGATTGATGCCAGACTTTTCTTTGTTCAAAATTAGTTCAAAAAGAGCAAATCTACCAATATTGTAGTTGTTGTCAATGGTGCACAGTAGTTGTGACCAATAATGCCTAGAAAGTAGGAGGGTTTTTGAGGGGCTTTGTTCTTGGAGATTGCTACCTTGGAATAATATTTTGACATTCAGAAAATCCAGTTTTGTTGGGAACCAAATACAGGCCAGCAGCTTTTAGCACCTGCTAAAATATGTGTTTGATTGTCATAACTTAAAAGTGTGTAAGTTAATCACGTGCCTCATGCGAATTATAACGATTTCCTCATGAAGGACATACTGCTCCCAAACTGTCTGGATGCATGATCTTTTCACATGGCAGGATTTTGATGTATGGTATTTGGGGAATCCAGTTCTCTGTGTCTACTGGCATAATACCAGGTGTCTCTCAGCTGTCTCTGAGACATCTCTCGAGGCACTGTTAGATGTAAAACTGCAGTGTGACCTTGATTTAGGTTTACTGAGAACTTTGGGGAACAGAGAAAGAAGCTTTGGAAATGTACATAGGCTATAATAGAACAAGAACAGAAAGTACTAAAAGAGATGATTC
Organism: Luscinia megarhynchos; assembly: GCA_034336665.1. Classification (NCBI taxonomy): domain Eukaryota; kingdom Metazoa; phylum Chordata; class Aves; order Passeriformes; family Muscicapidae; genus Luscinia; species Luscinia megarhynchos. The sequence goes on along the minus strand of JAPFBE010000003.1, from coordinate 53,894,390 downwards.
TGCATGGATGCAGATCAAAAGTGACCCTAAGATATTTAAAAGAAAATATTTAAGTGAAAAGGTTTTAAGCCTTAGGAATAAAGAAGGGAACTGGAAGGTAACAACTCAGTAATATCCAGTTTCACGCTTAGTGTTAGACAATAGTTCAGAATAGCTTAAAGTATTAAAGCCTGGACTTTGATTATTTGGGCAATTTCCTGGGTATCCATTTACATCTAATTAAATCTGCACTATTTAAGTTTTCTGGTAAAAAAAAATAAAATTTAAAAAAAAAAAAAAAGTAGCACAAAAAGGAGAAAGTCTCTTAATTTTTAAAGATTCTTTTCCTACTTAACTGTTAATTTGTGAGAACAAGGACAGAATCCTTAACATATTTTAATTTCTTTGAAGATTATTATTAAATCCTATATACATCTATTCTCTGAGTAATTATTAAAATTGTAACAGATGTCCATCATACTATATCTCCTCCAAAAGTAATCATGGGCTTACAAATAGAAACTATCTTTTGGACAGGGAAATATAAAAGTATTTTCTAAAATATTTGGGAAGATGCCCCATAATTTTAGCAACATATACAATCTTATTAAAACTCTGAGCTGGAGATTTGCCCATGACATGTAAATTTCCACAGATGTATCATGAAAGACAAAGAGTTTTCTAAGAACTGAAAAGTAAAATGCTTTCTGCAAAATATTGTCTGGTCATGTTCCTATACACTATTATCAATCAGAGCTCCATCTCACCTTATAAGGCACTTATTTTTTTTTAAGTAAGAATTCTTACAGCTTGTGCTAATAAAAGGTTTTAAGCATCAAACATTTTCATAAATCAAATGCAGCAAATGTATTCAGATATCATTAAAACCTTCACTGGCCACTTGGAATTTGCATGAAGGTTGAATTCATGGTACCTTTTAACCTTGAATTTTTGAACATTTACTGATCTCCTCAGAGGATATTTAGTTTCCAAACATCCAGAAATCCTGGGCATACAAAGGTCATCTCCATGTAGCATATGGAAGTGCCGATGCACTTCAATAAACTTGCCTTGAAGATACCCTATATATTTTTGGCAAATAAGATACAAATACTTATGCATTAGGTTTATTGTTTATGTGAAGGCATTTTAAGCAGCATATATACAGGATATGTACAAAACCTGTGACAGTATGAGTTTGCTATCCACGAGTTACATGAGATATTTTATCTGAGAACTGACAGAAATCTATAATTCGCAAACAGAACTTAAAAAAATATTTTAAAGAACACAAAAATTACATGTGCTGTTTTATTTAAAACAAAATGTTTAAAAAGTTGAACAACCTCAATCTTTTGCTAGTGAAATTTACAAAAACAACTACCACCTCCCACAACTATCTCCTCCCACTTATGAAAACCCTCCTAACCTGTGCAAGCTCTTATAGGTCAAAACTATATCACAGTATACATTAGGTAAAAGAATATACAGAAGAAAAAGTGTATCCTCCAAATACCACAGGCTGCAAACACAAATAGTTTATTTTTATGAGTTTTACCATGGATCTGGTGGACAATTTCACAGATGTTCTTCCTAAACTTGTATATTTCTCTGAATTCTCCAAGTTAATCACTGATATGTTGCATCCTTCTTATCCATTTACTGCTGAAAATCAGGTTACTTTTTTTTTTTTTTTTATGGTGAGCACTTTTAACAATGTAGAACAATAAAAAATACTTTTCATCATTGGAAAATAACTTTTTATTGTATTCCTTTAAAGTGTGTGGGGAAAAAAATATTTTACTCCTTGATTATGATGGCTCATAGGGGAGTAAGTGAATCTTGATTTGCTAGCAATCCAATATGTTTAAGCCGTAAAAATTTGTAATTAAAAATGTATGCATATAAACTCTTAAATTTGCTTTGTGTCTTTGGGAAATTATCTACAATACAAACCAGTCCATTACGTATTTTATCCCATCTATACTCCTCAGTGACTCATAGGTATTTGGGGTATCTATGATGAGCACCATGGGGAAAAAATCTGAATAAAAGTCTGTGTTCTCTGAAGCAAATCTCTGGCATAGATGGTCCATTTCTCAGCAAGTTAATGTTACAGATATACTCTATTAGTTCCCTTACTCCTCTGGGCAAAGTTATAATGAGTACTGGCACCAATGGGCAAAAAAATCCAGGAACATCTGTTTGCCTCTTAAGACACTTGTTGATAGAGCTAGAAACACAATAGTACTTAGTTTGTCTCAAGAATATAGAAGATTATTTGTAGCAATAGAGGCTTGGAATTACACCTGCAATTCATTTTTTCTACCCCATTTATACCATTGGATTTGAAATCTAAGAGCCTTGAGAGGCTTATGGTAGTTTTGTCTGCATTATGTGCAAGACCCCTTCCTTTATATTATTTTAAAATGCATGCAATTTTTATTAGTTTTTATCTTTATCAGCTTCCTTTTTCTTTCAATATTACACTTTCTCCATCAAAGTGAACTTCTACTTCCTCATGATTTAAGTATTTCTTTTAAATGCTCCTACACCATGAAATCCATTATTATTCCTCTATTCTCAAAAACAATGTTGTTATTCAGTATGTAAAAATACAAAGACATGAAAATTAAGTTCATTTATTTTTCACCTGTAGCTCAATAATTTATATTTACAAACCTCTCTGTGTTAAGCCTCGTTTATATCAGGGAAGCAAAGAAAACCCAACTTAAAAGGCTTTTACCTATTTTCTCTCAGATTTTATGTAAACCCAAATGGAACAAAGAGGTAGCAAAGGGTACCAAACAGATCTACTTTCTGACTTACTTGATTGATGAAAGAAGTACTGCACTCTGTTAATAGGAGATTATCAGGTCTCTTTTCTATGCTTTTTAGCTAGAAATAAGGCATGACTATATATATTTTCTTTCACAGAAATATATGATAGAAGATATCAAGCATCATAGAAAATCAGTACTGGTCACAAACAAAGTATTATGTACACTTTTATTTCAGAGAAGAAACTGAAGTCCATTTCACCCTGGTGTATCTTTGTCTTTTAAAGTTTTGTTTGGATCCAGCATCATCAAATGTACATTTGGGAACAATAGTGGAATGGTATTCATTGTTTCTGTTAATAATCGATTAAGAAAGCCTTTATTCAGCTTTACCGAATAAATAAATAAAATTCTTCATTATATTACCATGAAACTATGTAGAAAATGGTAAAGAACTATATCTAACACTATAAATCTCTATATCTGTTTTACTTATTTTTTATTGCTACAAGCCAGTAAAGAAATCAAGGACTACTAAATAAGTGAATTAATTTCATCTTTTAGTAACTTAATGTTCATGTTTAGCTCAAGATATTTATGTACCAAGTCAAAGGGGAGATTCATGAAGGGAACACTATACTAAGGCTCATATCTTAAACTGCTGATACAAATTATTCTCTAGAACTGTTCAGCCTAATTTAAAAGAAACTTACGATAAAATAAAGTAAGTTTTTGAATAAAAACACTAGAACTTATTGTTTGCTGTCTTTTCTTTGATATTCAGCTCTTACTGATTGCCTGTACAGTGTGATTTTTATTGAAGTCTACAGGAAGATTCCTTTAGGAATTGCTTTCACAGAATAAGATTAAAAGTTTTGATGAAAAAATAAAGCTGTTCCATTTCTTTTTAGTTTCCTTTCCTGCCCTTGTCTCCTCAAGAATTGTTGGAAACTTTTGTTCCAGTTGAAAATACTTGACATTACTATTTAGGAAATGAGAATTTACCTACCATGTTTCTAAAGTCTCTGCATATAGGAGAATTGTGTATATTTTCCTTATAGGATCATAGAACCATATAACAGTTTGGCCTGGAAACGACCTGCAAAGATCATCTAGTTCAATCTCCACCTGCAAAAAAGCAGGGACATCTTCAACTGGATGAGGTTGCTCAGAGCACTGTCCAATCTGACCTTGAATATTTCCAGGGATGGGGCATCTATTGCCTCTCTAGGCAGCATGCTCCTTTGTTTTCACCACCATCAATGTAAGAAACTTCTTTGTTATATCTGCTCTGAACCACCCCTCCTTCAGTTTAATACCATCCCTCTTTGTCCTGTCACAAAAAGACTGTTAAAATGTTTTTCCCCATCTTTCCTGTAGACAGACTAAGTACTGAAAGGTCACAATAAAGCCTCCCCATAACATTATCTTATCCAGGCTGAGCAAGTCCAGCTCTCTTACCCTTCTTAATAGGTTCTCCATCTTTCCAACCAGCTTTTTGACCCTTCTCTGGACGCACTCCAGCAGTTTGACATCCTTCTTGTTCTGGGGGCCCCAGAGCTGGATGCAGCACTGTGGGTGGGATCTCATGGGAGTACAGGGCAGAATCACCTCCCCTGGCCTGCTGGCCATGCAGCTTTTGGCACAGCCTAGAGCACGGTTGGCTCTCTGGTCTGTGGGTGCATATTCGGTTAATTTGTGCCTTTCATCCATCAGTACTGCCAAGTCCTTCTTGGCAACACTATCCTGAATCTCTTTTCCCCACAGCCTGTATTGATACTGGGAATTGCACTGAGCCGGGTGCAGCAACTTGAACTTGGCCTTTTTGAACCTCCTGAGGTTTCCAATGGCCCATGGAAAATTAATTTTATCTTGTAATAATTTATTTCATAAGAACACATCCATTCCATTAATGGAAATAAATTAGGCATGCAGTGAAAATATAAACAGTCCACTAGAATACTGTCATTGTGTTCTAAAGGACTTTACCTTGAAAAACTATGTCTTAAAAAAAGACGCAGTTTTAGACAAAAATGCATTCATTTGAATTTGTTCAATTTCAATAAGTGATCAATTTTTAAATTATTGTCTAGAAGACAATTAAAAATTCTCATTTTAAAATCTCTTGAAAGAAATTGAAACAGACACATTCCAAAGCAGATGGATACCAAGGAAAAACTAGTATTTAAAATATTATCAAAAGGAAGCATACACTTTATCAATAATATTCAGCCTTTTTTTACACATGAACAATATATGTTGGTGACCTTGAAAATGGGCGCAAACTTATTTTATATATATATATATCTATATATATATAGATATATATATACACACACACTCTAAAGAGGGAAGTGATTTTGTGTTGAGATTCTGACCTAAATGCAGCTTCCTGGTTTTTAATTAGGCAGAATATCAAAAGTCATTACCATATATAGTTTTAGTTAGATTATGCTCCTGAAATCTTGTAGTCTGAAAGAGTGAATTTCTTTTGTGGTTTGTTGTTTGCGAGGTTTTTGTGGGTTTTGTTTGTTTGTTTGTTTGTTTGGGGCTTTTTTGTTTTGTTTTGGGGTTTTTCTTTTTGGAGGGGAGGGTTGTGTGATGTTTTTTTCTGATGCTTTACTGAATTACTTGAAAACTAAAATAGTTTAATTAATGGACTTCTGAAAAGGCAAGAAAGCTGTTGTTACCAAACTACTCTATCTTCCATTAAAAAAACTTATACTTGTTTAGATGAAAAATAGAACAACTCTGATACATGTTCATTTCCATCTTGCCCTGGACAGACATGAAATTCTGCCACATTCTGCAACAAGTAGAGTAAGCTTCCAAAGCTTCCACAGTACTGCTAGTTTTTCAACTACTTCACCATAATCACAGTTGTGTGCAGCTCTGCTGATGTCCCTCCTTATCTTTGGCAAGATTTTGAGGCAGTACTGTGATCTGAAGAAAAGTGTCAAGGACTTGCTATTTAAATTTCCGACATGAATAATGATAAAGGCTGCTTCTCCATCGTGGCCATTAATTCTACTTCTTCTATGACGGTTCATAACTGCAGATATCTGCTTGGAGAGTCCAAGGCTGTACTATTCTCTTTGGTAACTCATCAGTTACTTTTGAAGGCTTTTTGGTAAATCTAGAGAAAGATTTGTTAATTTGTGACTAGAGCTGCAGCACAAAGATAAATGCATTTTTTAAAAAAAATGAATGCTAGTTAGCTATACTTATACTAGAAGTGTCATATAGATGTTTTTTTACAGATAGCAGCAACCTCCCACTATAGTTATGGTAATTGATCTTTTATCCCTAATCCTTTGCAAAATATTAAATAGTAGTGTAGCTCCTGGGTTTTTTTCCTCTTTCTTCTTTAAATACAAATGGTATGTCAATGGCAGAAAAAGGATTACAATTCATTTTTCAAAGACTCTTTGTAAGTAATTAGATTTATATTTCTTATATTGAATTTTAATCCTTCATGCAAAAGATTAAATGAAACATTTTATCTACCTATTCAAAGCTTTTGCTTTATTCTACGTCTTGAGCACATAACAAGTGTGCAGAATACACAGTCAAAATGCATTTTATTGGGCAGTAGAGAAGAAATGTCAATCACATATACATGTATAATATACAGTATTTAACTCATACTTTGTGTTCATTTACAAAATTTTTATGTGTCCTGCATGTGGGTCAGGGCAGTCCCAAGCACAAATACTGTGTGGGCAGAGAATAGATTAAGGGCAGCCTTTTGGTGAAAGACTTGAGTGTGATGGTGCACAAAAACTCAACATGAGCAGGCAATGTACTCTTGCAGCCCAGAAGACCCTGGGCTACAACAAAAGAAATATGACCAGCAGGTGGAGGGAGGTGATTCTCCCCCTGTACTGTCTTCACAGACCCCACCTGGGATACTACGTCCAAGTCTGAGGCTCTCAGTACAAAAAGGACATAGACTTCCTGGAGCAAACCCAGAGGAGGGTCAAAATAGGATCAGATGCAGAACTTCCATGAAAGCATGTTGAGGGAGCTGAGTAGCTCAGCCTAGGGAAAGAAGTCCCCAGGGAGTCTTATAGGCAGTCTCCTACATAAAGGGGGCTTTGAGAAACCTGGTCTATGGAATATGTCCCTGCCCGAGGCAGGGAATGTGGAACAAGACAATAGTTAAGGTCCCTTCCAGCATAAACCTTTCTCTGATTTTGTCATTTTATGAAACACAAATAAATATGAACAAACCCACATTTGGAATGATCATTGCAGACAATAGTACAAATTAGATGAGTTTTCATAAGGTAATCCTCTTTAATCTGTGCTCCCCAGTGTGAAGACAGTAGTAGCATAAATGCATAAAAATGCATTTTCACCATCCTTCACACAAAGTAGAAATATTATTCAGTAATATTTAAAATAGCAGTCATTCAGATCAAGAAGTCTTCTGTGCTTCAGGTGATTGAAAATTTCTTTGCAAACTGTTGAAAATCAGCCAGATTTAACTGTAAAGCCTCTTCTACACTGTGCCATTCTCAGTTGAGACCTATAATCATCAATTTTGCATTGCTGATCCACTGATGCTTCACACCAGACTCAATTCTTGATATGGATTTTCATTATATAGCTGTCTTTGTCTTGTGGGAGAGTAATTTTAGTTTCTAGAATAGGGTTGAGCATAAAGTGCTACCCAGAAACTAGCAACACATGTATGTTAGACTTTGACACCATTCAGGGATGGTTTTTCTCCTGCAGGAAGGATGAGATTCCAGTATTTTAATTAGACTGTCTTAGAACATGTCCTACTGTTTATTTGTTTCTGTGCTTGTTTGTTTAACCTCTCCAATGCCCCATAAAGAGCAAATGGATACACACAGGAGGGAACTTCAATTAGAGGATAACAGAGTTCCTAAATGCTTGGCAACAAAGGTGAAAAAAGCCTACTTGAAATATAAGGTAAGAGATTAATCATTCTGAATGACATTTGATAGTTGAATGCTTTTCTGGTACTGTCCAAACTCTTTAATTTTGGAATGCAGGATTCTTATTGATGCTGTTTGAAACAAAAAATCTGCCATGGACAAAGTCTTGAAAATAGTAAGTATATTAGATTGGTGTGAGTGGCTGTAGAACAGAGAAAAAATGCATCAAGGTTTTGGATAACACAAATTAAATTATTTAACTGGAGCAAAAATTAAGCTATAGCATGTGGGACTGACCTAGTATTTTTGTAGAAGCAAAAGTCTTCTATAAAACATGAATTTATTTGCACTGAAGTACTATAATCCTTTACTCATCACACTGGAAAACAGAATTCAAGTTAAAAGTTTAAAGAGTTTTATAAATCCTACAATAAAAGATGCTTGTTACAGAAGAAGAAAAGACTTTTCTCATTTTTTTTTCCCCCATAGGACACTCATATTGCTTACACAGACCATTCTGCAGCATCTGTAATTTAATGAGAGATCTTAAGCTTCTCGATTTCTATTTTTCTGTTTCAATGTCTGAATAGTTTGGTAAGATCTGTGTCTGAAGAAAACACATTGGAGTATATACTGCAATATTGGAGTCTGCAGAGACTGAGCTCAGACTATTGCTCAGGGACTGAGACATATTTTACACATTTTATACAATTTGTGATGCTCGGTTTTCATATTTTGTCACAAATATTTATTCTACAAAAGAACAAAAGTTATTGTGAGAAAAGCTGCCCACAGTAGCTTCTATGTGAAATCTTAAATTCTGTGTTAGTAAAACAAGACATAAGACAGAGAGTTCAAATTTCAGACCTTTGTATCCAATTTATAAGTGTGGTGAACCAAACAACAGGAGATATGCAAACTTATAGATCCACAAAAAAAAGTACTGACATTGTAAATCATCTTATTCACATTTTTAAAGGTAAAAGACCTGCTGTTCTTCAAGATGGTGAGAAAAAATAAAACAAGAGAGCTAAATCATGTCAATGATAAGCTCTACAGTGGTTTTCTGAACATGAATCAGTAGTAAAGCAAAAATAGTAACAAAGTAGCTTGGCATGCATGTACTGGCTATGTGTACCATTGTGTCTCTGTACTTGTTTATTTCTGTCAACATTTCTAGCCTTTAGATCACAAAACATACTTTAGAATGCACGATTCTACCCATTGTGTTATATCTTGGATAAAATTCAACTCTCAGGATGTTATGAATTTTGTCAAATAAGACTTTTCAATGGATTATATATGGAGCTGTCCGATACACAAGTATGAGCATCAGATAAACACAAAGATGTTTAGTTCAGATTGAAAATGGTAACAGAGCAAAATCCCTGTCAAAGCCTCTGCCCGCTAGACACATGCATTTCATGAGAAATGTATGTATTTTTGTTCCACCCACCCTCTTATATATACACAGCTATATACACAGGCAAACATAAACGTGTAAACACATTCAATAATATAGATGTGCAATTTTTGTCCCTAAAGGCCTATGCCCCATACTATTGTGCTTGTTTTGTTGTGGACCTGAAGGGACTAGGCAAGATGACCACAGATGATTTGTCTCAGTGCAAAACATAAATAAATCTCTTAAATCCCTTACAGGAATTTAAAAAAGAAAATAATATGGAACATTTTACACATAAGATATAAAGAGTGCTTAATAATTCCATCATCTCTATTGTTGGATATTTTGTACAGGCCACCAAGTGCCAGTGTGCATCAGGGGCCACACTCCTACAGGAAAGTGCAGTTTTGAAGTCAAGGTAAAAAGTTGACTTATAACCCCTCCATCTTTAACATTTTTCTTTCTTAATAGCATGCAAAAAAAGTCTGTAATCTGAAACTTCAATTTTATCTTCAGTAGCAAAAGCAAGATCATCAAAAGCATTTAAATTCAATATAGAGATAACATTTAGTGTCATCTCAGTTTCACTGTTGGTTTCCTTTCTCAGTTTTAAAAGCAATTCAGCGTGAATATTCAGTATTCTACAGCATTTTCCCGTCCCTCACTTTAATTGCATTAAAATGAGTGCAGGATCTCAGTTGTGGAATAGGAGCTGTGAATATTGTGTTCCATTATGCTAGAAATCTTAATTTAAGCTCAGTTTCATTGTTGGTTTACCTTATCAAAATGCTCTCCAGCAAGCTGAGCTGACGAGATAATACAGAATGGAATATTACTTATCACCACCAAGTACATAAACACAGAACAAAAGTAAATAACTGTCATCCCAAAATTAACATACTCATCCCTAAAGAACTGCTGTTCATAAACATCTAATTAATTCAATAAAGGTATGACTGGGTATATTCAATAGAGAAGACTGCTTGGTTATTTTGTCGTCTTGTGGAGAAAGATGTGGAGAGGAAGCAAATGCAATGGTAAATCTTCTAAAAATTCCTAAACTTCATGTTTTTAAAATATTAGAATTTAGGTCTTATATAATTTTTATATGTGTGTGTTTATATATATTTGTATATAAAAAACTAAAGCTATTAACATAATTTCTACTCAATGTATGCTATCTCAGCATTTCTGTATGCTACTTTTTACATCATCCTAACATGCTGAATAAGATAACTGCTAAACTGGCAATGGTATGTCATCTATTTAAATCATTACATAAATTTGCATCCTTGTTTTCTTTCTCTTGACTGTCCCAAGGAGTCATTCAAATAATCATTTATTTAACTGGGACACAGCATTTTTTTCTTCAAGTCAACACAATTTTGGCACTGGCTTGTATGACTATGATTTATTATTACAGTGCTGGTTAAACAAAGATTCCTTACATTTTACACAGTAAGAATGAAAATAAACATTTAAATGTCCACTTTTAGAATTTGAAAAAAACCCAAAAATATTTAATAAGTTTTTGTTTGAACTAACCATAGCTTCATTGTCGAGATTTTACAGCTGCAGTGAGTTAAATATGCAGATGCAGACTGGACTTTGGATCAGTCAGAATCAGCCGTTTCAGCTGCGTCTCCTCCCAATCTCCTTTAAGGACATTCATCTGCTCTGGTGTGGGATCATCCATGGGCTGCAGGGGTCAACCTGCCTCACCATGGTCTTCACCACAGGCTGTAGGGGAGTGTCTGTTCTGGCATCTCCTCTCCCTCTTCCTTCACTGAACTTTCTGTCTTGTTGAGTTGTTTCTCTCCTGTATTCTGATTTCTTTCTCTCCTGCCTACTGTTGTGCAGCAGTTTCTACCCTTCTTAAATCTTTTACCTAGAGAAACTTCTATGGCATTCCACCCTTAAGGGGAATATTCAAGATTTTTAGGTGATTATGGTCAAAAGGAACAACAATTTTCAGAGGTTCTGCAAAAAACCAAGCAAAATTTTATTACAAAGTTGCACACTTGACATGGAAGTTGATATGTTAGTCCCTGACCTACTGTATAAGCACACAGTAGTGGGTTTTGGATAAAGGAGTTAGATTAAATGAAGGAGAAAAATGAAAGAGATTAATTAAATAAAGAGAGAGAGGAAGGAGGGAAGGAGGGAGAAAACTTGCCTTGTATTGTGCTGTGCTCTCCTCCAGGAACTGGAGCAAGGACATTTGTCCAGGAAAAGTGCTGCCCTACATCTCCTGATCCCCATCAATTTTCACACCTTGTTCTTTCTCGTGGTATATTATTACCAGCAATCCTTGGTTGGTTCCACAGACATCCAGCTCTCAATGTTTGAGACATACACATTAGTCACTTGTCTTCTGGGATTTTACAGCTTCCACTGAAGCTCTTCTGAACTCCAGTTCTTTTGGCCAGCAGTGGGTCTGTGTTAGAGCTGGCTGGAACTGGTTCTATCACACTTAGGAGAGTCTTTTATAGCATCTTCTCACAAAAAACACTCATACAGACACCTTGTGAAGGAAATCTAACACATTTGCTCATTAACAGAAATGATTAAGAAGTATTTGACAGAAATTTACTTTCTTTTTCTGAACAGAAAATACATCTCTAGATAATAATTGAATAATTAAATTGAGACAAACTGAGAGCAAATAAAAATATATTTGTTTTCATGCTGTATTAATCCACAATTGTTCTCAAATAAGGCATGACCTGGTCACAATAAATCTAGATTTCTAATTATGTGTCAGTTTAATTTCAATACCAGTGCTATGTCATCTGAAAGATACATATTTGCATATTTATTATACCTATTCTCCTAAATAGTTTCACTGGTCAGGATACACCTCCTATTATAAATTTTTCACGTACTTCCTTCCAGTCAGGTAGCCATGACATATTATAGGAAAAGTAATCTATTTAGGAATCCAAATCTGAATATAGGAAATGATGACAAGAAAACAATTATCATGAGACTCAGAGCTGTTCCAAGCAAAGAAAGCTAATGTTATACTAGACTAAGTAATTTTGAAGATATGTTATTGACAGACCCTTTAGAAAAATAAAGCCTTGAAAATATGATATTTTGAGTTTTCATCCAAGGAAAACAAACACAGAAGCTTTCCATGTGAAACAGTACAAAAACATAGTATGTTGTATTTGTTACCAAGTTTATGAATTTCTACATCTGGAAAGAGTGATCTTGAGAATTAATGTGAAATAATTGTAGTTTATTTTTATGTTTATATAAATTGCACAGAACTTGTTTCTCTAAGTATGTGGTATCCAGTGATTAAGATAATTAGACAGCTAATTTACTTAAATTTGTTGCTTAGATGAGATATCATGAATAGCATCCTTCTTTCACCAAAAAAATTAGTAAAGCAATTAATTTTAATAGGTTGGAAGAACTGAGAAACAGAAGGATTTCACGGTAAGTAGTAAACAGCAGCTGCTGCACAGTGCATACACTCCTGCTTTGCATTAGCTTTCTCTATCTGCTAAATAAAATTAAAACATTTACAACTCTGTGAATACAAATATGTAAGTATTTTCTATTTTAAAATAAAAATAAATGTAAAACCTAAAACTAGTATAGTAAGAAAGGCTTATTGTAATTATTTCTTTTTCACTGTTTGTGAGAAATGTAGCATTTTAAAGTAAAATTCTCCTTATGGATGATGGTAGGAGTAGGAGAAGGTCAGCTAGAATGGAGGGAAATTAGTGCTGATGGGAGAAAATGAGGGAGTGCAATAAAATATGGTAGAACTTTTACAGAGACCTGATCTAGATTTTTTTTCTGCAAATCTGAACAAATTTAATTAAGGCTGATTTTCTTGATTTGCTTAGTGTATTTAACTGTCTTTCTTTCTCACTATGCTCAACTTGTATTCTGACTGTGGATTGCTATTGAAATATGGAATGTACAAGGTATTAAAGTGATTCAACTCCTTAGTTATGTTTATTCATCCACAAGTACCCAGATATGGTTAACTTATAGAGTATAAACTGGAATATAGATAAAACAACAATTACAAGTACACCTAAATGTGCATTTATGTATAAAAATGGCCCTTTAAAATTACCATTACTTCCAAAAGCATGATTAAATGATTGCTATCATCAGCTTACTAATTTTTTAAATGAGGTGACACACAAAGCTTTACTGTGGGGAATCTTTACAATATCTCTCAAGTATTCTATGAGTCAGAGGTTCTTATTTTCTGCTTCATAGTGTGTGGTAAGAACTACAATAACAATAATGTGGAGGTAATTACTGTCTCTAAATTACTTCAGCTGGGCGTTCTCTGCAGCTTTTCACACGAATTTCTCCTAAGTATTTTCTGCGTGTGAAACACATATCTAGTTATTTTGTATGCACAAAAAAGAAGATAATTCCATGTAAGTCTGGTGATGTTCTGTTTGCTTGGGTAATGCTCCTGCTTTATCTGCTCTCAGTTGTGACAAATGCATCTGCAAAGCTTTATAAGTGAGTGCTAACAAATTTGTTTACACATCTGTTTGAGTTTTCAAAGTACTGACATATAAACAACTAGGAGGAAGTATTTTTCTGGTAGAGCAAGAACATACACAAATTAGAGATATGTCTAAGTAGTGATAGGAACTGATATTTGCATAATCAGCAGGTATTACTTATGAGTCCATTCCTTTTATGGCTAAGCAAAAAGCTTTTGAAAAATAGTGAAGAAGCCATTTGCACTTCTCAGTTCATAAAATGAGTACATCATTAAGAATAATGCACTTGATTTGGCAATAAAGAGTTCACTCCTTTTAGACTAGGTGAATTATAGTCTTTAGTGAGAGAATTTCAGTCTATGTAGAGCTATTGAAGTCCCTCTAGAGAAAAAAAAAAATGCAGTAATTTGTTGCTGGCACAACTTTTGGTCAAGATACAGTTTTACTATGACTGCTTCAAAACCTGCTGTAATGTTTCCACCTCTGCTGGCAGCAAGATCCCAACAACGGCCTGACATCCTCATTACTTCACATTTATCTTCAAAGAAGTCTGCCTGTAATCATCCCAAAATAAGGAAGATGCAATATGACACACTGCTAAAGTTTCCTCTGGATAGTTCCTGGTAAGTTAATAATGTAAAATCCTTATTCAACCACTTTACTGGTATTTCACTAATCTGTATGTATTAAAGAAAACTATTCTGCTCCGTTTCACTTAGTACTGCAAACAGCATAGTTGAGCCCACACCAGTGTTGGCTACAACTTATTTTCAGTAATCATTCTGAGTTTTGTGGGATTTCATCAATGAAAGACATATTTACTTTTTCCAGTTTCATTGAGGGAAGGAGAGTGATTAATGTGAAAGGAAGGAGTAACAGGGAAATTGTTAACCTTGATGCCAACTTGTTATCTAGGATATGCACAAATGATTAATAAAAATAACATACAAGGTTTTTTTAGATTTTGATGAGAGTTTTAAAGGCAGTGTAAATAACATATGACACACAGTGAAAGCATAGGAACATACCTGATTTGCCATAGCCATACCTCTCTGACAGAGTTTACAGTTGTCTCCCTTCGACATTTAGCATCACCTTGGAGAATATGTTATGTTTTATCATGGACAAACTTCTTGTCCTTAAGATGGATGGATATTAAGGTGAAAAGGGCTATTTCAAGAACATATAAATCAAGGTCATCAGTTTTTCTTATCGCATGCCTCAATGACCAAGAACAATTTAGTGTTCTTATAGCTCAGCTGAAAGTCTTGAAAAGTTCAGAATTATTTTTATCTTTTTTATATTTTTGCTGTTAACCAAGTACAGAATTTCAAATATTGATTTTTCTGAGGGAAAAAACATACACAAGCTTCAGTAACCTTAATGAAAATGTTTGTTAAAATACTACTAAAATCTACTAAAAGTAAATGTTAATAAGAAATCAAATTTCTGCAACTATCAGAATTGTAAATAAAATATTACAAAAAATAAGGAAGGTTCTTTAGTGGTGCACCAGTCACTATGCTATGTATTTACATTCTCTCTTTCCACCACATGTTCAAATGAAAAATCAATGCCAAAGGTAGTGTTTCCACAAAATGTAAAATCATTTAATTAAATATAATACCTAAAATAATATTATTAGCTCAGCATGGTTGCCTTTCTCCTAAGAATAATCTACATTTGTCATATTTGACATAAATGTACATCTTGGGGTTCCAGCCCTACAGACCTGAAGTTGTAATGTCTTATATATTTGTGAATCAAATATATAAAGAGAGGGAATTAGGAAAAAAATGAAAGTTTATGTGCAGGTATAAAATATCGATTACATTCAGCTGAACGTAATTTTTAATGCAGTAGCTGATATCTGACTATGGGGAAAGCACAATGTTTTGAAGAGTTTATTTTCGGGGGGAAAAGGGTATAAAGCATTTCCTAACTGAGAGTATTTCTTTCTGTAAGGTAGTGATTGGTTCCATACATTTTTCTTGTACAGGAATTCACACAGCAAAAGAAGAGAATGAGGAATTAGTGGTTCATATACAGCTGAACAGCCATAATCTCAGTGGAATTGTAGATATGTGGAGGGATAAATTGCCTAACTAGGTGCTGTAATAAATGGTAGACAGCTCGGGAAATGAGGAGACAGGGCTGTCTTGACATATCTCAATGACATGAGTGAACAGACAGGGGAGATGTTCTGCTTGACATAACAATTACAAGCAAGGAAAAACTCACTGGGGATGTGAAGCAAGTGCACTATAACAAATTTTAAAATCTTTAGAGAAGTTCCAAACAAATAGAAATACTGGACCTCAAGGGAAAGAAATTTGGCCTTCTTCAAGAATCACCTTGACCGAACCCTTTGGAACACTGTCCTGAAGGGCAAAGGGTCCAAGCAGAAAAAGTTGATCTTTAAAAATAATTTCTCTAAAGAACAAGAGCAGTCCTTTGCAGTGTTCAGTCTGAAAAGCAGAAGACTGGCACAGAGAAACAGAAACAGAAAAAGGAAGTATTTAGGAAATGGAAATGAGAATTAATTACCCAGGAAGACTATAGAGGGACTGCAGGTATGGAACTGGGAAGGCAAATCTCAACATAGCACTGGATACACAAGTCAATAAAAATGATTTCTGTAAGTCTACCAGCTGAAAGGAAAAGGAAAGCAACAAACAAACAAAAACCATGAGAAAAATTTGGGTCCACTACTCAGTAAAGCAGCGTACCAAGTGACAAAAAGGATATAGGAAAGAAACCCAAAGATACTTAGTGGTGTTTACTTGTTTCAATTGGTTATTTCCTCCCTCAATTTTCATTGGTCAGCTCCAGTTTCCAAATAAACTGGAATTGATTCCAGTTTCTTAATTCTTAATTCTTTTTAAATAAAAAGAAGGAAGTGTCACCTACAATCAAGAATAATACAGCTAAGGAATATGTGAAGCAGTAGGACAAATTAAGGATCATGAAGGCAGGAGGAATGTTCCCAAGGGTGCTGGTAGATGTGACCAATGCATTCGGGCATTTCAAGGCTGTTTTTTGTGGTCTTTGAAAAGTTGTAGTTCCTGAGCACTGGAAGGACCTCATATCACACTCATCTCTAAGACTAGAAAGTAAGAAAGTAAGAGGATCTGAACAACTAAGTGGAGGGAGACCAGTTTAAGTATAGGATTGGCCAGAGTGGATTACCCAAGGGCAAATCACGTTTGACCAACCAGTTTTCCTTCTGCAATGAAATGTAAGTCAGACATATGCCTATCTCAGTTTCACTCTACAGAAAAGCAAACAAGCCACAAAACAAGGAAATTAATATGCATTTCTTCCCTTATTTCTTTTAAATTACTCTTTAATGAGCACTAGAATTTCTCAAAAATTATCTACTGAATGTTTATATGTCAATGTCCCAATTGTTGTAATGATAATAAAATTAAAATATACCTATACAATTTAGAGGAAAAAATACCAACATAAAAAAAAAAGCCTCTTTCTTCTCAAATTTCTTAGTGCACATTAAACAACTGTGACCAATATAGAATTAAATGTAAATAAATAAATTGTCTAGATAGCTTATGCAGTCTTTATCCTGGTAGATTTACAAGCCCATATTAGATATAGTCCTAAACAGTCTGGTCAGACATCACAGCTGATTCTAATGTCCAGGATGTTGTAATAGAGATATCCTGAAGTCTATTCTAATTTCTCACTCTAATTTCTCTTATGCAGGCAATAGCATTTAGACTGTGTAGAATTTAAAATAATTTTTTCCCAAATTTTCATTCTATCAAAATGTACAGATTCTAGTGTTTTCTTAAATCTTCATGGGGGAAAAAAACCCCAATACTACTACCATAAGGAAAAGCCCTGCATACTCAAAATCTCAAATTAAAAAAAACCCAAAACCTGCCACACACATATTCATATAATCAATACCAATTATTCTTTTCCTTATTGCAACAGAACCTCAACTCCACAATGCGTTAGATAATAATTTCACAGACTGGACTTCCAAAAACTGAAATGAAATACTAAAAAGTATTAATAATATGTGGGAAGTGAATCACGTAAATGAAAATTAATAGCAAATCTGTTCACTATATTTATCTAAAGGAAATGGCTCTTTTCATAACATTGTTTCTTATAAATTTTTCTTACTTTCTTTTCCCCTTAGAGGAAGAGAGAGAACTCTTTTACAACACATTATTAATTAATATGATTTCCCTTTGATCCTCTCTAATTAATCAAATATATATAGAAATAAATTCCTTCTCTTTCATATTCAAATATATTTTTACATTTTCTCCATAATGATATTTGTTATGATATTTGTTGCTCTTTTTGTGAAAACTGAAAAGGCTTATGTTCTCTGCTGGGTAGAATGTTGCAAAACATTGCTGAAAATTCACAGCTCACAAAGCATAGCAGCATGACTAAAATCTACTTGCAACATTGCCAAGGAATTTTGCTTACATTCTTTTCTCCTTTAAGTATATAGCCACCACATGGCATCTTACTGGCTAATACAAGTCTAAAGCAATTGAAAAAAAAAGGAGAAGTCAATCTATTATTCCACAGTATGATAAATTATACTGGGAAATATTGAATAGTTGTAGTTGCTATCAGAGCACAGGAATACTATGAAATTTCTTGCTTTATTTTATGGAGCATTGAACTGTTCAAAACAACTATTGCTTTGAGATGTCATCTATAAATCCACACAGGCCAATGGCAGCAGAGTGATGGATATCCACCCATCTAAGAGACTTGATCATAAGACACAAGCTAAAACAGTGACAAGGCAGAGATAAATGTTTGTGTTCAGATTAACATCCCAAGGTCAGAGTGCCTAGGCATATCAATGAGGAATTTCAACTAACACTCTAAGAATATTAATCTAGAAATGTGTAACAGCAAACTGAAGAAGATATTGAATTTTAATGGTGTTGTCTATTTTGATTGTCTAAGAAAATATTTATAGTATACTAATCAGAGAGAGACTGGAATTTGTTCTATCCAGGACTTGTTTCCTGAAAATATCAGCATTATCCTGGGTTTTTAATTTTCTTTTTCATCTGTTTATTTAACAAGTACATTATTAAAGCATCAAAGGATAAATTGTACTGCAAAGTCTTTATTTCTTGAATGAAAAAATAGAACAATATAACGTCATGACAGTCATGCACTACTAATTCTAAGATGACTGCATGTTTATACAAAGTCTTGTTAAGGTTTTACAGGATTACTTAGCATTTTCATTTGGAGAAGTTAATAACAGAAGACAGTGAGAGAACCATTTCAAGAACATAGAAATTAATGTCAAAAGAATATATTATCTTCCTAAAGCAGACAGGGTATATTAACTCTATTTTAAATATATGGTACATTGTTCAGCTATAGAAAATATTAGAAATATAATTTTCACCATTAAAAACACTTGAAAAGTAGGGTTTACTTCTGATGTTAGATTTTCAATGTGAATGAGTGTAGCAATTGTTTTAGCAAAATGCTCTTTCATTCATGCTTTTCTATCTGAGTCTGGGTCAAGTCTGTAAAAGCCCATTTTTGTTCTGATATGAGCTCTTTTTCTCTCCCTCTTTCTTTCCTTCTCTCTCTCTCGCATTCCCTTTTTTCTCTTTCCGGTCCCTTTCTTTCTCTTTATTTATTTCCCAGTACAGTGCTCTTCCAATTTGTTTCCCTATGTTCTATGGACTACAGCAGCAGGAAAAAAAAATCTGAAATCACAAATAATTCATCCAGTCTAAAGTAACTCTTAGAAAAAACGATTTTGTGAAGTGCACTGTACTCGGACATTTAAACTGTGTATAGCCATGACTGAAATCTACTGGATTAACAATCTTTAGGTCCTGATGCTTCTGCGAATACAAGCTGAAAATAAAGCTTTGAACTTAGTTTAAAATATAAAGAATTACAAAGCCCTTTTTTTTAAAATAATAGATGACAGAGTTATTTGGAAATATAGGTACTCATAGGCGTACATATACATATATACATTTGTATATAGAATGACATACATCCTCCCTTTCCAGGCAAACATCATCCCTTATGCATTGAACAATTCTAAACTACTAAACACTTTTCTGGTTTTACCAAATTTAGATGAAGACAAATAAGCGATTTATTTATCGATGTCCCTGTGTCATCCCTATTCTTTCTATACTCAGCAATAGTTTTAGTCCCAGTTTTCAGAATTTTGCACTAGCTAAGATACATCTGTGATGTATGTATATACATACATTAAAAATCCCATACAATAATGTATTAATCTCTTACAGCTATTGCAGATCAGTGAATAAGCTAAAGTAAAAGACTGGTGTGTTTTGAAATAGACAAAGAAGACAAATTTTTAATCTATTTAAATGTTTTCTAATTAAATGGGCAGGTATTCTCATATTATCACTTACATCCACTATTTTGGTGGGATATTGCAAGAGAAAGAAAGAATTCCTGTGGGAAAAGCCAGTGCATATTAAGAGATATCTCTCAAATCTCACTTAAATTTATTGAAATTTATATTTTTGTTTAAGAAAAAAATAAAAGCCTTAAGTAACAACTTTATTCAAATAATTGACCCATATTAATATTTTAAATTTAGAAAACAAACTGAACAGCTCCTATAGCTCATAAGCCTACAACAAAGAGGAAGGACATATGGTTAAGCAAAATTGGTCTGAAAACATTTCATTATTAAATATGCAGGTTGGTCATTTAATTTGGCTCCACATCCTTACAGAACCAAAGCTATTGCTGAGAAAATCTTTGGAACCTTCTGCAGGTTAATTTTGATGCATTAACTTAGTGCAAGAAGAATCAGAAAATAATTATTAATCACTATCTGTGAAAAATCCAGTGGAAAATGTTAACATGATTGTAATCTTCGTGTCTTCCATTTCATTGTTATTCTGAAAGTATTTCTGAACATTTGGGAACTGCAAAAGAACATGCTGTTCAAAGTTATAAGGAGGGGAAATTGGGTAGGAAACTTGTTTCTAAAAAAGGATTGGCATGACTTTGTCTGTGGGGAGATCAATGAAATAATGCACTGTATTTAAATGCTTCATCCAAGAAAAAGAGAATAATATTAATTATAGCCTTTAGCTCTTTTCATGGCAATCCTTTGGTAATTATAGTTCAAGAGAAAGAACAGAAGTAATTTAAAGATGTGTTTCTTCTTAAGATACCCAATTTTACTTTTCCTTGAGAAAGAGCGCATTTCAAAGGAGAACTTTGTTTTAAGTTAGATATGCACTGTTTGCACAGAAGTAATGAAAGGAACTGTAATGATATTCCTGCAGTGTATGTTATCCTTGCAGCTACATCCATGGTGGCAAGCTTGTTCATTGGTATCAAATTTAATGATACCTGCTGAAGGCCTTATAATTATTATTGGTGAATTTTAATGTGAAACTTTGTGGCTTTATTTTTTTCCTTCTTTCCCCCTCCCCTTTTCTTTTCATATATTGAGTTGCATCTTGAAATGCCAACTTAAATGATTACGTAGAAACTTAAGAGTATTAGAATGAAGACAATAAAGTCTTAAAGACCAAACTCAAGACACAAAATGATTTAAATTAGAAAATGTGACTGAATTAGTGCAAGTTTAAATTTTTATGCAGGGTGCAAACATGTAGAGGAACTTTTTAAAAAAGATTGACATCAGACTGCTAAACCAAAAAAAGACCTCTCTGAATTTCACTTAAGACCTGAGATACCTTGCTCACCAAATTCACTGAAGTTAGTTATTAAATAAGAATCTTGTCATGAAGAATGAAACAGCTGGATGGCCTGGTAATCTTCAGTTTTTAGAGAGCTGTTTATAACTATGTACAGTTCTCTATTAGAAATTTGAGCAGCATTACTTGGGGTAGACTGAAGATACTTTTTTGTCTTAACCCTTGCAGACAGCTGAGCCTTACACAGACACTTGCTCACTTCCCTTCCAGCAGAGCACAGGAGAGACCCATGGACTGAGACAGAGAGAGTTGCATTGGTAAAAGAAAGCTCTTCATGCAGGCAAAGCGAAACAAGGAATTTATTCACTGCTTGCCTTTTCCAGGGAGATATTTAGCCATTTCTGGGAAAAACGGGAATTCGTCAGGTGTAATGGTTACCTGAGAAGATGAAGGCCATAGCTCTGAATGTGTCCCCCTCTTTCTCCTCTTTCTGTAGCTTTATGGCTGAGCTTGACATATGTATGGGTCTATTGGGGTCAGATTTCCTGGCTGTGTCCCTGCTTAACCCCTGGTACTCCCCAGCCTACTCAGTGGAGGGGCAGTGTAAGAAGCAGAAAATACCTCGATGCTGTGTAACTTTAGATCAACAATAGCTAAAATATCCCTGCTTTATGCAGATTGTCTTGGTCAAAAATCTAAAATACAGCACCTTTCAGGCTGCTGTGAATAAAATTAATTCCCAGCCAAAACTAGAATACTACTTGAAGTAGCCTGCATGAGACAGAAAGCAGTGGTAGGTGGTCTCCTGACATAAGCATTTGTTGTAGTAGTTAGAAGTGAAATTGTTGTTATGAAGAATGCAAATGCATCATAGCACCACATGAAGTTCTTCAGACATAATTAATTGACTAGCCCAAGACAGCAATCTGGGCTTTCACAATAAACTCTGAGAAAAACATGCTTTCAAAAGACTATTTTAGCTGGTGTCTCTAGAGACTATTAACCTTTTTTGCTGTTGCACTCATTTTCACACCTGGGGCCTCACATTTGCTTTTCAACAGAGAGCTGCTTTCAAAAAAGAAAAGTAAAAAAAAAGAAAAAAAAGAATATCCTTCTGCCCCATTCACTCTCAGCTGGTTATTGCATTACTTTTGCCATCCTGGTCTGAGAAAATTCTCCTGGTTTCCAAAGTCTGCATTTCTGCATTTTTTCAGGCCAGGGCTTCAAGATATCATCTCCTAGAGATTAACTATTATTTTTAGATTATTAGAACTATGTGAAATATTCAATTAGGATAAGAGCTCCATATGTTTGTAGATTTATGTTGAATGTGCCAAGAGTATTAGATGACTTGCATCTTTGTTTGCTTTTGACAACATACATGCTCGAATCAAATTTAGATTATCTAGATTTATTGTGTGAGATCATCACACACTTTTTTTTTTTCACCTGGACTGAATTTCTTGCATTTAGTTGTATGTTTTTTGCTTTTTTCAAGTAAAATAATTCAGAATTCTGTTTGATGAAAGATTTTTTTTCTCCTTTTTTCTTTTTTTAATATTTCCATTTCTTATGCCTTCCAGAAAGAGAAGAAAATAAAGAAGAATTAAAAAAAAATCTGTAATCAACCTTTCATTTTTTTGTTTATTTTCATTCAGTGGAAAAGGTATTTCTTTTATTTCCATCTAAATGTTGTTTTTATGTGAGATTATACTATTATTCGGATAATTTTGTAAATTTTAAAAACTCAAAAATCAACACCCTTTTTTAACTCATTAATTGGTTTGATTATGTATAAGGACCTAAAGAGCACAGCTGCCTGTCTCGAACACTCTTTAGGTCACAGGAGGACACTGCCACGAGATAAGCACAGAGGGGAGTGACAGGATGTTTCAAACCTGGCAGAGGCGAGATCTGGGTAGTACATCCTGGTTAAGACATCCAGACAACATTCCCACTGTGGCAAACTGTGAAGAACCAACTGCTTATGCACCTATCTCTGGTCAAACAAAGATCATCCCAAGTTACAGGACATGTGACATCTAAGACCAACAATGACCAAGGCAGCTCCCCCAGATATGCCTCCCTGGATGCCTGAAACTTGGACCTGAAGATAAGCCACAACAGCTGGGAATTTGAGATAAGATAAAGGTGGTTCTATTGTCCAGATGTTATCTCAGGCCTAGAGGAAGGTAACAAAGTTGGAGGAGAAGAATGGATCACTGTTAATTAACAAAGAATGCAGAATTTCTGGGCCACAGGGAAAGCCAACTGCTGAAATCAGCTCTGACTGGGTAAAAGGCAATTCTGGCAGGCAGAGATTCTGACCATGGTCCCACTGAACCAAGCAACCACTGACTCAGAAGAGGAGAAAGACTGCATGGGGCTAATTAGCATTAGAAGTGAGCAAATAATCAATAGACTAAGAGAGCTGTGTACCCAATAAGCATTAATTATTTGCTAAAATCCATAAATATTGTAAAGTTTTAAAGGACCAGCCTCTCCATTCTCTCTCTATTTGTCTCTCTCTCCCCCTTCCATTTTCCTCTCCCCACCTCTTCTTTTCTATTTCTTTCTAAGTCTCTACCTCACACTTTATTGTTTAATAAAATCCATAGTATTGACTTTGGTATATGGTCTTGTTTGCACCTTAATTTGGACAGAAGCATCTCTCAATAATTGGATCTTAACACTATGTCACTTCTGAATGTATATCTCCAATTATTTCAGTGGTAGATAAAAAAAGTTTTCGAACATTTTTTGAGGATTCTAAATGTTTTGTTTGATGATCCTGAACTAGAGTGAAAAAGAAAATGAAAATGTTCAAAAATTGATGATATTAGCAATATAAAAATTGGATTGAATAAATTTAGTCAGTTTTTATTCCTGTTTATTTTTTATTTTATTTTGATAACAAAGTATTTTCACATTTTTACCTTTAAAATTTTTAGTGAACAGAATCATATGACTGTTAGTCTAAGAAAAAATCACATTTATTTTATTACATTTATAAAACTCAGTTTTCATATTTTTATGGAGTTTAGATGTGCAGAAAATTATTTGGACTCAGAATTGACCCAAAGTAATATTTTCTTGGTACCTCCCACATTGTGGTAATATTTTGTTTCATGCAAATAGATTTTTTTCAGACAAACACATTTTAAAAGTACTTAGAGCACTTAAGACATTCAAAAAACATTATTTAGCAATGAAATAATATCTAAAGAACATGTTTTTGAGACAGAAGAATGTTTTTTCCCAGCTTTTATAACATCACAGGGTATGATATGAAAGTATATCCCTAAGTGAACAATTGTGTTTCACCTTAATCTGTGAGATGTTCAGGGGCTTTCTTTCAGACAACTTTTCCCTTTCCCCCCTGGAATTGCAGTCAATCCATTTTTTCACGAGGTCTGTTTATATTGCTTATGGTTCAAGGAGCATTTGAGTAGGTAAGTAGTTAATGATGAGACAAACATAAAAGCCTTGGATCTTCTCTGTTCAGATAAGCATTGATGGAACTCTATTTTATGATGCTATTTTTATACTCACAACTAATCTTTGAAGCCAGTGAGCCTGAAACATGACTTCCCACCCAAGGTATTCATGAAGGTATTGCTACAGCACCTGAAATACCTATTGCAAAGCATGAACTATTGTAAATACAGATTTTTGTAGGAACAGTGTGAGATGTCTGTAATCTTTTTATCCACCTCCGTTAAGATGACATTGGTTTGTGTTGCAAGCTCTTTATATTTGAACATAGTTCTCACTGCTTCCTTCTCTGCACTTTGAGAAGCTCTCTAACAGAAGCTACAGAAAAGGCTGGTAGGGAAAGAGAAAAGGACGGTAGGAGAAAGTTAGAACTCTAGCTTCTACTACTGTCCTTTTGAAATTTTATCTTTAATAAGGTAAGATGCATCTTTTCTGCATCTGTCCTTAATTTTTCCTTAATTCGTGATTATGATTATTGAGTCTGAATAATTGTTTCTTATTTCATTTCTGGTTGCCAAAAATAGTGTATATTTTCAGGCACATAAAACTATCCCTAAAATTTCTCTTATTTCCTTCAAGGTAAAGATGTACTCTACGTACATCTCTGTACCTTTTACCTTAACACCTATATTTTATGGAAATGTATATGTGTATATATATATATATATATATATATACAAGTTAGTCACCCTGTTTCTCTTTCTAGGCAGTGCTCATAAACTGACATGTCTAGAACTTGACTCATTCTGAGTAGATACCTCTGGTAAGATTGATCTTGAGCAACCATATTTCTCTCCATTATTTATAAAAATTACAAAAAAAGTGGAGAACAGTTAAAATGTAGAAATCTCTGTGTGGTCAAAGGAATTCTGATTCTGCATTATTTGAAAACAGACAAGTGTGTTTTGCATTTCACTTTTCCAGCACTCAGAAGTGAATACAGTTCACTGTAAACAGTTTTAAGTGAAAAGGTATTCTTCAAACAACATAAAAGACATATCTTTTCCTAAAACTGATTGTACAAAGACTTTATATTTATATGCATTTATATACAAAGATATATAAAACCGCCTTGTATATAGGTGTATTGAATAATTTGGGCAGAGTTTTGTGAAGATTAGTTCCTGGATTGTTGTTCCAATATTAGAACTCAAGCCACATCAAATTCAGTAAGAAAAATAGTTGTCACTTAGTCTAAACTAGGATATTCATAATCTTACTATGTCCCATTTACCAACTGAGGAAATCGAGTTTTACCTGTTTGTACAAGTGTACCCTTGAGTTTTCCCCCCTAGAGTTTATACAGCCTTGAGCTCTTCATTCCTTCTGCCAAACTATCTAATTTTGGAATGAGTATGTAAAAAATACACCTGAGTGCATATCTTGGCAAAGAAGATGTTTTCAGTATTAAAATAAATTGTTACAAGGGGTGATTTTATACAAAGAACTATAATTTCAGTGCTGTACTTCTGTGTACAGAAAAAAAAAAAACAGCTGATAGGATGAATAAAAAATACATGATAGAAAAAGAAAAACTAAGAGAGGCAGATTTTTACTTTAATTCATCAATATTTTACTATTATTTGAATGCTTACAGAGTAGCAGCTAAGGAAGAGGAAACTGTCAAAAATTGCATTACCAATCATTGCACTTTTCATAGCTGTATTTGAAGGTATCAGCTTGGGTATAAACAGACGATGAAGAATATGTGAAAATCGGAAAATTAGTTTAACATTGATTAAGGCAACACATAATGGTTTTTGGTTTTGTTTGTTTGTGTTTGTTTTTAATATTAAACACTTATTTTTGTGCTAAAACTATGCTACAACTCAAATGAAAATATTATGTAGATCAAGGTAATAGTAATGTTTCATAAATAATCTCAATCACTTTAATTTTCATTATTATCAATTGTTTAGTATTTGGAATGGCTATGTGTAAACAAGTTCATCTCAGTAAAACAAACAAGCAAGAAAATAAACCCCTGTTTTTTGTTGAAAATGTCATCACATTGGAACCAGCATAATGAGTTTATGTTAGTTTATTTATTGTTGTTGTCCCCAAGATGTCATCTGTCATTTCCAAGCAGTTCCTGGAACATTACAGATAGCAATAACATGCATTTAAACTTTTGCCAAATTCCACAGACATGGCTCAATGCACTGTAGGAGAGTACTGTTGAAGGTTTTGAGTACTGTTTTTCTTGTGCTGCTAAATTTTACTCTTTATCTAATGTATCACAGTGCAAGAACAGCTACCAATTTAGAAATGCAATATCATTAGAAAGGACTGGTTGACTCCTTGTTATCTAAATGGTAGCTTCTGTGGTGGAAGACATGCATGCTCTTGATGATCTAGTTCCCCTACTTTATTTTTAGCAAAGAGCTGCCTTGCTTGCCTTGATAGTTTTCTAAACAGGCAGAAACAGGTAGATGTTACTGAATATTTAAGATTTTGAAGACCAGCCACATCCTGGTCTGCATCAAAAAAGGCAAGATCAGCAGGTTAAAGGAGGTGATTCTGTCCTTGGGAGACCCAACCTGAAGTACTGCATCCATATCTGAGGCTCCCAACACAGGAAGGACCCGTTGGAGTGAGTCCAGAGGAGGGTCCTGAAGATGATCTGAAAGCCAGAATCTTTTGTACGAAGACAGGCTGAAAGAGTTGGTGTTGTTCAGCCTGGAGAAGAGAAGGTTCAAGGGGGAACTCATTGAAGCCTTTCAGTACTTAAAGGGGCTTATAAAAAAGGTGAAGATCAACTTGTTGGTGGGCAGAGAGTGATAGGACAAGGGGGAATGGTTTTAAACTAAAAGAGAGATTTAGGTTAGATGTTAGGAAGAAATTCTTTACTCTGGCAGTGGTAAAGCACTGGCTGCCCAGAGCAGCCACAGATGCTCTGTCCTTGGAGGTGTTCAAGGCTGGCTTGGATGGGGCTCTGAGCAACCTGGTCTAGTGGCATGTGTGCCTGGCCATGGCCGGGGAGGTTGGAGCTAAACGATCTTTAGGGTCTCTTTCAATCAGACCATTCTGTGATTCTCTGGTGGTTTTGATAGGATAGGGTGCATCCACTGCAGTATGCCAAGAGCTGACAGCCCAAGCTGGTGGCAGAAGAGAAGGGTTAAATAGGGCAACAGCTGCGGACACTGTCATGGGCTGGAGGTTTCAAACATCCTTTTGCTGTAAATTTTATGCCCAAAAAGACAATCAAGACAAACAAGGAGACAAAGTAAGAAAGTGTGTTTTCTCTTCATAGCTGTGAAGAGGGAACACACATCTATTAATCTTCTTTCTTATCAAATAAGCAGAAGATTGGACAGCTAGGAGTGAAAGCCTAAGTTCTGTAGTGTCTGCAGCAGCAGCAGTGGCAGGTTCTGCAACAATGGTAAAACTGGTCATGGGATTGTGGTGCTGTTGTGGAAATGGTGGTGATGAATTCCATGACTTCCTGGCCCAAAGAGCAAGAAAGAGCCAGGCAGCTCCTTTCTTTTGGTAGGCACAACTCACTCCCAATGTGGAAAAAACTGGACAGGAGCAGTCATTATCACTGTGCTACATAATCTTGGAAATTAGATTTTAGGTAGTTTTTCTTGGATCAATACAGCTGTACTTGCACTCCTCTCCTCTCCTCTCCTCTCCTCTCCTCCTCTCCTCTCCTCTCCTCTCCTCTCCTCCTCTCCTCTCCCTCCTCTCCTCTCCTCTCCTCTCCTCTCCTCTCCTCTCCTCCTCTCCCTCCTCTCCTCTCCTCTCCTCTCCTCTCCTCTCCTCTCCTCTCCTCTCCTCTCCTCTCCTCTCCTCTCCTCTCCTCTCCTCTCCTCTCCTCCTCTCCTCTCCTCTCCTCCTCACATATAAAGAATCAATAAACAATTTTATTTATGTTCAAGCTTTTTATGCTTATAATTCTCTCTGTTAAAAAATATTTTGCATTCTTCCCTTGACTGTATTCAAAACCACATTTTAGCACGCTTGATAGCCTGTGTGCTGAAGCTTGTCAACACAGTTGTTATATACTTCTACAGAGTAACTACTGCTATATCTTATCTAGAATCTATTTCCCTTTCCTGCTGCTATCTTTGACTTAATTTCTTCTCTGACTTCAATTTCACTTACAGAATACAATTTCAATATTGATTTAAAGATGTGAAGAATATTTAGTTGTTTTTAGTTTTCGCAGATACAAGTATAAGATAGTTTACAACCAAACAAAATTTTGATGTACAGTAGCTGCCTTTTTCTTTCCCTCCAACTATCCCAAGAGATGAAAGCAGACCTTTAAAGATAAAAATGAATTTAGAAATATAATGAAAGTGTTTTTAATATCGTAGTTTTTGCCATAAGCTTTGCTATATACCATGCAAATTGACTGCTTCTGCATGTGGTAACCGTATTGTGCATTTTTCCCTCTTGGATAATGTGCTTTCTCCTACTTCAAAGAAACCTAAAATAATTGGACTTGTGCTATATGTAGGAAACCAGGGTGAAATTAATTGAAATTGATGTTAATTGTATTATTTTCTTAATTGCTGCAAATGTGGGTCAATACTACCATGGACTTCATATAGATTTTAATAGAACTGTGAATTATAAGATATTTTTGGATTTGCTTCAAGCATTAAGTTCTTAAAGAATTTAATGATTGAATCTCATATGTAATGCCATCCCAGTGAGAGTAGATTTTGAGTGGCATTTTAAGATGGATATTCACTTTGGGAGTGTACAAGACATGCTTGGATTGTTGTTCTAATGAAGGAACTCAAAGTATGTTTTTTAGCAGACTTACCTATCTTCAGAGGAAGAATCTTGTTACAGAAAAAGAACAGGGCACGGTTCAGTTGTTAGCATAAAGGTGTCTAGTGACATTTCCTTGGGGTGCCTCTGTGGTATCCAGTTGCTGGTGAAGAAGATCAGCTATTGCCCTAAAGACCTATGTCACACCTCTCAACTCCGTGTGAAAGATTCCATTGCCTTAGGGCATCTGAAATGGCATTATTCATCTGTGTCTAATGGAGATGAGAGGTTGTAAAGGAGATTTCAATTACTCCAAGTAAAGTGGGTAAATGTTCATGCAAGATACAAGCAATAAATTAGATGTCATCAATAAAGTGTTTCTTGGAAAAATTAATCAGGCTACCACAAGAAAAGAATAACTTTTTCTCCTATCATTGCATAGGATTGAGATATAATATCATGAAAATCAAAATAAATAATAATAATAATAAAAAAAAAAACCCCAACAACAACAAAAAAACAAAACGAAAAAAAACTCTCATGGCTTACTCAGAAGTAAAATTCTCATAGCAAAAAACAGTGCATGTGAAACTGTCAAGAGAGAAGTGTAAGGTCAGTAGATAAAGCTGCAAAGGGATGAAAACTACATTTTAAAGGTCCACTACTTTTTTGCTATTATTTCATTATTTATATAACTACTATTATTTTAAAAACTTTTAAAAAGTGGCTAAAAGAATAAAAGAATAAAAAAATTGTATGTGTTGTGAAGACTTTCCAGGGACATTTTTTTAAATTTTCAGAAAAAAAATTATTCATTTTAATATCACTTTCTACATGAATCCAAAAATAATTTGAAGTAGAAAAATAAAAACCAATAGCATATGGAAGAGTATCAAAAGTTCATTATGAGGGTGGTGGCTATCTAAAAAAAAAGGATATGTTTCAAAAAGGAAAAGATGTATTCTAATGAAGAGAGTATCAACTCTAGAACAGTAAATGTGTATGTTTAACAATGTATGCTCTATTAACTTATATACACTTCATATATGGATGAAAATATCAGTAAAACAGACATCAAAAGATTTTGAAAAATATCTGATCCAAAATGCTGATAATTTGTTTAAGAAGGAAGAAGACTCTGAGACATTTCGTACTGCTTAAAAATGACCAAGGTACAACAGGAATTTAAAAAAGGGATATCTCATTCCAAGTTCACATAGGAAATTGTGAATGTACCAATTAATATGACAATTATCACTTCATTTGTTTTAAAAAGAAGAAGAAATTAGCAAATTTGTTTGTATTTCTAAAGGATTCCAGGCATGGTATAGGGTACAGGCTGTTAACTGACTAACACAACCTTTAATAAAGAATGTGCTTTGTATTTATTTTTTACCCATTCTTCTGCTTTAGCTGTAAAAAGAGAATGAATATCAAATCTTTTGGAGCTGCTTTTAGAACATAAGAGAATGCATAAGGAAAAATCATCAAAACTACTGCAACTACATGACCATCATCCTTACTTCAGTCCCTGAGAAGGTGATGGAGCAAATAGTTCTGGAAACTTTTTCCAAACATGTTAGGACAAGATGGTGATTGGTACTGGTAAATGCATCATGGGTGCTGGGTCCAGGTTTATGCTCTCTGCAACAAAGGAGACAAGCACATACAAAGGAGACATGCACCAATTCCACAGAAGGGCCTTGGAGGTGATTTGATGAAATGTCTCTCATGCAAAGAAAGCCTGAAAGATCTTGGGCTGGTGAGCCTCGAGAAGAGAAAACTCAGGGGGACCAAGGTGTATAAATACTGCTGGGAAGGTGTAAAGAAGACAGAACCAGACTGTTTGGTGTAACAGGATGAGACATAATGGGCAGAAACTGAAGTATGGGGCATTTTGTGCCAACATAAGAAAATATTGTGTTTCTGTCAGGGTGGTTAAACACTGGAACATAGACAGGAATTTTTTACTAGTCTGTAATTCTTAATGAAATCAGAATGCCACATTTATTTTTCTGTTTCATTGTGGTAATGCCAGCCTTTTCAGTCAAAATTTATAGTGGAAAAGCACTTTAATAATTACCCAAAATTGTTATGCTTTAAAAGTAAATATTTACACCCTCTTTTTGACGTTTTTCTTACTAATTTATGTTCTGTAGGCCCAAAGGCTGGTCACATCTCTCTGAAGAGTGGATGTCCTGGTGTATAAAACCAAGAGTTTTCTGTAGGAGGAGTTTGGTGTTCAGGGGGAGTCTGATGCTCAGTTAAAGTCTGAAAGCTGCACACTGTAGCTTCTACCAGTCATTACTAAGTAGTAACATCTTCACTTGGTTTCTCATGTCTGTACTATGTGTGGTATTCACACATTTTCAGCAATAGCAAGTCTGGGGCAAGGGTCACTAGACCCTTAGGCAATGTCTAAAATCAGGTCAGACCAACACAAATACTCACAAGCTCTTAGGCCCACCCCTGCCTTATAAGTGCAAAATCTATGGCCCTTTATTATTAATGTCAAAAATCATATTTACCAGTTGCTTACTTCACACTATTTCTTACTTTCTTTCCTTAAACATTTAGTGTTTCCATAGCTGGAATTTAGATCTTAGGCTCTTAGGATGCATGATTTTTGAGGTCTTGTACAAGATGATAATCTGCTAAGGGTTCATGCAATTTTTCCTCAGGATTGCCTCCAGAAAATAGTTTTCTAAGCAGAAGGATCTCAAAAACTGCTTACTTAAGTGGTGCAAAGGTCAAACCAAGGCTTGAAACAAATTAACTGACAGTCTGAATAACAGATTGATCTATTTTAACAACTACATGTCCCTGAGAGTCTAAAGGGTCTGTGCTTCCCCTTGCTCTGGTTATTTCTGCTTTTTACCTTGTTCTTTGAAGTGCAGAGTCTGTCACCCATTGTATCTTGATTCCTAACTTATTACCCACGAACTGACACTTCTGAAGAAACAAGGCTTGTGATTTGAGGTTGAGGTGTTATTTCTACATATCTGAACATAGGAGAGCTGAGTAGAAAATATTAGTTCCCACTGTTGGCCTTGACATTATGAAGTTTCTTTAGGAGTGTTTGTTCTTAGTGTTTACCACTGAGGGTTTAAATACAAAGAGGAAACATTTGCTTTGGTTGGGGTTTTTTCCTCAGAACCTTAACTGTCCTGAGCCTTATTTAAGATTTCAGAGCCAAAATTGGTCATGAAGAGTGTGGGTTCTTTGACAAGAGACCAGGATATTGGAGTATAAACTTCAAGAAAGAAAACCTAGATTTCTCTTGAATCAAAAAAGCTCAAATAGTTATTTTGAAGATATTTAAGTAATTTAAAAAGTGGCATCACATTTAATTAAAAAATTTGTATTCTTGGGGTTTGCCTTTTCCTCTTTTTTCCTCTTGGTTTTTGATATTTCTTGCTAAATAATGGTTTCATGTCTAGGGACTACTTCTACTGAAGGTATTCTGATCAGAAAAAGTGGTAGTTTGTGGCCACAATTGTTTTGAGCAGAAAATATTCTGTGTCAGCAACTGATCCTGCTCAGGGCACCATTCAGTGCACTAGAGATTGATCTTTGCAGCACCCTCGACCCCTTCTCTATGTCTTTCTATCTCTCAGCCTCACTTTTACAGTTAAATAAAATCCATGTTATTGACTTCAGCATATGTTTTTGCTTGCACCTTAAATCAGGCAGAGGCACCTCTCGCTTGTTGGATCATACAATAGTACAGGATATAAATACAATACTTTTTATTGTGCTTGATGTTTTTATTATTTACAGGTATTTAATGTGATTGCATGTGAGATTATCAAAGTATTTTTTTAACTGTTATTGTTGATATAATGTCCATTAAACAACTCAAAAAGACTGCATTTGTTATTTCTTTTGTATTTTATACAGATAATTGTTGCCAGTTAAGGTAACAGATGCTCCTGTGGTGAAAATTATAAATTATAAAATTTACTGCTGGAGGTAGAGAAGAAAAAGGACTAAAACCAATTGTGTATGACAGGCATACAATAGTGAAAATCTCTGAGGAGTTAGCATTACACAAATACCCTATTCTAAAAAGTTGCTTGATGTTCATGTTTTCTAGAGGGAGGTTGGTCTCTACGACCTTTAAAGCCTTTTCCATCTTAAGTAATCATGTTGTTCTGAAACTTGGTTTTTTTGGTTGTTTTATTTTCGGGGGTTTGTTTTGGTTTGGTTTGGTTTGGGTTGGGTTTGGTTTTGGTTTTTGTGTTGGTGTTGATTTGTATTTTTGGGGTTTTTTATTGAAAAGGTCATTTATCAGATGTCCTTAGAAGAGTTTTCATTCACATATCCTTAAAGTATCAATCTGTAAATAATCACAACAATGGAAAGAAGCAGAGCCACTCACTTTCTCCTCCAGTACCCTGGAGAGATGGGAAGGAGAATCAGAAAAAAATAAAATTTGTGAGTTGAGAAAAGGCCAGTTTAATAACTGAAATAAAGCAAAATATAATATAATCATACTAATAATTACAATGAAAAGGGAAGCAGATAGGACAAGAGAAAACTCAAGAAAACAAAAACCCCAAGGATGCCTAATATTGTTGCTCACCCCCTACCAACCAATCCCACCAGCCCCCAAGCAGCTCACAGCCTATTTCTCCCTAAATCCCTTTGATTGTCACAGTACAAGCCTGCTTGTTGCAGGGCAAATTGGTTCTCCATATAGGGAGAAGCAGCCTGGTGAGACAAGTAGTCCTCCAGGGAACAGTGGTAGGATAATTTGGAAACAGACAGGGATTGGGAGCTATGGGTGCCTGCCTGAGCTGCAGGGGCTATTGGTCAGAGGGCTGAACAGCCTGAACTCAAACCAACCACAAGTGCTTGCCAAGGAACATTAAGGAGATTATTTAAGCAGGATTTCTGAACAATAAAGGTGCTTTTTGTGGCGTGGTCACAGAGTGAACCTGTCTCAGTCTCGGCACAGCGCCGTTTGACCTCACGTGTGACCACTTCAGATCATTCTGGTTATGCTCCCTCACAGCTGCTTGTGGCCCTGCCCGCTGGCAGAACATGGGCAATGGAGAGCTCCTTGACTCATTTTAAGTGCTACTGAGGAGCAACAAAAACATTGGCATGTTATCAACATTGTTCTCATACTGAATCCAAGACACAATTCTGTACTGCCTAGTAGGAGGCAAATTAACTCTATCCAAGCCAAAAGCAGGCCAGCTCCCAATGATGTGAGTGTGTATGAGAAAGTTTTCCCCAACAGTCTATCTTTTGCTGCCTCTGCTTAATAAAGAGATACCAGTAATGTCATTTTTCATCTCAGTGACATGCCCAGTGTTCAAACACCCCAAGCAGCCTTATAGCACTGTACTTGATTCAATTCCAACATGCCAAAATCCTCCTTGTACTGCAAACCCTTGAGTGCCGGGTTCAGTACTTCAGGTGGCACCTGGTGGCAGCTGGCTTCTGTCTTGTTAATACAGTCCAGCAGGTGATTGCCTTTCTTTCTTAGCTGCATGGGACTATTGATGACTCATGTTTAGCTTCTTCTCCTTCACATCCCTATCCCTTTCCAGCAGCCTGCTTTCTAACCAGCAGTAGCCCAGTCTTCATGGTTGCACTGGAATTGTTCTGTCCAAGGGCATTTGCTTTTGTTGAGTGTGATGATATTTCTCCAGTCTCTGGATATCCCTCTAGGTAGCAGCTTTCTCCATCATGTCAGCTGCTGGCTACTGTCATGGGACTTGTTGAGGCTTTCTGTCCCACCTTTTTGGTCTTTAATAGCATTTCAAAGTCAATTTTCTGAGAATATTTTCTCTTCAATGAAATCTATCAAAAGGACCTTGCTGCTTCTTTGTCAGCTGCTCTTGTTCACTTCCCTATCCTTCCTGCAACTGGGCATGGCTTAAAGAGGTATGTGGCAGACTGATGGGCCTCTAGTTCCCTAAGATTTTCTTCTTCCCCTTCTTAAAGAAAAGAGTGGAAATTTGTCTTGAGATACTTCTCTGTTCACACTTACTGTAATGCAAAAGCAAACTCCTGAAATTGCAGCTATGGGATAATTTCCATGAAATACCCTGCCCACAAAAGCAGAAGTGATTTACAGGAACAAAAAGAATTCATCTTCTCTATGATTCCATGTTTCACCATATTGCTTCTAATTTATAATTGCTGTAACATCTTCAAAGACTTCTTGTGCTTCTTGTAGTGTTCTGTAATCATTAGCATCCAGAATGCTCAATGTCCTGATAGCCACATGACTACTGCAATACACACAGGGAGAGACCTCTGCCCACAACTCTTCTTTCTGGATGCCATTGGTTTTAGCCTTTTTTATTTGCACATTGACAGTAATCAACCTTACTTCTGCACACACCAGCATCAGCAAGAGCATAACAACCTTCAGATTGCTCCAGAGTGCTGTCATACTTCTGTCAGAATGAATTTACAATAAACCATAATCAGCAAAGACAGTGGTCAGAATTCATTCTCACTTACACTGATGAAAATCCAAAGCCAGTTGAAATGATTTAAAATGTGGTCAGATGACATGGAACCGCATTCTCACATGGTAATAGAAATTATTATTTTGAACCCTGAAGAATAATTATTTTACTTTATGTGGGTACCTTTGAAATATTATTGACCTTTGCCAATCTAGCTGATGTTTGGCAGTAGCACTATGTTTAATAATAACTTTGAATTTCAATGATAGTAATAAATTATTCTTTCTCTCTCCCGGGGAAAAAACAAAACAAAACCAAAACCAAAGCAAAAAAACCCAAAAACAAAAACAAAAACAAAAAGGAAGAAAACAACAACAAAAAAGGCAGGTAAAATGCACATGGATCTAAAAATCTAAAAAATACAAGGTAAAGAAAATTTTCAAGCTTAAGGACTACTGTGAGTCTGACCCCAAATTAGTTTTATGTTGCTAAATAATTAAAGAGAGCACTTGATGCAGAGAAAATACTTAAAATTAATGAAGTCCAGCACTCATTAATCCTGTTAGAAAGAAGTGGCTTAGTAAGGACTCTAAGGTTTTCTCTTTCTATTAAATCCATAGCAAACATCATTATTAAATCCTATATGCAATATAAAACCCCAGAATTTGTGGACATATCGTGTGTCTGTGCATGATTATCAAAAGTAATTGAGAGTTCTTATCAGTTTGAAGCATGAAAAAGATGCCTACAAAGCATAAATACGGAACATAAGAAAAATTATGCATTTTTTTGTTTTTATTTCATGTTTTCATTTTTATTGTTATTAATTTATTATAATATATATTTTTTTATTATGAGTGTGTTGTGTCTAGCTGTAATGGAGTTCATTTTCCCCACAGCAGCCCTCACAGCTCTGTGCTTTACATTGGTAGCTGGAAAGGTGTTGGTAAAACCATTGTTTTGGCTCCTGCTGAGCAGGGCTGGCACAGCCTCAGTGCTGTCTCTCCAACACTCCACCCTCACCAGAAGTCTGTGCATGGGCAAGATGTTGGGCATATAACCAAAACAGCTGACCCAAAGTGGCCAAAGGGGTATTCCATGTTGCACGATGAGTTCAACAATAACAGCTAAGATAAAGGAGGAAAAAGGATGGGGCAGAGGGTAATTCATCATTTGTTATTCACAGCATTTTCCTCTGGAGCAACTAGCACATGTGCTGAAGTCCTGCTTCCTGGGAAGTGGCCAGACATTGCTTACTGACAGGAAGAAGAGAATAAAATTTTGGTTTCTTTTCCTTTGTGTCCTCATGAAGTTCCCTGTTGTGTTAGTAAACTGCCCGTATCTTGGCCCACAAGGTGTGCTTTTTTTTCCTTCTTATTTTCTCCCCCCATCCTGCTGAGGAAGGGGGTAATAACACAGCTTGCTGGGTGCCTGGCATCCAGGCAGCTTCAAACAGGTTACTGGGAAAGTAAGATGGTATTTTTTGAATGCACAACATGTAGAGTTAGGGACTGATAAGATTTCTAGTGGTACTGCAGATTTTCGGGTAAGTCAGTTGGGCAAGCATTTATCATTTTTTTCAAATGTATGTAAGGCATAAGTTTTCTGACTCAATTCTATGTTAGAGTTCAATTAATTCCTGTCAAGCTTTAAGTACTGGCAAGGCAGGTAAGGAAGCAGAGTTGGTAGGTCAAATAGGTTGAAAGAAGTCAAATAATTGAGACTATCTTAGAGTCAATCCTGTGCAGAAAAACGAAATTTTAAAATTAGGAGAGGTAAAGAATAGTGTTGTACCTTTGAGCACAGATCCAGGGCCTATAGAGTCAGTTGGTATAACCTGGAATTTAGTTCACTGCATTAAGGGGATTTTTTTTTTTTTTTTTTTTTTTTTTTTAGTTTTGCAACTTCAGAAGCTTGCAATTTCTAAAAACTGTAAAAGAGTGAAGATTTTATTCCTTGGAAATATTCAAGAAAAGGTTGGATGGAGCTTTGAACAACCTGATCTAATGAAAGCTATCCTTGCCTATGACATGGTGGCTGGAACTGGTTGATCTTTAAAGGACCTTCCAACCCAATATGTTTTATGATTTTTCCCCTATTCAGTAAGCTCCAAAGTGGGCTAATGTAATTAATAAAAAAAACCAAAAAAAACAAAAGCACTCTAAAATCAGAAGAATAAAAAATAAAATTAAAGTAATTAAACATAAATAAAATCAAATAAATTAAACATATATCTATAAAAATATTTAATTTAGAACATTCAATTTTTCAGTAAGAAAATACTTCAAGTATCAAACTATAAGAGTACAAGAGAAATTAATAAAATATATTTCTATTTATAATTTAAGTATCTAATAATGGAGGTTTAGTCTTGAAGATAAGAAAATGTTCTCCTTAATTAAATTCTGAAAAGGTCAATATAGCTTAGGCTAAATTTGGTCATTATCCATGGGTAGCTCCTTAAGTGGAAGTATATGGTTTGTCTTGTCCATTTTCTTCACTTTTCTGCTGCTGTTTTTTTTACTTTAAAAAATCACAGTTTGTGCTACAGGTATGACTTTTTACACTACCATTGTAGTAGTATGGAGATTACTCTCAGGCAAAAGATGAGAAGGTGGTGATGTTGATTTGAGATTTTCCCAGTGATAAGATCATGGAAGTTTTGACAATAATTTTTCTTCTCCTACAAATGACAAAGAAATAATACAAAATGTAATGGTAGGCATTTCAATCTGATTTATAAGTTAGTAAATTGCCAGAGCAGATTTTTTTGTATGAAACCATTTACAGTCTTACCACAGATATGTATTTTCTCTCATCACTCTATTAACATTTTTATTCTCTATACAAAACAATAAAATATGGGTATTTCTTATGATCACAATGTTGATAAATATTTATACATATGCCCCTTAAGTTACTCAAAATCCCTGATTCAAAGACCTATGGTAATCAAAGCAAGCAATAAGTAGAGTATAAGCTGTGATATAAGTATGCTACGAGGTTAAGTAGTTTTAAAATCTTTTACTTAGTCAACCTAGTTTCAAACTTTCACTTCCTACTACAGGAAACAGCAGAAACTGAATGGTGTTGTCACGCACCTGAGGAAAAAAACTCCTAGTGGTTTACCTTCAGAAAGTTTACAGCTAATTCAGGTTAGGATAAATTTCAATCTTAGAGCTCTTAAGCTGAACCTTCAGAATCTGCACAAGGATCACTTTGTAATCAGGGAAAGGAAAATAAGCACCTATAGAAGAAATTCCAGGTTGTTATAAGATAGACAGCTACCCTAAATTAGATGTGGAGATATTTATTCCTCTCCTTTGGCCATAATTAGACCGTAGGATAACTTAGATAGGAGCTGCTAGAGATCTAAATTTAGATTAAATTGCTCTGTGCCTTTTTACATGCCAGTAAGTTTAAAAGGTTATTTTCCATTAAACTCAACTAAGTTTAAAGCCCATTTCAAGGAATAAAATGCATCTACTCTTTAGTACTTAATCATACTTGTCAGGGCTAATAAATTAAACACATCCAGGACCATTTTCTGACACTGAAGCCAGGTGCCACAGAAAGAAAGGTTCGTGCCCATACTGTTGAACTCTGTTTCTCCCTGGATAAGTGTAGCTGCAACCACCCAAGAGTGACTGGACTCTTGCCAGGGTGACAACCCAGAGTCAGACTGTGCCTGGGGTTGTTCCCAGCAGCAAACCAGGTAAACAGCTTGTCACAGCGCCTGCAAACCCTGTAGCACTGGCTTATTTTTATGAAGTGATTAAGTTCTTGTCACTCAATGCACTTTACTGAGGGTGTAAAAAACACAAAATTGCCAATGCATTGACAGACTTCATTACTAGCAGGGCTTATTTTGGTATTTACCCACGTAACTAGTATGTTCAACTAAAGTGAAAAGGATGACATGAAATGAAATGAATATGACTTAGGAAGAATAGCAATAAACAAGTGGTTTCTTAGTACACACAGGTTTTCAGGTGTCTAAAGGGATTGCTGAAGCACTGTGCAGATATATTCATTCAGTGTTTCAGAGTTCTATAAAGTGGTAACACCCTATTTTTTCTACTCTTGTTGTCTGAGATTTTAGCTCACTGTGCTGGTTTGGGATGCAGTAAATTTTTTCTCAGTAGCTGGTGTAGGGCCACGTTTTGGATTTGTCGTGAACACAGGGTTGATAATATGGAGATGTTTTTGTTGTTGCTGAGCATGGGAGGCTGGAAGGAGACACAACCTGGACAGGTGGCTCAAACTGATCAAAGGGATATTCCAGACCATAAGGCATCATACTCAGGATATAAACTGAGGGGAAGAAGGAGGAAGAGGGCACATTTGGAGTGATTTGTCTTTCCAAATCAGTATTAACATGTGATGGGGCCCTGCTCTCCTGGAGATGGCTGAACACCTGCCTGCCCATGGGAAACAGAGAATTAATTATTTGTTTTACTTTGCTTGTGTGCATGTCTTTATCTTAACCCAGTAGCTTCCTAACTTTTACCCTCTGATTCTCTTCCACTTCAGTCTGGTGGGGGAGTGGGCAAGTGACTGTGTGGGTCTTGACTGTTGACTGGGATTAAATCATGGCAATCATAAATAAAATAAAATTTCAAAAGGGATTTTTTTTCTCAATTTACTGTGTATGAATTTTATATCTTAGGTTTAAAATAACATTTTAAAATCCTGGTTTAGTGGCACACAGAGATAATTTTAAGAGTATAAAACTGAAAAATACTGGTTTCTGGCCAACAAAAACCTCCTGGGTACACCAGAAAACAATGAAAATGAGAAGCAAAAGCGACAAATATTGCACTCTGCTTATGCACCCCATGAATCAACACTTGTCCTTGCTCCTTAGGAGCAGCCCCCTGATCGTTACTTAATGCAAGACACCCCTGACTTTGCAAATTTGGATCCTTTAAATCCCAAAGTTAAAGACCTTAAATGAACTCCTAAACATTCAACCTTCAAGCAAAATTCAGGAATATTTGTTTTCTATGAGAAGAGTGCTATGCTAAAATAAATATAGTACACAATTCATCTATGTTTCTTTAAATTTAAACCAATATTTTTCACTAATATGTTTTTGAGATTTTTCAATGGAAAAATTTGTTTGAGAAGCGGTTCTTTATCGTATTATAATGTCTTAGGAAAAGCCCCCAAATATCTTAACATTGCTTGAAGAAGGAGCAAGAGACACTGAAGAAAGCACCACTGATGTTTGTGTCAGAACCACTCTCTGCTGCAGCACTTTGGACCAAATGCTGGCAAGGGGAATAAGAGCTAAGACTTCAAATGCAACTGTCAAAGGATTTTCTTCTGAAAATCAATTATAAATATCAGAAGTGATTCTTTAGTGTTTTCATGCTTAAAGGCTAATGGTTTGAACATCAAATATCTTTAGTAAACACTCTCATTCAGTAAACTCTTTGCTCTATGCTTCAGTAATTAGACATAAGGCTAAATTGTTCTGGTTACAAATACCAGAAGTTGATGATATTACAGAAAGTAGGTCAAAGCTAATACACTTTGGGTTTTTTTTGGGCGGGGGGGCACTGGGAAGGAATGTGTTATCAGCTACTTTATACCCTTTATAAAATTAGGTCTGTGGACCAAGTGCTACAGAATTTATTGAACAAAAACTATTTATTGAACAAAAATCTTTATGCTTTAATCTATACCATTTGTTTAATCTTCATTTCTCTACTCTTCTTTGTCATCATGCCTTTCTTTTTTTTTCCTAACAATGAATTTCCTTTGTCTCATATAAGTTAATGAGATATTCTAGAAGCAGAAATATTTGGGTTTGGATGCTCAAATATTCACTAATAGTGAATAATGTCAGAAGAAAAAAGGTAAAAGGCAAAAGTAAATCTAATTTAGTAGGAGCTAAAAATCCAAAAAGACTTCAAGAATTCTACTTTTTTTTATAAGGTGTTAAATGATAACAGCTGAAGCACAATAATTTTATGCATATGAGACTAAATACGTATGTATTGACACATTTAAGTAGAAAAAATTACAAAAATTAAGAAATATTTCCTTCTTATGGTTTGTTTCCTTCTTCCAGTATAATGCTAAGACAGAGAGATCCACATTTGGGACCCCAGATTTGTGGTAATAATAACATTGCAGCATGCAACATCAGTAAATTCAATTTTAAATTTCAGTAAGACTGATATCAAATTAACAGCAAAACCTGTATGAACCATGGCAACAAGAACTTTCCATTTTGTGAACAAGAATCAATTATTATAAGAGAAATCCATGTAAAAAATATTATAAAAGGTTCTCCCAGTAGTCTTTTTATCAGACTTCAAAGGAACTTTTCTCAAACACATTAATAATACACTGTAATTCAAAGGTTGCACTTATGTTGCAATATTAGCTGTGAGAAGCAAGAGAACTGAAAGATGCACACTCTAAGAAGAGTAGCCTTTGTTTCTTCTGAAGAGAAATAATAATTTCAGCAACAGAAGTTTTCCATGGGCTTTTAAATTTCAAATAGGAAAAGAAACATATCCTACATTTTCTGGAACTATCTGAAATAGGACAAAGAAATCAATACAATCTGAATAAAATAGAAATTACTACACCAGTGGGATTTTTGTAAAGATTAAAAATTGGATAAGACAATGCTACTGATTAATGAAAAGGATATTTTTTCACTATTCATGGGTGGAAATAATGATAGAATGCCATGGCTAGTTCTAGTATCTACATTACAAAAAGAAAATATTTGAAACATAACTCCCAATTATTGCAGATTACCCAAAAAAGTTACAGAATAATTTCAAATCCATATGTACAGAATATATATATATATATATATATATAAGAATATGCATCTATATAGAAAATGAACAAGTGACAACAGAAAATATTTTATAGTAGAAGAAAAAAGAAAAATTACCTATGTGAGGTGATATATCAACAGCAGAAATAATCAGGTGAGCTACTGACAGACAAGCTTGGATATTTTTTCTAAAAATATATCTAGTTGAATTACAAATGAACATAGAGAAGCTTCACATTTTTTATCTTATTGAAATATTTCTTCAGGGTTTTTTATTTTTCCTAATAGACTATACAGTGCTCACAATTCTAACAGTAGTCATTGTAAAATTTGAATATTGTTAGAATACTTTTTTTTTTTCCTCTGAAAGGTGCATGTGAAAAGTCAGGGCCCTATAAAATATCATTTATTTGTCTTTAAATCAGCTAAGGTACTACAATAAATAGCAGCAGTACTGTCTTTCTTTGGAACTCTGGTCCTGTGATACAATCATTCACTGATTTTTGGAATTTCTTTTATACATATGAATACCCTATTCCAGACAAAGTTGTCAGTAAATTGACAATATTCATTTTGAAGTCTCTCTCAAGCATTCCCACTCTCTAATCTAGTAATAATAACATCTTAGGGTGGGTCTTTCTTTTTGTTTGTTTGGATTTTGAAGGGATTGGAAGGGATGGGGAGGGAAAGGATAAGCCTTTCAAAGGTGTATTTAATAAAAAGTCTTCTCAGGCTTTTAACACAAGGTACTGCATTATTGGCTTCATAGTAAAAAAAAAAAGGCAAAAGCAACCCAGTGCAGGTCAGATTTGT
The DNA here is from genome assembly GCA_034336665.1 of Luscinia megarhynchos. Classification (NCBI taxonomy): domain Eukaryota; kingdom Metazoa; phylum Chordata; class Aves; order Passeriformes; family Muscicapidae; genus Luscinia; species Luscinia megarhynchos. The sequence goes on along the minus strand of JAPFBE010000003.1, from coordinate 53,850,872 downwards.
TCAAGGCATAGAGGAGGAGAAAAAGAGACAAAAAAGAAAGAGCAGATGTCAGGAAACTTTGGTTGTGCAGACTCATGAACACACAGAATTGCCGATGAAGCATAATTGTTGAGTCAAAAAGCATTGAAAAAGATGCAAAAATTAAATGGCATCCTAAGAGACAAACAATGCTGCAAAAATTTTGATGGGTTGAGTGATCATTGGTCATTTCACCATCAATATCTTTATGCTATATGCTGTGGGCTTTTCCTTTATTTTAGCTGTGTAAGGCAATATTCTCATTTCCATTATAAATTTTCCAGTGTATTGAAGAATAAATTAAGGATTTACAAGTTCATCTAGAAAATTTCATTACAAATATCTTTTGCCTGTTTTGTTTTTTTAAGAAAAGGAAAAAAGTGAGGAAAAGAACCTCCAGCAAGTCAGAATTTCTAAAAGTTAATTTAAACAGAAAACTGCATTATTTTTTTACTGTGGAAATATTTTATTTGTTCCTTCTTCATAGGAAAACAAAATTAAGTGATTTGGAAAAGTAATGGGATTTTATTTCAATACAACCATCAGTACTAATCTGTATGTTGTACAGATATATCTGTGAAAAAAGGAGCCACCTTAATTGTCTGACTCATTTATGCCAGTCCCAGAGAAGATAATGAGATGATTAATGTAATTAACATCAGTAGAGTTTGGCTTATGTGTTAGAAATATTAGTGGTGCTTGGAATGCTTAATAAGTACTCAACCATAATTAGTATTTCATAATCCTTACTCCTCTGTTGGTGGAAATCCTTAATACTTTGCTAAAAATATTAGTACCATGTTCTTCTTTCAGGCAAAACCTTTGAAAAGTAAAAACTAAACAAGGGAGATGTTGCAGAAAGTTGAAATCCTAAAATATATTTAAAAAAAAATATATTGTGGCTGCTATATAAAATAGCAATATTTTTCTTTTAAATTATTAAAAATTCACAGGAGTTTAATTCTGTTTAATTTTATTTCACATGCTATATAATTTATTTTTTCATTTTCCTTTCAATTTTAAAACTATAATTAATGACGGAGTTGTCTTTATAGTCAATGAATGCTAACCATGTATAGTTTAGTGTTCTTTCATTCCAAACCAGATAGAAGAATTTAAATAAATTCTTAATAGATGCAGAAACATTTGTTAGTTGGTTTTCAGTTTTTGCAATTAGCAGTAAATTATATTTGTTGCTCACACATACACAGTTACAGTATTTATTCCTAATGGCTTAAATAGTTTTTGCTGCTCTTCTGCTGTTGACAGCCACATCCCTAGAGCAGGCGACTTTCTCCTAAACTGTAGTACAGTTCTGTGTCTTTAAAGGTTAATTTTTAGACTAAAAAGGAAATCAATGAACTGCAGCTGGGATGTGAGTCAAGTCATTTATCTTTTCCACAGCAATATTCTATTCTTAAAATTTAAGAGACAAGCAATATGCAGAGTAATTTTCATTTTTTTTTCTGGGCAGCACAAACATCTTTTTTTTTTTTCCTTTCAAAGAAACCCATTAAAAATTCGACTTGGTGGAAAAAAACCCAAGCTGTTTCAAGATATTTTTTGTTGTAGTATCTCTCTCCTTAATCAACATGTCCGATATAAAAAGAAAGCAAAAATCCCATAGGCAATGAAAGCTACAGAACAGAATCACAACTGTCTATGTTCCTTTGGAAATTCAGTAAAACATATAAGAAGCTGGGCCTAAGGTGTGCAGTTGCATGAGGGAAAGAACTTTACAGAAAATAGAGGAGTAAAGAGGTTTTGAAGAGAATAGGATTGCTTCTTTTGTTGGCACTAAACCTTTCTGTGGTCTGGGTGACACCATCAAATATTAGGACTGAATCCAAGCAGGAAAAAGAACATCAATGAATGTGCAGATGTTCCACACTGATTAATTTCATTTCAATTGTTTTCCCAAGAAAATAATGGGCATAGCTTGGAGAGCACTCTCTTCATTTACAGCTTAAAAATGCAATAGGATGCCTCTTCAACAGGAGGGACCTCTTCATACCTACATGGTCCTCTACCGTTAATGTCTGAATGCTTTGCACTCACTCATTCTCACATGTTCTGGAGTCTTGCCCTAATGCATACAGCATATCTCCTCTTCTTTAGAAGCACTGCTTAATGCGTACAATGGAATCATCACATTTCAGACATTTTGGCATGAAAATCTTCAAAAATAGCAATTATGTTTAGGTACCTCTGGTCGGAAGAGTAAGAGGACCTGGCAACATGTATGAAGAAAAATAAAACTTTTTGAGGCAGTAAGAAAGATGACCAACAACATGATAATACAACTCACCCCATCACTGATAACAAATACAGGATCATAAGCAATGCCAGGGCTCTGGCAGTGTGCCAGGGACACTAGTATCCTGGTAATCTGGCAGCAACAGCCAAACATGTAAACGCCTCTTTTAATAAACATAAGAGTTGCACTGCCTTTTGACTCCGCCAGAGTGATTTGAGAGTATCACACCACATGGATAATGTGGATGGCATCCTGCCCATGTTGCTGCTATTGGTAAAGGGTCAGGATGTCAAGAGGCAGAGTGTTGGCAATTTGTCTATGACAATGATTATGGTCAAAGGACAACGTAACAAGAGCCAGGGATATCAGTGCTGCGTGAACTAAAATGAAATTTGGAGTAATGATGGAATATTGAGGATTGTGCCTCCAATTGGTCAAAAGACTTGAAATCTACCTAGTTTAAACTTGAGTTTACCCATGCCACTTATGTCTGGAACCACAGATTAATGCCTGCCTTTGTTTTATTCAGCAATATAAAATACAGTCATAGCCTCAGATTCAAACTTTGCCTCCATAATCAAATTAAAAACTTCAACCTCAGTACATCTAACCCAGGTATTGCCAAACTCATCAGATCACTACTATGGGGTACATATGTCTCCGTTTCCCCTTCTAGATATTTTCTATTTTATATTAATAATTAAGCATCAATTGCTTCTAAGAAAAAAAAATGTTTCATATACACAAGAAAATAAATGTAATTGTTATGGATAGAATTCTGAAAAATCTGGTTTTTTGTGGGCATGACAACCATCTCGTTTTCTTCTTTAACAGGACTGTTTCATTTATTGTAAGTGGGAATTAAACTGCTAAGTCATATGGGTAGTTTATGAAAAAGTCCAACATCAAACGAACTGCCTGAGCACAATACAATGATTAACCTTGTGGTAGCTACTTGTATGCTTGAAAGGTGTATTGAAAATAGCATCAGAAAAAAATAAATGACAAACAGCTCCATTACAAGCCGAAGAGACTCTTTCAGTCTTATTTGAACATTGCTGACAGCGTGAGCTACAAAGGAAATAAGAATTGTGTTGTAGAAAGCATTTTTTATTCTTTTCTCATTTTTCATTGAATAGTTTGGAGTAAGTTTCCATCTCACGTAGTTTGACCAAAAAAAATTATTCTGTATTTTAGAATCACTTCCTTGCTGTTAGGTTAAACGAGTTCTGAAAATCCATCAGAGTATACAAGTCATACCATCTGCATGAATGTAGCATAGTAACACAGATCTAGCTTTTGACTATTAAAAAAAATAGCAGAAATCAGTCCAACTGCCTCTTGGTAGATCCTCACTGTCTAAAATTAAGGTGCAGATCTCCTTGTCACAAGGCATTATGGTTGTTATAAATTAATGGAGGAAATAATTCCCTCGATGGCCATTAGAAAACAAAAATGTGACTTCAGGCTTGTGAATTTGCAGATTGCTGGAGGGTTGCAGAACAGTCTGGGAAAATATCACTGCATGCGGGTCCTATTACTATGCTGCTTCACAGTAATCTCCTTTCAGCTCCTGTTTAAAACAGAATGCTGGACTGATGGGCCTCTGGGCTGACATACTGTGTAGCTTAGTAATTTATATGATTGTTTGTAACTGCTTTTTTTCCTTTCTTTTTTTTTTTTTTTTTTAATATATTTATTTTTAATAATAGATGAACTGTCCATAGAAACAGGAAGTTTTCTGAAAACGTTTGCCTGTGGATTCTGAAGACATCAGGGTAGAATAAAGTTATACTCTATTTTCAATTAAAGGATAACAGTTCCTTCCTCTTGAAGATTTTTCAAGCTGTCAGACAAGCCTTCTGCTTGGAAAAACTCTTCTACATTACATTAATTGCCTACTTTACATTATGAAGGCTTTGCAAATTTTAGTCTGAAAAAGGCAGATGTATTGCTGCTGATATGAGTGACACTATTCGATGTTCAACAACAGTGTGTGTCAGTGTGACAACAGCCGGAGGGTGACTTTTGTTTTAGGGTGTATCACTTGCCGCTGTAAATGTTTCTCTCTGAGCTCATTCACTGTTCATTTGCACTCAAAAGACTGTGAATGTCTCCCCTACTTAGCCAGACCAACATGGGGGAAGTGTATGTACACAGGTCACCCCAACACAGCATATAAAACACAGAAGTAGGACAAAAGACTTGATGAGAGCTAGGGGCTCAACACCTGTGTTCCCCTCTGGTGACTGGATCTGTGACAGCACTGTGAGAGTGAGCTCCTCGTGAAGACCAGTGATGGGAATCCCATTGTTATGGTGATTGAACCTTATATTGCAATTGCTATCTCACTAAGTGTAGCACGTATTTTGTTGTGTCACTGCATCACTCTGTGTCACACATATTATCACACATAAATCAGAAATACCATGTACTATCAGCTATCTTTAAAATAAGTGAACTTGATATTAAGTAGTACACCCTCCATGGGTGAAGTATTTAACTTTGTCAGACACTATTGGATTCTGACATTGATGCTGAGGTCTGTTACTATTTTTTGCAATGAACAACATTCCTAGAAAATTACTTTTCTGGAACACCGAAATAAATCCCAGAAAAGCAAACTGAAAGCAAAATCATATGTTTCTGTGTGGACTTGCATATATGGAAGTGCATATGTATGTACAATATGCACACAATTTTGTGTAGGATAGAAGGGAAGAACTAATTCTGACAGCTGTGTAAAGAGACTGGGTTTCTAACTTCCTCAGAGTCTCTGAGAAAAAAAACCCTCCAATATCTACACTTGGTGTCTTGTTTGCTGTCCTTTCTGTTCATAACACTTCCTTATGTAATCATGGTGTAGTAAAGAGAAGCCAATGAGTCACAGTGACATTATGAGATAAACGAGAGTGCAAGAGCATCATACAAGTACCACCATTAACATTGACTTTTAATTTGGCATATTAACATTAAGAGACTAAGTCTACTTTGTGAAATTGATAAGCTTACAGGGTAAAATCAGTTTTCCCTTGCTAATAAAACAAGGTGACTCTAAATGGTGTTTCCCACACCTTGTCATTTGCAGAACTGTTGAGTTTGTTGGTTTTGTTTTTTTTTTTTCTTTTCAGAATAGCAATGTTAAACTTTTTCAGATCATTATGCTCAATGACTGTTTCTTTTCATAAAAATTACCTAGCATTAGCAGCTTGTTGTCCAATTAATTATTTCTTTATACTGAACTGCTTTTATTATCTGTTGCCCCAATTACACAAACAATCTAGAAGTTTTTTAATATCATTGAATATTTGCTAATATTTTCTACAGCTTCATATTTCATGCTAATTTGAGTGCTGTTTTCAACACCATTATCCAAGATCCTTATGGGGCATTCTCTGTAAAGGTGCATCCCCTGTCAAGATATTTTGTGGTATGAAAGGGTTGCAAAGCAATAACTTTTATGGCTATAGAGTCAGGAAAATTTTGTTTGGAAGAGACACATGGACATCTGCTAGTCCACTCTCTGCCCAGTTCAGGGTCAGCTAGAGCTGCTCAGGGCTGTGTCTGGCTGGATTTTGAGTATTACCAGGATAAACTCTGAACCTTTTCTGAGTCAAGACAATGTCATATTGAAAAAAAATTATCTCTTATCTGTATCTTACCTATGTTTTATAGAAAAAAAAAAAGCTCCTTTTATAACTTATTTCTATATGTAGGGAAAATTTCTGTTGACTTTCTGATCTATCTTATCATGGTTTTGCCAAAAAAGGTTTCTATTTGTGAGGAAAAAATCAAAACATTAGAAGAGAAATAAAGAGGTGAGACTTGAAGAATCAAATTAAATAAAGCCTAAGAATACAGCAATTTTTAGATCTTGGACTGAAAGATAAAATGGATCATAGGCCATCTGGCTGGATTAAAGGAATTGTATTATCTTTTGTTAACAGATTAATTATTTGGTACAAATCCATCCTCTAGCATAATTTTGTAATAATCCTTCCTAACACTGCAGTAAATTATGATAGTTTATCATGTATATTCAAAAAAATTGCTTAATGGGCAGAAAGAGATAGAAGACAAACAATAAAATGTTTCTGCAAGATATTTTGGGTGCTTTTTTTGTTTGTTTGGGTGTTTTTTTTGTTTTTTTTTTTTGGTTGATGGGTTTATTAGTATTATTTATTATTTATTAAAAGAACAGTAATATTGTGCTTTTAAAAAAATTGAAAATTATCACCATCACAAAATTACAGAAAGAAATTAGTGTATAATGTTTTACTGGTGTATGACAAAGGTTTCTTAACTCAGTTTTAACAGTCATTTATAACTGATAGATTTGTTAATAAATCACAAATTTTGGGAATGATTACAAGTCACTTCTGTTATAGCTCATTGTTTTATTTCTTGGAATAAAATAATACGTGTTATTTAACCTGGTTGAATGAATAAAGCTCAGATCCTTAGTTTTACCTACACCTTATAATACTTTTAAAGATACTACATTATGTAAGGGTGGAGACTTGCTAAATCCACAGTGTAGCCAATGGAAAAAGACAAGCAGCTCTTAGCATTTCCCTGGAAGACTCACCAATATTTAGCATAAAATCTAGATAACTAGACATTCACTGATTACAATGACACTTTGTATACCTGGTGATTCACTGAAAATGAAACTTAGCCTCAGAATAAAAGATATAACTCTAAGGGTCTACAAGCTTTGCATACACATAGCATTGGAATGGTAAGTATATGGTTGCTCACAGCTATAAATTAAATAGATATATATATATATCGATTAGATATATATATAGATAATATAGCTATAGATACATATATAGATGATATAGATAAATATAGATATATATATATAGATTATATAGATAGATATAGATGATCTAGATAGATATAAATATATTTCATCAGGATATCTATGCCTAACATATTCATTATGACATTAAAGCTGTAAGTTTGTGCCTAAATAGTTAGTACAGATAATATGAATAAAAGGTATTGCTCAGCCTATCAATATAAACCTATATGACAGTCTTGATTCTTTCAGAAGCAAAAAAAAATGTATTTTTCAAGAACAGGTGGTACTTATTTTCAAACTATAAACATTGAAGATAAAAAGTAAGTAAACTAAATTTTAAACATTTGCAGCTGACTATTCAGCGTTGTCTTTTTTAAAAAAAAACTCTTCCCCTTGCTGCAAGGCATGGAGTACAAGATATACTACCAGCAAATTATCCTAATTGGTTCTAATATAGTGAAAACCAGCAGAAAAAAAAAAATAAAATGACAACTCTTTACAGACTCTAATTTTTTATTGGAATATATAAAATGCAGATTTTGTCTCTCTACATCAGCATTCTGACTTTTGTAAGAACCCTCTAAGAGGTGAAAAAAAAGGTGAAATACTTAATATTGCAGAGGATGTTTTGAGGGATGAAGACTTTGGAACATTCCTGTGATTTCCTTTTACTTGTACAGGTATTAAACCTTTCTGTCTACTCTTCCAATGAATAGAAATAGGTAAAATAACCTTCTTCATCTCTGAACTAAATATGCCATTTCTTTTCTATATGCATAATACTCCAGTTGTGATGACTATGGAAATACTTAACATAATAATGCCTTTCTTTTCTAAAATACCATTTATAAGCTTTGCTCATTCAGTTCTGTATTTAAAAAACAATTTAAACATTTTTTGAGTGAAAAAAGTGTGATTATTCACAGGATGAATTCAACATAGAATCAATATTTCTACAGAGACAGAAGCTCTACAAACAAGCTAGGTAAATCTAATTTCAATAAGTTTTGCAAAGCATATTCTACAGTAAACTCACATTTCCTTGTATCTATTAACATACTGATTGCTTTAGCTGATTGAAAATATATTAATGGAATAATATACAAATATTTATTTGGAATATATATAAATATTTGTTGATTGGTTTGAGTCTCTGGCCATTTTATCTTTGGTATACTTATGGTTTATGTGCAGAAACTGCCTCTTCATTTTTATTCTCTCATTTTTCTATCTGGATCTGTTTCTTTTTTTTCCTCTATTTCCAACATACACAAACATCTTTATGATAAGTGTTTAAATAATTCTGGGATATATTTATTTGTGTACTACAGGTTTTAAAGTCAATATGATTATGCTGGAGATGTGACTATAATCCTCAAATCTACTTCTGTCTCCATGGGAAGCACAAACTGAAAAACAGAATTCTGTTTTCATATTATACAGGAAAGACACATGGATCCTTGGTCACCAAGTTTTTGTCATTAAAATGTCTTAAAAGGGGCTTTTTATCGAGTGTGCTGTCTAAATCAGCTTTTCCCATCAATTTTTCAGCCATTTGTAGTCAAAAGTAATGAGTGTCTCTGCTCATAGGTTTCAAAGTAATATATTAGAAAATCAAAGTAAGAGTGCACTGAATGGAAACTGCATTGAACTTCAGAAAGCAATATTGATAGTTTTTTTCCTGCTGAGGCAATTATGGTGAACAGCAAAACCTGGTTTTGATTCTATTAGCTGTTGACAATTTAATTATTCCAAGGATTTTCTTAAGAAGTTTCTTCAAAGTATTAATGTGTTGCCCAAAAAAAAGTTGTTGCTTTTTTCTTTTTTTTTTTTTTTTTTAACAAGGAATGATAAATTGCTACTAGATTGCATTTAAAATGTAATATGTATGAAAGCTTTAAAACTAGAAATATGTTTTCTCTGGAGGGAGCTGAATTAATAATGCAAATGCAAGAGGTCCAATGTTTAAATATGTGTATTATATCCAGAAAATAAAGAAAGCGTAGAAAGGGGTAAATAGAAAGGAAAATAGAAGGGATTTTTAGTCTAGTTATAGCTGTTGGAGAATCCTCAGTGTCCTTTTAGACTATGATGCTGACGATTTCTTAATGATTTATCAAGAAGAATCTGTATCCTGCTATGATACAGAAATTATTATTTTTTTGCATTTTGGTTTTCTTCTTATAGTTATTTTACCTACACCTGTCAGAAGCAGAAATACTGCATAAATCATTTTTGAAACAATTACCTGTACTTGCAGGAACTTGCTGAATGAAATTAAACAAAATGTGCTGAAAAGAGGGAAAGTTATATGATTTATATGATTTGAAATTTTCATTCACTTAAGGTCTGAAATATGGAAAAATTGGAAGAATCTCCAGGTAGGTATTTACTGATTGCATATACTCCTGTGTTGGACACTTTGCAAAAAAATTTCTTCGTAGGTACCTGGGTGTAAATATAGGTAGGAATGGTCTCAGAAGCTCCCAAAATTGTTTAGTGTCCTGTTTAACAGTAAAAGATTAATATGTAATTATCTCTGCTGGACTCAGCTGTAAACTGATAACCTCTATGATTCATGTCACCTCAGAACCAGAATGACTTAAAAATTGTGTCTTATCTAATTTTGTTTCCTCTGAAGTTGCTTCCTCCTTTCTCTCAAACTATAACAATTTTAAATGTGTTTTTTTTTAAAGCCTGCTTTTTCATCTAGGCCTATGCCATCTGTTCATGGGATTCCTGCTTTCCAGACGTGCACGTTTATCAATGATGTGACCCCAAGATTAGCTCAGTTGGTTATGTATGAGTATGGTTCTAAAGGTGATAAGAGCAACAGGGTTGGGAGGTTAATCCCCGCATGGGTATTTACCCAAGAGCTGGACTTGATGATCCTTGTGGATGGTCCCTTCCAACTCTGAATTTCTGCAAATCGAACATGATTAGCTCAACAAAAGAATAAATAGTGGCAGGTCATGCTTCACTGTGCAAAGGTATGATAGCACAGTTCTTTGTGAAAGGAGTAGTATCTTCCATCATGGCACAACAGGAAATGAGTGTTGGCACTATTAGGGAAACAGGCTCAGAAAAGTACTGTAACATTACTGAATATCAGCAGTCTGTGTTCCAGGTGAAATGTGGTGAAAGGGTTTAATGAAACATGCAAAAATGTTATAACTATAAAAGGTATTCTGCTAGGGGTATTAGGTGTTCTTCTAATTTTAGATGTGTTGCTTTATGTAGCAGCTAATGCCAAAGAAGAAAGGAACCTTGAGTCAGCTGTTGTCTAAGTAATGAAACAGAAATTCAAAAGCATTCACTATGTATCCAGTTTGTCCCTGATTCACAAGACTTACAAAAAAATTTCCTCTCTTCACTGAGCATTGGAAAAAGCCTCACAGGATCCTGGAATCTATAGATAAGTCTCTCATCAAAAACCTCAAAAAAAAAAATTACAAATCTAATTTGTAATTGTTTTAGTGTGAATTGTTTTCATATTGTCTGCTTAATTTGCCATATAGTTCCAGTAAATAGAAAGAGTAATTTATATCAGTCTTTTGAACTGTAAGTTATAATAAGTTTAAAATCTAAGTTCTTTTAGCTGGGGGGTTGGTTCATGGTAGCCGAATTTTCCTTTAACTTAAAAACATCGCTGTCATAAATACAGACTTTTACTGGAGGTGAAGAAAATGTGCTAATTAACCTTTCCTAACAGTAAAACCTAGATTTATGAAGGCATTAGTGTCGCTATGTTAAGCAGATCCACCAGGGAGAGCAAGAGCTAAAATATTGAAAACTGCCGTGGAGCTCAGTATTAATTTCAGATCATACTTGCAACTGTGTTAACAGTGGTAAAGAAACTTTAAATTACATTTGTCATCTGCTTTAACAGTCAAGGTGTTTTGGTTATTAAGCTTTTTACAAATTCAGCTAAATGAGCCATCTCTAGGTTGAACAGTGTTAGTTATCTCTGGTTTTCCTCACTGGAGGAAGTGCTCTAGTCCCTTTATCAGCTTTGTGGCCCTTTGTTGAACTGTCTCCAGGATGGCCATGTCTCTTTTGTACTGGAAAGCCCAGAAAACGACACAGGACTCCAGGTGTGGCTTCATTTGACCTCCTCTATCTAATACAGGCCATAATACCACGTGCCTCCTTTGAAACAAGAGTACATTGCTGTTTCATGTTCAACTTGGTGACCAGCTGGGAACCCAGGCCCTTTTCTGTCAAGCAGAATTCCCTGTGTGGTGCACAATGTGTAGTGGTGCCTTGGGTTTTTCCTCTCCAGGTGCAGGACTTTGACATTTTCCCTGTTTAACATCCCTCTGCTGAACTTCATTATGTTCCTATTAGCCCACTTCTCCAGTCTGTCAAGGTCACTCTGGATGACATCACAACCCTCTGGCATTACAGCCCCTCTGCCTTGTATTATCAGCAAGTTGAGGATGCACTCTGTTCTATCGATTAACAAAGACGTTGAATGGGATTGAGCCCTTTATTAATCCCTGGCGAGCTGCTGACTTCCAGCTAGATTTCTGTCTAGATTTTTGAACACCACCCTCTGGGCCCAGCCTTTCAGTCACTTTTAAATCCAGCTTAATCCTCATCCACCCCATACATCAACACCTTGTCTATGAGAATCTTATGGGAGACAGTGTCAAAATCCTTACTGTCAAGGTAGGCAATATCCACTGCTTTCCCTTCAACTATCAAGTCTGTCATTTGATCATAGAAATCTATCAGGCTGCTCAGGCATTTTGCTTCAGTGAATTCATGCTAAGTATTCCTGTCTTCTTGTGTGTAGAAATATTTTCTAGGATTATTTGGTCATTCACCTTCCTGGAGATCAATATAAGGTTGATGAAGTTCCTTGAGAACCATTCCTTGAGAACTGTTTTTGAGAATAAAAGTAGAATTTTATTTCCTTCTACCTACAGGGACCTTTCTTAATTACCACAACCATTCAGAGGTTATCAAGTGTTGCCTCTCAATGATATCAGTCAGCTCCACCATTAGAGAGAAGACACCGCATTATGGGTATATTTCATCAGGGATTATGGATTTTATTGCCATTTTGCATAGATATTCTGTACCCTGATCCCTGTTCCCTCAGCCTTTCCCACGTTCTGTGTCACTGTTTCCATTCAGCATCAGGCCCTCATTTCTCTTAGAGGTTTCCTTTTGTTACCTGTGTACTTACAGAAACATTTCTTGCTTCCTCTGTCATCACTGGCCAGATTCAATTCTAGGTCTATGGTTGGAAAGCATGTTCTGACAGTGCCTTTCTACATTTCCCAGGTTACTTGTCCTTCCTTCCATCTTCTGTAAAATTCCTTTTATATATTTGATTTTTTTCTGGGATTTCCTTGCCAAAAGGCTTCCTGAGTTTATTTTTTTTCCAAATTCTTTTCTCCTTTAGATAGATTACTAGTGAGGTGATGATTACTCTGAAGCAAGGTGAACATGAATGGCTTTTCTTAGCCCCCTCTCTATTCCAGGGTCGTATCCCATGAGAGTCTTTCAAGTAGATTCATGAAGTGATCCCTCCTCTTCTGAAGTGATTCCTCATCTTCTGAAGTACAGTTATGGTCTTGATGTTTGCTCTACTTTGACCTCACAGGACCCAGAACTCGTTAGTGAAACCAATGCTGACCTTCATGTTACCAACAAACCTTTAAGAGGCACAAATGTTTCTAAATACTAACCATGCAGTTGTCCTTTCTGTTAATTTACTGATTTACTGAAAAAGAATTCTTTTGATTACCCTAGAGAAAGAAAGGGAGCAGTTTTGAAATATCTCTTCTACGGTCAATATTTAAAGTAACAATGAAAATTGTAAACTAAGCATTAACTTTTTCTGATTGACATAAGTAAACCTGTAGTGCAAAATATTAAATTGGGGAAAACAGGTACATTTTGCCTCATATTTTTATTAATAATATAACAAAGTGCATCTCTGCAGCTTTATTAGTGGTTACTATAGCAAGCAGAGACTCAAAAAATTGTGTATCCCAATATCCATCTGTAACAGCACCAAGCCTGTGCCATGTTAATTTCAGTAGTGTTGTAGAGCTTGCAAATTTTTTGAGAGAGAAGGTAATGACATGGCTGCATGCATGCAGACTGGTAAAATACAAAGTTGGAAGTTTTGGCTTTGTAAAGACTTAGAGAGCACAGTTGCCTATCTTGAACACTCTTTAGGCCACAGAAGGATGCTGCCGTGAGATAAGCATAGAAGAGAGCAACAGGATTTTTCTAATTCCAGATCTGGCGCAAGTGAGATCTGGGTAGGATATTCTGGTTAAGGCATTCAGATTGCAATTCACACGGTGGCAAACTGTAAAGAACCAACTGCTCATAGACATATCTCTGGTCAAACAAAGATCACCCCACGTTATGGGACATCTAAGACCAACAATGACCAAGGAAGTTCCCCCAGATATGCCTCTCTGGATACCCGAAACTTGGACTGGAAGATAAACCACAACAGCTGGGAAATCCAGGTAAGATAAAGGTGGTTCTATTGTCCAGGTGTTATCTCAGACCTAGGGGAAGGTAACGAAACTGGAGGAGAAGAATGGATAACTAACAATGGACACAAAGAATGCAGAATTTCTGGGCCACAAGGAAAGCCAATTCTGCTGAAATAATCTCTGACTGGGTAAAAGGCAATTCTGGCAGGTGGGGATTGTGACCATGGTCTCACAGCCCACTGATCCAAGCAACCACTGACTCAGAAGAAGAGAAAGACTGCATGGAGCTAATTAGCATTAGAAGTGAGGAAATCATTTAACCAATAGACTAAGAGAACTGTTTAGCCAATAAGCATTAATTCCCGTGTTTGCTAAAATCTATAAATAGTGAAAACCTTGGGACTTCACACCACTGAGATGCCCAGGGGAGAGCGAAGACCAACAGGCTGGCACTGGATCCATGGATGCTCTATTGTCTGCTAGATTTCTCTGTCTCTTTCATCTCTTTTCTTTTTAACTCTCCACCTCAAATTTGTTGTTAAATAAAATCTGTATTATTGACTTTAGCAATGTGTCTCATTTTCACCTTAATTCTAGCAAAGACATTCCTAAATAATTGGATCTTAACATATATCTTAATATTCATCTGAATATTCTTCCTTGAAGAATATCACAGAGGGACAAGGCTTCACCCTACATCTGTGTAAAGATACGTAAAACCTGTAGTTTAACAAGAGTCTTTTTGTTTTTGTTTAGACAAACCAATGTCCTGTTCTCAGTGGGAATTTGACTGGGAGCAAAATTAGAGAAAACTAAAGTTATATTCACATTCTAACAGAAGCTGTAATGGTAGGGAATCCATAGGATAAAATGCAATTGCTACTACCTGGATGGAATGCAATTGGCATGCATGGAGTCTATTCCTTAGTATTTCCCAACATGCAGCCTACGACCTTCAGCACTGCTAAAAGGGATGAGGGACAGAGGGTGGAGTGGAGTGAAGACACCACAGCCAGGCTCTGCAGTAATCCTTTCAGGGAAGGGAAGCTGATAGCACCACGTAGTGAATACATGAGCAGTGTACACACTGAGAAGAAACTCCAGATTTTATTGACTGTACTTTAAGAACAAAGTGAGATAATTTTACACCAATTAGTAACAAAGTGAATAGAGTCACTCAAGTTCCACCTAAATGTAAAAAACAGCGTAAAAGTGAGTCAAGAATAAGAGGAGTGTCCATTATTACTTGTGGGATCAGAAGGGCTGATCCTGTACTTCTCTCCTATAGGAACACCTAATGGCAAGAACTTTATGAGCCTTGATTTATTATCTTGGTCTAGTTTTCCTTGTTTATTTGAGCTTATCTCTATATTGCTTCAAATTTGTTTTTGAGGACAGCTACTATCACCAGCAATTTTCAAACCTTATCTATCATAATTTTCTATTATCAGTGTGCTTGTTAATAAAGTGTCTTACTCTGTAAACAGTTTAGCATTAGTCCCTCAAGGATGCTAGCAGTTGCCAGCTGTGGATAACATATTTGATAAAAGCAGGGAGATCTAGGTCTCCCTTTCTAATCTGTAATAAAGGATTTGATTCTGATACTGTTGGCAGGTATCCCTGAGCAAGTTAATTGAATCACTCTCCAATACAGTGGAGTCTCCATAATGGGACACTGACAGACTGGTCAGGCACAAGGTCCTTGGCTTTCCCAGGTCATTGGCAGACTGAGCAAACATAAAGTGTTCAAGGAACGCCTCCACTTTTATATGACACTCAGCTGTGCTTCCTATGATATCCTTAATTCATACAGAAAATAATTTAAATTCAGCTGTCAAGAAGACTCTATAGAAGCTTCTTCCATCCTACAACAATTTTCTTTAAGCTACTTCTACTTAAAAGAAGTTTTGCTGAATGTGCATTATTTAATTTTTATGTCTACACTAGGGATTGTGGGCATGTCTGTAAGCCTGTTTGCTTAAAACCTACCTGTCAAATGTGCCTCATTGTGAAGGATGTCCCTTATTTTAGACTCAAACCTGATGTTATGCTAAATTTATTCCTTTAAATTACTTGTATCAGGAATGCTGAATCAGGGTATTGAAGTGATTCAAATTGTTACGCTGAGTCTGCTTTCCGTGTAGGGGCCGTGACAGTGGGTCTCACTGCTGGGATCACATTCACTGCCAATTCCCTTCCTCATATAGCTGACAACGTAGGAGCTGTCCCACAGAAGATATTCACAGGAAATAATATTGTTCAGAGACAAGTAAGAAGAACTAGCAGTTGACTCCATTGTCTTGAATATTTGACAGTTCAGTGAACCCTGTATTTCACTGTCCCTCCTCTCTTATTTCCCTGTGGGATAAAACTATAAGAGTTAAACTTGAAGATATTCTAAATGTTCCTCCCTAAAAAAAAAAATCATAATATTTTGTTATTTTTTCTTCTCTGAGAAACGAATGCAAGGTGACCAGATATACCAACACAAGTCATCAGCTATTATATATTGTATTTTTAATGTAAAAATTTTCCTTTAAAAGTAATTTAAAATCCAAATAATTTAAAGATGCCAAATGTAGTCCTTTACCATAGCATTTCTGTAAATAACCTTGCTATACCGTAGATGACTTTGCACAAGGTCTTACTTTTTTCCATTGTCTATCATCTTTTCAATGCTCAGAAACCTAAAAAACAGTAGTAATGAGAATACTTTGTACAAAGTGCACAACACATCAAGCATAGTATATTGAGGATTAATTAAATACTTTTCTGTGTGAGGGGGGTTTGTTTTTGTTTAGGATGCAAGTGCAGTACCATTGCAGTATCTGATACCTGTAGCAGCTTGACCATTTTTTATAGCAGCAGGAAGATTAATGTGGTTGTATAATAGCCTAATTAAGTATAAATTTGGTTTCTCAGGTGTCTGAAAAGTCCTTGAGGTTTCTAAAAGAGAAAGATTAGAGAGAGGATTATTCTTTCTGGAACAAGAACTGTAAAATATTTACTTCAGAAAGAAGATTTTTTTTTTTTTTTTTTTAAGGAAGAACCAAAATGCAAACAAAATGTCTTTAACAGAAAATTCTCTTTATTTCCCCATTTTTAATGCAGGGTATTTAAGATGCCACTGTGATTCATAGATACACTTCTTTGGAATTTTTCCACCCTACTTGCAGCAATAGAATATAAAAAGGCTAACATTTTTAATATCAAATAGTCATTAATATGTGCTTCTAGTAATTTTTCTGGCTAAGCCATCATTCTCTGCGACAGAGCATGATTTATTGCCCAGAAAACTCAGAGGCATCACCAAATTTTGGTAAAACAAGTAACAAATCACATACTGAAATTTAATAATTGGTAACTAAAAATTCTTTTCATTCTCCATAGGAAGAAAAATTTGCTAACAAGAAACATTAGCTGCCTTATAGTAACATATACACAATTCTTTTAAAGCATGAGCTCTCATCAATGGAAATTTCTCACCAAATAGAATCTTTAAAGAATTAATTATGGGGAATTGTGTGATTTTTATGATCACATTTTTTTTTCTCTTGTAACTTTGTTTTCATTTTAAGTCTAGGCTACATATGTTCTACTTAAATTTTACCATATGATTAGTTTGAGTATTTTCATCACTGAAGAAAGAATCTTTTTCTCTCTTTCAGATTCTCTCTAAGGACATACTAAACTGATCTTTACTTCAGTCCTGCCAAGTAACCACAAAGGAAGGTTTTAGACCTGTCCATCACATAAGACAATTTCTTATGTGCCTGCACATTTTCATCTTGCTTTTCTCTTCCCTACTTTCAGAAAGTTGTTTGGGTTTTGGTTTTTTGTTTTTGTTTTAGTTTTAGTTTTTGTTTTTTTAGTTTTGGGTTTTTTCTTTTTTGTTGCTTTTTGTTGTTGTTTTTTGGGTTTCTTTTGGTTTGTTTTTTCGTTTTGGTTTTTTTTTCCCCTTTTTTTTGGTTGTTGTTTGTGGGTTTTTTGTGGTTTTTTTAATTTTTCTTTTTTTTTTTTTTTGGAGGGTAAGGGGGTGGTAGAAAATCCACAGATTTTTTTGTAGACTTTCTGTCCTGTGCAGCAGAAACAACTGAAAATTTAGGTTTGCTTCACCTTCTTCCTCATGTCTTCAGTAAATTCTCCATTCTTATTTTGGATCCTTCTAATTTTTCCTTGGTTCTTTATCATTACAACACTGGGGAAAAGATTTTTGAAAGCAGGAAGTAATGTCCTCAATACAGTATTCTTTTCATCATTTTACATTAATTAGGGCTTGTCTCTTATTGATTGCCTGTTTCATTTTCCCTTAGCCATTATTTCTATTGGCTTTTTGTCCACTATGCATAACTTCTTATCACAGAAATTTCTGAAAAGTATTCACAGTCTATCTGCTCATTGTACTACATTTTTACTCTTGAGTTTTGTACCCAGAGTATGAACATTTTCATTCTTCTCCTCTCTGCTTCTCATTTCAGCGCAAATTTAACACATGGTTATAAAGTTCATTTCACTTATAATGAAAGTAAATTACTGAAAAAAAATCTAAGAAATAAAAAATCTTTGATACTTAATGCTGTTGGTCACAAAGAGCCAGCTGCTGCAATTTGAAACAAGCTAGCTGTTTAACCTGCACTCCAGAAGCAAGCATTTAAAATTGTCTTTAATTTACATTTAATAGTTTTCCTGCAAGATTTAATTTTTCTATAAATCTTGCAGGAAATGTGATGTGATTTTGATCAGAAACAGAAACAAAAGCCTTGCAGTTTATCTGCAATGTGCGATTACCTCTGGCCACATCCAGGTTATTAACAAAAATGCTCCTTCTGCATCTTCAAAATGATTCACTGGTATCAAGATAATTCATTGTTTCAAGGAATGTGAACAATCTGTCAGCAAGCATACTTATATGGGCTAGTTTTCCCCGTGCTTACAAAGTAAAATGTTAAGAAGAACATTCCTTTTGTCTTGCAGAAGAGCCGCTCTCTTAACCAACAACAAACAAAAAAAGCCAAAATACCCTCAAGGGAAAACTATTTCTTTAATATTTTTTAGGCAAACTTATTAGAAATAGGAAACATGGAAGCAATCAAGAAGTCCATGAACAAATAACATTCATCTTTTGTATGCCTGGTTTAGGCAGACTTTTCTAATTTTCTGACAGCTGGCTTCTCAAACTCTGCAGTGACATGTTGCTAACAAGCCATTCATTTGCTGTGATGAAAAGGCACAATTTTGATATCCTTTTGACTGAACCATATCTTATCCCAGTATTGGAAAACCTGTCATCTTCCCCTAACTAAATCTATGGCTACTACATGGACAGCAGCACTACTAGAAATTATCTAGATTTACTTTCTAAAGAAGGTATTGCATAGAATAATGTATAGAACTTCTGTCCTAACACATGTAACAAAAGGAGTTTGCTTTGCATTTAGAGTTTCAATTTAATTGTCCCTCAGAGAAATCGGCAGATGTTCTCATGGGATATAGAATAATAAAAAGTATCCAGAAGAATATTTCCCCAAAGTTACATGTATTACAGTACCATTTTTAAAATCACAGAGTAGGAGTTGTATCTGGTTTCTAAAACTGCAGTTTTATAACTTAACAAAAGAAGTGAAAAGTAAAAAAGCTTTTGAAGCTTATTACTTTAACTAGACAATTCTTTCAATCAAGTAATAGAAATTTAAATCCTGTTTTGTTTTGTTTTGCTTTTTTAAAAATAGTTTGTCTTTTGTCATTTATCAAGAAAACCTTCATGGTATTCAATAATGGAAATTGTCCACTTCACAGTCTGCAGTTTTTACAGAAAAAGAACATCAAACCCCCCAAAAAAACAGCAGTAGCAACATTGCAAATCTTATCTTCCTGCTAAGTGTCATTTAAAAGGGCTCAAATGAACATATTATGTTAGTGAAATATAACCAACTGGGAAAATATTGTTATTTTATAAGATAATGCAAATTTTCTTTTTTATAATGTAAGATATCCTTGACGAGTTTATTCAGAGGAATGCAATTATCATAACCCATTGTAAATCATATATTATACAATGCACTGTTGAATTTTTTTTTTCTTTTAATCTCGATGTATCATTTGGGTATCTATGTTAGATTCTACTAGTTCACTTTTAAAATTATATGATAACTGCACATAAAAATGTACATCTGTTTCCAGATATCTTAAATACAGTAATGGTTTCTGTATATTTGATTTAAAACAATAATAATACTTTGCTCTTCTTTCATGGAAGGTCAGACAACATAAAAATATAAGTTGTCAGCATAAATAGCTTTTAATTTTATGATTTTGTGCAAGGATCTTGAGCTGTGTTTTTCTATACTGCATTCCCTGATTGTAGTTTCAAAAAATTTTTCACAGAGACACAAGCACTGTGTTGTGTATATTTTTATACCTCTCCCTCCATAAAGCTCTCCCTTTATTCTCAGGTGCCACCACCTCACTCAGCATCTATGTCATCACATTTGCCATTACCCAGGGGATTTTACTGCTGCTGCAAAATTGTAAGTTGCATCTTTATCACTGTACCTGATAAATGTGCATACTGACAAGCCATCTTATGGCACAGGAGATATAATTCCACTTCACTCACTCTGGTAAAGACAATAAACTAATATCAAATACCCATTAACAGTGAATGTGGGTCAGAAGAGGAACATTAAAGGTACAGATATTTCAAAACACTGAGCAAGAATATGCTTAGATTTAATGCTCACAGTACTTTATGTGAAGATACAAAGCTTAAGTCTTCCATTAGAAAGCCTCACTTAGAAGACACAAAAATATATTTTTAAATGTCTGTCATTTCCAGGTAAAGTCAACTATCCATTTACTTTCAGTCTTTCAAATAATTGAGCAAAACTCATGTTTGTTAGTTTGTTTGTTTGTTTGCTCATTGTGGTTTTATTGTTTGGGGTTTTTTAATCCAGTAGTGAATCTGCCTGCTTTTTAAACTGACTTTATGTTAAAGAAAAATTACATACAAAGAGTGAGATAGAGGTCCAGTTCCTTTCTGTGCATGAGTAGATTAAAAACAATATTTCAATTTTCCACTTAAGTGCCCTAACCATTGTGTAAGCTACTAAGTCTATTAGGATGGTTCCACTGTGCAGAACATAATTCAAGAATCATTGAGTCATACCAAGAAAACATAAAAAGAAGCACAGCTTTGAGCTTTAGTAGTTACAGACCTTATCAGCCTGGGTGGAAGCCTAAATCTGGTCTCAAGCCATGGGACAGCTTCTGTGTTTTAACCAGTGGAATTTGTCTGTAAAGCCTGTGCTTTTTCTTCTACTTTCATATCAACTATTATAATTCTTACATTTCTTCATGCTTTTTCTTTTCTTTATGAATTTTTTATTTTGTTGGGCCTTGTGCAGTAGCTGACATAGCAAAACTGATACCAACCTTAAGTATCTAATCATAACATGTATGTCCATGGCAATAGCAAAACCTCTCCAGGTAGAAAAATCACAAAAAACATTGATTGCACCATTTCCTGCATTTCTGACTTGTGACTTTTTTTTAATTAGAGTAGATGAACTCATCTTTGTATATATTTATACACACATATATATGCTTACAATAGTTGTTTACAAAAGTATCTCATACTAATATAAATATGCTTCAGCCACATCAGGTTACTCACAGGACTGCTGAGCTCTAACCAGTTCAGAAAAACTCTCTTACACACAGAAGAACATCTCAAAGAAAATAAGGAAACTTCTAGTTAAAGTGTCTCTCAATTCAGCTATTATTTTTGTGCTTCACTGTAAAGTAGCAGGTGACAGAAGACTATCAGGTTTTTGAATATATGCACCTATGTTCAGTAGAAAATCTAAATTTGGTCTAAAAGCTCTGCTGCATATGAAATTTCTGTGGGTTTTACAGTTTTGTATCAATCTGAGATCATTATTAGTCTTGTTAAGTATATATCTATAAAAATATATAAATTTTATATAAAATATAATATATATAATATATATTTGTGATATCTGTTTACTACTAGCCAATCATGCATGCATATGATGAAATTTTGCAGTAGAAACCATTTCAGAATTTGCTAAATATACTGGGAAAATAGATTTAAGAAACTTGAACAAAAATCAAAAGTATTTTGTATTAAAATATATATCCAAAGAGTTTACCTTCCCTATAAAATAGTAAACAGTTGCTACAAAGAGTAAACACAAAAACTCACAAATCGTTTTAATTGTTATCACTACCTTAGTCTACCTATATGTGACTAAGTTATTAAAATCCACTGGTACAATTTAAATGTATGGGTACCATTAAGACAATCAAACAATTAAAATATGTTTTGTACATTAAAAGATCATAGCTCATGCTGTTTCTATGAATTGTTTATGGAACAGAGCAGAGGGATGCATGAAGTATATGCAGCTTTGGACAAGAAAAGATCATAAACTATTTATGAAGGTAGGTGTATTTGGTTTGGGCAGGAATGAAACACTGTGGAGTTCCATGCTGAAAAGCCATCCCTGATTGAACAGAGAATTGATACTCTATGGCAATTTATATAAGGACCTGGAAGGTTGAATTTTGTGATAATTTACTAATTCATGTTTTACAAAGACTTCTTTAGCAGTAATTCTTAGATGTCTGCATAATAAGCTTTTCAAATCCAGAGGTACATTTATGCACATTTTATTACAGTAGCATATAGTTAACATATGTAATAGAACTGGCCCTGTAGACATCACTCCATAACAGATGCAGGATTGAGAAGACAGTGTGGCACCACTACAAGTCAAGAAACTTTTGCTGCTACCTGTCAGTGCCTGGTTTCCCCATGCTGTCAGATGATGGATGCTTTTAGGCAAGTGTTGCAAATTCTCATTATTGGCATCTACTAAGGGGAAATGTCTAGTAAGTGACACATAAATTCCACAAAAGTGTAATGTCTAGTATTTCAGATACTGCAAGTCCAAAATAAATGAACAGTGTTTATTAAATAAAATAAAAACAGCCTAGAAAGTTTACTGCAGCGAATTACATATGGAAATTACAGGACCTGAATCTTGAATTAGATTCTGGATCTAAAATTAGATTCTTAAACACTTGTGTTCCTTAATTGTGTGCTACTTAATTATGGGGATATTTATTGTGTAATCAATCAACTTTTGACCTTAAACTTCTGAACACATTTAAAGATGTGGTTTTTACAAAACAGCAAATGTTTATGCCTATCCCTAGCATAGATTGCAAAAATTTTGTCTTTCTCTGTTAAACTATGTTTGCATGTTGTAAAAGAGGCCAGAATTTTTTTCCTCTGTCCCCATAGATGTGTGAAATGCTGATTCCCACTTGTGGGGATAGATTTACTTCCATCTCAGAGCAGGATGGCCTTGATCACATCATTTGCAGCAAGTTTGTTATTCCCCAGATGATGTCTGAGCTCTATTGGGAGCATAATAATAGCTGGTGTGGGACAAAACACGCTGAAAAGCATGCAGGCAGTCAGAGAGAAGTGTGCCAGTATTCAAGGCCATTATTTGACTCTTAGGTTTACTGGGATAAATGCAGCCTGAGAGGCACAATCCTGTGAATCTCCTATTCTTAAAGAATAATCTTTAATTCTCTTCAGGATAATTGTTACCTATAAAAGACTGTTCAAGAGAAAGCAGTTTAGAGTCTGTTTGGAGAGAGTAGTTCAAGGCTAACAGTCACCTAAATGTAAGAATAGTCATCCAAATATCTGAATGAAATAAAAAAAAATTAATTTCTTATCAACACCTCTCTGTGTACCAATTTTACATGAAACAGCCCTTACATGTGTTAGGGACTGGGACTCGTTATTCTTGGACCAACATTTCACTTTTTTGAAGAGTCACAGTTCTTCTCTACAGATTCAGGGTGTCGGTTTCACCTGTATTTTCTTTGACTCTTGTATAATAATTCTGCTTGATAAGACCATTATTAAGTAGGTTTTGATTTTTTTTAAAATTTACATGAAAATAAGGTTGCTTTTATAGATAAAAAAGTGAAATATTAGTGAAAATACTTGGATAAAAACTGGAATGTGTGTTTTAACAGAACATGTATTTCCCCAAAATTCAGACATCAATATTAAAAAGGTTTTTTCAGATCATTGAAAATGTAGTAAAAATTTGGTATCAAAAGAAATAGATATTTCTCATTTCCCCCTTCCTTTTATGGGTGACAAATCTGAAGAATATTTAAAAAATGTAAAGTAATTCAAGCCATACTCAGAAAGCTTTAGAATGAAGCCCCCCAACTTCTTGCAATACTTTGCATTTATAATTCAATAGTGATCATGAAGTTGACAAACTTTCTGGTTAAGTTCCATGCTTATGGATCTGCTACTACCACGCATCTACCATGGATCTACTACTAAAGTGAATGCTAATTCAGAGAAAACCAGTTTTTATTATGAGTTTCAATACTTATTGGAAATACAGTTATTGCTTTCTTAAAGTGAAAATCTACAAAGTCATAGACAAATCTTTAAATGACAATTTACACTGCAGAAAATTCAGGACAATGGCAACTTCCAGGACTTGCATTAATGCTATCTTCCCTGGACTTTCACCAGATATTTCTTGAGAACCTCATGAATTTCTAAGACTTCATTAGTGCTACACATGGATCTTTTCTTTTTTTTACCTCTGTTGTAGTGCAG
The DNA here is from genome assembly GCA_034336665.1 of Luscinia megarhynchos. Taxonomy (NCBI): domain Eukaryota; kingdom Metazoa; phylum Chordata; class Aves; order Passeriformes; family Muscicapidae; genus Luscinia; species Luscinia megarhynchos. The sequence goes on along the minus strand of JAPFBE010000003.1, from coordinate 53,826,633 downwards.
ACACGCTTTTAGGCTAATGACACTTTTGAAGGATAGTTTTCCTTTTGGTTCTTTTCATCGTCCTATAAATTGAGTGATCTACTGAAAAGGTACACCTGAAAATGTCTATTCTTTCCATGTATCTTATGGTCATGTATCTTCAGTCTCTTTTCATTGACTCTGAAATGGAATTAATCAACACAGTTTGTCTTAGACTACATATCAAATTTAAAGACAGTTAATGTTTGCCAAGATAAATCTCATTCTGAGTCAATGATAAATGGAACAACTTAGCCATCATATTTCTTAGTAAAAAATGTGAGCATTGATTTAATATATGCTCATGGTCTGTAGAAAGTGATATAGTTTTTATTCAAATTTTTTTTTCATGTGAAATTCACATCCCATAGTGGAGTAAAAAGAGGAAAATAATTAATACATTTCCAATTTTTTCTTCTTATTAGAATTTGGAATATTACAAAGGGTACAATATAGATCTAACATAATTTCCTATACTTGCACTTGAATTATTCAAAGAAGCCAGAGACAAAAGTCTTCATAAGGTCTGATTAACAACAAAAATTCAAACATGCAAAAATTTGTAAAATTACAGTATCTTCTAACAGATTAAAAAATCACGAGTTGAACACAAAATAACATATTTCAGTATATATGTATTTCCAATATGTACAGATACATCTATAATGTAACTATTTCAAAGAACATAGTGGAACTGAATGTTTGTCTTTATCAAAAAGCAACTTTTGTCAAAATTGTTTAGTCTTTTGATTGTTGAGAACACATAAACTGTTCATCGAATCATTTATTTACTTGTTCATTTTTAAAATTCTTGACTCCACTGTATTACCATAAGAATTTTAATTGCTCTATTTTCTTGATACACACTGAAAAAAGAAATTGAACTATTTATTAAAAATCTGAAAGATTTCAGTTCTCACAACCCCTTAGCTATCTTACAAAGTAAAATAACCAAATCCAATATTTTTGGTGAGTTTCACTAAAATTATGATGTTCAGAATGATTATCTGCTGTCCCACTTCCATGGTAAAGGTGTTATAAACCCCTATATGAGTATTGCAAAAGTTCACAATACTTAGTGCAATATAGCACCACTGCTGCCAATTAAATATTTTAAATTTGCAGGAAAATAAATGCCTAGTGAAGCCCCTTAACTTTGCAATAAATGTGGGGGGGAAACTGATTTTCTGATTGATTCAGGTAATGTGAATAAATTATTAGTCCTTATGGTAGCAAAGAAAATTAATCTTTTGAGCACAATGAAATTAAAAGGTTTTGGCTTGCCTGATCGGAACAAAGTAAGATGAATTTTTAATACAGCAAATTAATTAGGCACATAATGAGGAATAGGATGTATAATAACTCTAATTCTGATAAATAGCAAAATAGTTCAGATGCTCAAAGAAATAAATATCATCCATCACAAACACACCTTAAATTCTGTTTGTTAGGCAATATTAATGGTAAGAGAGCTTGCACAGAAGAGCTAGATAAATTCTATTTGCTGATTTTGTTCAGTGCAATTACATTACGTGCTGACCCTCATCTGTAACTTCTTGTGAAATTGATTTTAGGATATTATTCATTTCTGAAGGTGTTAATGTACCATAAAGGATTTGTATTATAGTTAAACATACTGTCTATGCCAGGTGTTACATGTTATTTGCTTCTGCCCTGAAGATCATTTAACAGCTTATAAATCTTTATGGCCCCATGATGTTTTGCTACAATAATTTTCATCTTTAAATAGGTTCTGAATTATGCATTCTAAAAATAAGTCTAAAAGCAAAGCAACATTTTTCTTATTAAAGAACATATATCTTCTCTTTTACAATACCCTTAGTTACAAATGTCAAGCAATATTAGTAGGGGAAACAATAAACTTGATTAAAAATGCAAAACCAGTTTTTTCCTAACTTTTGACAGCACGAAGATATTTCAATGCAGATTAAGTAGTTAACCAGTTTAAGACATGTTCTTTTATGAGGACACTCCAGGAACTTGAAAGAATTATATAACTATATAACTCCATTTCAATAGAACGTCATGGTTGCTATCTGCAAGTGTGCTTTGTAATTTAGGAGCTAAATATTTATAAAATCTAATATAATTTCTTCTATAACATAAAATGGATTTGGAATTTAAAAGTAACTGATTTGATAAATTTATCATGACTTTTTTTTACTCTGTGTATCCTCATTTTAATGGATAGGATTATGCTCCAGAGGAGGCTACTGCAAAGGAAGGGACTTGTCCTTTTTAGTGCATACAGTCTGAACCACCATAGGAAAGTCAGGCTTTGGGAAAAACTGGGCTCAGGTTTTCAAAGTGCATTTCAGAATGGAATGTTTACAGAATTGTGGAAACAACAGGGATTTTATACCAAAAAGGAAGCTTCCTCAGAGAAGCACAAAGAGAATAGGTAATCATTAAAATTCATAGAAAAAGATTTCCTATGAATGTGGAACAGAATTTTATTTTGCTCCTTGATCCTCAGCTCTGGTCAGCTTGTACCTCCTTTTTATTACTTGCAGTGTCTTGATGTTTATGATGTTGCTGTCTCAGTGGTCATTTGGTGGTCTGGGTGATTCATGTGCCTACTTTGAACTGTCTTTTCAGTTCCAACTGAAATTCATGGGAGAGTCCCCACTGACTAAATTTTGTAGACCATCTGAGCCCTCCCTTTTCAACAGAAGCCAATGTTAAAATCTATCGTGTTTCATTTGCAATTTTTGAAATTTCTTACACAGCATTAGTATGTCTAGGCAGATTATGCCCATATATTTTATATGATAATTAATAGATATTTATTAGTAAAACAATTTGAAAATAGATGACAAAACATACATCGACCTTTAGTTTAGTAAATATAAGGCAGTTATCATAAACTCCACTATAAAACTTACATTACTTTCTCATGCTCTTATTCACTAAGTCATTATTTTATCTATATTGTCAGTGTTATTTATTTTCTTTACAGAAAATATTCTATATACTCATACTAGTAATATTGATTCTCTCATCTGTAATTTAAAGTTTGCATTTTTTTTAGTGGGAGCTTTCACAATATTCAGACAGGCTAATTCTTTACATTTCTATTAAAACTTAGAGACTATACACTGCATAAAAATTATTTTCGTTAATAGCTAAAAAAAACCAACAAAGGAAAAAACACCGTGCCCTCAGTACCATTAGAATAGATTATTTATATAGCCATTAATATGTATTCTAAATAGGAGATGGTCAAAGATGGTGATATGAACATAGGGTTAAAATTCCGAAAAAAAATAGATGGAGTTTAAGAAATTTAATAATTATCAATTTGAACTTCATAACAATGTGGTACATACTATTCCAGACTATATGCAGTATGCAGTTTATTAGGAAGTAAATTTATCTATATTTAAATGTATGAACGTAAGGCTGCTGATACATTTTATGAGAGATAGCAGAGGCTATTCCTTGTATAGTATTCTGCTTTATAAGGAGTTGGTCATTGTTCATTGTTGACAAAAAAGTCCTAAGAAAACAATATTAATTACCAGTATATTTGGTGTTAAAATAAAGAAAGAAAAAAAAGATTGAAAGTCTTGTCAGATAGTGTTTAATCCTGCTAGTCATAGTAACAAAAATGCACAAAACTGAAAAATAACTTCAAGCCATTAGAAAATATCTGTTCTGTAAATCCTGATTCTCTGATAATAACCTACTACAGAAGTGGTTTATGTCTTTCACATGCCATCTCTCATAAGGTCTCTCTGTTCATATTCTAATTATAGCAAAAGATAAATCTAGCACACAAAGAAACAGAAAATTTTTGATTGATTTTCTGTTTTTGAACTAAAGACTAATTGCTTATTCTATTCAAAACATATTTAAGAAGCTGTTTCATACAAGCTTTATTGCTTTTAATGGAAAAATGTATTTAATGTAATAATGAGAAATACTAATATTTTGTCATAAGAAAATATAATTGCTTAAATATAACTGGAATTATTAGATTTTGTATTAGTCTATTTTTAATTTTTTTATTTATTTATTTGATATGAAGATATCATCATAGATTTATAGTTAAGGTTTTTTTTAAATTTCTTGTTTATTTAAAAACAAAACCATGATTTCTTAATATATCTGTACTGGCACATCTGGAAACAAGCCTTGACAATTGTAGACTCTATCTAAACCCAGTAACTTGGAAAAAAAGCACTTGTTTTCTGTGCCCAGATACAGCTTCTCCTAGGCTGCTTTGCTACAAATATTGAATTCCCAAGAAGAAAATATGATTAGAAGATATTCTTAAAGGCAGTTGATCCACAAATTGCAATATCTAAAGGAAAGAATAAAGGTATGCCACCAATTTACAATCAATTTCCTGCAAAATATTGCTAGCAAATTTTCTATTTAGTGGGCTGCTATAGTAACATAGTTTTTATTATTTCTTTTAGTTTCAATCTGTTTTTTCTTTCCTAAGTCTATTCCATTTTGGCTGGGTCAATAACAGATGATCTCTTGACTAATGCTTTTTTTCAGTATTTTTTTTGTCTTCCCTCTGTCCAGTCTTCTATATGTGTCGATTGTTTCTTTTCTAACTCTCTTTCTCTCCAATAATTCTGTCTTTTGATCACTTGCTATTTATTTCTCCAGAAACCTGACTTCTGATGGGATTTATCTCTTCTTTATTTGTCCTAAAATTTTGACATTAAGCAAATAATATTACTGGATAGTAATTAAGGGGGAAAGCTAAGGACACTGAAACACAGGACACAGTCTCCTATGCTCAAGTGAATGTCTGAAAACCTGAGACATTTATCTTCCTCTGCTTTGTGGCAAACGAATATATATATATATATATATTTTTATCAGGAAGTTGCAGATTGCTATGAAGTGTTTAGAAGACTGATGGATTTCATCAGTCTTAAACCATAAAACTAAAGTTTGCTGAGTACATTCATTAGCAAAATATTTCTTGCAAATGGTGAGTTCTTACAAATTATTTATGATCATTGCTGCTAATACAAAACTCTCACTTTTAAAAAATTATATTCTAAATTGCATATAATTAGGGATTGTATATTTCCATAGATCAAAAGTTGAACATTTAGCACTGACAGCTATCTTGTTAAGTCTTATCCTTAGGGTCCAGGTGATCAGCACTGAGAACTCATCAACCAGAAAATTGTAACTAAGGTACAAGTTTTCCTTGCTTGTTCTTGCCTGATGGTTTTATGCTGTTGCACTCTTCTCTGCTACATATTGAACATATGTGATCAGGCCCTAAGCCAAGACAGGTGATTTCTAAAAAACATCAATGAAGCTGATAAAAGATCTAGAGAACAATCCTGTGAGGAGGAGCTGAGGAAACTGGTATTCTTTTGCCTGGAGAAAAGGAGGATCAGGGAAGCTTTTATTTCTCTGAAACACCTGCCTGAGGGTGTGAGAAGTTGAGTGTTGGTCTCTTTTCCCAAGTGACAAGCAATAGGATGAGATGAAATGGCCTAAAATTGTGTCAGGGGAGGCTAAGATTGAACATTAAGAAAAATCTCTCTACGAAAATTATGTTCAAACACTGGACGAGGCTATCCAGGGAAGTGATGGATACACCATTCGTGGTGTGATGAATCCAGTGACTGGTCATCTATGACTACAGGCTGTTCAGAAGGCACAGGCAAGGCAGGAAGGGCAGAAACAGGCTCCCTACATCAAGACATGGATAGTGTAAAGAGCTCTCTGAAAAACAGCCATAGACAGGTTCAAAGCTTGTGGGTAAGAATCAGAGACTGAGCCAACAAAGGGAGCCCCTGGTGATTGGTGTCCACTGCCAGCTGCCTGTTGCTGAAGCCTCCTTACTCCAGCTCCAGGAGGTAACATGCTTGGCGATACTTGTCCTGCTGGGAGAGTTCAATCAGTCTGACACCTGCTGAAAATGTAGCATAGCTGACCTTGGAATGCATGGAGGACAATTTCTTACATAAGGTAACAGACAGCCCTAGAAGCAGGGCTGTGACACTGGACCTGATGATCCCCGATGCAACTGAGCTAATTGGTGATGACAGGAGCGGGGCAGCCTGGGCTGACCCTAACCATACACTGTGGAGTTTACTGTCCTGAGAGACTGTAAGCATAAAATTGCAAATATAAAATTGTAAATATGGATCAGGCATAGGGGAAATTCAGGACCCTGAATTTTGGGAAAGCAAACTTCCACGTGTTCTCTTCGCTGGACTGTTTCTCAGATATAAAAGGGCAGCTCTTGAGACAGATTTTTATATTAGTTGTGCATATTCTTTGGAGCTATTTGAACAAATAAAATTAGATACTAAAATAAAAATGCTCCCTTTTCCTTGACAATCTAAATTACCCTGGTAATTCATAACCAATTGCACTGGCTGCAATCAGAAAACAACACAAAATAACTCTCTCTCTGGTGATTAGTGTCTAGAAGTCTCATGCAGGATGCAAATTAAAATGACTAGATGAATTATCTCTGGGATTACAGAACAGACTTGATAAAACTACCAATTTGTATTTTCCATGGTCCTTATGCTTCCATAATTGCATTTAATCTTTTTTAGCCATTTATATTTCCGTATTGATGAGGTCTTAAGGATCATTCAACTGCATGGTTAGATTTTCCTGGAGGAAAGAAAGAGCCAAAATGTCTTCACTGTCTCTTTTCTAACAAATTACTCTTTTAGCCTTGCTTATTAAACTCAAGAGATTAAATCTTGCATAACTCTAGGCTGTAGTGCCTGACTGTGTCAGGGTACCAACCCACCACTTCAACCCATACTTGTCTCTCAACTTGCTACAACTGCCCATATCAACAACCCAGTTCTAAAGACATGGTTACAGAAAATCTACAGGACTCAGGAAGAAGGGTTGTAAACCATGGCAGGACTACTGCAGCAAGAGTAGACAGTGCTCCTACGTCCTTCACAGGCATTGACCTTTCCCACTTAATAGATAAAAGCATATGTGCGGTGGAGTAGATCCCTCATATTTTCTTAAGCATTACAATACATATTTTAGAACTTGATTGACATATTCCCCAATTTAGTGAAACTCCAGAAATCTAAAGAAAGAACCACCTAAATAAGATAAATTTGGCCCAGAGTTTCTTATTAATAGTAGTTTCCTATGTCTGACTTTGGCTTTTTCCCCCCTGAGTTAAGAATTCTAAAGCTAGATATATAATCTAGTGAAGAATCCTTCTCTACTGAATCTTCAGTGTTTCAGGTTGGAGGTGGTGTAAGTGATCTGTAAGTTTTAAAATTCAGAATTAATAATGGCAGTCTGAGCAGCAACTCAGTTAATATAATGCACTGCTATTATCACATGTAAATTTAAATTCCTAAGGTGTTAAGAAACACTAAAAAACACTTGTCTTTATGCACAATAAGAAAAAAAAGTTATATTCTCCTAACATTATTAGGAATAATGTTTTTCTTAAGTATAACCAGGAAGATGCTAACTATAATGAGAATAAATTTGCTTCCTAGGAAGCTGAAGGCCTATTTTACCACACCAAAGTAATTTTATGCTAAAGAGAATTCAAAGTTCTACTGATTTTCTACGCGCAATTTTCATTACTAAATTTGCCTTTGCAATTAAAAATAATGATGGACTAACATAAAATATATGCAAAAGTAGCAAGAAAATGAAGTATCAACTTATTATTATTGCTGCAATGGGAGACTAAACTAAGCTGGTAAAGTTTTATTCGAAAATTATTCAAAATTATTCAGTAATCAACAGTCTTTTACACTGAGCATGAGATGCCAGTGACTGACAATGATAAATGATATTTATTTCTGTTATTCAGTTGATGATAATGTGCTATTCACATATGAATAACTTTATCTAACCATTATATTTTTTAAGTTCTTTTGTATTGTTTAAGTATTTCTTAGTAATGGACAGTTCCTGAATAACATGCAAGAGTCACTGAACTTAATTTTTCTCCCAAATTCAAAGAATGTTGAAAGTCTTTCACATTTTTTTGTTCAAAGAGCATTATATAATTTTAAACATTTTATCCACTTCAGTTTAAATCCTCTAGTGAAAATATTAGAGATGTACAATAAAGTATTTTTTTTATGCCTTTTAAGGTATACATGTTTTAGCTGCTGCTAGGTGACAATGAAATATATCTTGAAGGAAAAAAATATGCAGTGTGACCCAAACGTCCACTGATGTAAGTCAGAGGAATCCTTGGAATTCAAATTATATGCAGGACCATTCCATCTAAGGATGTGACATATAATTTTTGCAGTAAGTAATTGATACAGCTACAATTTTGCTTGTTTCATTATTGAAGTCACTGACCTGTATGAAATTTGAAATATTTAGTTTCAAATTAATCATAAATTTGAATAAGCTTATTATCTACTAGCCATTCCAATTACTGTTGATTTCATTATATCACTTCCTCTAATTTTAGCTATCTAACAATCCTTTAACTTCATGAAGAATCACATTTTTTTTCTGTGTTAATTCCAGTCCATCACTGAAATGAACTGTTACAATATTTTAGTATATTAATGTTCAGATATTACCTTTCTAAAGATAATTTCTCGCTGATTTTCAATCATATGGACACACATATATATTTTTTTTCTTTCTAAATGGTATTCATTCTTTGTGTATATCTAAGAAAGGTGGATCCTTCCTTCTCCATTTTCAATTTTGAAATTGTTTGTCTTTTCTTCTGAAATATTACCTTTGTATATATTTTCTTTCATCCATCCCAATCCAGTTCACCCATACACACACACTCAGAAATAAAATATATTAACATTTTGTAGGGTTTTTTTAATTTAGAAACTGACAAAACAAATTTTAATTCACAAAAAAAGCAGAAAGCCTATGAAGTTAATAGGTTCCTCATTATCTTTCAGGATAATGCTTAGATTTTATTTGCTTAGCTGCTCCTGTTTGGTTTTTTTTTTCCCCTTAGGGCCACAATATGAAGAAGACCAAAGACCTCAAGAAAGGTTGAACAGATATTATCAAATAGGAGTCTTATATGACTTCTACTTCATCCCAATTAGTTTTAGCCACCTAAATATTAGGCCTGTAGGGCTATGTCTGTACTACTAAATTAAAGATGATCTGCTAATCCTCAGACCTAAAATCAAATGTCAAATATTTGGAATACATGATACTTAAAGCCATTATTCTTTGTGTCAAATTGGCTTGAAGATGGATAAATGGAATAATAAAAACCAGAGTCAAGAAATTTTTTAAGATTTAACACTATGAAAAAGAATTAAACAATATGAAAATAATATTTATGAAAATAATATTTAATATTGGAATGTACTCCCTGATTTTGTTCTGCAGCAAGTATGTACCTTATATCTACATCTATTATGTAAACTCTTTCTTCTACTAAGGTAGAGATACATATTTCTGTTTGTTTGTGGGTTTTGGAAGTGTTATGAAAAAGTAGCTATTTGTAAAAGAAAAAGAAAAGAAAACATAGGCTTGACTTGAAGACTCAGGAGATACTACCCTTCCTAGCTGGGAAGAGAGTCTGCTGTGGGTCTCAGAGACATGTCCTGCCAGCAGTGAGGTTGTGTGTGCATTCACAAAAAGTTTACCACAACAAATACACGTTATATGGACTCAGAAGGACACAAAAACAGGCAGACAGGACTTTTACAGACATACCCACAAACATAAACAACATGCAAATAATCATGAGCAGCAGACGTTGGGCCAGCAGTATTCCTCCTTAGGGAATCCACTAGTAAAATTTGCATATCAGAATGTACACATACCACTACCAAGTCGCATGTCCAGCCACATTTACTGATCCTTCAAACATTGCCTTCCAGACCATACAGTTTCCATGCCCAGAGCTTGGGTATTTCACGTGGTCTCCAGCTTAGAGATTGCATCTTTCCAGTTGCTGGCCTCCATCTCCTCTGTTAATCCAGAAGTTTAATAGTGAACTACTTACTGTGCCCCAAACACAAACAGAATATAAAACAATTAAGAATAGAGTCTCATAAGAGATAGGATGGATTGTGACAATAAGTGACACCAGAATCTTTATTAAAATCATCTCCAGTAAAAAATTTTGTTAAATGTAGGTATTTAACTGTCATACTATTCTGTCTTTATGATGGTGACCAGTGTTCATCTGCAATCTCTTGTTTTACACAGCAAGTGTACAGTTTTAAGATATCCATTGACATAATATTTGGTATGGGAATAGCAATGAAGTCCTTGACTCTCTCTAATTAAGATTAATTTCTGTATGACAAAAAGAAAAATCATTGTAAGAATAACCTTCAATTTCCTATGTGTGAGTGATTACACTGAAAATTCTCTTAGCTAGCTGACTTTTCCCTTCTGATTAAATGAGGTTGGCTGCCTTATGGATAAGTTGCAATGCTCCTCTGAATCTCAGGGACTTTTAAACATTACTTCTAATATGGACGAGCTTAGTCTTTCAAGACTGAATGATATAATATACAGCTTCACAACATTCACACTTATAGTGGGTTGACCCTGGCTGGATGCCAGGCACCCACCAAAGTCACTCACCCACTTCACGAGAGGACAGGGAAGAGAAAATACAAGGAAGGGTTCATGGGTTGAGATAATGTCCAGAAGACATAACACTCACCAAATACCATCATGGACAAATCAGGCTTGAATTTGGGATATTAATAGAATTTATTACCCTGTTACAAACAAATATTTTGAGATCACTTACAGAATCACCAGGAAAGATATTAATAAAAACAGGTTTATTATAAAAGTGCAACACTGACTGCTGTGGTCCAGAAGAGAACAAAAGCTCTCATTTTTGACTGCTGTTTATAGGCTTCAAGAGGGTGGACTTTGGGCATAATCATGTTTGCTTCTGGCTGGACTTTGGAAAAATAACTTCCCTTAAAAGTGCAAGAACAAGAATATTATTCCATTCAGGGGAAAAAAAAAAAAAAAAAGTTTCCTAAATTTTCCAAGGCTATTTATAAAAATATGGAAGAGCTCTTTTGCACCAGTTCCTGGGAGCAGTTGTCATTTCAATATGCTCAAGAGGAGCTCAGCCCAGGTGCTGTTAGTCAAGTGTCAAGGCCTAATGAGTAATTCTCAGGTCATAGTGTGCAAGGCCTGAAGAAGGGGAGTGAGGGGAGGATACACCAGCACACCTATTTCCTAGCTCTATCTTCTTTCCCCAGAGGTGTAGGGAGACAGGCAACTGAGGTTCGAGCTGGTTCACCACACATTGTTTCTGTGCTGCTCAGGGAGAAGTGTCCTTCCCCTGCTACAGCATGGATTCCCTAGAGGGTCACAAGTTCTGGCAACAGAACTGCTTCAGGGTGAGCTATTCTTGCCACAGATCCCTGCCAGAAGTCTGCTCCAACCTGTGTCTCCCATGGGTTCACAGCCTCCTCTCAGGCACCCAGCTGTTCTGGCATGGGTCTCCTCCGTGGGCTGCAGGTGGATCTCTGCATCCCCATGGTCCTCCAAGGGCTGCAGGGTCACAGGTACCTTGCCATGGTCTGCATCACAGGCTACAGGGGCATCTCAGCTCCAGTGCCTGGAACACCTCTTTCCCCACTTCTTCACTGAGCCTGGCGTCTGCAGAGTTGTTCCTTTCACATTCTCACTCCACTTTTCTCTGGCAGCAATTACTTATGTGCAATAATTTATTTTTCTTCTTCTTAAATATGTTAACATAGAGGGGTGGCCATCATTTCTGATTGGCTCCAGCTTTGGCCAGCGACACATCCACCTTGGAGTGGCTGGCATTGGCTCTGCTGGACATGGAGGAAACTTCTAGCACCTTCTGTAGACCATGGCCATGCAAACCTAATGCAGTACTCCAAGTCTGTCACTAGCTAACATATCTTAAAATATAAAGAGGCACAGGAGACAGACGGTCCTACCTGCCAGTTCTGCCAGTTAATTCCAAGCAATATTACCAAAGTGGCTTCCGGGATCATGCGCCAAATTTCTCTGAATACCTGCTTCAAAGGGCAACTTGTGTCCTTTAAAAGTCAAGAAGTGGAGAAGCTTGTAACTTGTAACTCTAAGGTAAGCCACATGATACAGAAGACAAAACCTGGCTTAAACAAAAACATGGCAATATTTTGATACCTTGTATAGAAATAGAATCCCAGGAAAAAATACCCTGGTAGTTAAGGACTTTTTCTGTCAATCATTATAAATTTAACTCAGAAAATGTAGACTATTTAAAAGTTGAAGCTCACCTGTAAAATCAATACTTCTATTTTTTACAAAAGGGATAATAAAATTTTCATTTGCTGATCTTTCAGATATATATATTTTTTTTTTCCAGTATGGCTCATTTTTTTCCCCATCTAGTATACTGAAATATCAAAATAGTGCATTTTTATAACAAAAGTGCTATAAAAGTGTCTATCAACAATGCATAATCTGTAAGAGCTCTGATCACTGTTGGTACAGAGGTACATTGTTGGTACAATGTATTATTGGGATAAAAGACAGAGGGAACAAAAAGGCAACAACAGAAGATCAACACTTTTAAAAAATGTTATGATTCTTTCTTAAGTTTTAGTTAATGAACTTTCTGTATGTGTGTATAAATAATAAAAAACCAAACAAAGAAAACTCTTCCAAAAAAGATAATGAAGGTGGTACATTAACAATAGCTGACATCTTATTAATCAAAATAAAGTTACATCTTTCCTAATAAATCTTTTCTCTTGCATATCATTATTTTAGATATAGCTCACTCTGCAGCTCCTTTGCTGTTGGTGGCTGTCATCTTTTCAGATTTTAAGTTCAATAGAAGTGCATCTCAAATACTCTTTCTTCATCAGACGATACTTTGCCTCACACTATGAAATCTTATGATTCAGTCATCCTGAAATAGAATAAAATCCTTCTTCATTCCTTTCCTACTCTCTATTTTATCATAACAACCCCAACTGGCTTCAACATATGTAAGCCTTTTCACTAAAGGATATGGTGTCAGTGACTGACAAAAAAGCTTCAAAGAGTAAAATAGCAGTTTTCCACTTCAACTTAAATAGCAACAACTGAAAAGAAAAAAAAAAATACTGAGTGAAATGGTAAAAAAAATAAACCCACTTATGCACATAGCCTCTGGATACTTGCCTTTTACAATTTTTTTCTCATCCAAGTTAATCGCATTTCTATTTGGAAAAGAAAAAACAACCCACACTGTTTTTCTGTGACGATATCTCATTGACTCTCTCTTTTTACTCTGTCACATAGAGACTTATTATTTAATTCACATCTATATACATATTAGTTTCTGTACTTCATCTTTCCTAATTCAGAAATGCTGAGGTTCTCAGTTTCCTTTGATACTAATTCTAGTCTTGAAGGAAAAAAACATAAATCCTGTTTTCTAGATTAAACAGAGAGGTATATTTAAGTTAACAGTTTTTCCATGGATCTATCAAAGACTTTTAATAAGATATACTTTCTTATGTCTGTTTCATTTTGTGTTAATTTTGACCTAACGGGTTCTGTTTGATTTAATTCTCTGGAGTCAGAAAGATATTATTACTATAAAAAAAGACCTATAAAATAAAAATTTTCTCATTTGTTTTATGAAGGGAAGTATTTTGTGTATTTTTTTCCCCCTTTGACTGGCTTTACTACACTGGAGATGATGGAAAACATCGTTTGGACTTACTATATTGAGTACCATTTTTTCTCCACTTTTGGAGGTATACTTTTCAACAAAACTGTTATTTCCATGTCTTTCTTACTTACTTACTCATTATATTTATTTGAAACTGAAAGCTAAACTGTCCTGATCTCAACTGAAACATAAAATATATAGTGATATTTTCTTTTCCTAAATTTAATATCCAAATTTGATTAATTTAATCCATTTTTGTGTTTCAGACACAGAATTAGTCACTTAGCTAGTATTATTTACAGTAGTTACATAATTATACCTTGTAAAGAGTACTTATAATGGTATTGTAAATACAATTTTGTCAGAAAAACTATTTTTTTGGCCGGGGATAAAGTTTTCAAATTTTTAAAGGACATATTTAAAATAATCTTAAAATTAACTTCTATCTTTTATTTTTACTTTTTAAAAAAGGGAATAAGAGTTCTTATTTATGAATTATTCTGTAGAAAACTAAGGCACATTCCTTACACTTTCATTTGACAGAAAGAAACTTCCGTTGTCAAGGTCAAACTATAGGAAATTGAAAATATATTATGAACCTTGAAAAACAGAATACTATTAAAATTCAAGTAACCTTCCAAAATGCAGGGGTATTATCACTCATCTCTATTATAAAACATTTTTGATTAACAGGTTAAAGTAAGATGAAATGAGAAGTTCAGAGGTGTAATCATGAAATTATACTATGGTAGATAAGGTTTTGAAAGATTATGACTGTCTCACACATTTAGGTAGCTTATGTGTTTCAGAATGCCTCACACTGCTGCAGTTTGTAGTCCATATTAAAGACTTTAGAGGGCCATTTCAGAGAGAAACAGCATAAAGCACAATTTATTCAAACTCAGAATTCTGGACTACTTAATTAAAGATGCTGAGTGCAAAGCAAATTTCATCCCTTAATTATTCAATTTTCTGAGCTACCTATTCAGACATTAGATATGCCCCAAAATGGTTATTTTAGGCTCCAAAACTTTGAAAAATGCTCAGATTTAATGCTACATTTAATACTTTAACACACTTCCCTTTTAGATTTTATTCAGTAAAGTGTATGGTTGACACAGTAATTAGCTACTTCCTTATATCACTTTATTCTGTTCACCTATACACAGATGAGCAAAATAAGAAAAATGACTGATGTTTTTCTAGTTATTTTCCTCCTTCATATAGGCGCTAAAAAAATAATAACAAAAAGTCAGTCATTTAAAAATGTTGTTAAGAATAACAAAATGAAGAAAAAGTCAAAGTCTTGTTTTATTTTCCATAGCCCCACTTGATACTGTAATGTTTAAAGATATTTGTAATTTTTTTGATAAAATATATTTAGCATAATGTAGTATTGTAACAATTGGGATACCTTTTGGTGTTTCCCTTAATTTATTGCTTCATACTCATGAAAGTACATATATATACTGTATGAATTGCTAATTATATTGATTCAATACCAGATCACAGAATCAGGCAGCAATGACAATGCACATGTCAACACACCAGTAGTCAAGGAAGCCTCTTGCAAGAGCTTAACCTGCACAAATTTATGTCCCTGAACAGAATCCACCCCAGGGCTCAAGAGAAGCGGTTGATATTGTTGCAAGGTACTGTTGCCTATAGTGTTTGAAACACCCTAGAGATCCGACGACCCATGACTGAAAAAGAACAAACGCCATCTACAATTAGGGCCCAAAAGAAGACCTAGGAAACTACAGGCCCACTAGTTTTACTTCATTCCCTGGAAAAGTATTGGAAGAACTCTTCCTGAAAACTATTCCAAATCAATTGATTCAGGTGATAGGGAAAAGGCAGTACTGTTAGTACTGTTTTACTAAAGGCAAATTGTACAAATCCTAATTAATCTAATTTGTAAGAGGGAATGGATATTGTTTGCCTGGACTTCAGCAACGTGTTTAACACTGCTTCCCACAGCCTTGTCCTGAACAAATTGGCAAGATACAGATTGGATGGCTGGACAGTGATATGGGTAATAAATTAACAAAATACAAGGTTCTGTACCTGAGTTGTCATAACTGAAGAGCCCAATACAGGCTGGAACTGTGTGTCTGTCTCTTGCTGAGAGGGGCCTGGGGGTCTTGGTGAACCAGGTGAACACGAGTCAGCAAGTGTGATGCTGCAACAACAAAGGCAAATCAGATCATGGGCTATATCTGCAAGGATATTACTGTCAGAGAGAGGGACACTCAGTGCTTGTCAGGCCACACCTAAATTACAGTCTGCAGTTCTGGACCCACAATACAAGAAATATGGAGTCAAACTTCAAAAGATGCAAAGGAGGGCCAAGATGATTAACAAAAGGCTGGAGAACACTCTGATGCAGAAAGACTGAAGGAACTATATCATTTCACCTTGTGGAAGAGAAACTTCAAGGGGAGTCAGTACTTGAAGTTTTCCTACAAAGAGTGTAGAGGCTCTCTCTTCACGAGGAGATGCATGGAGAGGACAATGGGTGATTGGTATAAGTTGCACTTGAAGAGGTTTCTGCTTGATAAAAAAAAGAAACTACTTATAGTAGGAAGACAGTCATTCACTTGGACAGCCTTCCAAAGGATGCAGCAGAATCCCCATCACTCTAGGTTTTCAAAACTCAACTGGACAGGGAACCAGGTGATCTCATGTTGGTTCCTCTCCCTTCCTTTGAGGAAGAGACCTCAAAGGATCTCTTGAGGTCCCTTCCAACCCGAGTTGTTCCATAATTCTGTGATTCAATGAATAGAAATCAAAGAAACCAGACTTTTCTAGAAGAAATTATTTCACTTAAGTGCTTAAGTCTTACAATTAATCATATTGAAGACACCTAGAGCCATTTCTCATATTTGAGGGGTTTGGGGTTTTGTTGTGTTTTTCTTTTTTGTTTGTTTGGTTTTGTGTTTTTGCTTTTTTTATTTTTTTTATTTTTTTTTAATTTCAGGAGATATCTACTGTTGTGGTATTAAACTTCTTCATATTTTTTAGTTGGTGGTAAATAGGAGAATCCTAAAGAAACCTCTTAATCTGGCCACATGTTTACTTTTGAAAGGCCAGACTGGCTATCAAGGTTTCATTAACATATGTTATCTGCAAACCCACGCCAAGACATCTAATGTCGTTGAAAAGCCTTAGCCCCTCCAGGCTGCTGCTTTAAGGAGTGTCACCCTATTGCATGTCCCATGTCTCTGTGCCACTCTTGTGTACTTTGGTCTGAAGCCTCAGAGTTCTCCAGGGGGACCTGCTTTTGTGTGGGCAGGTGGAGTCAGTCTGTGCTCTCCTGCAGGTAGAAAACATAGGCAACTGTATTTGCTCAGTTCTGAGGTTGAATATCTCCAATATGAATCTACACCCCAACAAGCCTCAGGGTTATTAAGTAATTTATTTATGTATGCATTTTTTCCTTTCTCTAGGCCTTTGACTGGGAAAATTTCCATAGCCTTGTTACAATTTTATATGAATAAAAATAAGCAAGAGAATTTAATATATAGTACATGTTGTAAGAGTAGTACCTGAAGATCATAATTACTAAGGAGTAGTTATTAATTACTTCCTTTCATATCTTTAGGCTTAAAAAGCAATAAATATGTTATGGTGATAGTAATGTAGAATATAGTATAATATTGAATAGAATTAGAAAGATGATTAATTTTCTTTAAAAACAGTTTTAAGAGAGTTTTTTCTTCTGCATTTATTTTATATTTTCTATTTTTTTTTTATTTTTATTTTCATGATGAAGTAAGGGAAAAATCTGAGATGGTGCATTGAACAGGTGGTGTGAAAAATGAAACCAAAATATATAATGTTATTTAATAAATATGAAACCGTGTTACTTTGAGATTTGCCAGATGTTCCTGATACATTTAATTTAACAAATTCTGTTACACTGATTGCCTGTGGTATTAAGCTTTGGAGAATCACAGTATTTGCCGTAGTCCAGTCTCTCAGACGAATGTTTAAAGGAGAATCAAAGGGGAAAAGAAAATATTAGATACAATATGACATACAGAACAATAATAAAAAGAATAATCAGCAGCAAAATAGCAAGGAGTTGAAGGAAAGAAGACCATAGAATAAGATAATGAATGAACAAAAGTTCGCTGGTGACAGTGCAAAAAATATCTCTGGTATATTGCTCAAAAACTATCTAATGGTAACTGTACATCTGTGCATCTTGTGCATCTGTGCATGTGCACATGCTTGCTGGGGCAAGAATAACATCTCAGATCTAATTTGCATCTCTTTTCTCACATTGAATATGATGGAACAATAAATGCATTATTACCTTAATCACTTTGTCCTTTGTTTTAATGCAGTATTGCTAATGGTAATATGCCTGAAATTACAATATGGAATTTAATTGAATGCATCTTGCACTAGTACTGTTATTTACTGTTGCAATAGTTAAATACACACTAAATACTACTACAGTACATGTATCAATGTACCTGAAAAAAGGCATAACTTTTTAAAATTTTTTTCAACTATTTATGCAATGAGTTTCAAGCATTATAGGGAACTATCAAGCTATGAATGCAGATAATTATGACCACTGTGAGTGACCATAGCAGAGCCAGGGAGTCTGTAGCATAAGACAGGAACGATGGAGTGGCCTCAAAACAAAGAACTTTTAATATAAAAATTCACAAACTTAGAAACTGCATGGTACGAGGGACAACCTTCAAAGACCCTGAAACCCGGAAAGCGCCGAGGCAGAGGGCACAAGATCCAAACAATAACGAGGATAAGGAACAGAACCATATACGTAGCTGGCCACTAGCCAACCATATCTCAAAAACAAGAACAGCACCTTATCTGTAACAAACTAGTTAACCTATTAGGGATAACTGTTCTTTCTATTCTCTCACCACGGTGTCAGAGGATGTCTTTCCTCCCAGCTAGGTGTCTCCCAGGGTTTGAAGCTGAACCTCTCTGCATCTGCAGGCAAAGCCAGCTCCCTGTCCACCTCAATTTCCACAGATAATAATACAGGCTTTCACAACAGACCTAGATAAGAACACTTTCATGAAAGCTTTATCAAGTCAATAGCTAACAAGCAACCAGAAATAAGTTTAATTCAAGATCCATTGCAATTTGTGTTACATTAGTGTTAGGAATGGTCATTCTCTCTATCAAATCAGGTATTTAGAAACCATTCTAGGCATTTCCCTTTTGTAAAACAGGAATGGGTAGGAGCCATGAAAAACTGTCCTGTGTATATACAGCTAGCCTCCAGAACTATTCCTTTGAAATATCTTCATATAGGTATTAGCCCTACCGACACAACTTTTTGTCTTATTATTCTTCAGCTTAATACCAATTTAAACCACACTTGGAAATGTTCAATGACATTTACATTATTGCTCTTGGTTTCTTGAAACAGAAATTTACATTTCAATACGTTTCATAGAGCAATGATCCAGAATTAAATCTTCACATTAACGTTTAAAGGAGTTAAGAGCAAATTATATGTCCTTTTTGGTATTTTATTCTAAAAGAAAACCTTCAGTGGATCAGAAATAATATAAAATGCAATTTTATACATAACATAACATAACATAACATAACATAACATAACATAACATAACATAACATAACATAACATAACATAACATAACATAACATAACATAACATAACATAATATTTAGCATATATATTCAGCATGGAAGAAATAAATACAGGAAATAAGAATTTAAAAAAAACCACAAAAATGCCTTCATAAAACTAATTTATTTTTCTTTTTTTGGTGACACTTAATAAGTGTTTTTTATTCATGTTTTTGTTACATAATAGTTTTAATACATGCATTCAAAAATTCTACATCAGCTTACATCTCAGTAAATTTAAAAAAATTTTTTTAAACATATCATTAGGTAAAGTATGTTTGCATATATTAGCACTGTACTGTTCTTAAAATTTACGTTCTTTCTCTGAAAATAAAGTACCCAAATCAGTCTAAAGGTAATTTAGTGAAAGGTTAGCAAGTACTATGATGTGACCATTTATTTATTTATTCAGAATAGCTCAAAATTCAGGTCAGAAACAGCTGAACACTAGTTCCTGCTGTTATGGAAAATCAAGTCAGGTCTGAATGCAATTAGTGATTCAATTGAATGCATTGGATTGATTTTTTTCATTTCAACTACCCTCTTATTCCTGATGGAAAGTTCTTTTCTTGACACAGATGAATTTTCCTTCAAATATCTTTGAAATATAGGACTATTATGTAAATCCAAAGTAATAAAGAATGACAGAAGATGCTAGGAAAACATTTAGCACAAAGCCAGCTATGGAAATGTATGTGAAAATGTATAGATGAATGATTTATGTTTTAATTGGGTGAGGAAAAAAAGAACTTCTAGGAAAATCTTAGATATTAATCATTTCATGCAATATTTCTAATATCAGCCAGCAAGAGTGATATTGATTTCTGCCACTAAAATCACAACTACAGCTGCAAATCACTTTATGAATAGTAAGACAAGCATATTTTGGTGTACATTTCGAAAGCCTTGCAAAGTAAAAAAAAAAATTGTAATAAAAAATGAAAGCAGTAAACTGAATTTTTTTCCTCAAATACATCACTGTATGCATCTTTTAATAATACACAAGGGAAATTTCCAGAGGACAGGTGAGGAAAGTTTGTTTTGATTAGTTTCTTTTAATGCATATGTAACAACTTCAGAAAACCAATAAAGGTTAAATACATGTATATTGCTAGAACCTTGAAGAACTTCAGCCAGATGCTTTTCAGCATTTCTTCATGAAGAGACAGGGAGAAAATATTTAATTTGTAATTTTTTTTGTGTTGTCACTTGAAATGTGAAAGAAAACAATAAAAATATCGATTTTTGCTCCTATTCTAGCAAGTAAACTCCAATTATTTTCTGAATATACAGGAAGCTGTTTTGAGAATGCAGGATTAACTTACATTCATATTTCTCCCATCATAGACAATTAATTGTAATGCTTTTAAACACAACTGAGTGAAGAAAATTGTCTGGAATATACTTGCTCCTGATTTAAGCAGTTAAAAACCATAAAACCTGTTCATCAATAAACACTTTCAAAATACTTCCATTATTTGGGTTATTTTGCTGAAATGCTGCCTCCTTGCAGATTTTTTTTTTTTTTTTTTTGCTTACAACTTTTGTATCTTTTATTTTATATTTTAGCTTCATCATTTTCTTCTAAATTCAAGAAAACTTGTTTGACACTTACAATGAAGATGAAGCAGCAATGTCATTTGTCATTTATAAGTGGTCAGTTCATCAAGTAAGAGGTATTTCAAGGCAGAACAAGCACTCTGAAGGGACTGCGACACACGGATAAAGCCTTTCATTGTCTCCTTGTGGTGAACCAATCCTGAAGCACAGGAAAAATATGAAAAGGAAGAAGACGGAAAAAAAATGTCCTAACCCAGCCCACTGTGCTGCAGAGACTGAGAGAGCTGTTTGCAGTGAAGCAGAACCTGGGAGTGAAGCTAAGCCTGGAAAAGTGACAAAAAAAGGTGTTTTATTGTTTGTGTTTTTTGTTTCCCAATACTTGAATCACTAATTATTTATGGTAATTGACAATAAATTCAATTATTTTTCTCTTTTGCCCACAACACCACTTGCTTAGTGTTCTCTCTGTTTAATCTCCAGCCACGTGGTTTTTCATCTGATTTTCTGACAGTTTCCTGTTAAGGAGGGCAAGTGGTAGAGTGGCTGGATGGAATACTTCAGTGGAAATTTGAACCTGCAATGAGTGAGACTGAGTTAACGAGGGAAGTAAGGGAAAGTGAAAATTAGTTCCCCAAAACCCCACATAAATGTCATTAGGAAGAAGACTGAAAGTCAAAACAAATGAAAATCAGGAGTTCACTGTGTAAATGAAGCAAGAAGGATGAGGCTTATAAAAATTAATAACAGCATGAGAACACAGGATGTGGAGCTCAAAAAAAATGCTGAGATACAGAGGTGAAAAAACAGGACAGTGTGGGCTCAGTCTATGAATCCTTTCCTTTAGTGGGATTCTCCATGTTTTCCCTTATCAGTGACCTTTTCTAAACCATTAAGTTATGCTTGTATTTTACAGAAGGCAAAGATGATTACACTCCAGCCTGGTAAATATCACTGTATCATTACTGGAAAAGGCCAGAGACATTTCACTGGCTGACACCTCAAGGTCTCAAGATTTGCCTGAGCTTGTACTGGACTGAGCTGGCTCCAGCCTGTAGCAGTTCTCATGTACTGCATGTGGTATGATGGTATGGATGTGGTTGGGTATTTTCTGTATCATATTCTATCACTGGTTAATAACAGTGCATCAATAGCCCCAGGCTGATTCTGAAGGAGACTGCTTTGCACCTTTAGATGGATCCCCTGGGAAGGGAGATCATTGTTGCATGAATCATTCAAAAAGAAAAGCAAGCTGACTATAAGACAGGGAAGAAAACTCTACTACTGCAGGCATTAAATTCCTCCCAGAAAGGAAATGGTAGTGTTGCTGAATCAGAAATTCCTGCCTAACTCACTTTCTGAGGAAGACCAGAAGTGCTGACTTTAGGACCAGGAGAGACTATGGGAGAATAAAGGTACTGCTCAAGAAAAGAGGAAGACACTGGGGAAGTTCTGACAGTAGTTTTTGCCTTTTTTAATGAGGCTTTTCTGTACTAATTAAACAAATCTAGACAATCAGACAATTAGGGAATTATAAAGAATTAAAGCATTAATTTGACTATCTGCTTTGAAAGCAAATGCCCCTTTGCCCCTAATCTTATTTTAAGATTCTTAAAGTAACAAAATCCATCATTATAATGTTTATGGTATATAAAATCTCTGTCAAAGAAACAATCCTCTAGAAGCATGTTCTTTTTATTAGGAGATTACACCAAGTTTTCTCCAAACCATTACCTGTGTGTATGTATATGCTTTTATATATATATACACCTGTAAAACCTGTGTCTTTTTTTCCTCTGAGGGAAAAAAATTAACTCTTCCATGTTGCTATGACTAGCTCACATAGTAAACACAGAAAAGCTACCAAAAGTGTCTTTCTTTTATTAAGTTTTTTAAATGTAAAATTGATCATCATTAATCCTATTGATTATGTGCACTTATTCACAGCTGTATTTTAAGAACTAAACTGCATTACAGTTACATGCAAATAATTGTCTAGTAATGGTTTTGTCAATAGTTAAATGTTTGGAGCTGTCCATGGGAAATTATTGCTGATAATTGAAAGCAAACTCTGTTGAATTTTACTCTCCCAGTGGATTTTGGAGCCTGTGGAATTTTTTTCTCTTTTATGAAAAAAGCAAGATGATTTGGAAATTCCAAAATCAATTTTTATTTATTAATGACCAGGATTTTGGAGCTTTAAACATATGATCTGTGAAAAATAATTAATCTTCCTGGAAAGAATCAGATCCTTGAGAGGAAACCGAAGTTTTAGTTCAAATTTTGAGACTGAATTTTCTGAAGCTATCATAGCCATATGCATTATATTAGTATGCTTGATCTTGTATTTATATATAAAGTGTATAATTCAAGATGTAAAATTTTTTCAAGTGCAGTAATTATAAAACTTTTTTTCCTCTTCTTATTGCATCTTTGTTGTTGCTGCTGCTGTTTTGCATTCTGGCTTATTTCTGAAATATATAGACAGGGGATTTAAACCATATACTTTAAGCTTAATTAGGTTATCTGAGAGTCAGATTGTTTAATGTTTTCCTGTCTGAAAGTAAGTGAGGTAACACTCAAAATTATAGAGAACTGTTCAACAAAAGCCAGAAGTCCTCATTATGATTTGGAAGGTTTGAAGGAGGATAGGAGATAAAAGGCTTCATAAAGTTTACCACATGCATTGAGCAGCAGTTGAAATCATTAAGAGCATTTCAAGTGTTCTTGTTCTTAAACTAAAAAAGATATATTTTTAAAGGAAGTAGCTTTCCTATCAACTTCTGGTTTAAACATTAATGGTTTCAAACTTTATTATTAATAAGGTCTTCTCTGAGGAAAAAAAAAAAAGAAAAAAAGGTTTCAGAGACTATTTGACTAAGTCCAAGATCTTCCCTTCACGCTCATGAATTCAGTGGCATTTTCAGCATGTGAAGGCCTTCCTATTCTGTTTCTGTAGCATCAGTGACTATATATTTTCTCTCTGTTCTTTTCCATGTATTTTATTTACATTATAATATCTATCATCTCCAGTGCCTGGTACATACTACATTACTCAGTTTTTGACTATAGTTAGAAGACTGTATTTTCGTATGACTTGTAGCTGATATTTCAGATTTGGGTAATTTTAATTCTTCATAATTTTAAATTATAAACTTATGAGACCCCACTTTAAGTGCAGTTGCTTTAAATGTTTTCCATACTGTTCTTGCATCATTCCATTTCCTTCTTTCTCCTTCAGTGACAATGTCACAGGTTTTCTCCTTCAAATTTAATCTCTTTTGTCTTTTTGGCAAAGATAAAAAATCTTTATTGGTGATCAACTACTAATCACAGAATAAAATCTAAAGGGTTGACTTTACAATAGGAACATTGCCAGCTTTTATTGCTTGTGTCTAAAGCAAACCTATGGAAAAAAGGAATAAAAGTCCAAAAGGGCAAGCACATAATGAATAGATTGATGGAATAATCAATAGGCTCAGAAAAGGATGAAATAGAGGGTAAGTTAGTCTCATGATTAGTAAGCAGATGACAGTTCATAACAGCATCTCTAAATAAAACCGTCAGTTTTCTGCATATTTTGTGAAGGAACAAATCTGATAGCTCAATGTACATAAACTCAAAGAGAACAAAAGTAATGGCTTAAGTGCTTAAGGACATGGGATAAGAATATTTAAAGTTGAGTAAACCAACAAATAATACTTTAGATTATAAGCATCTTTTATGTGACTGAGGAGAAGCACAGTGGAGGATATTTAATCTGATTTTGTCATTATAAAAATGGTAGATTATTTAGAGTGTGATAAAACTGGTCATTCTAGAAAACTAAGCTTGCTCAGCAGATCAAATGAAAAAGTAGCTCCAAAAATTCAATAGAATTCCAGCTAATTTTTGGGGAAAAATAGTCACACTTTTAAACACTTTTTTCTTATGCACAGCTTACACATTATTATAGATTGAATCCCTGAAGACTTGTGTTTTGATTTTGTTTTTTTAAAATATACATTTAATAAAAAATATATTAATACATCATACAAAGTATTTTCAGAGCGATTTGGCCATTATAAGTAGGATTTTAAACTCATGTTGAACTGTACTCCTGTCATTAAAAAAATATATTTTTCTTTTTTAAGTGCTATCATAGCTTTCTAACTCTTGGAGAACCTCTTTATTCTTAATCATAAAGAGAAAAAAGATTTGTTTTACATACAGTAAAACTAATACAGCAGAATAAATTTGATGTGATGTTTTTGTGTTAATATTTTACATGGATCATGGTGGAATATCACCACACTCCCTCTATTCGATGAAGCAGCTTTTTATGAAAGAGCATAATACATCAGAAAGAAATATTTCTGTCAGCTCCATGCCTGCTTTCTTTCTCTTCCAAAGAAAACTTTCAATTGTATTGCTCGTCCCCCAAACATAGCACTCTCATGGCTCACATCTCTGTACATAGTGCATTAATTCTGCAGATATTGGACTCTTTCATAAACCAGTACTCTCTCTGTTGTGTCCAGCTGTATGAATTTGCTTTTTCTCTGGCTTCTTTGCTCTGCCATAATTCTGCTTCTGTTGTTTGCTATCTGTTTTTCTGGCCTTTACACTTTCTTATTTTCCTGAAGAGAAAGGTTGGTCAACCCTGCAGGTCATTTTAGATTCATTTTTTGAAACCTCAGACCCCATATTACCCCATACTGGTATTACAATTTTCTCAAGTCAGCAGTATGTGGCAGAATGTGTAGCTTGCTGTATATTTTTTCATTGCCTATGGTCAGACAAATTTCCAGTGCTTGCTGTGTGCCCCTGTCAATAACTGCAGGCAGGCAAAGTCAGAAAATATGTGCTGGTTTTGGCTGGGGAGAGTTAATTTTCTCCACAGTGACTGGTGTGGGGCTGTGTTTTGGATTTATCTGAACACAGGGTTGATAATATAGAGATGTATTTATTATTGCTGAGCAGGGATTACACAGAGCCAAGGCCTTATCTGTTTTTCATACTGCCACACTGGCAAAGGGCAGGCTGGGAGAAGGCACAGCTGGGACAGGTGACCCCAAAGGGATGTTCCAGACCATGTGACATCATGTTCAATATGTAAAGTGAGGAAAGGAGCAAGCAGGGGGACTGTTTGGAGCTATGATGTTTATCTTGCCAAGTTGCCTTTACCTGTGATGGGTCTCTGCTTTCCTGGAGATGGCTGAACATCTTCCTGCCCATGGGAAATGGTGAATTAATTCTTTGCTTTGTTTTGCTTGTGTGCTGCTTTTGCTTTTCCTTTCTTTATCTCAACCAATGAGTTTTCTGTCTTTTACCCTTTGGGTTCTCTCTCCAATCCACTCCCACCGCTGTAGGAGTGAGCAAGTTGCTGGCTCAGGTTAAGTCATGAGAATACATCCTACTTATTCCTTTGTCTGTTCATGTTGATCTTTAAACTCATATATAATCAAGGGTTTAGATAGCTATGGATCTGCCAAATGTTGTGTGTTTCTTCTTTTTGACCAAACTGTCAGATATTCACAGCTTTTGGATGCCACCAAACAGTAAGAAACATTGTTTTTCTCTATGATGTGTCATGGTGTTTGAATTCTATAAGAAAACAAACAAAAATACACAATAAAGGCAATTTTTGTAGAGCCTCCAAATTTAGATAGAGATCCCCAGTAAAACTGAGTGAAGTGTAGAATGGAGACTACTAGAAGGTAAATGTTTTCAATCTGTATTGAGATTTGCAGATATACCAAAAGAAGCCAAACTAAGAACACAAGCAAAAACTGGGAGATATAGGATAAGCTTTCCACAAGATAATAGAGAAATATTGTGAGGGATAATCTCTACTTCCTCACTGAATCTGTGTGAAGCTTTTAGCGAAGCCACATTTTGTGCAGATGCTGATTCTCACCAGGCACCATTGGTTCTGTTGCTTTTACCAATGGAAGTGGTCACACAAAAGAATGTGCAGAGCTCACCATGACTCCCTTCCAGCTGTTTCTGGCCATGGCCATGTTCCATTCTGTTCCACAGCAACTCCTTGCTCTATGCTGTCATGGCAGCTCCTACTCCTCAAGAGGTCTTGAGCCTTAAAAGGATATGCTTTTAATAAGTTTTATTGGAAACACTGTGACTCAGTCTTCACATTTGAGGTTTCATTATTCTGTGATTTGACAGTCAAGTAGATATAAATACTGAATTCAGTACCTACCACAAGTAGATAAGTCTTCCTGTTAAGGCTTTTAACTCACCCTTCCCTGTCCGCCCACCTGTACGCAACAACAAAGTGCCTAATTTAAGAATTTATATTCATTACACAGCTGAAATTAAGTTGCAAGCTGGAAGCCTAAGTTAAGCAAAGTAGATCTCTTAGTAGAACTCAAAATCAAATATCACAGTTAATGTTTCCAAGCTACATTTTTTTTCCTTAGGAATCTCATAAAGATTAAATTACTCATCTGGTTGAACATGAGCCAGCAGTATGCCCAAGTGGCCAAGAAAGCCAATGTCATCATGGTCTGGATCAGCAATACTGTGGCCAGCAGGAGCAGGGCAGTGATGGTCCCCCTGCACTCAGCACTGGTGAGGTCACACCTCAAGTCCTATGTCCATTTCTGGGCTCCTCACCTGGAGAAAGTCATTGAGGGGCTGGAGCATCCAGAGAAGATGGGCACTGGGTCTAGTGAAGAGTCTAGAGAGTGAGTCCTGTGAGGAGCAGCTGAGGGAGCTGGGGGTGTTTAGCCTGGAAAAGAGGAAGCTCGGCAGTGACCTTATTCTCTCTGCAGCTCCCTGGAGGAGGGATGCAGTGAGGGAGGGATAGGAGCCTCTTCTCCCAGGCAGCCAGCAAGAGGGTGACAGGAACAGGTCTTGAGACACAGCAAGGGAAGTTCAGGCTGGACATCTGCAGGAATATATTCACTGAAAGGGTAGTTAAGTATTGGAATGGGCTTCTCAGGGAAGTGGTGAAGTTTCCATCCCTGGAAGTGTTCAAGAACAACTGGACATGGGACTTGGTGCTGACGTGGTGATGTTCAGATGAACGTTGGGCTTTATGATCTTAGAGGCCTTTTCTGACTTTAATGGTTCAATATGATGATTCTATGTTCTATAATGAATCTATATTCTATAATGACTCTGTATTTCTATGATCTTGGGTAGCCACACAAATTAAAATAAGAGGTGCTATTAGATTAACCTTTTCAGTTTATTGTCACATTTTCAGTTTTCTTCAAAGAGAGTTAAAATACATCAAAAGTTTCATGACATGTGCAATTATAACACTGTATAACTACGTGAACAGATAGATTCAATGTAAAAATCACCTGTTAGTTCCAATCACCTAGTTACTCTTTTTAAATCTACAGAGAGGTAACTTTAAATGAAAGTATTGAAAGTCTTATTTTTCTATTTTGTGCTTCAATTTTACTGAACCTAGGTCCAGTTCAGGCAATACCATGAATCATCAGATATTTTTTTTATAACCGATGTTGAATATTACTTCATACATAAGCAAAATCAGTAGACTGTGCTTGAACATGCATATATAACTGTATGAATGTGAGTGAGCATATATTTACATTTAGATTTACATTGATATGGTAGAAGTGATGGTACTTCCTGAGGCTTTACAGTCCATTTCCACCACCTGCCTTTTTCAAACATCTCTGCTCCTTGTAATAAAATAAACCCAGTATTAGCAACAGCAATATTCATGTTTGCCTTCATTGCTAAACGGTCTTTTTAATCAGGTGTTAAATGTATACAGACCTTTAGGTTTTTCATGGGATGCTTATAAAGTAATATCCTCTGATTACATTACATGCTGTAGCATTTTGGCAGGATGGTATTGAATCAGTATGTGATTGTTAAATTGCTTAAGTAGACATGGTTCTTATTTTTCTTCCAGTATAATTTTTCATGAGTTTTTCCTAAAAAGTTTCTTCTTCTTTTGGTAAGTGACAAAATATTATACTCTGTCAAGAAACTACTGATTTAGTACAAATAGGTATTTCATGCAGGACCATGCCACCAACATTATCTAAATATATTATTTAATACAAGATATCTAATATAAAGTTACCAGTGCTGTAAAAGTCTCCCAGAGGAAAAAACCCAAAACAACAAAAACAGCGTATTTGATTTATGAATACAGATATAGTACTTTCTAAAATTTCCTGGAAATAATGCAGTTGATTCCTTTTAGCTTTCATGACAAATTTATTAATATTATGCACAGATCAGAATTAATCATAGCCTTGAAATATTTATTCATATAAATATATACAAATTTACAGTCCCAGAACTACTGAATATCACTAACTAGAAAAATAACAAATTATAGATATTCTGGTAAAATTGCAAATAGTTTTGACAACAGGATTTTTACACATGAAGTATGAATGTATTTGTCTAAATAATGATTTCTTTTCCAGATACAGCTGTTGCAGATTCAGTACAGTAGTTTCTCCTTTGCTGTATATTATCTCGATGTTTGACTGTCCCACCACCCTTTGCTCTTAGAAAATTTACTCCATCCCAGCCAAAACCAGCACAGTTTGCCAATGTCATTCACTCTTTTTAATCTGTAGAGCAAATAAGAACATAAAGAAGCTTAAATTTCCAATTATTTTGTTTGTGTTTTCCCTTCAGCACTTTATACCAAGCATGTTTGAGAGAGTAATTGCTAAGTTGCATGTACTTTCTTAAGTCTTGAAAGATAACTAAGCTGAATGATTCCCTTTATGTGGATAAATTTCAGCTAATGGAGCTCCAGTTAAAGGACTCATTATAATCAGAATTAAACTACAATATCCTTCTAAGGAAAAATAACCAATCAACCAAGCAAACAAAAAAAAACCCCACCAAGAGCAAGAAGAAATCCAGACTAAGGAAAGAAATTATACAATTAATGGCTTGCAATAAAAATAGCTCTGCAGTCATTCTGTTTCCTGTGTTTACTCCAATCTGATTTCAGAGCAACTATTAGTAAAGTTCACATCGCTGACAGCAATTTGTATTCAACATCAAGGGCAGTGCTGGGAAACAGATATGATACCCAGTCAAAGGACTGAGACACGAATCTATGGAGATACATCTGCAAAAAATATCTGACTATTCAAATGTACAACGAAAAGCTGAGTTCACAAATACTCAGTATGTTACAGACAAACTTTCCTTACAAAGCAATGTCGTTCCATGGGGTGGAAGCGGCAGACAGGAGGAATCAGAAGAAATTTCTTCTTTCCTTTTCTTTCCTTTTCTTTCCCTTTCTTTGCCTTCCTTTCCCTTCCTTTCCCTTCCTTTCCCTCTCCTTCATTATTTCCTTTCTTTTTTTCTTCTCGTCTCCAGCCATCCACTTCTAACATATATATATTTACATTTATATGAATCCATTCTACTGTATTATCTACTTTTTAATGTAACTACTTTTACATGTAACACTAAAATATAATCCCTATTAATCTTGTTTACAAAGTTCATGGTTCTATTCAATTGAAGAAATAATAATGACCCCATTTTCATACAATTTATAGAATTGAAAAATTTTCCTAACATGTTTTTGAGATTTTTCCTAGATTCCAAGATTTCTGTCTGATGCATTGTATCAGGAAGGACTCTGAATCCCTTTGGAGTTGTTAAATAAGGGTAAAAATCTTACAGCAGAATTCAGATGAAATACTGCTACATCAAACCTAACACTTTATTCTAAATGGAGTAGGATTCAAGATTGCAAAAATGTGATAGGAAGGAACAATATCCAATATTTTGGCTTCTAGTGTCCAATATACAGAAAGAATTTAAGAATTTACTTTTTTTTAATGGTCACAATTCTTGAATCAAGGGCCTGGCAAATATTCAAAACTGCATTGGAAAGTCATGGTCTCTTTTGCATGCCTCTTGTCCTCACCAAACTCAAGTAATGATTGTTCATTCACAGAACAGCTTCAGAAGACAGAATAGGTTAAAAAACTCAAAACCTACCTCCCAATATTATTCAAGAAGAGTAGTATTCAATGAAAAGAACTGTTTCATCCTGGGAAGAAATGTGGAAAGAATAATTTAAGCAAAAAAATGAATATGGTCTTTCTACCTCTGAGCCAATAGTTTCATATCTGTGAGCATATTTAAAGGTTTTCCAGAGTTTTACCTATGGTATATAGAGCATGGGTGGCTAAAACAGAGAAAGTAGTTATCAATTTCTATATCTTTGGTAAGAATAAAACTTAATTATGAGTTAGTAATTCTGCTTTCAGTTACAAAATTGTGAAAAGAGAAGGAATTTCTTGCATGTCTGCAATTTTATCTACTGCCTTGATATGATTATTTTTCCTGGCCTCTAGTAAAATTTTTTTTGATATTAAGGTAGTTTAAAAAAATAACATTTCTCAAAGTGTATGCTTAGATCAATGTAGGTAGATTAGAAGGCTATTTCCATTTTAAAGACAATAGTTTAATCAACAATGATGTCTGTATGACCCAATGTTAATACAACTGCAATTAATAGCAAATAGGAGAAGGGAAGAGGAAAGGGGAAGAGGAAGGGGAAAGGAAATATGTGGATTTCATTCTTAATGTCTTACATGCAAGAAGTGAGGTACAAGATCATTCAATTTGGGTTTTATTCATGTGAATTGTTTCTAATTACTGAGTCTTTATTAGTCACTAGAAGAAGTTGAATGACACAGAATAATATTAGAGTTCTTTCTTTCCTCAAAATACTTTCAATTAAATGCTATCTTCTAATGGACAAGGGACTATCATTTAATATACCTAAGGAGTAACTGCAAATACTTCTTTGTAATATCCATAGAACATGGCACTGAATATTATGACCCATAAAAATTTTACTAATTCTAAGCTTATTGAAGAAAACATTATATTTTGCTGTTTTTCATTAGCATAAAACACTCAATAAATCTACAATATTTTCCCTTTTAAACTACTATTTATTGAAAACAATTTTCTTGAAAAAAATGCACTAAGTAGATCAAACTTTAGTCTTTCATAGATGAAGCACAGCCACTGAGCACATTACATTGATATTTAGTCATGTAACCTAAAGACTGAAATTAAGTTCTATTCTGACAGTTGTTCACAATACTTAAATCAATCATTGTTCATTCCTCTTATTTATTACTCATGAGATGCTCTACACAACTTGGACATTCCTAGAAATAATTCAAAAATGTTGGAAGTTTCCTTCCCCTTCCTCCTCTTAAAGGAAAAAATCCAGGTTTTATTGCCTGTTTTCCTTTGTATTGAAAATTTGATCAATTCAACCTGATAACAGAAACATAAGCCATGAGAAATTAATGGTACCAAAATATGTACATAGATTTCTGCCAGTAGAAGAATATTTCTAATGATCACTGATGTTATTACAATGCTAATGTATCATTAAATGTTATGTTAAAGTGAGCGAAGATAATTAGCATGCACAGGCTGAAAAGATCAAATCAATGTTGGTAAATAGCTCATGCCTTTTAAAAATCCCATTCCAGAAATGGATGGTGTGTGAAGAAGAAAAGATCTGTTTGTGCTAACTTTATACATTGTGCACATTGCTCAGAAGTGGCAATCTGGGTGAATGCTGTGGTAGCCCTCTTCTGGAACATTATGTGATACTGTGAATATTTCACACAAGGAGAGTATCAAGGCCATCAAACTGGAAAAAAAATGAAATTGCACCACATTCTCAGTCACAGTCTTGTGATCTGCAGTCCAGCTTGGCTGCTTACTGCTGGGTCTCTTCTCCATGAGCATTGTCCTTGGTTTAGGTCTTTTCACTGATCCATGTCTCTAAAAAACAGCTATCCAAGTGAGCTGGAAACTTTTGACCCATCTCCTGCCCTTGACAGCACTCTTGCACAATCAAAAGAATCTGGCCTAATCTTTTGCCCTAAAATGATTCAAACATGACTTGTCAGAATAAAAGAAATCAATGATCTGTATAATGATTGGTTGCACATCCTGGAAGTCTGTAATTGCCTAAATGAATTAAGTAAAGAAGAAAATGACACACATTAACTCCTGAGTGGTCTTTGAATTAACAAAATTTTGGCAAGAGTATTAAAAACTAACCCTAAATTAAAATATATATATATACTATTCATGATCTTTGATTTTTTATAGAGTTAAAGTTCCCTAAAAAGAAGAGGACTTTATCTCATTTTAAAACTGAGGAAAGGGTAACAGGAGACTCAAGACCAAAAGTGATACAACTGGGTGAGATTTTGAAAATTAAAATTATTCATGAGATATTATAATAATACATTTTGCATTTGTGCTATGTAGATAGCATAGATGAACGTAAATTCTATGTGAATATTCCTCTACCCTTGTACTCCATACATTCTATGTTTGGTTCATTGCTTGGTTCATTTTATATGTGTTTAGCAGTAGTTAAATAGAGTATTAAAATACTGAGTTACCTCCCCTCCCTCCCCACTCCCTCCCTGCTCTCTAAACAATAAATAGAGCTTTGAATAAATAATTGAGATTACTTCTATAAAGTCTTGTTTGTTTGCTTGTGGTCTGACTTAGACTTTAGTCATTAAAGTTAATGTTAGTGCACCTTCAACATCCTCAACTCGTGCTTTGTTTATCAGAAGTCATTGTTGATGGGATGTAGTTTTATGGTAGTTATAATACCACTCACAAGAAGAAAATTATTCTAACTTCAGCATCTGACTTCCTCTTAAATAGTATCCTGGATGAAATTTGTTTAATCTCTGGAATGTCACATCGGGATGGCAATTAATATCAGTCCAAATGAATACCCTAAATAGATTAAATTAAGTAGTCCCTGGAGAAGGCTATAAAAAATTATACGCTCATATTTAAGACCATATATATAGAGATATCTATATTTTAAATCTAGCTGTCTTTTAGAGATTCGACGTTTGTTGATACAACTTTCACCTTTTAATAGATACTTAAAATGAGAAATGTTTTCACTCTGAAAGGCTTCAGAAGTACTCATTTTCATTGACTACATCGGGAAATCAGACAATTTCAGAAGATGCATCAATTCCACCTTATATATTTGTGACTCAATAATATAATTTTTCCTCTGTGCATGTATGTGCATATTTTTCACATGTGTACCTGAATTGAAAGTGTCTAAGACTGAGTATTTTTTTGTACATTTAACAAGTTGTAAGAAGAATAAGCTACAAAAAAGCACAGAATGTTCACTAAGTATGAAAGCCCTACATAATCAATATTTTAAATTAGTTTTAAAAAGCCAAATAAATGAATAAGAGTAACCTATAATAAGTGAAACTAACAGTGTGAATTCCTGTGACTATATTTTAAAGCTGTTATGTTTCTGCTCTCCTAATCTCTATGGATATTCAATGTAGAACAAGTAGCCATCAGCCTATTGTTTTTCATTAAGCCAAAGAAGGAGCTGGGTGGAAAGTGTTTTTTCAGGTAGAGAAATAATTTCAAGAATGCTGAAAGATCCAGTGACCTCTTGAAACAGGAAAATTAATGTACAAGAGTGGTAATATAATACTAAGACTTATTCCAGAGAATATTTAACTCAGGGATAACTTGAATATGTTTGATTAATTAATCAAACTAAATTGCAGTCTTTTTTCCTCTTATAATCTTGAACCTCATGCTCTGAAATGTAGTTGATTTCCTTCTCTAATACTTCCCAATATCCTCTTAAATGGTACCAAATATTTGGTCTAAGTTAAAAGAAACTGAGTATGTACATGAGCACAGTTCGTAAGAGTGTGGAGGCAGCCAGTATGGTGCTCTGCCTTATAATTTTATCATTCCTTTTCTAGTCCAGCTGTCCCTGGAGCCACAGGCTCTGTGGGACTCTCAATCCCAGCCCTAACCCTATCCCAAGACATTCTTGATGCTGCATCTGAGGTCCAGTCAGCATGACCCAGATTGGAAGAGTTTGAGGCAGTCATGTTGTCACCTAGTCGTGATCCACTTGGCATGCTTTTTCCAGCCCAAGGGTCCCTGGAGCTGCAGGCTCTGGGGCTCTCTGAACCCTAACCCGAGTGTATTATTGGTGCTGCAGTTA
The DNA here is from genome assembly GCA_034336665.1 of Luscinia megarhynchos. Lineage (NCBI taxonomy): Eukaryota > Metazoa > Chordata > Aves > Passeriformes > Muscicapidae > Luscinia > Luscinia megarhynchos. Next base: position 53,791,762 of record JAPFBE010000003.1, on the reverse strand, counting down.
CTTCCTGATCAGAATGCGTGGCTGAGACTGGAAAGTAGAGGCAGACTGCTCAGATGGGGAAGGGCTGATCTCACCTGAGATGAAGTAGTTGCATCCTTTTTGGTTTCCGTGCTATTTCTCAGCTGTTTAGATCAAGAATGTGCATCTACTTCTCTCTTATTAAAAAACCAGGTGGCCTAATCTAAGTTTTTCATATGCTCACAGCAATGGAGTGACACAGCAGTCACAATTGTGAAGTCCACTATCCTAGTGCGTGGCCAAGGCATCCTCTGACTGTCACTTTGATTACACTCTTTTTGGCTCTTCCTTGGATCCTCTCCCACTGCCCCTGGAGCCTCCTGTGTTCAGAGCCACTCCATCCATGTGTCTGCAGTAGAACCTCTCAGAGCTACTTCCCATGTGTCTCACCAAGACCCTCTCGACTGCATGTCTCCACAAGAGTCTGGTTTTGTGATTTTCTTTATCCACGGAGTAAAATCTATCTCACCTCAGTCAGAGTCTTCAATTAAAATCTTAATTTCACTCTGCCAAGCGGTAATGTTCTGCTTTATTACTGACTAGCAGTGTCTGTTCACACTTGCTGGCACATATCATTCTTTGTGATATTTTAAATTATCTAGTTGATACAATGTTGGATAGGAAACTGAGGGTCAGGTCAAGCTAGATGCTGCTGCTGCAGACCAGTGTGATTTAAGCACTCAGTCTCATTTTTTTCTTTCAACTTATTGATTATTTTTTCCAGTCTAATTTCAGTTATTTTTAGAATTCTAGGAATTATAATCTGGTTGAATATTTCAACTCTGCAGGATAACAGAAGTGGAATAACCCCTCATTTATTGCCACTGCAGTGCATATTTTAAAATAAACTTCATAATATAAACGAGAATTGCTTATAATGTCTCTTTTTCAGTAACTGGTGCTGCCTAATTAATCTTTAATTTGTATTCTGTATTACAATGTGACATTGTAAACAAGCAGCAAGATCAGAAGTCTGAGGTGAGGTTTTTTTATACTATCTAAAATGTTTTAGTGGATTTACACCTTAAAAACTTAGAAATTTCTTTAAGTGTCAGAAGACGCAGGAAGAATTTTGGAACCTGAAATTTATTTTATATCAAGACAATTATATGAATTTGTTCAACAAGCATGTCTTTTAACATAATTTTCTTTTTTATACTGAAGATAATTTTTTATCAAGAGCACTGTATACCAGACTATAGTCAGACGTAACTTTAGAAGAGAGAAGAAATATAAACATGGTTTTCTCACAAGATATTTACTTACACTCTTACACTTTATGACATCTATTTTGAACAGTTCTAGTCTTATGCTGGCTTACAGTTTTGTAATATTTTTGAAACTAACATATGTACTCATCTTTTTTTTTGGGAACACTGGTAGTCCTTCCCATCCACCAAGAAGAGGAAGTGCTCTGTTTTCTAGACAAAGTAATAATTGCAGCAATTTGAGAAGTTACCACTTGCATCAAAATCTATGAATGGAATTTCATTTTTTTCTATTGCATGGATCAGGCCTGCTAAAACCTTTCCTTTTTCCAGAAGGATTTTTTTTTTTCATTTTTAATTATATAAGTGGCAACGTGTTTGGGTTTCCTATTTTTGGCAGTAAAAGGGGCCTGATTCAAACAATTCAAATCTTGTTGTACACCTTCAACAAATTTTTTATCCTAATCAGATGAAAAAACTGGAGTAAAAAACACTTTAATAGTTCTTGTCTCAGGGATAATTTTAGTTTGATATCAAAAGAAAATTTATTTATTATCATAGATTTACAGTGTTTAAAAATAAATAATACATAATTTATAATATATTTTATAAATATTAACCGTATCCTCAACACTCCATCGCTATTCATTTTTTTAAAGCTATTTACATAAGCAAAATTTAGACATTAATGTGGTATAACTTTAATAGTTTCATAACATATTTTATGTTGCAAACATGTTGCAAATATGTAAACAACCATTAATATCTGACAGAAAATGCTATCAATGTGTAGTGGTTTCATGTGAAAAGAGTTGCAAAATGACTGCCAGGTGATTTTTCTTTGCAGTTTACTATCCAAAGAGTGCATATATTTTCTAATTTTTGGATATGTGATGAGGAGCTTCACAGCCAAAAACAATTTGCATATTTATTTTCAGTGATTCATTAGGAATTTTCCATATCTTAATGAACTTTTTTTTTGTTTGTTTGTTTGTTTGTTTGTGGGGTTTTTTTTCTGTTTTGTTTTTTAACGCTGAAAGTTTATGAACTGTGGATGTTCTTTTATGAATGTGCCTCATAATTTTTATGTAATATTCTTTATGATTGTATATATATAAAAATTAACTTCTGGCACCAAGAACTTAAAAAATGTCTTTCAAGTCTTCTTGACTTGCTTTCAGTTCACTGTTTTTTTCAGTAATAACTGGCTCTATTTTACCAACTGGCTCTAATTTACTGGCTCTATGTACCAAGGAAGCTGACTGTCAATCCCAAGAGACTTGGATTTCAGAAAAAAAAAATAACTAAGCACAAAATCTGTTTGGAAAATGACCACAGAAACACTAGAAGCATTACATTTGTACTGGTATATTAGTAAACATTTTGTTACAAAAGCTAGCTATTGATTTTTGCTGGAAGTACACCAATATTTGTGGATGTTTCATGAGATATTCACATATATTTATTGAAGACCTCTTGCTTAGCCATACAAGAAATGGGCAATTTCCTCACCCAACATTAATCAACTAAAATCTTTGCCTTAAAATCAGGCATCTAATTCAAGCTACTCATCTAAGTCTGCATCTGTAGTCAACGTGCAGATTCTGGAGTTTAGTTTCTTTTTCAAAAAGGTCTCTGTGTAATCGTTTTAAAGGATCTAATTAAGTCACTTTAAACTCAGACAATTATCAATTTGGATTTCTTTTTCTGAGCACAGAGTTTGCTCTTCTTAGTCTTAAGCAAACTGTTTATTCTATGCCTAGACCTACACTAATGCCTGCTAAACCCTTTGGGTCCCAGACCCCACTAGCCTAAACCCCTTCTTTGTCTCTGTTAATAAGATGAAAACAGCTATAAAATAATATAATGATAAATTCTGGTGTGTAGTACTACATTTATTTCCTCATAAAGAAATAAATTTTGTAGGACAAAAAAAGAAGGCATTTCATGAAACAAGTTAGCAGTGCTCTCATTATATGCAGAGAAGTAGAAAGGATAGTCATGACTGATCCAAACCTACCTAGATATCAAACACATAAAAAATAAATTCTAGTCTAGTATGGATTAAACTTTGACAGATATAGCTTTTTTTCTCCTCATAGAAATAGTAAGTCAGAATTCTTTTGGTAATTTTTTTTAAATTAAATATATTATATTTATAGTAGTCACAAGATTGTTAAAGCATGCTGGATTTTTAAAATTATTATTATTCTCTTAATTGTGCCAAAATTAAACCCTGTAATCTTCTGCTAAACCTAAATATTTATGATTTAATCTACAGGTACACACACAAAAGTGCTGTTTAACAACAATAAAGAGTGTTGGCTGGTGAGACTTTCTAGATAGTATTTGCTAGAAGATGTAGTTCCACTATGTGTAATGTAACCATCAAATAATCTTCCTGAATATTGTTGTGAATACATAATTTAATATCTCAAGAGGAATTATTTCATGTATTATTAATGTATTTGATGGTATTTTCAGTCAACCTGCATTAATTTCAACATTCTATATTATGATAAATGTATATGTGTGCGTGCATACATTTTATTTTTCAGCTTCCAATATTTCTTCTTTTAGTAATATTTAAAACCACATACAAAATACTGCATTCAGAACCAGGCTCAAAAAAGTGTGGATTCTTTTAAAATCTGAGCTTGTTTCTAAACACTACAAAACAAATTATAGAGAAAAGGATATGTAAATAAAATTTATGTTTAGTTCCTGGAGAACGATATAGAAAAACACTGTCAAACTTGTTTAGTCACTTGAAGATACGTTAGACCCTAAAACTGAAGATCGTGAGCATGCATGTATTTACAGCTGCAAATGTCTAGATAAAATACAACAAAATGTGGAAGAGACTTAATGTATTCAGTATGCTTAGAACAAGCTGTACTTTGCATTTCATAACTCCGTGCTGTGTTGTTTCAGTTACTTCAGTTAAAATCAAAGGCATCTGAGTACATTTTCAAGGACACCATTTTCTAGGAGATAAGAAGACCTAGATTTAAATTTCTGTAGTGGCATTCTTCACATCCCAGAGCATTACCACAGTCACCAAACGACCAGATATATATTTTTTTTAAACTATATTTTTCATATCTGTCAATGAAAACAGGCACTATGCAGTTAGGGAGTACCAGAGAGGTAGAATAGGCTAGAGAAGAGCTGATTGCATTCAATATTGTAGCCAGAACATGTTGTATGTATAAGGTAGAGGTAGACTAAATACGATTAAATTAATATTTATTTGTCTTACACCTGGACACCAGTAAACCAAACCAGTACATTAAACAATTAGTAACTCTGTAACACAAGGCATATAATGTCAGCAGTATATAAAATGTTACTGCAAAGGAAACTTGCAGGATAGGTCCACAAGAAGGATTCAGGAAAATATATCTGCAAGCAGTAAAATCTGTGAAAGAATGTAGAGTAAGACAAAACTATTTGGCAAAATGTGAAAAACTACAGGTAGTACAAGATCGTATTTTATGACCTTAACAGGTAAGACCACCTCATTTCTATTGAAGAGAGATCTTTGGAACACAAAACATCAGTGAAGAGAGAATTAGGATGGGATAGAATAGAATATTCCTGCTTTATTTCCAACTTCCTTTGTCAAAGAGTTCTGAGACATGGTCATCTTGATCTCAGAGAACTAAGCACAGTAGCTATCAATTCTTACTATACAGTATCAGCTACATGTTGCTGCTGGTTTAAGTTCTGAGTCTCAAAGACCTTTTTGATATATGTAGTAATAATAATTGGCAGTGACTAAGAAATAAGATTGAAAATATTTATTGCTAAAGAATAGCAACATAACAAACTATTATTCTGATTTTTGAAACTGGCCACGTCCCTCCATAATTTCTATTCATAGTGGTTTCTAATTTCCTTGCTGAATGTTTGCATACATTATACACATATATATATATATGTTTATAATATATGTAAATATATTATGCAATATATGTGTATATATGTGTGTATATATATGTAAAATGCATACACAGTTGTTGCATGTAGACATAGTACATTTGCAGCATATATAAACCTGTAAGAATTTCCTTATCATTTTAGAAGCCAGGCTAGGGGGAATCCAAGATCTATGCAGACCTTTCCAGATATAGCTCTAAGTGATGAGTGCAGATATCACCTTTGCTTTTTCCATCACCTCTGGAGGTTTCCTCCATATATTTGCATTCAACACTTAATAAAATAGAGTGAGTCACAAACCCAGGATCTTATAGAGTAACTGTATTTGCATGGCTTTCTCTGTTCCACGTGGCTGGAGGTGTTCCTCTGAACCTGTCTCAGGAAAGATATGGATGCCACTATAGTGCTACTTTAAGTATCCAAGTAAACTTCAGTCTGAAATCCCAGGTCCTCATGTGCATTATGTGTCTCAAAATACTGTGCTGGGAAAAGAAAAATACACTGTTAATATTCAGGATTCACTGTGAGTTCAAATAATCTTATGGCAGTGTTTTAGTCCAAATTATATAATCAATGTCGAAAACCACACCAATGCCAAGACAGTTAATTTTTTACAGAAATTTCTTCTATCCACTCCTTCTTTCTGATGTTATATTCACCTTTTCAGTGTACCTTTGGATGCTTTCTTGGAGGACAAAGACAAGTTGCCAGCATCCAAATCTTTTTCCTGGGAGGAACAAAACGGTCGTGGTGAATGAGCTCTTTGTTATCAATAGAGGCTTCTGCTTTTTGCTTTGTTTGTATGATTTTTTTGCTTGTTTTATTTTACGTTTTTTTTAATCAGTCTGTTGATTTCTTGTGTTCCTAGCTAAGGTCTGAAAGTTATCCATCACCTTCTACAACTTATCTAACCTACTGGACTTCTGTTTATTGCACCGTAGAGTGCCAGATCTTTACCAGATTACTTATTCCTGGACCTTCATCGACACTAACTTTACATTTTGGCTCATGTAAGAGTTCTGCAGTTAATACAGAAATGTACTGGCTTTTTAGCATACCTTTTAACCTTTCCACTCTTTATTTTATTTAGCCAAATGCCCAGATATGATTTGGGAAGTCACACTGGCAAAATGAATGTTTTTCAGAATCTCTATATCACTCCTCTTTCTGGGATTTTTGGTTTTAAGTCCAGTTCATCTCTGAAAAAATATATCTCTATTGCAATCATACCTTTTCTTCTAAGAAAAAGAAAAATCCAGCATGATATACCGTAGTTATAGTTTAAACCTGGTAATTGCATGAACAGCAGAACTATCTCATCTAAAAATGTATGATTGGTTTTCCTTTAGTAGTTTCATTTCCTGAAATAGTGATCTCTACCAGGATAAATGCCTATCTTTGTATGTTTTTTGCATGAAAATCATATGGTCTTTACAGAAATGGTAAAGAACCTTGTTCAAACAGTGACAGAAACCTCTAGCTAATAATTACCAATATGAAATCTAAACAGTCCTTTAGAAGTTATTTTATTTATATTGTTTTGGTTTTTGGTTTTTATGGGGTTTTTTTTACATTTCAGGTTTCTTATGTGCAATACAGCAAGTTACTAATTAGTTGTTTTGATAAAAGACTTGTTTTTGTTATGCTAAATATATTGATAATTCTCTTCCTATCAGGAGAAAATGCACCTGAAATGTACACTTCTCTGTTTCTGTGTCTGGAGGGAAAAACACCCTAAAGAGGCATCAACAATGATCAAACAAGCTGAATTCATGTGTGTTGCTTGGTCCTGAGAAAAATTGTAATAGAGTGGATTCTGACCTAACTAAAATCTGAAAAAAGCTTGACATTGTAAGAATTAAATTTTCTTTTTGTTTGACTAATTCTGTTGCATTCAGGGAAAATGGATATTATATAATCTGTATAATAGGTAGTACTTCATCACAAATAAACTCATACCACAGTGAATTCCTTCTAACTCGATCGGGTTAGTTAATTCATCGAGGAAATTATGAATAAACTAACAATTAAAAAAAAATATTTCACCTAGTTAGTAGAGACATAAAAAATTAATTCCCCATTTCTTTTTCATTTCCACATAATTAAAACATATCTCTCTTTTTTTTTTTTTACTCTTCAATGTATTTTCCAATTTGACTGGTAAAATAAAAGGAAGTTTCACTTTCTCCCTTATATATGTTGACAACATATTGCAAGAGCTGATTTATGAAGATCTAATAGTGACATTCTGCACTTGTAATATTATAAAAAAAATGTTCTATATTGTCTTTTACAATGAATTAAGAAATATAATAATGTATAGTACTACATTTTTTTTCTTTTATTATCCTTAAAGGTAGTAGGGCACTTGTAATCTTATTATTTCTACAGGATGGCTGTATATGTAATATTCATGTGAATGTTACTGAAGTGGAAGAATATATTTGAGTAATCTCATTTTCTCTGCTGTATGCTTGTAGGATTACATACATAATAATTCCATGACTACACTTGATGGTAAGATACATAATATTGAAACTTGCAAGTTTTATGCTTTTAATTAGGTTTGAACTAGACAAAAGATTCAAAGTTGCTCAGGTGTTTCAATGAACTTGTAATATTTAGCAAATTTTCAATAGAACTTATTGCTGTTGCACTGTGATACCTGTTTTATTTAAAAAAACAAAACTAGAGTTGAATTCCTATTATCACTTATTAGCTAGATTGTGGAGAGAGTTCATAATGATTATTTTTTTCTTTTTTTTCTGATTACGTTTAAATCTCCCATGCATTTCAATACACAAAATACATGTCGAAAATTTTCTCTTAGGTTCATAAATGTTTCTGTAGAAAGAAAAATTGGAATTTTGTTCTCAAAGGATGTTTTTCTTGACACATCATGATTTCAGAGCTAAAGTAAGTGAATATTCGTGGCGGTGGCTGTTACTTGTGTGTTCTTGGACACCTTTGCTGACTGCTTGTCTTTTGTATATGTGTGGTGTCAACAGCCATATCAAAAATCCTAGTAATAACATCATCAAAATTCTGGGATGATATATTTCTCTTCAAATAGCATAAATACTATAAGAGTTTGATGACTATGATTTGTCTAGATTCATTCCCTATAAAGCACAACATTTTCACCTGTACTGCTTTGAAAGATGGCTGACTTTTCACATGCATGGTTTATATAGTCTGTATTTCCAAAAATTATTCTACATAAATGCAATCAGATCCACTCATTCTGTTTTTAATCTCTTTTTATTTTGTATTCTTTGTCTCTCAGTCCCAGCTCTGAACCATCTGGACCATCCAAGTGGCCATCCAACTCAGTATCTCAGGACAGGTGATATTCTTTGCTTCTGTCCTTGTTTTGCCTAGGAAAAGCCTGGTTACCATATTCCAGCCCATACTCAGCACTGAAGTTTGTTGGAGGAGTGAGGAGCTTGTGGAGGTGTTTGTGGCTTGTGAGCCAACACCTTCGACAAGTTTGTTGTGGGAGCTGAGAAAGTATTGAATTGTACTGTACAGAATTAATGCCTTGTTAGCCTTCACTTATGTAGAAATGAACTGTAAGCATTTAAGGGCTTGTTGGTCAACAGCTTTGAGTGAAGACCTTTTGAGTCTAAGCAGTGGGCTGGTTGCTGGAGTTAAGAAGATGTACAATAAAACAGAGCTCCCTGATAGATGGTCCCAGGTCTTTGTAAAGCCCAATGAGAATTTAGAAGAAACATCACACCCCTCCTGATGGGTTGTGACAGGGCGATGGCTCTAAATTGAAAGAAAGTAGGCTTATATTCAATATTAGGAAGAAATTATTTACTTTGAGGGTGGTGAGTCAGTGGAACACGTTGCCCAGATAATCTGTGGATGTGCCATCTCTGGAAGTGTTTAAGGATGGGGCTTTAAGCAACCTGATCTGTTGAAAAGTGTTCTTGCCCACAGCACAGAGAAGGTGTTTAAGGTCCTTTCCAACCCAAAGCATTCCATGATTGGAACACTTGTATATGTTAGTCTGGTGTGGAACATACACAGGAAAAAAAACTCCCTTAAAAATAAAAAAAATCTGAGTGTTTTTCTTTCATATCATTCTCATTAGGACAATAGTATTTTGCAAGTTTATTTGTATTCTGTGCCAAGTCTTTTGATTTTTTTTTAAACTCATGCAATGTATCACATGCTCCTAATGTGATTATATATTCCAATGACAGAAACACACTTGTGCCTCTGTTTTTTTGTTTTTTTTTTTCCTTATATAAGACTTTCCCACAATGATAAAATATCCCACCTATTTTTTTTATGGTAGAATTTTTTATAAGTGACTTTGCAGATCCCAAACATTCTCTACCCAGGACTACTATAGGAGTTAATGTGAACATTGATCTCAGTTTTGAGTTAAAAATATTACTGTAATGAGGACTTAAAAAACAACAACATAAAACAAACAGATACAAACCCCACCACTAATAACAAAAATAACAGCCAGACCCTAAAGTGATATATCCCATTTCAAATAGTTCAGAATTTCACAGATATAGAGACTGTAATGCAATATGCAATGTAAAATGTAATATTAATTCAGTCCTTATAAATTTTTCCCTTTCCTGCCAGCCCAATAGTAGTAAATTAATAATGATTTTAATCAATGCATTACTGTACATCTTTCAACCAATTTATTTCAAAAGAGTGAAACATTTTAAGTGCAGGTCAGGAAGTCATTCAGAACATCCTTCATCTAAAGGTTATGAAAGGCCTTATTTTTGTGGATCTAGGATAGAATTTGAGTTTGTCAGATCATTGCTTATCAAATTATAATGTCCTTCATCTTTTACACTGTTAATTTTTTGTTTCACAAGACCTTATATGTACTCAGTCTTCAAAAGGAAGAAGAAGGATATCTGAGTTAAGGTTCTCTCCTGTGGAGGGACATAAGGAAATTCAACTAGTGATTGGGAAAGATTATTGGAAATACTGGTAAGAAGATCTCATAACTATTCCCTAGTATGACAAGGGCTGTCTGAAAACATTCTTTGTGGGCTTTCTGCTCAACTTGGGTAACATATTTAGCAAAACTCTGAATCATAATATGGAGAGTGCTTTAACCATTGTCTAGAAATTTTTTGGATGTCTTTAGTAAGATGAAGAAACATGCTTTGCATAACAAAAAACAGAAGCTAAAAGTCCTGTTTCTATTTCACTGGCATGCTAACAAAGAAATTTCCAGAACCCTAAAGAAAATTGATGTAATTCCACGTAATTTGGCAATTTTTTATTAATAAACCACTTTCAGAATGTGACGCAGGTAACCAAGAATGATTACAGATATAGGTGTCCTATAATAGCTGTTGTACTCCAAATTCGCATTATTTTTCCTTCATTTTTGTTAGTCAGTAGGAGATTGATTATATATTTCCCCAGGAAACATGTTTGTCTTCATTAATAGAAACATAAGAATTGGACTTTTATCCTTTTAGCTTTATTTAAAAGTAGAAGCAATCTAAGAGTCTTTCTTATTGTAGGAGCTGATAATGACCCCCTAATATGTAGCAGAATAATTCCTTTTCAATTTAAAAGACTTTTGGTGCTCTTCCAGTAGGAGCTGATCATAGCTATTGATAGAATCAGTCAACAGTTATTAATCAGGGAAAATCTGTCTTTGTTCTTTGAAATTCCTTTCACTGGTTCATACATAAATATTTGTAAACTGCCATTTCACTGCATATATTTTTTAAAGAAAGATGTTAAGTTACCTGCATCACCTGTTTACTAAGGGAAAAACCTGAACAAGACCCAAAACACAAACCCCAAATTACAGACTTATAGGAAAATAAAAGGTCAGTGTGTGGTCAAGATTGTGAACTCAGTCTGTTGGAACAAGACAAAATTAGAATTGAGATTAAAATGCTTGAAGCGTGGAGTAGCCATAAACTCTACTGAGATTTTCTGTATTTTCTTCTATTTCTTACAATATATTTTAGAAGACTTAAAAATGTTGAAGGCTAGTCCTTTTGTGGTATAGCTGTATTCCTCTGGATAGAATAATTATTTGTAACTGCCTACTCCTTTAGTGGCATTGCTGTGATGCTCACTAACTTCACTCAAGGCTTTCAGCTATATAATGTACATCTCTTACTCACTTTTCATTGGGCAAAGCCTGAATCTCATAGGAGTGCTGTAGCTGAGAGTGCCTAAAACAGTGTTGGCCATCACACTTTACACATGATCTAGAGCATTTATCAAGAGATGTTTATCTTGAGGGAGGAACAGGGGGTCATATCTGACTCATGTATTTTGATCTAGTAGCTACATGTTTGTTAATCTCAGGAGCACAGTTTCTGAGAACCACCTGAAATAATTCAGTGTAAAAATTAGTCAAAATTTAAACCAATTGTAGAATTGAAGTATGAAATGTATTTTATTAAGAATTATGACTGGACTGTTTCATTTTACTGCTTCCTAAGCTCCAACATAGATGCCTATGGCCTCTGTAGAAGAGCAAGATTTTCTTTTTAAGCTAGGTGTTAAGTACAGGAATATAAATATCTATTGGAACATGAAAATATCAAATGATGTTGTATCCTAAAGGAACTGTTTCACACGAATTATCATTTTCTTCCATGGTCTGCATGACCGTGGAACTTTCATGAACAGACCTATTGAATTCTGAAGAAATTCATATATCTCTGCATGATTCCAGATCAGTTACCATTTTGGGAAGAGTGAAGATTAGGCCAATTATATGTATTTTTTGCTTTCAAAATTTATATAAGATTTTGTGGATAGCAAGACTGATAGTGAGAAAATACTTGGGACTCTCATACATAACAGTGATTATCAAACTCAATAAAGTGCAATTTTAACAAATAGCAGCTATGCTGACTGCTAAATATGGATGATAAGATGTCAAATTGGTGTCACATGTTTTGAGTCTAATTCACATTGTATATAAAATTCAGGCTATATAATGATTTTTTTTGCAAAAAGGAGACATTAAAACAATGCACCCTGAACAAAAAGGTAACCAAAAAATAACCATCATAGCTGGCAATTTCACTTTATTTTGCGTTTTGAAAATTAGTGGAGCAGTACTGAAAAACAAGTAACTTTCTTTTGGATGTAAAAATTTTATAGGCATCAGTTCTAGAAACTAAGATTTGAAAGTTTTGACCTTAGTTATTACCTGTCTTCAATGGAATTTATATCACACAGTAGCTTCTGGCTATATTTAATCTTTTTAAGGAATTGCTTCTGACTGCAAATCTAATGAGATTAAGTTGCATTGTGGTTTTTTTTAAAGCATTATGCAAAGTTATCCTTAACTAAGAGTGAAAAATTCCAAAGGTCACTCCTTTTTATTCATTATGGTGGACTGATAAAAAAATATCAGAGGCATGTTGGCTTGTATTTGTAGTAGTGTAATTAATTAATCCTACATTAACTTATATCCTGAAACTTGCAGATTTTTCCTGGACTTTTTATTCAGTTTGGACTGGTGAGAACACACCTTGAATCCCGTGTTTGGTTTTCACCATAAAAAAGACATTGAGGTGCTGAAGCTTATCCAAAGAAGAGCAACAAAGCTGGTGAAAAGTCTGGAGCACAAGTCCTGTGAGGAGCAGCTAGGGCAGCTGGGGTTGTTTGGCGTGAAGGAAAGGAGGCTCAGGGACTTTGACACTCTACAAAATCCCAAAAAGAGGCTGTAGTGATGTGGGGGTTTGTCTCTTTTTCACAAATAGAAAGCAATGGGCAAGGGGAAATTACCCTGTCTCATGCTTCAGAAGAGCTTTAGATAATACATAAGGAAAAATTCTTGATGGAAAGGTTTGTCAAGCATTGTAAGCTGCCCAGGAATGTGGTTGAATCTCCATCCCTCGAGGTGTTTAAGAGATGTATACGTGGTGCTGATAGATTTGGTTTAGTGGTTGGCTTGGCAGCGCTGGGTCTACATTTGGATGCAATAACTATAAAGGTATTTTCTACCTAAACTATTCTGTGATTTTATCCTCATTTTAAGAAAATAGGTATAATAATGAGGAAGTAAAATTAGCAGAATGCAATCTGAAGCTATCAGGTGGTTTTAGTGTTACCTGAAAATATTTCCTCTAGTGATTTTGGTGAATTATTATTATTGTTATTCATATGCATTTATGCTGGAGACTAAAAGATCAACATAGAGTGATGAGACATTGTTCTCACTGTGTTATGTAAGGTTCAGTACATATGCTTTAGAAACTTGACCTCAACATAGTATTTAGGTGCATAGCAAGCAAGCTATCACAGATGTTTTGATTACTCAGGGAAAGGAAAAATGTCTTTGAAAAATATCAGAGAAAGACCTCATCTATTTAATTTTTAGGCTTGGGTTAACAGATGAAGATTCACTTTCTAGAAATATGCAAAAACTTCTGGCTATCTCAATATACTATTCAGGAACCTTATAATTAGTGACACCTGCATCATTTTGGGTAGCCAAATGCAGGTATAGCAGATTGGTGTTTTTCTGAAGAGTTTTAAATCAATACATATTAGATGACCGTGGGATTGGAAAAAGTCTATAATAGATGGTAAATTATATTTTTATAGCAAATTTCATCTCAGTTCAGTTCTTCAGGGAAAATGGGAAGCTTGATTAGAAACTAGTAACCTAAACATAGGCATGAAGTAAAAACTATTTTGGAAGGATAACACAAGAATATGGACAATGACACTGGCTTTGCCACTGGACTAATTATCAAGAAAGGACAAAGGGATAGAGTAAGACATGACAACAAAATCCCCCACAGTGTAACCCCAGGCACCTTTAGAGAATGTTCTTATTTCCAAGTTTTAAGATGCTCCTACCTGATGATGTTACTATTTGGCTATCTCCACCGTTCTACCTTAGACAATTTGCATTTAAGATGAAAAATCTAGGCCCTAGTACCTCCTTTTGAATATATTGTTTGTGTCTGTCTTTTCTCTCTGCCTCGTATCTCCTCAAATCATGTCTGATTATGGCTAGTTTCCCTGGTATTTAGCTGTTATTGAATGCAGTAATGAAAGAAACCATAGAGATACTTAATTATCAACACAGCAGGTGTCCAATGAAGAAACTTAATTCTAACCTTTTCCTCTGTGATAAGATAATTAGTTGGGTCTAATTGCTGCTAATATATATATTCACTGATTGCAAACTGTGGTCTAAAGGCTGCTTGTGTGCAAAAAGAAAAAAAAAGATCAAAATAAAAACAGAAAAAAAAATGCAAATCTCTTCTATAACACTCCAGGAGTGCTATTTCTTGCTTTTCAACAAATACAGGCATTGCTTAAAGAAAACAAAACAAAACCCAACAATCTCTACCCATTTTTAATGGTGAAATTGCACTAACTGGATAAAAAAATCCTAGCTATAAATACATATCTTTACATGTTAAATTTATAACTAAGGAAAAGCAGGTTGTTGGTGTTTCTACCAAGTATTATATATGTATCAGAAAAATTTAAAAAAGCCCCAATAATACTTCAGGAATTTTGAGAGCAAGTGACCCTATGACCCTACACACAGGTGAAGGGTGGAGAAATTAGAAAAGCATCTAGGAATTATTTGTGATGATGAGACAAATACAAGATCTGCAAATCAATCATCAGGGACATTGCTTATGATATTAGCATAACTTCTCATGTTTTGATCACGTGATTAAACATTAAGATGCTGACACAATTCACAAAGAAGTTTTGAAAATATTTGCATTGATTAAGTAGGCATTCAGCCAGAATCTATTTGTAATGACAAGGCAAGAACCAAACATTTCTTTGCAGTCATGTTTGAGATTCTGTGTGAGAAGGAAGAAAATTTGCTATTGTTTAGTGTTCATACTTATGAGGTTTTATTGAAAAGCAGGGAAAAAATTGATAGGAAAAAGAAAGCAATCCAGGAAATTTACTTTTTGGAAAACTTTTTTGGCTAGAGTATTCATTGTGAATGGAATACCCTGGGCACAGATTTGTGCAGTTCATGAGGCTCTGAGAATAACAGAGATCAAATACGGGCTATTTTGGAACAGAAGTAATAAAAAAATCCATTATCTTGAGTTGGCTTGCCAGTAACCTTCAGAAATGCAGTACATTTAACCAAGATCCCTTTTATAGGACCTCTCTTAAATCCATTGTGTTGAATGGCCAAAGGGCCATTTAGAAGGACCTTTAGAAGCTGTTCAGACCTCTGCAAGACCAAACCTCTATTTTCCATTGTTTTGTTTCAAATCATCAACCCAGGACACACCCACATTTCACACAGAGTGGAAGTGCAAAGGTTGGATTTTTTTTTTTCGCCCTTTATCAGAAGGGGTTCCTTTTCCTGCACTCTGGCTTCAACAGTCAATGTTGATGCTAGAGATCCTTAAGGTGAAAGTTAATTTTTTTCTTAATGTTTGTTTTAATGTGGTTAATAGTATGATAAGGCAGCTCTAATGTTGACAGCATAAAAATTCTAAAGGATTTTAATGTTATATCTGGTTAAAATTAATGTAGAGCTAGAATACATCAGGACTAAGCATTATTTAAAAAAAGAATTGTCATTAAGGACTAGTTGACTACTTGACTACTTGGCTAGTTCCTTTATTCATGTTGATGTAATATGAGCAATCTAACCAGGCCAAGTCCATGAGGTCGTACACTGTAGTTTAAACAGAGCTAAATGCAAAGCCTGGAGATCAGCTCAAAGCTGAGGTATGTCCCAGCAGGTACACCAGGCACAATCTGATATCAAAACCTTTAACACCCCTTTGGAAAAATGAGAACATTGAGTCTCTAGGAGCTGGTAGAATGCCAATACCTGCAAAATTACTGCTGGAGCTCAGAACAATAGTGGCCTTTTCTGCACTGGATATGACATGGTTACAACATTTGGACTAGTTGTCTCAAAGACAAGCAAATCACCTTTGCTGTCATCAAAATGTAGGATTAGTTTCAGAAAGTGGGGTCAGAGCTGCTTTGCCTGCTCTTAAAAGAGGGAGGAAGGTGCAAAAAAAAGCTTGTAATCTAAATTTGCTAAAATCAGTGGAACTACTAATTTAGAATTAAACATATGCTTATAACTTGCCAAGATGGGGACATATATTCTTGATTTATTACCTTTATTTTATTGCAATCAGTGTTCCCATTAACATTTATCAGAGGACACATCCATCTCCTTTGACCATTGCCCCTTTTTCTCATCACACTGACTAAATCAGGAAATAGATGTTTAATGCACAATAATGTACTATTAATAAAAGCAGTCCTAACTGTCTTAGCATATGCCTTATTCACTCAGGGAAACTGAGCTACCAAATTACTATATAAAATAATTATAATAATAATTGTCATTTATTATTTGTGTAATAATTTTGAGCTATGTATATAGTTTGCAGAGACTGACAGAGAAATGCAGGTTTAGAAGTGTATTATTATGTATGAGAGTACAGAAATTATTAGGCCACAGAACAAGCAAAATCCCAATTTTCTGCTGAAATACTCTTTTAAAATATCTCGAAATGTTCCCTTTTTAATTTTCTTTTAAATGTTATTGCAAACATTATCATTAATAGCATTTTTTGGTGAAAGTATACAAACATTAAAACCACATTTTTCCTGTAAACTATATATAGAATGTCTATTTCTCTTCAAGTTTGAAAGGGAGCCTTCATTCATTGTACATAGCCAAACCCTATGACAATACTCCCCACTGAGAAGCAAAGGTTGACAGTGGAGACTAATAAAACTGCACTCTTTTTATTCATCTCTCTGTCCAGAAACATTCTAAACCCACATCTTAATTGAGCTTAATGAGGTTTCACACTGCTTATATGCTTTGGCTATACCACTGTAATTAGCACCAAGGCATTAGTCACTCTTGTCTTCATAAGAGTTTCATTTTAGCCTTTTTAAGAGGTCCTGCTACTTTTTTGCTTCATTGCTTTGCTTTATTGAACATTATATGACATAGTAAGCAATTAAGTATATTTGTGGAAGAAATTAAATCACAAAAAGGCCATTAATGGTCAGGCTTAAACCCATAAAAGTAGGGAAAATGAAGTTGAGGTTGAAATCATACTTGTTTTACCTCCTTATGCCTAAGAATGACAGCTTGTATAATATTCAAGTGCAATATACTATATACATCTATTCTTTTTGTCTCCATACCTATATACAATGCCGAGGAAAAATGACAATATTTACCCTATAATTGAGCATTTCCTTTCATTGGGAGTCTTTCAAGAGCTCAGGATTTTACTGATTATAGTTTTATCTTTTTTAAAAAAAAACATTAAAAGAGTCTAGTATGCAAATACATCTAAGTAGCTTCTCTTTAAACTATGATTCAAATATTTTGATCAATGTATTTTTATGTGGGAAATAAAATATCTCAAATATTTTTAGTCACAAGAACACATTTATAATGAGCATAAGCAATGTCCTCAAAAGCACCCCCATGCAGATATTACAAATATATCTTTTTGAAGTGTTCCTTAAATTCTACACTAAAAAATTGCTTTTAAATTATATTAAAATAAAAATTACTTCCTGCTGCACATTAGCAAAAGAATGGCTTTTCAAGAAACTGTGCTAATTTATACCAAGAAGATCTGTTTCACTGCATCTAGACTTTAACAGGAGAATAGTCACCAAGACTGCATCTCGTGCTAAATTAAATCATGTTTAAAGGTGAAAAAAGAGATTGTCTACAGGCTCACATATACAAAAAGTTTTCATTTAAAGTACAAGACTATGCATATTTATGGAGAACTTATATTCAAAACCATGCTACAACAAATTGTTTGACAGTTTATAACGAAAATGTTTTGCATTAAAATGTCATGTAAATGCATTTAGCGAAGATGAATCTTTATTCTTATTTGCAGGTAAATTCTCAACAATAATAAAATAGTGTGAAGGGGTAATTGAATTGAAGAAATAAATGTTCCTTTCTTATTTATGACCTGTATTTAATTTCAGAATAAGCACATACTAGTTCAAGTATTTTGAGAACTGGATATTTCACAATACACTTATTTGATAGTCTTTAGGACAATTCACTGATCTTATACAAATAAACAATTTTCAGGGAATATTGATTCCCCCAAAATCTGAGAAAAATGAATTGAAGTTTAAAAAAGAGACAAGGGAAAAAATATATTGAAGAAGTTATGACCATGAAGAGCCCTAGAGTAACACAGCAGAACCCAACAATAATAGAGCATCAATTTGTTGGTGTGGAAAATTTTGATAACAGTTATTACCACCTTCTCTGACAGAACATCAAACTAGACCTCTCTTTGAATCTGTCTAAACCCACTCCTTGAAGGATTACAAAAGTTACAAAGGTAAATATGTAGGAATCAACTGTTATTGGAATATTAATTTAAGCAGTTGATTCTTTGTAGAGAGAAGCATCAAAGCTAACCATAAGGTATAGCAAAACCAAAAGGCTTTCTAATCACGACCTATTTATGCTTCCTTCCATATTCTTCCCTTATGCTACCTCAGAGTCTGTCTCCCCAGGTTCTGCCAGCAGCGTGCTCTTCACAGAAGCATCTCTACTCAACCTACATGTTCAATTAGGGATTAAATTTATCTTTGTCTGATATGGTCTTTGACATGGAAATTTCTGTTTCTTAGCACATTCAGTTAATCATGAGGGAAGGACTAATTTATCACTTCTTCAATATCATCAAGGTCTCCTTTAGTCACTAAGTAAATAGTAAAAGAAGGGCAAACAGCATAAGAAATGTCAACATTCCTTTCTGAAAAGTTTTCAATGCCATGAAATAGCTGTACTTTCAAGTGATGGTTCTACTTAATGCTTCCAAGTCTTTCTCCATAGTCAAATGAAAATATGAACGCCATTTTCAAAATACTTTTAGCTGTTAGAGAATGTTTAGTAGTTCAGCAGCAATGGTTATCACACTTTTAATTCAGTACCAAATGCTCTAGAACAAGACCATCTTGTCAAACTACAGTGCTTGAACTAGGATGTACAGGACAGCGACCATGTCTTTCATATGGGTGCATTGACACCCTTGCTGAGGTGTTACTAAGCAGACTACTTGGTCTACGCATATTATAATCTGATTTATCGGTGCTATCAATTTTAATTTTCAGATCTTTACAGCTTTTATTAAAAGTAGAGCTCTTAATTCAGAAATCTCTCAAAATTTCATCTTAGGTAAGTTGTGTCAACATATTTAAAGGAGTGGAATAATAGCTTATGTTATGCGACCCTGCTATCATTAGATAAAAATAGCATTGCCTCAGGAAAAATCCAACAGATTTTAGAAAGAAAGGAATGATTCCTCTGAATTTTCTATGGTAATTTGCAATTATGTATAATTAAATTTGCCATCAATTGTTTTAAATATGTTAATAGTTTTGATTTTGTTCTTGAAAGGATGAGAACTTGAACTTTCCCTCCTACTGCAACCGTAGATTGGAAGGAAAGGACATAATTTTTGCTCTGCAACAGATGTATAACTTCTTGCTAGTTAATTGGTTAGTTGCTTGCAATAGAACTTGGGCAGAAAAGACCAATTTCTTCCCAAAAAAACGCTCTTTCTACATCAAATTTCTGTTATGTAATGACAGCAAAAATCTCACCTCACTCTCCGAACATGTCAGTCCGTGAAGGAAAAAAACTGTCACTGTGACAAGAATCATTGAGTCTCAGTGATAGCAGTTTAGAATAAATTTTTATTTCCTCAACCTTCTTCCTAGACATCTCAATATTTCCTTAAACATCAATGAATATATGTAAGGAAAATCTAAAAAGTTCATTAAATTACAAAGAAGGGGAAATGGCCATGAAAAAAATATATTGAATAATGTTTTTTCTTTTTTTTTCTTTCTTCATTTAATGTCTGACTAGTTCCAAGACAGGTTATTCAAAGTTCTTGATCAAATCAAGGATTGAGTAATAATAGAAACTTTTACTTTGAAATCAACAATTAGCTTTTACTATCATACCTATGTTCACACTACACCATACAGTCAGGGACAAAAGGACCCTTGTGAGGTCTATTCAGACAAGCCAGTTCAAAATAGGCAGGATTAATGCTTCTTGTCAGTTAAATGCTTCTCCATTTAGGATTTCTCTATGGATCAATGCAGTCACTCTCCTTTTTTTGATATTTGTATCCCATGCCAAGGCTAACAGTAAAACCGTCATGCAGATGACAGAGAGGATTTTGTGGTATTAGGTATTAATTAAGCAAATAATTCAAAGCCAGGAAAAAAGCTTTAGAGTGTGGAGTCTAAATTTCTAAAATACTCCTATACTAAAGATAACATTGAGAATTGCTTGCTCTTCGTAGACAAAATTATGTTATACCAGTGTGGTAGAACATTGCTGACATAAGCAAAACTAGATTAAGTGACTTGAAGTGGAAATGAGAAAAAAAATCAATCTTGAAATAAGGTGTATTTTCCTAGCTGTGATGGTAATTAAACACTGGAAAAACTTCCACAGGAGGCAATGGACTAACTTGTGCCTGCAGTCTTTTAAATGAGCTGTCTTAAACATATAATGATTTCCTTAAGCCTTTCAGATAAATGTTATGTTTGATATGAACTTGAAAAGAAAGTGCTGGAGCTGAGTGTTCAGAATGGTCAAGTCTGTCACTGAAATTTGTTGTGGTATAAGGCAGTTGTTCATGTTTTTCTTATTCACATTTGAGTAGATCAAGATAGTAAGTCTTGTCCTTAATTTTTTTAGGATCTATGCAAGAGAATGACTATGAGCCAATTTCAAATAAAACACTTTGAGGTTATATTTTCCCTTCCTGTCTTCTCCCTTTAAATTTGAAGACTGACACAGTAAATTTTCATATTTTTCAGCTCTCTACCATGAAGATCAGATGTAGATTATATAATTTGACGTACAAAAAGAGCAGACCTATTCCATTAGTAGTACACAGACTCTTCTCTGATCACTGGCTACCCTATCTTGCCCACCAGCAAGAACATATATATTGGGTTGAAAAAGCACATTTCTTTTTCAGATGCAAATTTAAAAAAAAAAACTAAGAGGAAAGTGTTTATCTTTCTATGCATGCAAGTATGATTTAGCTGGTAGGATAACATAGGAGTTTGTATCATAATCCTAAGTATGTTTTACGTAATCAAAATTTCTTCTCTTTTTATAAGTTTCCAACTGAAACTAAGGTAACAGTACTTTTGTTTCTCATGGTCCCTTCCTGAGACACAAAGTCTACACCCCTCACAATTCAAAGACGATTCTACTAAAGAAGTACTGCTCTTTTTTAGAATATTAGGTGAAATTTCTTGGAAAGGTCAAGGAAAAATAATATGGAATTATTTTTGTATGACATCAAACCTGGGAAAATGTGGATTTTTTTTTTTCAGTTCATCTCTTAAAAATGTGTAATCACATAAATTACATGAACGCATTTATGCACCATTCCATTTGCATACATAATGGAAGTTAATCTTACATTTGAATGTTTAGGTGGGTAAGAACTAATTAAAAAAAAAAAAAACTGTGAAAATTAAAGATTGATTTAGTGGACTGGCAAATACTACAAAAATTTTCAATAATATTTTGTGTCATTTTAGTTTGGATTATTCCATTTGAAACACCTACACAAATCCATGGAATCATAAAGCTACTGTTTAAAAGATATAGCAGTAAGAATAAACTCCAGCAGAGTTATGATCCTTGTGATTAATTAGGCCTGTTCTATGAGAATCTTTTTTTACATGAACAAAACAGACTGAGTTTAGTCTAAGTACTTTCTCTGTGGGAGAGGAAAAGAACAAAAGGTTCTCTGCAGCTTTTTCCTGGAATAAAAAATAATCCAGGCTGCATAATTCAGTGGAGAAATTTTATAGGCATATAACTGCATAATTGCAGATACTTTATAAATGTGTGCAAATGAAATTAAATCAAAATCAGATGAATAAATAAATAAATGAGAAAATAACCTGGAAAAGAACAAAAGAGAGGATTAAAAACAACTAACAATCTTAAGAAAAATAGTTGCTAGAAGATGTTTCTCTAAACAATACACAGGGTTTGTAAATGTTAACGTGTGCTACAAAAGTTCAAAGCAAAAATATTTTAATCAATCATTCTGCTTTCAGGTATTATAGCAAAGAGTTTCTTCAAATTTGTTTACAATATGACTGTGATCATTGTTGGCTGTTAGGCAAAGTATTTTTAAGAGTTCAGAGCACAAGAAGTAGCAACAATAGTCATGAAATCACCAAATGCATTGTTTCTTTTCAAGATTAAAAAAAAAAGAAGTAATAACACAAAAGGTATTTCAGACTCTCTGCACAGGTTTTTATTTTAAAGACAATAAGATTGAATACCTGCTATGTTTTCAAGCAAATATTGCCAGCAAAGTTTTTAGTTAAACTGAAATGGGTGTCAGCACAAAAATTAGTGCTACAATAAACGTATATTTATAATTGAATATTCTCTAAAATGTTCTTTATATTTTCAATTCATCCGATTACTTTAGTTTTCATTGCCTCCAAATGCTCATAAAATTGAATTATACAAGAATAGGCATTCATAGAAGGCCATATAAATTCACATATGAGAGTACCTTTGCACGGAAAAGAAATATAGGAAAGAAAAGAAGACTTGCAATGTCTAGGGTTAATAGGAACATTCATTCAACTGCAATTACACCAACCTTTCCATTCCCATCCATTTGCCTGCTGTTGCATGTTCCCAGTTTGCCAGGTGCCTGAAGGAGTGCTCTGCAGGTCTTGCACTGACTCCAGAGCTGGCCGTGCTTGCCAGGTGCCCTCTGGACAGAGGTGGCAGATGTTCTGACAGCGGCCTGCAGGTACAGGAAGCTACATTTCTACCTCCAGTGCAACTTGAAAGAGACTTTTTTCTTTTTATGTTTTTATAGAATTCTTTGGTCTTCTCCCTTGAACAGCTAGTTTTGAGCAGAGGTCTTGGCAGAGAGTGCAGCTCTGAGATCTTTTTAACAGAGGGCAGTGACACAGACAGAGTTACAGCACAGTGGAATGGAGGTGAGCAGGTGGGTTTGAGTGAGTGAGCTGCACTATTACCTGCTCTAGGGATGTATCTTCAGAGATCTACTTTCAGGGAAAATATCCATATGTGGAGATATACCTTATTCTCAAAGGAATTCCTAACTAGGTATCCTAAACAGTGTTCTTCTTATGTAAAAGGATAGTGAAGGATTATCACATACATATCTGAAATATCAGGAAAAAATATTGAAAAGACTTAAATATCGAAACTTTCTCACTTGGAAAAGCAGAGAAGTGATTGAAAGATCCTTGAACTCCCTGTGCTTTTTCTTCCAGTATGAAAGGTTTTTTTTGTGGATAATGAAATACATTTATCTCTATCACCTGAAAGCAGAACATCCCATATATTGAAGTGAGATATGTAAATCACACATGGATTTGGGAAAAAAAAGAGCCATTTTTTCCCCCTGAGAGCAAGGTAATTTAATTCAAATTTTTTCACTAAAATCACAGGAGTGATGAGAGAGGAATTTACTTACTTTAAATGCATTTTAAGTAGTAGGTTTTAACATTTTTTTTCTTGGCAAGGAAAAGGAGAGGAGGCATGATCTCTTACTTTGAAAAGCAGATTTATTTTTTGCTTCTCATCAATAAACATTTCATTTGATTTTTTGGTTATGCTGTTACCACACCATCTGCTCAGGTAAATGTAAGGTACTCCAGAAAATTAGGGCCTTTCAGAAAGATAAAAATATCTCACTTAGCACTTCTATCTCATAAAAAAATCAATGTTCTGTAATAAGGGTTCAGTCTGAATTTTGTTGATCCTCTCCACTGCATGGACTTGTATTTGCATTTTCATTTGCTTTTTCTGAGAGTTTTTCCTTGAGAATATATTCATATTTGAAATATTAATATTGTATTTCAGAGAAATATGTACAGCAGAAATATCTTCACATACAAGTGTCTGCACTTATTTCTTCTGCTTTTCATGCATTAACAAGAGAATGAAAACAAAACAAAATGCCGTGCTTTTATATACTTCAGAATTTTTCACTTTTATCTCTATATATGAAGTGGATTTTTATAACTAGAAACTGAATATGTCATGCCTCATCACCCTTTTGTTTGTCTGGCAACCTTGATCTCCTTTACTCAGCTGATGGGCAATGATTTATTTTCATTTGGTTTTCTTATATTACTTGCAGTGGACTTCACTGGACTGACTACTGTATCCATTTTTTGTGAAATTAGGGGAAAAATGTTGGTAAGATTCAGCTAATTATAGTCTGATTATCTCCAAGATACAAATCTACAGTTAAAATAATAATTTAGATTATGCTTATTAAAAGTGAAGAGAAACATAAACTGTTTAGCCAACCTGGTTTAAAAGTTAGCCAATTGACAAGGTGAATATGCCTCTGTAGACATGGAAATAGCTTGGCTGGACAGCTCCTATTAAGCAACATTAAAGAATATTGCCTATATAACATAAATGCATGTGATTTGCTAGATTTCAGCCTAACCAAGTGTTAATCTAGACAGAAATAAGGAAATCTGAAAACCAGAAACTAGAGGGACCAGCTTAGGAGGTGTCTATCAATACTTAGATGAACTCCATCCTGTATCAGTCAGTTCATAACAGGTGCACACTACTTAATTTCCTCAGTGCTTGACATGCCTTCATTGCACTTAGGTTATAAGAAGCATTCCTCAGTGTAACTAGTTTAGCACACCTAAATATACTTGTCAGATGCATTGGTCCTTGCTCAACAATCCTTTCCAGACCCATATAAAAGCCAAAGTCCAGTTTGAAACAGAACCTGTGCAGAATGAATTAATCCATTGGATACATTAGTTCCTTCTTTCCCCTGTCATAACATTATTGACACATCCCCAGAGCTGCCACTCTTCAGTCCAAAAGCTATGAAATCACCCTGATAACACCTCATGTCTTCTCTGACAGTGCAATTGGTGCACATCACAACTAAGAAACAAGGGGCAATTCTTCAGGAACCAGACAGACCTTGAGTCTTCATGCAGCATCCTAGGTCTGAGCTCCCCACAAGCATCTGGTCTCCCAAAACAGATAAGACAGATTGGTGTCTGGTTTGCTTTGTTCCTGGAAGAAGGCCCCAGTGAGTTGCATCTGGATTTTCCTCTTTTTGCAGTCACTTGGTAAAGCTTTTTCTGCTTCTGATGCCTCCTGTGACAAGTCTTGTCTACAACCATCAATTTCTGCTCCACTATACAAGTCCTGAAGCACAGAGCTGCAACTAGAAAAGGATCCTTCATGCTCTTAAAAGTCTCAAGTTTCCAGACAACTCTACTTAGGGAGTCTGTATCCACTGTTATATTTGGAAAAATTATTTTTTGCATGCCTCCTCTCTTATACCACAGACTCAGGACCTGTCCCCAGCAGATTCTCTGTGAAGACCCTATAAATTTTTTTTTTAGTCTTCCCATAGTTGGTGTATGATCTGTCCATCTCTTCTTCCAATACCCTTCATGGCAATTCAGCAGTGTGGCCAGAGCACATCCCCCTTATGTGAGGCTGCTCAGCACCAGGAACTCAAGATCTGCAATACCATATTCCCTCTGGAGCTCTATCTGGGTCAAGCCCTATGACAGATCAAGGTAGATTTTTGCCCAGAGATTACACTCTGAATAACTTTGACATGACCTCTACATGGCCCCCATACTCTTGAGCAGAGTCTCTGGACTTCTCTCCACCCCTGTTGAGCTAACAATTGTAAGAATGATAGTGTGCTTTAGCTGCCTTTGCCATCCTTTGCACTCTTACAAAATGACTGTGACTGCTGATAGCAATCCCACTGTGCAAAAAAAAATTGGTTGTCAGACACTATAGCTCTCTGAAATCTTTTCCTCGAAGGAAATTGCCACAAGTTCTCCAGTAAGACTGCCACTTCTTGTATTTCAAAATAATTGTAATAGAGAATGGTTCTCCCAGCTGTGAGCAATATCATAAGTTTGAATTAAATATTTTGTATAAAGCAAACCCTCAAGTGATATTCCCTAAGAGAGAATAATAATAGCATGGATATTAAGCAACATGATTTATTTTAAAACTCTGTTTCTGGGTGATATAGTTTATGGATTAAAGTGGTAGTGCCAGGTTGATGGTTGGACTTGATAAACTTAGAGGTCTCTTCCTACTCTGATGACTCTATGATTCTATGAAAACAAAATGTATCATATTTTGAAACTTCTCTGACATCTTAGTATCATGATTTTGAGATGCTCTTAATGACAACTCAATTAAAACATATTTCTGATGTGAATGTAAGATTTTATTTACCTAAAAATGAAAAGAAACCATAACTTACCTTTGCTTGTAATTACTTAGTGGTACATCAATTAGTGACTGAAGTGGTTGAGGAGTTTTAGTCATAGTTATGTTCTTTATGAGGTTTGTGTCTCTATGTTTTATTTATCTTTTTCCATGTCACTTTTTATTGCGTTTGAACTAAAATGACTTTTGACCAGAATACTTAAATGAAACAGATGCTTTCACTTTCTGCATGTTTTTGAAGACATTTTTCAGTTTTAGATACTATAATTGCCATAAGGTATTAGGATACCCTCTAAAACTGTTAACCATTCAGAATAAAATAAGACCATTTGATGCAGTCTGCTCAATGATATTGTGCACAAAGCCCAAAAGGGTTGACAAGAAGCATATTTAGAATACCCATTCAGTCTTCATGGAAGAAGAAAAAATATTAATAAACTAGCAAGTCACAGTTTAAACTTCACTTTTCCCAGCTGTAAGGCATTTCAACAAAATTGTGTTTTCTCACATAGCAAAGATGGTAGTAATTTCCTTGTAAAAAAAAAATACACTAAATGACATCACGAAATTTTTGCTTGTCTTACTAGTATTTAAAAAAAAATTCTATGAAGTTAATGAATATACATTCTAATGAGTATTAGAAAAATCTAAAATAGGATATGAAGGAATCTAATCCAAAGAATAGCATAGCTGAAATATATTATAAATTATAGCAATTATTTTATTAACAATAAATTGTGTGACTTTTAACAAATCTTTTGATATAATGCTTTTCTCTGTTGTTTTGAATTTGTAGTTCCATTTTGTTAACTGGTAACTTTCATAGAAAGTTCATGGACATATAAAGAGAAAAGACAGAAAATATTTATTATGGAAATTTGTTCAGTCAAACCTCAGAAACTGACACATCTTATGTTGGAGCTTTTTCATTTACTAATATTACTGAACAAATCAAAAGAAATTCCTAGCTATGTTTTACTGTCGGACATATAAGAATGAATTCCAATTATTCCAATTAAGGGGAAAAGGAATATAACACATTAATACATGGTGGAAATGGTCTTTTATTCTTCATCATCACTAAAAGCATTAACAACTCCACAGAAAATCACATTTCCAAAGTTACTTGTTTTTGAAGAGAAAAGCTGTTTACCTTCTATTCCTGCTTCACAAATGAAATACATTTTAGTAAGTCAGAATATGGCACAGTTTCATGCTGTGGACTGCACCATAAATAGACTAATATGGCTAAAAAAAAAAAAAGGACTGTGCAATAAAACAATTTCCTACAAATGTAGAATTAAAAGCTCCAGTCCACAGAAGTATTTAGAGAATTATGCCCCACTGAAAAAATAGCTGTATAGAATTCACTACTATTTTTAAGCTGCATTATATTTCATGAGTGATAACAAGTAGGTTGAAAGCTGATACAAAATCCAAGAACTCTCCTGCTAAGCTTTTTCCCCCAGTTCTATAATATTTTAGCTTCCTTATGTAGGAGACATACAGATAGGGGCAAGATTAAGTAAGGGGAAATGTGGGTACTATGTTCTATTCAGTAACAACTAATATATTTTAGGAAAAATTAAATAGTTGTTAGAGAATAGCAGAATCCTGAAACAATTCAGTAGATCCAAAAATATAGGCAATTTTAAGGGAGTGAGGACAGAGTGAGATGTTCTTTTTCCTATTACTCAACAAACCAAAGCAAAAGGAAGTAAACACTTGAGAATATCAGGTTATTTCTTAAGGATGAGCAGAAGCAGGGAGCACACTAACCATAGGAAGCATTAAACAAGCATCCATCAACATATCTCCAATTTTGTTTATGACTGGTCAGAAAATGTGGATGGAATGGATTTAGTAAGAGATAAGAGTAGCAATTAAATTGAATCAGCTCCAAGGACCACCTCTCCTCTCAAACAAAAAAATGGAAAGATGAGAATTGTATCAATGAATCCATCATTACATGATGTTTTCAAATTACGTATACAGCAGTAGAAATGTAAACAATGAATCTGCCGTTACTTAATGTTTTCAAATTATGTATACAGCAGTGGAAAAGGAATTTACAAAGATAAGCAAGGTATTTGTGGTGGGATCTACTTCAAGAGGCATGCTGAAACAAGCATTATTACTCAACTCTGCCTCTAAAATGTATATTTGAAATTGACATCTTTCATAGGATGTTATATTTCTGTGAAACCCATTTTAGAGACTGACACTAATTTGAGTCCTTATCTACTAAAATAATTATGCTCTTAAAAACATGTATGGAGAATAATGTAGGCTTGTGAACTTTCCAGTCTCTTGATGATCCAGAATATGAAGACAAATGGTGACATCAGATTTAGTTCCACTTCAGGAAGTTTGAATCCACAGTCCCAAAATGATAGGAAGAGCTGCACTCTCAGCCCAATATCCATTCTGAAGTTACCTTTCTCTGTAACATGCATTTTGATATTTAAAAAGTTTGTAAATAAATTAATTTAGTCTCCACTTTTTTAATTAATAGAGAGCTATCTTTCTTGGTATAATTTTTTTTATACTATAGTAGATAACTACTTTTTTATACTCTTCAGGCTGATAAAATTTCCATTACTATGTCTGGCTAGAACTGAAGACCAGCCTTGCTTGGCTTCAACATAGAACAGGAATATGCTTGAGTAATCTGTAAAATGCTTTTTGTATTGACACTGTGAATCTCAAATTTTCAACACTATAATATTTCTCTTACTTATTAAGAATGAAAAAAAAAACCAACAAACTAATTTTTTACCTTAGGAGAAAGAAGGAAATAGATATTCTAACAAAAGGACCTAGAATAAAACTTCAATAAAAAAGGTAATTTTCTGATGGACTGAAGGAAACAATTTTTCATGTAAAACGAAAACAAGACAAGACAAAACAAAACAAAATTATGTATTAATAGGCCTGGAAAATAATATCAGAGAATGCTTCTGTCTCTGTGTGTTCTGTTTTTTGCTGGGGTAGAGTTAACTTTCTTCACATTAGCTGCTATGGGGCTGTGTTTTGCACTTGTTATGAAAATGTTGTTGATAACATGGTGTTATGGAATTGTTTTCATTACTTCTGAGCAGAACTTACATAGCCTCACAGTCTTTTCTGTTCCTCATCCCACCCCACCTGAGGCTGCACAAGAAGTTATGAGGGGAAACAGCTGGGCCAGCTGACCCAGCTGGCATTCCAGACCATATGATGTCATGCTCAGAATACAAATTTGAGGAAAGCAGAAGGAAGGCAGGGTGCAGGGCGGGGAGGGCATTTGGAGATTTGAAGCAATGGCATTTGTCTGCCCACACTGTCACGTGTGATGGATCTGCTTTCCTGGACATGGCTGAACACTGACCTGCTGATGGGAATTCGTGCATGAATTCCTTATTTTGCTTGCATGTCCAGTTTTTCATTTACCTTTTAAACTGTATCTCAACCCACAAGTTTTCTCATTTTTGCCCTTCTGATTCTCTTCTTAGTCCCATTTCTCCTCAATCCCACAGGAATTGTGTGAGTCATTCTATGTTGTCAAATTGCTGGCTGGGATTAAACCATGACATTGTGGGAAACAAAAGAAATAAAAACTGTGAAGCCTACAGAAGGTGGAAGAACTAGAGAATGTCAAAAACCTTGTAAGTCAAACTTGACTGAATAATATAGTTTCCAAAAAGGCTGCCTCTATTACTCTTTCATTTCAGTTTTCCCACAGTGTAGCAATAACCATCATTCAAGTGCCAAACATAATGTGTCTACTGAAATTATAATGTGGGAATTATGCACAATAGGGATTCACAGCCCATTCTATTATGATGTTATACTGCTTCTATGAACATAAAAGACATTAAATTCAGTTGTAGAGAGAATATATCCACCCAAAATTCCTCAGAGGAATTTACACACTGAGAAAGTTATCATTCTAGGAAGAAACTCTTTGAACTGCCGAGGTGGCAGCTGCTGTACATCCAAGTTTTCCCAGAAAGAAACAGTGTCACCAAAATTCTGGGAAAGATGCAATATTCCATGCTGCTGTATTAAGCATCACAACTTTGATCACCTTAATGCTCTTTAATGTGTGTCTGTTCTATCAAATGTCAGGCATTAATTAGGTAATTTACTCAAAACCCCTACATCTTGAATGACTAAGTCAAATTAATTCAGAGTATTTATACAAAAATGATATTTAAATAATCCCATCATACATTAGAATTCCTCCGTGAAAATAATGGGCTATCCCTATGCCAAAAGACAGAGGAAAAAAAAGACTCATTTTTGTTCCTTGTCACATACACTATGAATACTATATTTGATTCTACTCAATTCTTCTCCAAACAATAGCCCCCACAATTCTGCAAACAATTACTATCCGCTTGAAAAAGAAGATAAGAAATATTTGACCTTTGCTTTGGTGGCAGTAAAGGAATCATTGTTTAGGGCATCATGGCAGACATAAAAATAGTGACACAACAAAGTTTGGACTTGTTTTCAAAAACAGCAACCAGATCCAAGCCAACTAAAAGGCCAGGCCTTCTGGTCAGTCTTACAGTGCTAGGGGCTGAAGATGAGCAGAAAGCAATTAATTTTCCAAATCTATGAATTTTTGTGCTTATTTCCTTCTTAAACTTTCAAAACAGGAATAATTAAAAATTCAGAAACAAAACCACGGAATAATTATGTTTACTCATTCTGGAATACAAATATTTCTCCCCCTTATTTAAGTCTTACGATATACTCGGAAAATCTCATCATGATCATTGTATAAGACTTACAAGTGTAGATTTCATTCCTTACTTATTTGGAACAAGAAATAATTTTACATTTGTTTTTCTAAGATGCAATTTTTAAGTTTTGCATTAATGTTTATAGGCTAAAATCCACAAGAAGAGAGAGAATTTTTATTTTATATATCCCTACTTAAAACTCAAGATTTAATCTTTTTATGAGTATTTGCAGCCATTTGTACTATAAATATCAACATTATCTTTTATGGCTATTAAAAAAAAGCGACAAGAAAACACATAACAATATATTCCTACATAGTGGTAGACTATTACACATTCCTACAAGAACATAAAAATGCTGTAGCTATACCTAATGACAAAGACATATTTTTTTATTATATATATGTTATTCTTATAGTATATGTGCATACAGAGGTGTGCACATATTATATGCAAATAATGTATAGCAAGCTGTTTTGTATACACATATTTAAGGATAGATAGCATATGTGTACAGTATATTTTTCTTGTGTGTCTGGCAACTTCATCATGTTTAAAAGCATATTCTAAACATCCACTTTTTAAAAAAACTCTTAGTAGACTGTATAACTATTTAAATTCAGACAGCATCAAATAAAATGAAACACAGGAATCAGGCAATGATTTTGGTTTTCTGTGCTTCCTTAGTGCTAGATAAAATTCCTAACAGGGGCTGTTCTTCTTTACTGGAAACTATTCAAATCAAAGGTTCTTTAATTTTTAAGAGGAATGTCCCCTAAGAAATGGACATGATCAAGGTAAGGAGCAAAGCACAACAGTGGATGTATTCTCAGAGGTATTATCCTAATTATTTGTAATTACTGGAATAGGCAACTATTCAGATGAAACATATAGAAAAGACAGGTACCCCAAGAACTTCTTGTTATTTATGTAAATCTTGAATTGAATACGTAATTTACAGATTGGAAGATATAATTTTAATTTATATTTAGTTAGGGGAAAATGTCATATATCATATATTACCTGAAAAAAATACATTTAATGAAGCAAAATAAGTAGCAAGACTGTGCTTCAATGATGCCAGAAATTATAGAGGAATCATCTGCCACTATAATTTCCAAAGTTGGAACTGGTTGGGATAACCTTCAAATCCTTGCATTCATTTTGTTCTTTTATACTCTTTCTGTTAGATGAACTGCATGAGGCATGGAGGCTACATTAGGCTACAGATTTTGCCACCTTTTACAAGAAGTGTTTGGGGAAGTTAGAACAAATGCTTCTAATGGAAATCTAAATGTATTTATCTTTTCTGTACTGTTATATACATGTCTGAAAGAAGCAAAATTAATTTTAATGGTTGAATATCCTGAATTTTTAAATCAGGAATTAACATTGGCACTGTTGTGCTGTGATATGTAAACAGGTTAAGAATATATGTCTGCACAGGATATTTTGATTACTGCAGTGAAATTTAGGGCAACAAAACAAGGGATAATCTACTTTGCAGGATGCCAAAATTGCATCCATGATAAACAAAAACTTCTTAATTTTCTTTATATTCTTTAACATATTTTATTTTCCATTTCTCATCCATTTTACAAGACAGTGAAAATTTGTCTTTGTACTTTTCTTGTGGGCTTTTTGGGCCAACTTCTAATTTCTACATATGCTTATGACTTACTTGCACAAGCATCAAAGAAGGGAAGTTCATTAATGTCATCATTGCATAATGTTGGAAGCAGAATAAAGTGTCTATACCTGACTAGTATGTAGGGGGAAAAATCTGTCTTTTGTCATCATAGCTGTGCCATATACATATATATATGTGTGTATGTGTGTGTGTGTATGTATATGTATGTATATATTTTTTCTTATATTCACCAAGTAAAAAAAGTCAAAGCAAAATAACCTCAAGACAAACGCATATATAATACACATCTTTATATATTATATATACAATTTTGATTAAATGAAAACTAGTGCTCAATTAATGTTCAATGAAGCTACTCAGTGTAGGATTCACCAGATTATCCATCTGATAACCTATTTTACTGACTCCAGGTCATACTTAAAAATGTGTTTTACAGGCAATTCTCTAGACATTCCATTACTATTGAGCTTTGTACTGACATAATTTGTTGAGAAACTTTTGTCTACAATAAATTACTTTTACTTTTGAACTTGATCATTATGAAAATAATTAGCTTCCACTGAAAAATAACTTCCAGATTTCTAAAACTAGTGTAATTCCCACTTTTGTTGCTTCCCACATTTCATTAATGAATTCAGTCATTGACTGAAGTGTAGCCTGTTCACCCACAGGGTGGTCGGGCACTGGAACAGGATTCCAAGGGAAGAGGTCCCAATAACAAAAATTCCAGAGCTTAAGAAGAGTTTGGAGCCGTCAAGCACATGGTGTGACTCTTTGGGGCTGTCCTGGGAAGGGCCAGGGCTTGGGCTCATTGATCCATGTTGATTCTTCCACTCAGAATATCCTGTGATTCCATGATTTTGAGAGTAAATCCAGTTGAGTTGTAAATCCAGAAGGAATCTGCTCTAGAATGCCCTATCTCTTATGCATCTTGTTAAGAGAATCCCAACATTTGATTAAAATGCAAAGGTTAATGGAAGGGACAGTCTCCTTATTCAGAAACATGGACATCGAGCTCAGTGAAAATTATTAAAAGAGGAAAATACTAAATATAATATAATATTTTTTGAAAACGATTTGCTAAATTGGTATAATAATTAACCATTTTTATTGTTGAGCAATGTGCAATAGAATAACATTTTTGGTGAGGAGATAAAATCCTTTTCTTCATAAGATGTGTTTTTAAGAAAGTATATTGCCTTCTACAAATGTATTCTTATATTTTATTGAATATATATTATTTGTTTATGGATGACATTATTAGCCATTCATTACTTGTGTTACATCTTTGAAAAGTCAGAGATTTTGAGTATTTGAATATTTCTCCTTTTATTTTAAATTTTACTATTCATCCTTAGACTTCTACTAAAATATTGTTTCTATTATAACTAATATATCGTTCTATTTTACAATAAAACTGGTAAAATTTAATTTAAAAAAAAATAGACACAGTGACAAAATATGACAATATGAAAATTGAACCAATATTGATGTTCTTCATTTTACTTAGCTGTGGATTTCATCTAGTGGGACCAGGATTCTAGTATTCATAAATTCTCAAAGTTTGATAGCAGGACATCAAAAATGAGATGAGGATGCTGGTTTTGTCAACATGAGCTTTCCACAGAAACTTTGTGGGCTTTGTTTGTCTGCTTCATATTACATATTTATTTATCTGGTTTCATGGATTATGTGTTGACTTTATGGCATTTTTACTTTTTTCCTGAAGGATCTGAAGTCTTCTGGTGTGTAGATACTCTTAGTAGTTTTAGAGCTGCATCTTCAGCTGTTATGCATAGAGAGAGATTGACTTCAGCTTCTTGGCAGCTTTAACATTATATAGTCTTTTGTCACACAATCAAGGCTTCAGTTCCTTTCACTCCTTATCAGGCAGCTCTGAGCAGTGATATGACTACTAAAGGGTCAGCTGTGCAGCGAGGCTTTCAGAAGGAAGCCCAGAAATTAAGTGTTCTGTCTGGAAAAATGGACCGTGAAAGCATTCAAGAAACTGGTGGACTGGAACTGCTTTGAAAAAATATTGCTAAACACAACGTATTTGTATTTCAGGGCCTAAATGCCCACAGCAGTAAAACATCCTTACTGATACAGTTATTTTAAACTCTCTATAAATATTCAATAAAGTATAAAAATTTAATGTACTAAAGCAGTTAAGGTAATAGGTGTATGTAAATTTAGATAGATTTTCATGTTTATGTAGTCTCTACTAGTCAGTCAGGTGCACTTTTTAATATGTTTTTTTCTATTTCTGTTTAGGGACTCCCGAGGATGATGAAATTGAACACTCAAGTGAATGGCCCGTATGGGGATTGAACCCACAATTTTTGTGTTATTAGCAACATGCTCTGACTGACTGGGCTAATCCCAGGGACATTATGTGTAATTATTGAAGAATGTCTGACCAACTTTTGATACTTTATTCCATTTAAAAAAATTAAATGTACAAAAATCCTAAATATAGGATCCTGTTAAGTGCATTTTCTTCTATATCTTATCTTGATTTTTTAAACTCAACATTGCTTAAATTTTCTCATTTCTTCAAGACTCCCTTTTGTTTATAAATATGCTCATGATTTTTTTTAAATTATACAAATAATATCCTAAAGGAACTTAGAGTACTTAGAGAAATAATGAGAAAAAGTAAAAATTATAACCTGTAATATTAATGTACTATATAGATTTCTTAAAGTCAATTGCTTTCTCTGCCTAGCAGAACATGCATATGTAATGAATATTCCTAACCAACTTTGTGATCCTCATATCTACAAAACTGCATCCATATAAAATATCCAAGTACATTGTCACTTGAACCAAAAATATCTAGCCTCAAGCCATGATCTTCTGACAGTCCTTGGGTGTTTTTGAGGGTGCCACCTAATGGAGGTCCTCCCATATTAGATAGCTCAGAATTTAGTTTATATAGATTTAGGAATTAATGCACATTGCTAAAGACTGGTGACAGAATGGACCTTGAGTACATAATGCTATCAGTCAGCAGATGTTAATCTTAAAATGGCCCCAATAACTGTATTCCTAAATAGAACTTTAAAAATCCTCCCTGCTTTGCTAATCCAGTAGGATTCCTGTTAACTTTCAATTAAATAGCATACATTTTCCAATAATTTCCTATCTTACGTGGTGAGTGTTCAAAAACCGGAGATGCTGTTAAAAAATAAAATAAATTAGATTATTCATTCTTAACATTTTTTGGGATATCAAGCCTATTAAAAAAAAACAACAAAAAACAAAAACAAAACTAAAACCACAATAAACACTTAAGAACATGTCAGTACAGTAAAAGCTTTTTACCTAGATGATCTATTTGATCTACTTACAGTTTTACAAGGTTCTTCTATTTTTGGCTGAATTCTATCCTGGATTTCACACAGAAATAGAAAATAAGCAATTTCACTTATCCTTCACACTGTATTTTCCATATTATCATGCATTTTGATTCTTGTATTTTATTAACACACTATATTTGTAAAAATTACTTTCAGTAAACACATTTACTATTATTTTATAACATGCACAGAGTAAATATAAATTTATTACACATAAAAAATGCTGGGTTTTGAGAAATTCTTCCAAGTTTGGAAGTCCTGATATTTCAGTGAAAGCAGAGGCACAGGCAGCAGGAAGAGTATTCTGGAGTAAGATGTTCTAAATTTAAAAAACAGGGGTGGAATGTGAACCATCTATTTTAGCCATCATAAAAGTAAAAGTAGGTATCATTTAGAATCAATGTTAAGATTTTCTATTTTACTAATCTATTTTTTTAAAGTTTGAAAGTTAGGAGATTATTCAGCAAGTTTTAGAGAGGACAAATATTTCAGTTAGTTAGGACCAGTTACAGCTGTGAAAAACTTGAAATATTTAAGGCAGCAGTTAAATAGGTAAAAGAAATACTAATGAATTTTTGTATCAATAAAAATTGAAGAAAAGCACACAGAGTAAGAATTCAAATTATTCTATAGCTTACAACTATTTCAGTTAACAACACTAGCCTGAAAATAACACTGGAGTCGACAGCACAGAAAACACCAGTGCTTGTAGAACCATCTCTTGGAAGAAACCAGAATATATAGGGGATGAAGAAGTGAAACATACAAAGAATACTGTGGTGACCTAATCGAAAAATGGCTACAGGTTTAAAATGTTTGTGACATATTGGACAATTCAGAATTAAAGATGTTCAAAAAAAGAATAATGACACAACCAAAGAGTGGGGGAATCTTTCCAAACAAACACTGAAATATCATTTTTAACCTTAAAATATGTCTTAGAAGAATAGGACAAATAATTATAAAAATAAATCAGAAATGAGCTGCATGAGCAAGATATATGGATGTATTTTTTTCCTACCTGCCTCAAAGCTCAATAAAAACTAAACAAGTTAAATTAAAATTGGAAGTGTCAAATAGATAAGAAAATATTATCTTATGCACTGTTTAATTAGGTATAAAATAATTTTATACAGGAAGGAAACAAATAAGTAGACTCAAAACAGGACTGAATATTAGGAGTTCCATAACGAGTATAAGCTTGAGTTTAAGTTTAATGGGGTTTAGCTTAACATTTTACTCCATGAATTTAAGAAATCAAAAATTTGTCTAGTCCACTAGAGATCAAGAAAGATGAACTCAAGAGATCACTATTTTCTGCTGGAAAAGATCACTGCAAATTTGCTCACATGAATATTCATTGTTTAAATAAAAAATTGAAGTGAAAGTTATTAAATTCCACACCTCAAAGATATAAATATTATATCCAAACTGGCAATCATGACAAGACTTAATATAGGGCTTAGATTATCCCATATATTCTCATTGCAGTGTTCTTTTTTATGAAATTTTTGCTTTTGATCTCTCTTGTAGACAAAGTATTGGCTATGTGGTTTCTACTTTCGGCCCAGAATTGCAACTAATATATATCCATAAATAATTCTGTAACAATGTAACTCTGAAAGTAAATGGCCAACTATATTCTTTAACTCAGAGTACTATGACTATTTTTATGCTTTCTGTTTCTTCCCTTTATGTCAAAGTTCTGGAAGATGCAGAAGCTGTAGATTGCTCTTCTGATACTACAGATTTTATGGATGAAATAAATTGTCAAAAAAAGCAGTTTTTTGTCCTTTATAATGCAAGAAATTGTTTTAGAGTTATTTCCCCTAGAAAGCAACTAAGAAACTGTGTTTTCTTTTAATTACAGACTTTTCAGTTTTACTGGGTCCCAACATTCAATGTATCAAAGCTATTCTCTTTATTGGGTACAGAACTGTGGAGGACATGTCAGTGACTTGTGAAACTCTTCCCACCTTTCCACTAGTAGTGACTTCACAGCATGCTCTCCTGGAAAAAAAACAGAAGTGTTAGAGCACTGTGTTGTCAACGATCTAGCTAGCTAAAGAAGCTACCTCTAAAACGCTTGACTTTTATCCTATGAAGTGAAAATTATAAACCAGTGATATCAAAGACTATAATTACAAGTGCTTATACAGAAATGTCTCATAAAAATTTTCACTACATAGCTTTTGCCAAGTAGATTTGATAAATCCAAGTTGTATTTTATGCCTATTTCCTGCCTCGATCTATGTCTTGTTTTTTTATTTTGTTTTCTCCTTTTGACTCTTGTTCTAGTTACTTCTCTCCTGTCTTACTTTTTGATTTATGTATATGTACATATTAAAAAAAAATTGTGTGTTCTTCTTCTTCCAATCCACTTGATACATCTCCTCTATCTATTAAAGGAAGAGCACACGTGGTACCACCTGAAGTTTTCTTGATTGCTATGGGAGTTGAGAATAGAATGCAGGCTGGTGGTCTGCTGTCTGCTTGCAATTCTTTTTAAGAAAGCTGACAATATCCATAGGAGATGAAACAGGTGCTGCATAGAACATGAATGGATAATAAAGAGCTACTATGATTTAACCTGCAAATACAATATCAGCTTGCAGTGCATCTATGATTGAAGATGCTTTTATATCAGATTTTGTCAATATAGGGTTACTCTTGCCACGGTTTTGCAACCTCTCAACAGATATTCACGATAATTTTGGGTTAGCAACATACACTGTCTTATGTAATTCTAAATAAAAGGCATGCAAATTAAAATACCATAATGAAATTAAAACAATTTTGACTCTTTGGCTCTTAGCTACTTTATCAGAACGTTCTGGTAATAGAAACACAATGCTGCAAACAAATTACATCATTGGATTAAGGCAAGAATTTGCTACCAGTTAAATCTATGCTTAACTATGGGCTACACAATATAATTTGCCAGTAACTTTGTCAAGTGATGCATGGAAAAATAACTGCATCATCTATTACATTATAGCACAAAAACTGGCTATTAAATTCACTCCTAAAGCTCAAATTCATTCCTAAAACTCAACATCAAATAAAAAAAGGCAGTAGGTTTCCATACCTATACACAAGTCTATAACTAGCTATTTAACCACAACAGAGACTGCAGAATGAACTCATGTGTTGCTCTTGTGAGGTGCAGTGGATATTCAGGGTTGAGATGAAACATGTCACTGACTATATAAGATTTTTCTCTATTCCACCCTGCCTGCTGTTCCTTCTGTCCAAGGTGTGCCAGGAAATGCCAAAATAAAGAAAGGAAAAGTTCTATAAGGATCTTTGCTGCTGTTCACTTTTAGCAATGAAGTATGAAAGACAGGAAGGGTTTATTTTTTTATAGGGATGAAAACAAACGAAGACCAGATAAGGTTAAAGTCCTCCAACTTACAATGAATTAAAAAAATATTTATTTTTTTAGCACTCGTGCAAATCTGACATTGCCAATATTTATATATGAAATAGGTGTGGATATTACAGTGATATATGCACATCTGTCACTATACCTCTGAAATGACATTTTGTTTGAAAACTGAGAAGCAAATAGTATTTTTTTCAATCTCAAAAAGTTTACCCCAGAGCAACTCTTTAAGTCCCTTCTTGAGACATACACATAATTTATGAAATAATTTTTGCAATTCACAGATACATCATTATTAGCAAAGAGGTTATTTTCAGAAATATTTTATAAAAAAGGTGTCATGGTATTATCTATTATTGAGTCTAATTATTAATAAATGAGAAACATTACATCTAGTAAATAAAGATCAAACCAGTGCTTATTTGGAACTCATTGCAGACATTTTTGGATAATTAACCCACACCCGTGAATTTGAATACACTGTGTAGTTGTGATGTTTCCTTACAGAACAGGGACAAATGTAAACATTAGATTGAGAAGAAGAGGCAAATACCAGAAGATAATTTCCTGTGCCCCTCATTTTAGATTGAAGCAACAAGGCAAAATATGAGTCACTGAAAAGGGCAAGGCCCAGACAAGCGAATGTCCCATCAGTAAATCCTTCCCTGCTTAAGTGAATATTTGTTTTTCCACTAAAGGGTAATTCAATTTTCATTACAAATGTTCATGCCAGTAAATTGTCTCACCATATTTGAAACCTTCATCTTTGGTTTCATGCCTTATTTAGGCACTTCAAACTTGTCTGAGATGGAGCACTGAATATAAACAAGATTGATAAATCTAATCTGTTATCTTCTCATTATTTTTGCAATATTAATTCATTCTTATATCACAGCATCTATCAGAAACAGTTTTTAACATCTTCTTACCAGTTCCTGAAGGCTTAATATAAACTATTTAGAAGCATAACATAGCAGACATACTATTTATTATATTATTTTTGTTTTACATATAAAAATCTTGTTATATTTAGACCTCTGAGCCAACTATTATAGTACTATGATAAGGGCTGCTTTTTTATAAACTCCTCAGAGTATTTGATTGTTTTTATTTTGGCAGGATGGTAGCACTTGGAAATTCAAAAGTTTTACATTAGAAATCTGTGTTTTCTACCATCTATAGCATAAAAGTTCTTATCTACATCGTTATCAAATAATTAATATTTCTATAAAGATAATGTTACTAAATTGCATACCAGTTCTCAATTAAAATTCTTAATATCTTTGGATTTTGGTTTAATTTCTGGAGAACAAAAGGGAAGGATGGTTACATGGTTCAGGTACAAAACTGAAGCCTACCTATGCAACAATTTTAAAATGTTGAAAACAATTGTTCATTTAAAAAAAATGTCCATAAGGTCAGAATGGCTGAAGTTTTGGGGTTTTTTGAATTGAAAATGTCAGAGTATTTTCACGGAGTAATTGAAAGGACTTAGGGTAGAGTAATAGAAAATGCTGAGTATGAGGGGACCCATCAGGAACATCAAGTCCAACATCTGGACCTGCTGAGGACACCCCAACAGTCACACCATGTGCCCATAAGCATTGTCCAAATGCTTCTTGAGCTCTGGTAAGCTGGTGCTGTGACCACCTCCCTGCTCCCTGGAGAGCCTGTTCCAGTGCCCAGCCACCCTCTGGGTGAAGAACTTCTCCTGATATCCAACCTAAACCTCCCCTGACACAGCTTCAGGCATTCCCTCGAGTTCTGTCACGGGTCATGAGGCTGAAGAGATTGGTACCTGACCCTCCTCTCCTCCTCATGAGGTCTCCCCTCAGTCTCCTCCATCTCCTCCAGGCTGAACAGACCAAGTGACCTCAGCCACTCCTCACACAGCTTCCCTTCCAGATCCTTCACCATCCTCATGGCCCTCCTATGGACACTCTCTAATAGCTTAATGTCTTGATGACTTGGTTCAAGGTACCTACTCAGGGGAAAAAAAAAAATCCAAGAGATTATTTCATTTATCTTGTTTTTTTCCTGTAACTCAGAAATAATGACTGCAAATAGTCACTCAAAATCTCAGATGAAGTTCAATCATCACTTATAGTTCATCGTATAAAAAACCTCTCATAAACCACCACAACTCCCCAAGAAAGCTACAAAAATAAAATAAAAATCAAATAAATAAAATAAAATATAATATTGTGGTCTACTAACAATATAAGTATACTTATATATTTTTATTTTAGTCATTTCCACATTGCCACTCTATAGAATTTTATTGTAGATATTTGATATCATATTTTCTAGAGAAAATTATTAAAAAATTTTAGTCTAGGTTTTTATCAATTCCGTTGAGGTTGCAGTCTTGTAGACTTGTGTTGTAAAGATTAACTTTAGTTAGGGAGTTTTTTACTTATTTTCCATGACAGCAGTATTTGTCAGAGTTGATTACTTTGAACTTTATAGTAGAGGACAAAATAAACATTAAATTAAATTAAATTAAAGTTAATGACATACCTTTCCATTATTCTTTCTCAAACTCTTTTTTTCATTAAACTTTTTTGATTATGAATTTATTTTGAAAGTATTCATCATAAAAATATAGAAACAAATGTCCCATTCAGAGTTCTGAAAGGTCTTGGTAGATAGCAATTTTTATTGAAGATTTATCATGGTTTTAATGGTTGCTTTAATCTGATTTGTTATAAACACTTGAAAAATTATTAATCTGAGTTATTATTTTCTTAAAAATACAAAGTAAAGCAACATATAAGCAATAGCTGACATAGCCATAACTACTCAAATAAAATGCAGTATACATAACATTTAAAATATTATAAGTCATAAAACTCAACATAATCAAGTATTCCCCAGCTTAGGGCTCCTGTTGCATCTGTCAGTGATTTCCCAATTACAAACACTGTGAATATAGGCAGACAAGAATCCTTTTTGTTAAATAAATATCACACTACTGTGCTGGAAATAATTCGAGAGTGACTTGCAACTCTTATTCTGGGTGTAAATGTGTCAATTTTGTGTCAGCAATGTAGTGCTGTATCACCATTACTACTTTGGTATTTGCAAGTCCTAAAATTATCCTTATCCACTCCAAAAATCTATGGGCAGGCATGGCCATGTGGCTGAGCTGGAGTCTGATACTCCTCCAACATAACTTGGGAAGTGGCTGATGCCCCAGGCAGAACAGAAATGGCCTTTGGCCTCGTAGGTGTGGTTGGAGGCTTCAGGAGAGATTGTTCAGGATTTATAAAGTCTCTTAGGGCCCTGAGAGTGGTACTTATTTGCAAAGTCATTTAAAACTTTGAATCTCTGTGATTATCTTTGAAAGCTACTATATATAATATCATCAATTTTTAATCAGAATTCTCAATAGGGAGCTTTACTCAAAACTTGATGGGATGATACAACCTAGGGTTTTGAAATACTTCTTCAACGATTTGCTTCTGTTTTGAGGGAAATTATGTGCCCGTGAAAATGTTTGTCTGTGTGCATGCATGTTTATTTGTCTAGATCAATCTATCTTGCTTTAATGCTCTTGCAAGCCTCCTACATGACTTTAAAATGTGACATAGACTCACGCATTGATCTTAATTACGTATAAAAGCCATGCAGCATATTCAAGTGCACCAGCTGCATTCAAACAGAATTAAATCTTGTGCTATGTCACCTAGATGGAAGTATTAGTGCAATTAAATCTACGGGATTGAATAATGAGCCATGAAGGATGCTAGTTCCTTGAAAAAATTGTAAACATTAATAGCTAGTGTTAGGTAGGAACTGAAAATATATATTGGATGGTCTCACCAATAAAATTATAATTCTCTTAAAAACTACAGACTGTATGAATAGTTCTCTGAGGAGAATGCTTGCAGAGATAACATCCATAAGCCATATAAAAAATTGATTGACTGTTAATGATTACATGTGTTTCAAAAGGAGAAATTGAAAGTTTAAACATTGATCGACACACTATGGTAATCTTTATTTGCATTGTGCTTTATAGCTGCATGCTAATTCATTAAATTGAGAGTATTTACAAATGCAATACAGATGCAGCTTCAAGCTGACAATCTGCAACATTGCAGGAGAAAAATAATTTGTCTTCCATTCTCTTCTATTTTTCTAACATATAATTTAAGTAATAAATAAATGAATTATACAATCTGTTACCCACAACTTTCTTGAAGTAAGAACTCTTGGAATTATGCAAAATAAGGAAGCAAGTGGTTTTTATATTTTCTTTATACATCTTAGTATATTTGCACATGTATCTTTCTGGTTTAAGTAAAATAAGATTATAAGAACAAAATTCACAAATCGGATTGTTATCTACTCTATTTTCTGAAAGATTATAATCTATTTAATAAAACTAAACAAAAAATTGACCATTAACTTACCATTGAGACTTGCAAACTGGTCAAGAAATACAAATGCATTGACCTGAAAGAATT
The DNA here is from genome assembly GCA_034336665.1 of Luscinia megarhynchos. Lineage (NCBI taxonomy): Eukaryota > Metazoa > Chordata > Aves > Passeriformes > Muscicapidae > Luscinia > Luscinia megarhynchos. The sequence goes on along the minus strand of JAPFBE010000003.1, from coordinate 53,747,690 downwards.
AGTTATTGCTGAGAAGTGTACAGTAGTGATAACATCAAGCTCAAACCTTTTCTGATCAGAGACTACAGAGTGTTGTGTAGACCAGGTCAATGTTTGTTTTTTTCACTGCAGCAGGTTTTCATCACAAACTAAATTTTAAAAAACAAACAAAAAAAATGTTGTGGAAATACAGTAGTGGTGATAGATTTCTTTAAAGACAAATTCTAATAGACACAAGAAAAATTTCATTTTATTCTTGTTTTCTTTTGAGTACTATGTTTACATTTTATTGCATGGTACTTTATGGCACCCAAGTCAAACTAAAAAGCACTTTTACCAAAGCTAAATGGTTTTCAAGCAGAATATAGTTGCTTCATTGGGTCAAATTTTCTTGTTTCTGCAAGCAGCTCCTTACTTTGTGTGATAGTTTCTGTGATTCTGTGCAAGGTTCTCAATTCTCTGCATGTTGTATTCAGATTTTAGATGACTGAGCCTATGCAATTTTTAGTATTTGAGTTTTTAAGTGACAGGCAGTGCAATGCTGTGACACTGAAGTATTCTGCAGACAAAGATATTAGACACTTAGGAGTAAGTAAATAAAAGAGTAAGTGAAGCAGTCAGACACAAATACAAATAAATTATGCTACAAATAAATTTAGCTTCTCTAAATCAGGAATTATTATTAATACATGTTCAAACTGCTTCTCCAATATCTAAGAATGGTACTTAAAGGAGATAATTTGGTGAGCATAAGGGTTTACTAAAAAAGGGTTTACCAAAAATACAGCTTGCCTCTCAGTTATTCTAATTAAATGATTTATCACTGGAAATATTATAGCAGTATATATTCACAAGTTTTATTCATGGCATTCATACATCAAATAGGATTTATGCAACTCCCTGTGATACATATGAGGAGTTTTACTAGTAACAGTGTTGTAGTTAAATTAATAATTCAGCTGAATACTGTGAAAAAGTTAGAATTATTTAAAAACATTATTTAACTGAATCTTCAAGCTTTTCCTTCTACCCACATGCAGTCCATGTTTCTACATATTTTAAAGGAAAATATTCTAAGAAATGAAATGGTTCTAGTACGGGCTGCTGTTTCACTGTGTGGAAAATTTCACCAGTGAAATCTACTTTTTCATAGAGTAGAAGAGTGGCTTTCTCCTTCCCTACCTCATAAAGTGTTGAATTATCTTTCCTTCAGAATTCATAATCTCCTCAAAAGCAATATATTTTCTTAACTATTACACATAAATGAGGTAGTTAGCCAGTTAGTCACTAGGTCGATTGGCAAAATAGCTATTTTGCTCCTAGCAGATGCTCCTCTATCTGTACTCATCTAAATTGTCAGAGAAATGGAAGGATAAGCAGATCTCTAGTACACACATGAATGAAAAATACTTGTTTTGCTATGCTAGAAAACTATTTATCATGAACACCATTTTTATATGCTGATAATGTCAAAGCAAAATCCCTGGTGTGACAGAAACTGTGCTCTAGTGACAGCTGTGCAACAAGCAGTAATTGAACATATTTAAAAATCTATCCCATGTACTGAACAGATTTCAATGTCTGCTTTGTTTAAGGTCCACTGAGTTGTGAAATGGTTGCTTCATTCACACAGATGTTAATATCTCCAGGCTCTTCTTTGTTGTTCCTCATTTGCATATTTGCAGTAAGTGTGCTGCTCATGAAGTCAGACACAGCTACTTGTCACTACTCTCTGTTAGAATAATGCATCTTGAAGACAAAATACAAGAAACTGTAATTACACCTCATTAAGATTTAAGGAGAAAAATAATAAGAAACATACAAATAGGTGTTCAGTCACGAGTGCTTCATTACTTTCTTTACTGCTTAAACACCTGTCTCTGATGAATATAAATTACTTAGAGAAAACAATATAGTTTTGAATCTAAGAGCTCTGTCTGTTCATCTATGAACACATTCTGAAGTAATGATCCAATAATATATTGGAGTTTTATAAAAAAAATGAAGTTTCATTAATTTTATCCATTCTTTGAGAATCACAACACTATTCTGAATATTCAAAAAAAAAAAATCAGTGAGCAAAAAAGGCACAGATTAATTAGTAAATAATAAAAATACAAAAAATGTGTTTGTTGACTGGCTAAAAATTGCAGCCAATTCTAATATCAATGACTATTAGTCTCTGAAGTGCACTATATATCAATTAATTTTATATCAGTACCAGAAGGTCAAGAGAGGTGATCCTGCTGGTCTACTCAGCTCTGGTGAGACCTTACCTGAAGTGTTGAGTCCTAGGCAGTCCTCTTAGTAGAAGAGTGACATGGAGATCCTGGAGTGAGCTCAGGTTAGTGCTACAAAGATGATTAAGAGACAGAAGCATCTGTCGTATGAGGAAAGGCTGAAGAAATTGTACCTGGTAAGCCTCAAGGAAATATAACTAAGAGGAGACCTCATTAATGCATATGAGTGTCTGAAAGGATGGTGCCAAGAGAGTGGATCCAGACTGTTCTTGGTGGTGATGAAGAATAGAATAAGAGGATACAGACAGAAGCTGAAACACAGGAAGTTCCACTTGAATATAAGAAAGAACTTGATCTTCTTTACTGTGAGAGTGACTGAGCACTGGAACACATTACCCAGAGGGCTTGTGGAGTCTCCTTTACTGGAGATACTCAAAAGTTATCTAGACACAATCCTGAGCAATGAGCTTTAAGGAAACCTGCTTGAAAATAGAGGCTGAACTAGATAACTGCCAGTGGTCCCTTCCAACCTCACCTACTCTGAGATTCTGTGATCAAAATGTGAAATCCTCCATGCTTAGGTGTTTAGAGAGAAAAAGAATAATTTTCCTTTATAGAGCACAATAGAAAAACACTATCAGATCATTCTGAACTTGTGACATTGGTTTTTTATTAACGTTATGGAAATATCAAAAGACACAATGCATATTGCAGTTGTAACAATGATATAACAGCTAAAACTAAGATTTGAGTTTCAGAAAGCTGTTATTCCTGTTTATAGGTTCACAAATCACTGTTATTGTAACAGTTTCTCTTCATTTTTTGAAAATTCTTCGTGTTATAAAAACCTTTAATCTAAAATTGTTATATCCTGCAGGCTCTCAGTATTTATTTTGTCAGGTTACAGATAGACCAGAAATGTTATATTCTAGTGTGATGAGTTGGTCCTGTCTGTCTTCCAGACACCCAACCCAGTTGCTCTCTCACTCTTTTACTACAAAGGGACAGGGGAGGAAGTAAGATGAAAAAGTCTAGGGGTTAAGATAGATACAGGGACATTGGTTATCAGTTAACATCAAAGAAAACAAACCCAACTTGGAAAGGATTAATTTACAACAAATTAAAAAAGAAAACAACTAATTCCCTTCTTTCTCCTCCCATTCCCTTTTCACCCAGTCTCAGTATCACTTCTTCATTCCAGGATCCTCTACCTCTTTATCTCAAAGAGGTGCAGGTAATGAGGGCAGTGATCAATCCATAAGAAATGGTCTGTGCCATGCTTTCATCCTCATATTTGCCCTCTCATCCACTGTGAGTCCTTCAGTGTCCTGTGAGACCACAGTTATTCAGGAAATGTTTGTATCTTCTGATGTGGGTGGTCCATAGTCCTTCTTACAGAGGCCACCTATGCAGCATCCCTCTGCCAACAGTTTGTCACATTCACCAGATAAATACAACCTGCACATTAATTTTACCCATATGGCATATTCCCAAAATTAGTTTATCATGGGCATTTAAAAGTTATTCCACCTACTAATGGAAATACATGTAGTAGCATAAACCTAGTATTCTGCTACTTAAAGCTGAACACTAAGATCATATCCTACTAGATTAAAAGTATTTTTTTGCCTTCAGTGGAATGTTGGGGCACTGACTATAATGAAATGGATAAGGTTAATTGCCAATTACATGGCAATAGCTTAGAGGGTTTTCTGGTTAAAAAAAAAACCTGTGTTTTGTTAACCTGACAAAATTATGTGTGTTGAAGTTATTTTGCTCACAGCACAGATGACAGCTGTGCCCAGCTTTCTAAGAGTAAGGAAATTACCACAATTTGCAATCCCGAAGCTTTTGGAATTTTTTTTACTTCCTAGGAGAGTTTGGATTTTGGAGTGGTGTTTTTGTTTTGTTTTTGGTGATTGGGTTGAGTTTGGGATTTCTTGTTTTGTCTTTTAGCAAGAGAGGCTTGGGAAATCTGACTTTTAAAAAACAGAATCTGAACCTACATGTATTTTTATTTTATTCTAAAAATCCCACAAGGTGTACTTTCACTCTGATACACTTTTAGTAGAGAGTTCATTTGAGCAAATAACAGTTAGGAGCATATATACATGGGGATTATTTAAACTACTGTGGTGATAGTCAGCATTAAACACGTTAGCAGAGCTGCTAAAAGAATACAACCAGCAGAAGTACCTAATGACACACCAGCAGATGAGGATTAATGGAACACCAGCTAATATGATCAACAAGGTGCCCATTAAGTAGGTGTGGTTAGAGGGAAAAAAATCATCAAGATCAGCAGTAATTCATGTGAAATATCACAGTCCAAATTACCTTCAACAGAGAGGGGTTGGAGAAACCTGAAAATTCAGTGCTATTGTCAGAAAAGAAACCTTGTTCTCAGAGGAAGAGGCAGAACGAGTTGTTTTGTCAGTCACTTCACTGGAGGTTAAGGATACAGATTTTATCACTACTATGAGATGTACATCTGTTTTGATATTTTTTTTTTGAGAACTATTGATATTACTGAATGGAGCTAAGATGTAGCTTAAGACACTAGAATTAAAGGGTCTACACCCTATATGTGTAAACAGAAGTTAAGAGCTCCTTAATGCTTAAAAAATCTCAAAAGATATAGACTTTATTTAAACAAGCATCAATTGTATCACTCAAACAACACTAAGCACTTTTTGACAGGCTGTTTCCAGTAGGCCAGAGTATTTCAGGTAGTGTTAAACACAGGTATCTATCTCCCATTTCATTTATTCAATTAAACCAGGAGGACAAATTTATCTCCTCCTGAAGAAGATCTTTACTGTCTTAGTTCTGGTATTTTGGAGTGGAGCTGACAGCTGTGACACAGAGCCCACATACTTCCATGTGCTGGATATGTAGCTGTATGCAAACTGTATTATCCTGTGGTGTCTCAAATGATATAAAATGTCTGTTTTAGCCTAAGACAAAACATAGTCTCATGTCCATTCTCTATAATGGGTATTAAGACATCTAGCTGACAGTCAGAACCCTCATATGTGTTTCAGCATTAGGGGTAGAAATGGGCAGACACAGACTCTCATTCGACAACATGAAAAAGGTCCCAGTTTATTCTTCTTTACAGCTTTGCCATCCAGACTCTGACTACAGCAAGCTCCCTACTGTAGGGTCTGACTGCAGACTCTGACTGTGGCTATTTCCTGCTGGACTGTGACTGCAAGTGTTGGTTTGCAGACTCTGAACACAGCTTTCACCCAGCTCAGTTCAGATATGACTGCAGGCTCCAGCTCCATCAGACCCAGACTGATGTCACAGCAGATCTTTTACTGAAGCAGCTCACTTCCTTGCTTCATTCTTCTTTGTGTCTCTCTGGACCATCCCTTCTTCCTCAGGGCTCCTCCAAGATTCCCCCAACCAGCCAACCCATCCTTTTTATCACACTTGTCTTTATTAGTCACAGCTGTGATTCATTAAGGGCAAGGCTGTTCCCTTTCTTTGGTAATTAGTACAACTGTGACTTATCAGGGGCAAGGTTGCCTGTAATCTTTTCTTCTACACTTACACACACACACACATATATTTTTAAGTGATTTATTGTCAATTTTTTTTTAATTTAAGTGATTTATTATAAATGCACTCCTATTCAGCAGGCTAGATTTCTTTGCCCTGTCACAGCTGCCTAATGCCTTTTCAAACATCAAAGGTTATGTAGCCTAGCAACTCACTGACACCCGAGGTAGGACTTGGATCCCAGCAACTTCCCCGTGCAGAACTCCTGAGTATCTGTGAGATGTAAGCAGCACTGAATTCCTTGTGTTGTCAGGTTTAAGTACTTAAATCAAGCCAACAAGTTTTTCCTCCCCCATATTTTTTTCCCTTATATTAATTGTATATTCAAATAACTAAATTTACTTAATTTCAATTTTCTCAGGAGAAATGGGGAATAAAGTTTGTTGCATCTTTTTACAGAAGAGCTTTTGAATTTTATCCAAGCCCCACTACTGTTAAAAGCTGCAGCAGTCACAATGGATAGTGTAGAGAAAAAAAAGCTCTTTATACCTTACAATTACTAGTTATTAATTATATTAACATTTTCATATGGAAAAAAAAAGAAAAAAAAACAAATAAGGGAGAATCATTCTTTATTTAACTTCTTTTACAGGGAAGTACAGACAAGGAACACTGAAGAGAATGGAGTTTGTCAGAAAATTGCCCAGCCAATCCAGAAAAGTCCAGAAAAGAGGATAATTTAGATTAGCTTCTTTAAAACACAAAACATGAACTCAGTAAAGTTTCAAAAAAATTTACTTTTATATCTTGTATGCAGGTGCATTGAAGAACATTGAATTTTCCCTCTAGTAGAGGCATTCACTTGGCTACAACATTCTAGCCCCCTCATGTTTTGTAGCCTTGTTACCAATTTGAGTCAAAAGGCCTAGACACAGACTATTTTCCAAGCTATCTTCAATTAACTTTGCATTTTACTGGCCTGATTTGTAACTTCATTGCACATAAAACACTTAAGAGGCTAAAGATGTGTGCTGCTTTTCTACACTATCATCACTGTGTTGTTTTTAGATTTGTGGTTTCTTTGGTTTGTTGGTTTGATTTTTGTTTGGGTTCGGGGAGGGTTATTGTTTATTTTGGTTGGTTTTTTGAAGGGTTAATTTTAATCTATAGATTTATTTATGTGTTTCCTGATGATACTTGATCTAAAAGATCAGGATCAGTTTTATAGAATGATGTACAGGGTCAGCCTCAATGGAATATTTTTTTACTATTATGAACATTACCTAACCAATTTGGATTTGTCTTTTTAAGGGCCAATCACAATTTATCAGATTGATTCATTACCCTCATCCTTCACTGACTCTCCATAATAGCATCCACATCATCCGATATATTTTTCTGAATGCTTAAGTTCCCATCACTTTAAACTGCCAACACTTTTCTTTTTTCTTTTTTCCCTGCTGGAATGCATGTGAAGCCACTGGAGACAACACATTTCTTAAAGTACAGCAAGAAATAAAATTGCATCAAAGTTTTTTGCTTCAGTTAAACTATTGACAAGAGTTTAAAATAAAATCAATTGAGCAAATCAGAAAGTGCTATTAACCACACCAAGTCTAACTCTGGGTAGCCTCCTCTCTTTGCAAAAAGCTAATGTGAATTAAAAAGGTACAATTCTTCTTTTAATTAAATCACAGCATTGGAATCTCACTTTTTTGAGATATATGTAAGTAAGTCTAGTCAAAAGTTGCTGTATAATATTAAAAATAGCAGACACATCTTTAGTATATACAAAATATAAACAAAAAATTGGTAAACTAAAGGTGTGATAAAGCACATATATGTATTAAAAAACAGAGCATTTAAATTTTAAACTACAATGATGGGGAAGAATGCTTTATTGAAGTAACTGCCAGTCTGTTAAAAATATTTATGCAAATGATTTGCTGTAAAATTATTACATTTTTTTAGATTTTCATGTAGGCATAACAGTTAGGCCAAGTCATAACAATGTCACCTACAATAAGACTCCCCAGTGAAAATAACAAACATTCTCAGGAGGTTATTTCCATTACTGATGCTTCCATAAGGTTTCACTGAGACCAAAAACAACATGGATAATAATTGGCTAGTACATCTCTGAATTATATCTTATTAGTATTTATGTCATTCATTTTAAGACACAAATGGATCAGTCACCACTTCTTGCTTTTTCCTCCATTGTTTATCACTATAAAGCTAAGACATCAAAATGTAATATTTTCATAGATAATAGAAAATGATATACACTCCATCTCAATTTCCTGGGGTTTTTTGTTTTGGTTTGGTTTGTGTTTTGGTGGGGTTTTTTTTGGTTAGTTAGTTAGTTAGTTAGTTTATTTTATTTTGTTTGTTTGTTTGTTTGTTTTTTGTGACTTTGCTTTTACTGTGTTTTGTTATGTGTTTGATATGAAAGTTTCAGGTGGAATCTATTTAATCAAGTTTTCTGTAATTTACTTAGTCTTCTTTGAACACTGGAAAGATACATCTGTATTTCAAATTATATTTATCCCATTTTGAAAAGAAATCTTATAAAGTTTTGAAATATGGTCAATCCTTTGGTAGGAATTCTTAGATGAAGTTCGGGAAAGTACCTTATTTTCAGGTAGCTAAAGTCCTAATCGTCATTCTTCAATTCAAAATCTTTGGAAATCAAGGGCAAATGTCTTCACTTTAATAAGAAAACAAGAAAGCACTTAGAGCCGCCTCTTCAGTCTCTAAAAATTTAAGGAAATATATCAAGTAGAAATTATCTGGCTCATTTAATTTACTATTTTTATTTTTTTGTATTCTTTAATTCTTCTGAGGCAAATATATGACCTACCTCTTTACTATTCCTCAGCTATTACTAATCCCAATTAGAAAACCATCTTTTTATAATTTGCTGTATTGAAGCATTACTGTCCACTTTTTTTTTTTTTTTTCTTAAATATTGAAAGCCACTTTGAGTTATTTCAGTAATATTTCTATCATACATTTTATCTTCCAACTAGGTACTAGAGATTCTAATGACTGTGCATGATTAAGAGCCATCAGTGGTGGCACAATATTACTGCTGAGAGCTGTCTATTCTTTCTGTGGTTCACTGGCAGTAGCTAAAATTTGTGGTGCAAAATAAATTGTGCCCTCTAGAAAACACCAGTGGTGCTGATGGTGGTGGTGTTTATGTCTGGTTTTTTCCTGGTTTTGTTGTTGTTGTTACTCTTGTTGATAAGTTGCTTTTATTAGTTAAAATAATTTTAAAGAAAGTTTTCCCAAATTTAAACAAATTAATAATTTTCTTTTACACAAGTTTCAAGTCACCTCAATGTTTGTAATAGGCAGGTCAATCAAAATATGCTTAAACTACCAATGGCATACTGAAGGAAAGAAAGGCTGAGTGGGTAGGTGCAAGATGTCTGCTGATTTCTCTTGCCTGTATCCCAGCATCTACAAGCAAGATCTTCAATGCACATAGTCTGAAGGTTTGTTTTATCATTCATAGACAGAAATAGTCTCATCAATAGGGAAACTTACCTATGTATATGATATCAACCTTAAAAGGAGATGAGTTGCCTCTGGAAATGCCTATTTCCTTTCATGGATCATGAAGAGAGCTTAGATCACTAATTTATCCTCAGCACTTAACTTTTAGCTAGAAGAAATTAGATTAAATGTATCCAGTACATAACATTTAACTAAAATACAAAACCATGACTGGTGATATTTTAATACTAGTTTCATGAGAAAGATTATAAACTTGAATAACATGCATAATAAATACCAATTAAATTCAGGCTTTATGTTTTCATCTGTCCATGTGAAGCTGTTTTATGCTATTTGAGACATGATATGATATGAGGGACAATTTTTGAGTCTGACAAATTAGACATTGGATTTAGAGGAAACTTGCACATGTCTGAACTGGCAGATAGAGATCACCTAAAATATTATAAAAACATTTCCAATAAGAGTGGCACTATTGTTGTTTGTACAATTGAAAGCAGACACTAAAAAGCCCTAGATTCCAAGCAAGCACCGTGACTAATCTAAAGACCAATAACAAACTGCAGAACTGTAATTATAAATGTAATCTAGCACACTCCAGTTAAGGCTATCATTATCTGGAGTCCCTCAACACCCCCACTAGGTGCCAAGAAGTGGCTTTGGGTGGACACTGTGGACACACAGAGTTGCTCACTCAGTCCTCTCCCCCATAGGACAGGGAGATAACTGAAGGAACATGAAAGATTATAGATTGTGTTAACAGCAGTTTCACAGGAGAAGCAAAAAGGTATGTATACAAATTAATAACAAATTAAAAAAAGAAAATAATTTATTCAGTGCATCCCATTGACAGGCAGATATTTACTGACTCCTTAGCAAGCATGGTATGAGCACATGGAATAGCTTAGACACACAAGTGCCATAACCACTAATGTCCCTGTCTCCTCTTCCTTTTCTTCAACTTTTATTGTCAAGCACAATATCATATGATATGGAATATTTCTTTGGTAAACTTAGGTGTGCCCTTCCCACCTTCTCGCCCATCCCCAGACTACTCATTGGGTGAGGAAAAAATGGTTTGCCACTATGCAAGCATTTTTCAGCAACAGGAAATGTTGGGAAAAAATCATCCAGTCTAATCCCACTTCTGAGGCAGATTCAGCTGAAGCATGTTGGACAGGACTGCACCCTTCTGTGCACAAGTGGAGATTCTACAGCCTGTTTGCACAACCTATACAGTTTGATTGCTTTCACAGTCAAAAAAGTATTCTCTCATGTTCAGATGGAGTAATTTCTTCTCTATCAGCTCTTGCCCTAGTAGTGAACATTAGTGAGAAGTGTCTGTTTCCATTTTCTCATTCCCTCTCATCCAGTTTTTAAACACACTGATAAAATCTCTGCTGAGCCTTGTCTTCTTCAGAGCACAGTCGAAGTTCTCTCAGCCTCAGTCCTAATCCATCATCAAGCTGGCAATGTCAATGAAGATCTAAAATAATATCCAGCAACAATCCTTTATAATCAGCTGTCAAAAAAGCTTGGAACCACTAACCGAAGCCCTTTTAGGTCAGAAGGTCCATACTCCAATTTTTAGCTTTCAGGTCTGTACTTCACCACTTTGGCTACATATATTGAACATTTTCTTGCTAGTGTGGCTAAGAGGAAGCAAGCTAAGGAAAATGTGTGGAATAACTTGCTGAAAGCTAGTTAAGCAAATTCTACCATACTTCTGATGTGGACAGGAAAAAGTTACTTCATTGTAGAAGGTGATTAGGTTGGCCAGGCAGGATTTGCCTCCAGTAAATCTGTGCTGGCTTTTCCCAAACACTTCCTTCATTTGGCTTGTATTAGTTTATAAGAGGACTTATTTACTTATTTCATTACTTTACCATGGGACTAAAGCAAAAATTAAAAAACAGGACAAAATCCCCCAATTACTTCAAAATCACAGACATAAATTGAATGGGATAAGCATACGATTAAATTGAAGTTATTTTAGCTTAATAAATTCTATAACAATAATTCTCTTTTTTTATGTGTTTTTATTGTATTTTTTCATCAGCCAATCTATTTGCATAAATATGTGATTATTAACTTCAAAATCATCCAGTGAATCACATAGACTGACCTTTTAATTGCTACCATTCTTCTCAAAATAGGTTTTATTAAGACCAAAGGGGAAGTTTATAATCAACTGATGTGAGCACTAAAGAATTCACAGTGGCTCAATTTTGGCAATTAAATGGATTTTATTTTATTGTGTTAATTCTAAAATATAATCTATATGATTAATTTGCTTTTTCTACAATTCTAAATCATTCAATTGGCTCCTGTATAATTGCTATGCCCAAGGAACTCAGGGAAAAAAAAAAAAAAAAAAAAAGATCAATCTTTAGAGAATCAATTTCTGATAATAAAGAAGCCTGCTTCAGGACTGTTTTACTGTCCCTAAAGTAAAACAGTTCATCTAAGTAGAGGCAGATTTCAGAATCTTACTTCTTCCTTAGAACACTAAGGCTATCAATTTCTGAATACTGCAAGCCATATAATAAATGAAAGATAAAATATTTCAGCCTAGTCATAGCAAGAATGCAATGCATGATTACAGAAGTTGCACAGGGAGAAAATGAGGAAATATATATATATATCATATATCTTAATTATTGATTTTTATCCATAAGCAGGTGAAAAAAAGTTTCTCAGCTGTCCATAATTTTGGTAATATTATTAATAGGAAAATAATATTTACTTTACTATTGGTAAGAATTTCTGTAGTGTGTTTTACATCTATCTAACCGTATACATTCAGGATGTTAATTTGCTGTCATATCAAATTCTTTAACGTATCAACATTTAGAAATTTTACTGTATTATGCTATTAACATTTATTTGATTGGAGCTAGAGAGTGACTTATGAGAAATAGTTTTGTCAAACTTTAGACACTTAGACTTTATCTTCTTGTTAAACTCTTGCTCTCTTTTCCCAAATCAGAAAATATTCCCCTTTGTAAGTTGTTTGGGCAAAGAAGAGTACTTAAAAAAACATTATTGTACACCTCTTTCAAAAAAGTTACATAACCTCCTGCTAGATCTACCTGCATTTATCTTCAAGGAAACAGTGAAGGCAGAGATGTGTTGTAATTCTATACCTCTGTGGCCCTCAGCCCTCAATGTTACAACTAGAGGCAAATGCTGTCCGAGAGCTTAGGATCAGAAACAAAATCTTCTTGGTAGCTGGATGCACTTGTTTTTCTAACAAACAAAAATAATGCTTATAATTTCTTAATATTTTGTTTCTTATAAAAGATATTGGATCAACAATAAATGTCAGAAACGACTTACAAACCTGTGTATTATGACATTTGAAGTGAGCTTGGTGAGTCTGGAGTGAAGCAAAGTCAAGGCCCTGACTTTTGTAAGGATGAACTTTCATCTGTTTAAGAGATAGTGAATGAGAAGCCATGGGCAGCTGTCTTTAGGGACAGAGGGGTGGCCAAACGTGGCAACTACTCAAGGCCACTTTTCTAGGAGTTTAAGAGCTCTCTATCCTGGTGTGTAGGAAATCAAGTAAGGCAGGCTGGAAAATGGCATGACTGAGCAAAAATGTCCACATCAAACTGAGGAGAAAGAAAGAAATGCATGGCCAGGTGAGGCAAAGGTAGGTGATCTGAGGACATCATCAACAGGTGTGCAGATGGCACGAAGTTGAGCAGTGCAGTTGATATGGACAAGTTTGAGAATTAGGCCCATGAGAACCTCATGAAGTTCAACACGTCCCAGTGCCAGACAGCTTTCCATTTTGTCCACCAACTACTCAGAGTGGAGCAGATATCTCCGGTGCAGCCCATGGGGAACTCTCTGCTGGACCAGCTAGGCATGCCCTGAAGGAGTCCACGCAGGAGCTGGTTCACTAACAGGACTTGTGACCCATGGGAGACACAGGAAAAATCTATTCCTGAAGGATTGTATCCTATTAAAAAGATCACGCTGAAGCAGTTCATAAGGCTGCAATCTTTGGGAAGGACCCAAGCTGCAAAAGTCCAGGAAATAGTTCACCTCTCTCTGTTGAACACTCTAGTCATTAGATAAACATGCTCCCCTACTCTCCCAAAAACCAGCTTGAACCTTCTGAGAAACAATAAATTCATTTCTGTTGTCCCACATTCTTTTTGAATACTTGTACCAGTGTGCTATTGAAAAAGAAAGATAAAATGTCTATATTCACATTTGCTGTTCTTCAAAAAGAGACAGTAGTATTTGTGCAGAAATGTGAAGTAGAATGATGGACCTATATAGCTTTTTTCCTTTTTTCATTTATTGTGAAGTGAGACCATATTTCTCACTGGAAGTGTGTGGAAGGAATATAATTCCTCTTACACGTATATAGATAGAATACACAATTAAATGCAAAGGCAATGTCCAAACGATATAAACAACAAAAGAAGTCTGCACAGATTCATCCCTGTGAAGGTAGGGAATACTTCTAAGACAAACAAACAAACAAACAAACAAGCAAACAAAAAAAAAAATTCTGGTGGAAGTCCTTCTACCATTTCCAGACTTTTAGATTCTTAGATCTAGTATTGCAGAAGCAAAAAATTTAAAATAAAATAAACCCCAGTAATTTTAAACCCCAGCAAGTTTAAGTTATAAAATTACAACACAGAGAGGAAATTTATTAGAAAAAATCATAGGAGGAAAATAATATCCAATACACTGAATAATACTATCACACAGAAAAGTATGCACTATGGTTATTTATCTCTACAGATAATGGTCTTCGTTCCAAGCAAGAAATTTGTTTATAGATTTTTAACCTTTGAAATATATCTCTTTTTCCCATTGTTTTTTTCTTATCATAAATTGATTACATCATAAAGCTATGAAAAAGATACTTGATTTCTTTCTTTACAAAGAGTATACTTAAATGACACTGAGACCAAATTTTAGTTACTAAAAAATTCCGCTATTTCAGTGTAGTCTTTGTACTCTCTAATCTATATACCATCCAGTCAAATCTAACAATGTTTTATCAGCAATAATCTTTTTAAAAAATTCAGGAAAGATTAATTACAGGAGTACTCAGTACTAAAATCATCACAAAGTTAGCAAATGAAAGTGTTATTTGGACTCTTGTCTGATTTTTAATGTTCTGCTCAGTTTTTCCATTTAATCTTAACCAAGATATCTTAAAAACACATCTAGCAAAAAACACGCCTAAAATTAAATTTGATTTAATAATACATATGTACTATATGCAATCATTAAATTATTATTTGTTAACTATGAAAAGAAAACAGGCAACCCAAGCAGATGTCATGAAACACTGGGAATCAGCAAATGCTCTGCAAACAGTGCTTGCAGAAACAACCACATTTATCACTTCAATCTCTGATGCTTTAGTGGACTCAGAATTCGCATTTCAGTGGTTTCTATCCAGTTAGTGAGATTTATTAATCCCTTCTATTCTTCTTGGGATACTTGCTGTTTATTTGGAGCATAAGAACAGATATGCATTCTGACTTCAAAACTATAGCTTTTAGAACTAAAAAGTGAAATCCTTGGTTAAAAATTATCTTCTTGCTCAGATCCAGTTTTGGGGGATTTTGTTGGCTTGCTTCTTTGAGTTTTTTCTGCATTTGCTTGGTTTTTTGGGGTTCATTTAGTTTGTTTGGAGGATTTGTTTGTTCATTCGTGTTTTGTAGTTTTTGTTTGTTTTGGTTTTTGTTTGGGGGTTTGTTTGTTTTGTTGTTGTTTTGGTATTTTGTTTGTCTGTTTGTTTGTTGTATGTTTGTTGTTAATGGGAGATGAGGGGGAATTTTTTTCTGTTGTTGTTTGGTCATGGGGTTCTTTTGTGTTTATTTTCCAAACAAGTCACATTCAAGTAACAGTTGCAAGAGCAGCATATTCAGTGGATTAATGCATACCAACAAAGCCATTAATTTTTTGATGGATTGCAGTGTTGACTGCATGAATACACAGTAATATTTTATAGGCTTTCCATACAGTGTAAGCATATAAGATTTTTCAGATAATAGGTGTTGCATGTTGCTTTTCCTAAGGGACTTTTTAAAAATTCAGTTAGCCACTATTCACTTCCATTGCTTCCTCTTCATTAGAAGATTTTTTGTTTGTTGACTGGAAAGTCATAGTGTATGTAAACAGGAGCAAAGGACTATATATACCAAGGGTTTAAAAGTATGCTTCCTCTTAGAAGTCACAATGTCTTCTGAGGGTACATTTTAGTTTTGATTTTTAAATTACTATCTGCAAACCAAGTGAAATTTGATGTCTGCCTGAATGAACATTAAAAAATATATGTAGGACAAAAATAGTGCATTTGTAAAAGTGTATTGTTTTGTGTGTGTGTTTTATTACACATGAAAGTATATGCATTTTGAACAGACCCATAACAGATAACAGGCAGGTTTCATAGTACACATTTTTGACATCTATCTGTGTTCACTAAGGATGCTAAATGCTAAAATTTAACTGGGCCACAATTCTATCACTGATAAAGATAGTACCACACAATACAAATTCAGGGAATATACATAGAAAGCAGACTCAAGCCTGTTCTCACAGACTTGTGTGAGTGCAAAAATATACTCTGACATATGATGGGAAGTTTATTGTTCATAAACAATTACATGCCATTTAAGTGTCAGTTTAAAAGCAAAAGCCTTATTCTTTTTCCAATGTTTTCAAAGTTCAGGAATAAATAATATAAAAGTTAGGTTAACAATTCAGAAGGTAATTAAACTCCAATATTATGTAGAGGTTTTGAAAAGGCAGGTATTAATAGTAGTTCATAAAAACAATTTGTCATTAAGAATAATTATAATAAAAAAGGATAAGGAAAAAGACAGTAATATAATTTGATATTACATATAATTTGATGGAAGTAGTGGAAATGTGTATTCACAAGCATGTAGTGAGTTCACTAAGGTAAATGCTGAAATATGGTTAAGAGGATTTAATAATTTAAGACTGTGCTGTAATTTATGTGAGACTTGGACAGGACAGATTTGGGTGGAGAGGAACTGTTTGAAGTTCAACAAAAGTAAGTGCAGGGTCTTGCACCTGGGGAAGAATAACCCCCTGCACCAGGAGAGGATGGGAGCCAATCTGCTGGGAAGCAGCTCTGCAGACAAGAACCTGGTGGTCCTGGTGGACAACAAGCTGTCCATGTCTGTGGCACACAGACAGTGTGTCCTGGTGGCCAAGAAGGCCAATGATATCCTGGGATGCATTTGGAAAAGCATGGCCAGCAGATCAAGGGAGGTGATCCTGCCCCTCTACTCATTCCTGGTAAGGCCACATCTGGAGTGCTGTGTCCAGTTCTGGGTTCTTCAGTACCAGTGAAATGTGGAACAACTGGAGGGGGTCTAGTCAAGGGGAATGAAGATTAGGGGACTGCATGATCTCTCTTATGAGAAATCCACCTGTATATGAGGAAAACTTCCTTTACTCTGAGGTTGATTTATCACAGACACAGGCTGACCATAGAGGTTCCAGAGTGTCCTTCTCTGAAGATATTCAAAACCACATCTGGACATCATTTGATGAAGCCTGATATAGGTGAGCCTGCTTTAGCAGAGGGGCTGGACTAGATATTCCCAGGATTCCTTCCAAAACTCCATTGCATAATTACATGATTTGAAACACAGACTACCCAGTTTTATGACTAGCAATAGTCACACATACACATAGTCATAATATAAGCAATCACTTTTGAAGCTTTGGGGCAGAGCTTAGTCTCTGAACTGTTGAGAAAAGGTCTTACCCTGTAGCATAACAGTGCAGGATTGGCCAGATGCATTATGGAACTTGGGGAATTCTTTTCTCCCCAGCTATCAGGGTATTGTATTTCATGGAGCTTCATTGAATAAATGACACACCATAATACTTGAGAAAATAAATGGGGTGTATTAGAATATTTGCATATATACAGAACTGTAGGAAAATGTTCTCCCAGCTGCAAAAACAGACAAGCAAGCTCCTTTAAATTCACAGCCTTCCTATGCCAGATGATTCATGATGAAGGCTGAACATAAAGGAGACATTAACATTGTGCAACTGAGCTGATGAGAAATTAAATTTCAGGTGTTGTCTTACATAAAGAAAAATATTTAGATAAGACACTAAAACCAATATGTTATATAAGAATTTAAATTATATTAACATTATTTTATATATATTATATTTATATATATTCCATCCTATCTATAGTATTCTACTATACTTAAATGCTTTTTCTTCTGTTTTTAATCTCCCATGTTTTCAGAAACTAATAATAAAATATATTTTCATGAGAAAGGATTTTATCCACTGTAAAATTAGTGCCAAAATTACCTCAAAGGTATTCCATAATATTGATTCATTTAGGTGCAACTGCTGGAACAATAATTAGTTAAAAAAACCGCAAAAATAATGGTCAATAAATTTGTATTTTTAAGATTTTTTTATTCTGGTAAGGTTTTCATTTTGAAGCTCTCACATCTTAAGCAATTAAAATACCTGAATAATTTTTTTTTTTCTTAAGATTAAACAAAGCATTTCAGATTAAGCTAGATGTGACTTTTTAAATTAAAATAAGAAGGAAATAAGAACAAACAGAATAAAATCAGCAATTTCATAATATTTAATTTTTAGTTTTGTTTTTAAATGTAAGCATCTAACAGCTATTATTTCAATTCAGAATATAACTGTGTTACTGCATTTTTAACCATATGGTAGGTGGGAATCATATGAGGATGTAAGAGAAGGAAATACTTTCATAAATGCATGGCTAATGATGAGGACGTTAATTTTGTCCAATAAATTGTGAATCTCAAGGCTGCATGTGAGATTGTTCAAGTGCAAATACTGGCACTTGTGGAGACTGAAATATGCTGTGAGGTGTAGCATTCACACACCATACTCTGACCTGGACATGATGAAGGCATAAATCACTGAGGCAGGACAGCACGCAGACACCTGGCCTAGAAAAGGGGTGTGTGGGGTGGGGAACACCCAAGAACAGAGTGTTTGAGAAATACAGTCATTAGAGGGGGAAGCATACTGGAGGCATGAGCCAAATCTCTCTGGCCTAGTGCAAAATGGGTTGTAAGCTAGATTCTTTTGCCATTTCTTTTGAATTCGCTAGCAGTGTTAATGATTCAGAAGTTCAATAACGAAGAAATTATTTTTTTTTCTCTCTACATATTCAGTCTAGGATGCAATCTGACTATAGTAATTGATGAAATAGCTTCTCAAACTGTGTATTGACAAATACGCTCCATTTCAAGATGAGAATATTTCAACATGTGGACTCTAATGACTCCAACTATATTTTTTTCTCTCTGTTACCTCAGTAGGCGAGCTAAGAAGGGGAAAGGGAAAGCAGGTATCATGTTTGAAAATAAATATATCTGCCAACACAGAAATTTCCAATGAAATGACAAAACTCAGTTTTACCCAGCTGTGCAGGAGTAATAATTTGACAGAAGAAAAAATGAGTTCTAATATTTTTCTATGTCTCTCTGCAACTTCAGCTACTCTTATAATACACAGTGAATAAATGTTTCTTCTTGTCTGTCTGGGATTTTAAGGAAGAATGGACAATGAACTTTGATGCTTTCTTTGATGAGTCAGCATATAAATATAGAATAAATATTTAAACTACTAGCTTTTTTAAATTCTTAAGAAGCTCTTGAACACAAAGACAGCATGGGCTATTGGAAAACTCTTTCTCTCCTAGATTTATTTGGTAATAGCAGTAATAATATAAAGAAGAGTAGAATCAACATGAATGACAGTACCATTAAATAATGTCTTGCAAACTATCAAAACATTAGTTAAGGGTCTTAGTCCAATAACTCTTGATTCACAGATGCATTTTTCCTACAGCTTAAATATAAAAACCATGACTATGTTCCATTGAAATTTTTGGGGTCCAAAACGTTCCATTTGTTGAAGGACAGAACAAGAACATACTATTTATCTATGTTTAAATTCATGGAAATAAGACCAAACATATTCTGTATAAATCATGGTAAACTGGCAGGGTGAAAATCACAGAGAGTATTTTTCAGCTCGATTCTGCTTCAGACTGATCATTAAGCTGACACACATTTCATTTCAGGTTTGTATTTTTAAATACTTACAACAGCTGTGTGCAGGAGATTTATGGATTCTAATTTTCACTGTATTGTGAATAACGAGCATTGAATATTTAATATTTTTGTATATCATTCTCCATCATACTTTATAAGGGTCAAAAAAGAGCAAAAATACAGACTTTTTCATTTTCAGTCTTATTTTCATCAAGTTGTTCTCAAAAATCTGATGAGTATTCAAGAAGTGATGGGTGCTTAGAAAAAAACTGTACAACCAAATAAACATTGAAAATCTGTTGCTGTTTTTCAGTAAAAATGAACCCAAATGTTCAGTAAAATTTATCCGACTTTGAAATGCATTTATTCATCACTAATATATGTATTAAAATGAAGTAAAACGTGCATGAAGATAAGTCAGATATATTTTGAAATTGTCCTAAATAGTTACTATGATGGAAAACATTATTAATCCCCAAACAAAAAAGTCACACTCAAAAAAAAAAAAAAAACCAAAAAAAAAAAAAGGAGGAAAAAAGTGGGATGAAATAATGAACCAGTATATAGAAATTAATTTTTTTTACCTGGCTGCTTCATTTCTTCAAGGATTAACATGGGGTTTTTAATTTATTTTGTACTCTACCTATTTCTAAAACACTATGTTTTTGTTTAACCTTATGTAAAATACTACTAGCTAGAAGCAAAAGAACTAAATTATATGTGCCAATAATTGCAGGTAAAAAGCAACTGACAGAGAGGAAGGACTGTTTAGAAGGGAAAGATACTTTTCTGCATTTTTTCTGATCAGCGCACTTTTTCCTTATTCTTTAATTGCTTAGTTATGAGTTTAGATCCGGGAGGGGGGAAGGAGAAGGGGAAGAAAAACATAAAGAAAAAAAGAAGCAAAAACAAAACAAAACAATTCTCACGCATTATGTTTTCTATGTTCAGTAGTAGAGCCCAGAATATCCTTTCCCTAAAGAAAATCAGAACATAAGTAGGTAAAATAAATGAAATAAATTAGTTTTCTAGTTTATCTGTGTGATGCTTATCAGGTAGAACAATGCAACCAATAAGTGCAGATATATAAATGTGGTGAGTGTACACCTCCTTGGGAGTTTTAAACAAACCAGCTATATATGTGACAATTATTTTAGTTATATATTTTAGAATGGCATGTCAGCTTTATTTAGAAGAGTATTTCAGTAACAGACTTGACTATCTTCTTATTTTATTAATTATGAAGGTAAAGTTAAAATGTTAGTGAATCACAGTTACGTTACCTTTTGAAATTTTAATTTGAATGGATCAGAAATCATGTCGAAGCAAGAATTTCTGAAAAACAGGAAAAAAGCTATATTTTATTTGTACTGAAAATTTGTCCTAGTAGGAAATAAGAACTGGAATCTTTAAAAGTAAAATATGCACTGTTCTAGTAAAAAAAGATAAGGCAAGAAAAATGAGCTCCCTCAATATCATGCAATGAAACAATATTACACACAAAATAGTGTTATTTTAAAATAAATAGTTCTGGCTATATATATATTCAGAGATAGGAGAAGTCATATTTCAATGGCATCTGAAACAGAAATTAGGATTAAAACTATTTCCATCAAACAGTGTTCCGAGACATACTAGAAATCTCCTAGCCAATAGTGCCCAATCTAAGAAAATTCCATAAAAAAATCGGGCAAGATAGGGAACGGATTTGTAAGGGAGAAGGTATGTTTTATGGACTGTCAGTCAGGACATCGAGAGCGAGATGTCGATCTTGCTGGACTGAGGAGGCTCAGGAAATAACTGTGTATTTACAGCAGTATCTAGACTTGCACTATAGCAGAAAGGAACACTCACTGCAAAGTAGATGAATTGGACCCAGAGCGTGTTTTTCTCCTAATTAATGAAATAAAGGAACGTAAAATGACTGTCAGATGCTTTACGTGTCTAACATGGGATGGATCCTTTACTATCTATGACATTATTTTTTGGAAAATACCATTTATAATAATGATGAATCACAGGACAGAAAAGAAAATTAATGTAGAGATACTGCTAGACAAAAACCAAAATTTTAAGTCCTCATGTTGTTCACAGCAACAGAGAAATTAATATCTTGTATTTTCTTGACATAGGTAAAAAGACCTGAGTCTTGAACTGAACTTCATTTTCTTTTAATCATCAGCATTATGTAGTTTCAAAGATATTTTTATAGCAGTCCATTTCCAACTATATAAAAATCCTTACTCTAAATGACTTAATGAAGCAATCTGATGATTCTGATGACACCTCTGCAGACACACATAAGGAAGTTTTTGTTCACACTTTTTATTTGATCTTTCCTTGAAAATAATTCAAAAATTTAAGATAGACAAAACTATTGATTTTCTTTTACTGTTCTTGTCATGATGCTATTATGGATCAAGTCACCAATTCAGAGCTATTATAAATGCCAGTGAATATCTCTGAGATGTGACAGAGAGGTGTTAAAAATCAGGAAGGCACAGAACCAAGATTACAGTCAAAAGAAAAATGTTTTATTTCCTACATTGTGTATAATTTGCTGTTCATGTTCATATCCTCATATGACAGAAGATATGGAGAGATTGCTTTTCATTGCTAAAAATGTATTTTTTTACCACTAAGAAGTTTTATAGAGCTCAGTATGTTTCAAACTAAAAATTCAAAGTTAACTCCCACCTTTGAAAAATGTTTTGAAGTAACTGCAAAAGCTTCAGAGTTTTATCTTGAAAAAGTATTTTCATAATTTTTTTCCGATAATTTTCATGCTTCGAAAGAACTCAAAAACTAAAAGGAATTGGCTTTTTTTATCATTACAAAAAGGATTTTCCTAATTTGATATTTCTTTTCTAAACACAGTGGTGATTTTGATCATGCAGATACAATTCTATGACAAGTTTATTCTTTTGTTACCTTTGCCATTGCAGTCTAGAATGGCAATTAATTAATGAATACTTATGCATATATAAGTATGCTCACTCCCCGAAAAGTTTTATTGAACTAAATAAAATAGTGACTGATTATTGGGTGAATTTAAAAATGTGGATAATATTTGCTTCCATTTTTACCACATTCCATGAAAGCATAAGTAAATCTCATTCTGCTGGTTGTGTGATTTAATATTATTTCAAGATCTAAGCAAAATATCATAAATTATTTTCTTTATAGCAGGTAATATTATAGATTTTTGAATATATATTTTGCATGCATTCCAGAGGGATTTAAGCAACAAATGTAAAATAATAATATACATACTTCTCTGGGTTTTAATTCAGGGTTCCAAACCTTCTCACGAAAATTCAGTGGGATTTAAGCTTTAGGCAGGTTTTAGAAGAACATTTGCTACAACTATAATTTAAATTCCCAACTTACGGAATTTACAGCACTGAGTAAGGCACTAAAGATGAGTTTCTGTCTCACAGACTTCACTTTCCATCCTGTGGCAGGAACAATCATAATCCTTTAGTGTTCATATTTTATATCCTTCAGAATATTCCAAAGTAAAACTTAATTCACCTAAACATATGCACTTCCATCATAAAGCCTTCTCTATTAACAGAAAACATCATAAGCTCCTGCTTACTTTTACTCAGAAACTGTACCACAGTCAGCTGGATCTGATGGACAGGACAGGGAATCATGAAACTCTTATCTAGAGATGTGTTACAACACACTGACTACTGAGAGGTCTTGGGAGGCATTAGGAAAAATTAAAATGGGGTTTGTTTCCAGCTTTTTTACCCTTTTTATTAGAGGTATAATGATTTTCCTTTGTCAGCAGAGATTAAAAAACATGAAAGTGTTGCCAGGATTCCAGACAATTCCTTGACAATAAACAGAAATAAATAATAGAGAAAAATACATGCAAATCTACTTTCCACCAAATACCCTCTTCCCAGGGATAAAGTTAGATTATTACTAAATTTCAGCATTCAGAACTGAAAGCAGAATTGAGAGAACTGTTTGCCAATTACTGTGCATGGACAGAGTGTCCACTTATCTCGGTGGATGAGGTGCACTATAAAATCCACCACCAGGCCCTATATTTATCCTATCTGGCTGCAAGAGTTTTCCTGAGCATGTTTTGTGGTCTGTGGAGAAAAAGTGGAATGCACATAGGATCGTTCGGCCCACCTACAATTGTAACTGTATTTCAGATGTGTCTATTTTGCATGGCTCATTATAGAATGGTTTTTAAGGGGGTGTGAACTGGAATGCTGACTTTTGAATTTACTAGAGGCAAGTATGTGAAAAAATCCCACACCCTTCCTTGAACACAGACACTTTTATGGAACTAGGTATTCTTCCTCATTTTCATAAAAATTGTAATTAACAATGATGATTTTAAGACCAATAAAACCTTCTGAGAACAACACAAGGTAATAGTTCACATACCAAAATGGTATGTACAGATAGTTAAGTCTTAAATTTACATGGACTTTACTTGACTACTTTATGCTTTATATCTGAATATACTTGAAGGATATTTTCCTCTCTTCCTTTCCCTTCCCTTTTTCCTTCCTTTCCTTTCCCTTTTCCCATTTCCTTCTTTTTTCTTTCTCATTTTTTTTTCTCTATTTTCTCCCTTCTAATATATTTTTTTTAAATTGTGGCCCTTTTATTTTCTTTTTTTTGTAGCAAGCAACTTCACTGAAATGAGTGGAATATTTGTGTATATGTAGCAGAGAAAATCAGAACCTTCGCTGTGTAGAAAATATGTTATTTACAATCCTTCCTAGAAGCTTTGCATAATTTATCATTCTTGGTGGTTGAGATAATGTTAAAAAGTGTTTCCAATAAAAGACCTCACATAATTCAAATTACATGCAAGAAATAAATTTTTATTTATTTCATACTTGGCTATTTAATCATGTAATTGGCACACTTACAGTTTTTATAAGTGCTCCCCAGTAAAATTTGTATGGGTAAGTTTACTTTGGAACTTTCCATTATTTTATTGGTCATACAATTCTCCTACCCTGGCATTGAAACAATATCTGTAGTAAGCTTGAAAAGCTCTTTTAGATGATTAATGAAGTACAGATATTACCTTGAATCCGCTTTTAATTTTTTTTTTTTTTAATTTAAATTTTTTTTTAATTTTTATTTTTATTTTTTTTTTATTTTGCCAAGTCGTAGAAGTTACTTAGGAATTGACTGTTCAAAACCAATGTTCTGTAATACTATGTCTGGTAAGAAATTAAGTCAAGCAAGCCTCAAGCATGTTTAACAAGCAGTGGCTAGTGCCAGTAACTTGTGTGTACCTACGGGATAAATAGCAAATAATTGATACTTAACATGCAGGAGAAAAAAGAAAAGTTCATCTCAATTTTTCTTTTATTGTAATTTATCTTGGACACAGCCATTACCATTAAGTTTATTTTTTAATGATTCTCATAATTCTAAGATACCCTTTAGTAAAAATCCACAGAATTGTTTGTGGATTTAGGATTCATGGAATCATTAAGGTTAGAAGAGATATCTAAGATCATTGAGTTCAACTTGTGGAATATCTAAAAATGTTCTCTGCTGAAAGTATGCAAATAAGATGATACACCGTTAATCAGATAACTGCTGTCCCCAAGTAGCAAACTTCATAATTTTTGAAAAAGGCTATAGCTTGAGAGCTGAGCTATAGGTTGAAATTTTTATTTTAAAACAGACTGTCCATCAAAATTTATACTGCTACCAATAATTTGAGACTCTAACAAATTGTACAGTAACATGCATAGTCAGATATACCATACAATGTTTCCCACTAATAGAAAATGGATGTGAAAGGGAGGCAGTCAGGATCTTTTAATGTAGATCTTTACGTCAATTTTACATTGGTGTTGAAACCTACCAAAGGTGCTTAGGATGACAAAATATCTATATATATATATATTTTTTTTTAATTTGCAAAGTTGTTCTTTAGAGTAAATTATGTAATACTTATGGATGTATCTTATATGAATATATGCTTTATTTGACAAAAGATTTTTCTTATTCTGGGAGGTGAATTCACAGGCAATGGAGGTACATCTTTCCATATATGACATAATATTATTTATTTTTCTGATATTAAAAAAAAGACAGGTAAACATCTCTGCAAGAAGGGTTAACTTTAATTATATTTTTATCAATTTTGTTCCTGCTAAAAACATTATTGAAATGTTTTCTATCCTAAAAACTAATCTTGACCCCAGTTTAATTGCAGTTATATGATAAAGCTATTAAAAAAAACCAGTATTGTAAATCTATAGAGAATTTTGCTTGTTCCGATTAAAACTGAATAAAATAAATCCTGTTATTTCTAAAATAATATTTTAGTAAAAGTAAATCATGCCATTAACATTGTTTTGTCTTTCCTGAATTTTCCACTCTGATGACCCATAATATTAGTATAACACAATGCTAATATTACTAAGTCAACTAGGAATCAAATTTTATACTTAAAAATTACTGGTATTATATCTAATGCTCAGGTAAAACTTATGATAAAACAATCTGAAATTAAATACAGATTTTAAGGAAAATACAGCTTAATCAAGATGAAAAGATGAAGTGTTTGGGAGTATCATTTATCAGACGATGAGTTCCATCTTGCATCAGAGACTGTACATTTTGCTGTGACCTTCATTTGCTGTTTCTACCTCGTGCTAAAATTACCTTTGGGCTTTGGTAGAAAAATTTTGTAGTGTAAGTTTGGCACCAAATGAAAAAGACTGAGAAAAGGTGAAGGAACAATCAAGAGTCATTAATGATGAATGACTAGTGGCCCTGAATATATGGGTTTTCAACTGGGCTGTTGACTTTGACTGATATTGAGTATAAAAGTCAGGGGTTGAAGTGGAGCCTTTGATTTCCCCAGTGGAAACATTTCGGGATATTGCTTTCTAAACAAGGGATGGATCACTGTGACATGGAGGAAAAAGAGATCAAGATTCTGGAGAGCAATCGACTCTGATAATAATTTAGGGTTTTTTCTTGGTCCTTTAACTCTCCAGCACCATAAAAAGTGAAAGTTTGAGAGATTAGGAGATGCTTTTACAGGTCTGCTCTCATTGTCTCTCTATTAATTGCACACAAAGGCTTTTAGTAGAATTGAAATCTCTGGGAAAACATTCTGAGCTGTGGAAGGCTCAGGAGAGCTGTGAGATCCCTCTTGAGGTTTAAGATTGTTAAGAGTTTAGAGGACTTACACCTGCTGAGAAATGGGAGAGAAACTGACAAACTGACAAACTCTAAACGGAAGAAAACCAGGAGAGGAAGACAGTGATGCCATCAGCCTTAATCTTGTCTAATCAGGGCTTTGAGTTGTTCACATTTAGCCATGGAGGCTGCTCTCCTTTGCTTTTCTCAGAAAGGCTGATCCTTCATCAATGGGAAAGATTAAAAAGAAAGTCAGAAAAGTGGAGTGGCTATAGGATAGCATGACCTATATAATATATTTTTAATTGCATTATTATTTCTCTCTGCTTTTTTGCTATTTTGATGGAGGATTATGGATTTATGGTGTATAAATTTCATTTTAACTGAAACACCCATAATTTTTGCTTCAATTGGATTAGAAATCAATTATCGTATCCATAAATTGTGTTGTATTTTTTCCCATTACAAATTTTATCTTAACAATTCAAGAAAGTGTAAGTTGATTCTAAGGTAATATCTCAGAATGGATTTTTTCCTATGATTTTGTGTGTCTCATTCCATAGAATATAGAACCATAAATGAAATTAGCTGGGTGAGTTAGGACTATTTTTCATTAATGGTTTCAAATATGTTAAATGTGGAAAATATTTATGCTGAAAATATCAGAAACAGTCCTATCTTTTGATATGACTCTTCCAATCAAAATCCAAGGCAACGTGCAATGATAAAATCAGTATAATTTGCTCACTACTGCATCATTTAAATTCCTGGAGTGTTCTGTGCAGTCTATGAGACGTTCTAATGCAGATAGAACGCATCAACACACTGAAAAGACTGAAATTATGGCAGAATGAAAAAAAAGCAACTAAGTGAAGACAAAAGTGGAGCTCAGTCTTGGTATTCTCGATTATTTAGGGACTCTTCAAAATCTGTTTTCAATTCAGGATTTCAGTAAATCACGATTATGCAACTGGGCTGATGCTGTAGCTTAGTTAATTAGCAGATTTTTTCTTCTCTGTTTATCAGTTTGAATTCTCTTAATGTGTATAATTATAACTAAACCTCTTTCCTCAGAAAATACCCAGAAAATAAGATATCCAAATTGTTTGCTAAATAAAATAAAATAATAAAAAAAAAAACAAACAACTAAATATATGAAAGTTTATTTTGAGATGATTTAATCTCTTACTCAGATGGATTTGATACTTATGGTGATTTTATTTTACTATGCAAATTCAGAATTATTTAACCTATTATCTTGTTCAAAAAATCCCCCAAACATGTTGTTTCTGAAACCACTGAGTGCAAAAATGGGAGGAAATATAGTTATTGAAATAAATGTCAAAGCAAGTCTTACCTAACATGGAAACATTCTTAATGATGGTTTGCTAATCCTTTCCAATTCCCAGCAGGTATTTGAAAAATGTAAATAGCATGGTAATATAACAGTGATATTAATTTTGTGTGGAGTGGCACAGCATGAATCTTACTCCCCTCGTAAGTTCTAGGTATTCTTATAATCCATCAACCAATGCAGCATGAGAATTCTCCCAGGTTTATTTTCATACTAAACTATGTTTTTACCCAAACAACTTGCATTACACTGCTAGCAAGATGTCTTCTCTGCTTTTTCTCCTATTTTGTATGTTATATTTTCTGTATTTCTTTGAGAAAGAGAAATATCTATGTGTCTCAAAGAGGACAGAATTTAAATATCAGAGAAATAGCTTTTCAGTATAGCTGCTGACTAATTCTAATTTATTTTTAAAAAGTATTTCCCACAATTTATAGTATTTAATGACCAAATTTTTCATAAGATTTTTATGAATTCTTAAAAAACTCAGCTTACTGTAAGAAAATTCATGATCCTATGTTGGATAAAATAAATGAAAGTAGAAAGAAATCACTTCTTAAAGTACAGGTTTTATCAATGTATCATATAGAGAATACATACATGTAATCTGTTATGTTGATTTTTTAAAATATCCACTAATCTCTAAGACATCAGAAATTTTCTACCCTCCAATAACATAAAAGTAAAAAAATAAAAATATTATAGTGAATATCTCCTGAGTTATAAAGTATCCTTTTTCACATTTAAGTTCACATAAATTGTAGAAGGAAAATGTTCATATATTAAAGTCAAAGGTAGACTTGAGTCTTTCAGAGTATACCTGTCAGAAGCTAGCAGTATTTATTTTATTACATATAATAGAAATATTGCTTCTCCTTGATAAAAAGTCATAATAAAATAGTCCTGTAATTTGCACACTAATCTCTCTGTTTAACAGTGTTTCTCTATATACATCATCACTACTTGTCCATTTAGTTAAAAGTGAATCTCAAGCATGAAATGGCATTTAATTTTTCTCTTGCCCGATTTCCTGCACATTTACAGGACATCATAATTAAAGGATTCCTCATTAAAGAGACACTGAAATTTCAGAATGAAATCTACTTTAATAATTTCTTCAGTCTTTTGCTGTACCTGTAAGTCTGATGGTTTACAGTTTTGTCAAAAAGTATGTATTCATTTTATCTGAATGAGTAATTAGCACTGTTTCCACAGATGTTCAGAGTACTATATATTTATTATTTTTAAATTATAAATTAGTTTTTATTGGAAGGTATTTCTCCTCTGCCTGCTAACTGACCAAATTTTCTCACCAGTGTTTTCTTACATATTTTGTTATACATACATTATCATTTTTTTAATTGATAATTTAGTTTTAAAATATCTTTTTTTTTCTTCATATTCAGTCACTGAATATGATGATGTTTTGGCTTTTTTTTTTTTTTAATATCTTTCTCATAAGGTCTTTCTCTGCTATAAAACAGAAGATAAAACAAAGATGGAACAAAGATGGAAGTGTGTTTCAAAGTTTATGGTACAGATATTTTTGCATCTATTAACCTGAAAGACTGCTTTTGTAGCAGAATTCTTGGGAAAAAATAGCTATTGAGATTCAAAGAAGAGCTTAGGACATGAGTTAACAATTAAGAAGCATGGAAAGTATAGGGTCCAGTTCTTGAACTGTATTCTCTGATTTTCTGCTATTTATTAGCACAGAAGCACCCAAGACTTTGGAGAATGTTCCAAGTAGAAAGGTTTAATTACATAAAAGTTTATGATGGATTAAATAGAATAAGACAGAAATATCCAATTTTCAAGGACATTAAACAAAAAGGAGATTTATATTTAGGCAGCTTATTTAACATTTCTTAGACAGAACATTTCAGCTCTTTATTTATAGATTTATCCCTTCTTACCTTATTATTTTTGTGTACAAATTATACATAGCTTTAGGGATTAAGAGCTACTGGTGTAGTTTTTGGTGTAAAATAAACACAGGAAAATAAATTTGTGAAGCAGATTTACAAGAGCTCTATTTTAAGATATACATAAATTGAGAGTTGTTTCACATGTTTATGTTTTTATTTGTATAACGAGAATTGCTTTCACCTATCTAATAAATATTAAAACTTAACTGGCCAAAATGTGCGAATACAAAATAAGTAACATATTTTAATTCTGATTTTAGTGCTTAATAAAAACTTTAGTTTTCAAACTCTACTTGTTCTGACTGATGTAAAGAAGAAGGGATTACAGAAACATGATCATTACTTCAAGATACTGCTATAGAGGTAAAATGCATTTGCCATTAGAAATATATGGGGAATGAAATCGATAAAAAATGCAGCTCTTCAGAGATCAAGCTTTTGCACAACATGCAAACAATGCTCTGAAAAAAGACAATGAAATAATATAACCACAAGAATAACAAGATCCGTGATGCAATAAAACATGAATCCAAGAGGGATATAGTCATGGAAACTAAAAATTCATTTACTGTGATTATTGTTTATAAATTCTTTACCTTCTTCATTATTTTGCATCAATACTTATGGTAAGGGTGGTACCACAGGGATGATTTAGAGTATAAATTAGTAATTTTTTTGTATTCATTTCATCAGTAGCTCAGTTGGTCACCTGTGTGCACAGAAGAAATGCCTCGTGTATATAATTTTTTAATTTTTTTTTCAGATCAAACTTTGTAATTGTGTCCACACATGTAGAATTTCAAATGCAACTTGAATACAAAGACAAAAAATATAAAGCAATGAGACTTCTACATACAGAATTTCAAGGTGTACAATGATGTTCTTACAAACGATAACTAATTCATGGGTTAGATAAATAATATAGGATCCTTCAAAAAGTCCTTAGATGTATTCTTTCAAGCTCAGTATTAGATATTTTTTATCAAAAACTGTGTTATCTAGTAGATAAAGAATAATTTGCCGTGTCATTTTGTTACTAAGAAAAATTCAGTTTGGAGGGTTGTCAATCATACCTTTTAAAATTTGATTGAAATGTTATTTTGAAAAAAAAAAGGAATCTTTTTAGAACACTTTAATATGAAATAAACTCAATTCTTCCTTAATTTGCAAGAAAAGGTGATTGCTTGATTTTGCATACTTTTCATAAACATGTACATAATGCATAAAACATAAGGATGATTAAACCTGATAATTTTACACTCAGAGAGATATATCACAATTTTATGTTTCAATATGGAAAAGGGCTACTTACAATATTTTGAAGTTTTAAAGTGTCTGGACTATTTTCTAGAGGTTAGATTCTGCAGTGTAACTGTCTGAAGATGGTGGAAGAAAACAAAGTGAATCTCTTCTCAACTATGTCTCCATCTAAATATGGAAAAGCTAAATATAAGTAGGAAGAAGAATGGAGCAAGCAGTATTTTGACTTTTCACACCTTCTTTAAAAGAATTTCAGGCAGCTTTCATTAACCTGCACGCCTACTTTAAGGCATAGATGCACTGTGTTTTGTTTGCACCTCATAAGGTGTGGGTTTGGGCACCACAAAATGGAAAAGACACTGAGCTATCAGAGAGCATCAAAAGGAGGGCCACGAGGATGGTGAAGGATCTGGAAGGGAAGACTTATGAGGAGCAGCTGATTCTGTTCATCCTGGAGAAGAGAAGACTCTGGGGAGAATTCATTGCAGTCTGCAAAATTCTCACAGAGGGGCAGGGACTGCTTTCTTTGGTGACCAGTGACAGGACTCAAGGAAATGGCATGAATCTGAGTCAGAGGAGGTTTAGGTAGGATATCAGGAGAAAGTTCTTCATCCAGAGGATGGCTGGGCACTGGAACAGGTTCCCCAGGGAAGTGGTCACAACATCAAGCCTGACAGAGTTGAAGAAGTGTTTGGACAATATTTTTAGGCACAAGCTGTGACTGACTCTTGGGATGTCCTGCCCAGGACTAGGAATTGGACTTGGCACACCTGATGGGTTCTTTCCAACTCAGCATATTTTATGATTCTATGTTTCTATAGTTCCCCCTTCCTCCTTCTTCCCCTCCACTTTATATATATATATACTGAGCATGATGCCATACGGTCTGAAATATCCCTTTGGTCAGTTTGGGTCACCTGTCCCAGCTGTGTCTCCTGCCAAACCTCCCCCAACTTCCTTGCTAGAGCGGCCATATAAAAAGCAGAAAGGATTCTCATTCTGTGTAAGCCCTGCTCAACAATAACAAAAATCCTGTGCTGTCACAAATCCAAACACATGGCCCCATAGTAGCCACTGTGAATCAGCCAAAACCAACAGGCAGGGAGAAAGCTGGAAAATATTGTCTTAAACTGTTGATGCTTCCTTGATACACTCATAGTTTTTGGACTGGGGCATTTTGTTCTATTCTCAGCTGATAGTATTACTATCAGCACATCATTATCCATCCACTAGGCTTGCCCATTTGCTGATGTTTGTTCAACATCCTTTGCCCACACCTCAAAAACTTGACAGCCTTTGCATGCAATAGGGGCCTGGTTACATGCAAAATAATATCCTGGACTTTTGTGTACAGCTGTGCTAGGTATCCCTGTGATTCCTGAGCTACCAGTAAGTGGAAGAAATGCTCTTCATCTGCCACCACTTGAACACCTTTCGCATCCATCCTAACTATCCATAGATACTTCTCTACAGTTCCAGGACATGCAGCATATGAGAATATGCTGGGAGATGCTTCCTTCTGCCCCTGTCAGGGCTTTAATTTGGAGATAGGATGTTGTTTTGGAGAGGGTGGCCAGCGGGACATTCCACTTTCATTCTGAGTTGGGGCAAATATTGTTGTTATCAGGTTCTATGAAAACACCCTGCTGTCTTCTTTTAGACCACTTGATATTTAGACCAGTTCTTTGAGTTTCTTCTGCTATTTTCTTCGCTTTCCTAATTTTCTTGTAGTCCCCTTCCTGAAAACAGGTATAAACTTCCTCAATTAAGTTTGACTACTTTCTTCTGCTACAATCCTAAAGTTAATTTTCTTCTGTTTATTACATTATTATTCCACTAATATCTCTTGTATTGAATCTTGGGTGTTATTACCAGAATCCAGATCAGAATGGCATCTTTGCCTGTGTGTTCCAAGTCTTAGAAAGCAGCCTCTCTGCATCTCTTGTTGGCTAGGCATTAGTCCAGCCCATGTGTGGCTACCTAGAACTCTTACTGCTACTAACTTTGAAGCTTCTCTAATATTACTTAGTATTTCCTGAGTATAATAGTCATCCTACTTAGGGTGTTGATAGCTCAACCCTAATATTCTTTTTTATGAATGCCACCCACAAAGACTTTGAAGAGCTTCTTTTTTCCTGTAATATCCTTCATATACAGTACTATTCCCTACTTTGTAACCTCTGTTGCATCACTCCTGTAAAGTTGACAGCCTGATACTGTAACACAATGATTATCTTCCTTTTAGCTGGTTTAAGAGATACCTGTTTTCTCAGGTATTTTTACAGATGTCAAGCACTGTGATTACCTATCTTATTTTTTAGGCTTTGGGACTTCAGTGAAAAGGACTCATATGACTTCTCTCTGTTCTGCCACTTAATATTGTTCATGCTAGTCGACAGCATTGCAGTCTAATTTTGCCTGTATTATTTATTGTTATTGTGCTGTTTATTTCCCTCCTGACCTTTTCAGATTTGTATTGAATATTGTTCTTTTACTATCCTTCAACCCATACACCTTGTTCCCTTAACTAAGGGCACTACTATTTTTCTACTGCAGCTGTCCCTACTTAAGTTTATAGATATAATTTGTAAATGCATTTGAAATAGTAAAATGTACGTAGTACACTTGATTTATCCCTATTGTAGGATTTTTCAGAAAAAAACTTAGCTCAGAAAGGCAATATTATGATCTGTATTATTTTTACATTGAACTGTTCTATTTGATTGCATACTGTGGTATGAAAGTGCAGTGGGTTATAAAACAATTACAATACAATTGGAAATTTGAACCAATAAAAGAATAAATATATTCTTTTCCTCTGCACTCACTATGCACACACACACACACCTTGGGCATACATTCTCACAATAACAATGGTAATAAAACCAATTAATTGGAAGAAAAAAAAGTCAACCTGTTTTGTTTTTTTTTTTCTTTCCCCCCACAAAATTGTGGGGTTATTAACATTCAGTCAACTTAATACCATGACTGGCTAAAGCTTCTTTTTAATGACAACAATAATACTACAAGTCTGCTGATAAAAATTAAATTAGAAGTTAAAGTCTCTGTAAAAAATAAGCATAAGAAGCATATATTTTCAAGCTGATACGCCATGTGTTGTTCAAAATTTTAACATCTTATTGCAGGGAATAGCTAACAAATTGTTATTATTGTCTTCATAGTGTTGCATGGGAAAACTCTTTAACTGACTAGAAACTTTCAGTAGTGAATGAGCATGCATAAAATAAAGCTAAACAAAATAGGTAAAGACTCTTCAATGCATGGAAATATAAATGTTTTGATATACTGTATATATACATAAGTGCAATGACAGAAGAATGCATTATTCTGTCAGAATAGGTCATTAAAAACATGATTTCAGAGTTCCACCATAATAAAAAAAAAATTAAAAATTACTTTTGAATTAAACAAAATGCCTGTAACTTATAAACAGATCCCCCCTCTCCATTAAGTGAATCTTTTCCATCTAATAATAATTGACTCCAAAAAAGTAAGTTTCATAAGAAAAAAATGTCTTTGTGAGAAATAAATTTTATTACACTGGAATATTTTCTAACTCTTTCAGTTGGCCACAGCCCTTGTAGGGGAAATTGTGAAAGCAATTATTCACAATAAGACTCTTTTTCAATATAAGGATTGTTACAACCTTTTGTTGGAGATGATACCTTATCTACAGGAGCATTTTTAGTGTTGTATTTTAACAACTTATACAGTTATATTGTAATACTGAAATAAATATCTTGTACAATTTTTTTTTAAAATTTTTTAAAAAAATACTTTGAGTACTTGCTTACTAACAAAAATGTATATAAGATGCAAAATGTCACCTAGCTTTTTGTAATATCTCAGCAGCAAATATAAGTGCAAATCCTCTTGTCAAATAATAAGAGAAGCTCAGGGTCCTATGCTGAAAAGGAAGAAAACTTACTCTAAGTAACTACATATATCTAGAAAATTACTCCAGAAATGAGAGTGTAATAGGTATTCCACACACAGTCTGGTAAGGTTTGAATCAAATTAATATTAAACAATTTATTTTACTTCCAAAGGTGATGTTTCTGAAGTTGATTTTCCCTGCTTTCCTAGAAATGTCAGTTAAGTTATATTCCCACCAAGTTCAGCATGCTTAATGAATTCCTTGGGGAAGCCAGAATATCTGTAGCACAATTAACTTCCCATTCTTATGCAAATGAGGAGTTTCAGTGTCCCTGATGGAAGTCTGCTTTTGGCTACAGTTAGCAAGTGTATGCCATTAAATGACACATGGAGCCTTGAGCTGAAATTTAGACTTCACTAATTTGTGCTGTGACATGTGCAAAGTTGCTTTAGAGGAATGTGAAACACAATTTTTAAAATGTACCTGATGAAATGAGAATTATCACCCCTGGCTAGACTGTAGTCAGCAGTATGATTACTTTTGTTTTTTCTTGGTCTTAACAGAATAAGCTCACTGATACTCTCTTCACTCTTTTTATATTCCTTATAGTATTTTTGGTTGCATTTCTTTATTAAAATTATCCAGTTGAGATTATTGATTTAAGATGGAAAGGCTGCAATAGAGTGAGATCATATGTTAAATTGTATGTATGCATTTGTGTTCATGTAATTAAAGTTAATACTGAAAATTTAATACTGGAAAGAGAAATAAACTCCAAGTCAGGTAGATAGATTTCATGTAGCTTGTAAAGGAAAATAAAATCACATATATAAATTTAATCACCTGAGTGAGATAGAACTGTGAGAAAACAATATCCAAAATGAAAAGAGAATGTTACTGAATGATTCAAGCTTTATTGTTTCTAGGAAAGTCATTTGAGATCTCCGGATGAAAGACAGAGATAAATGCAAAGTATTATTTTCTCAGAGAAAAAAAATATATGTCAGTTCTAAAACATTGAAATACAATCAGATTCAAGCTGTAATCCTGATATGGGATCTGGCTCAGTATTTTGCATCTAATTTTTAGCTACCTAGGAGGATTCCTAAATCCAAGTTGGGTTCCAGCTTCCTATTTTCATCAAATTTGTCAATTGAGAAAATAAGGGAAAAGCAGAAACAAAATATAGAGAGGCATAGAGCTTAAAAGGAAAAGAAAACAAAAAAAAACCCCAAAAAAAACCTCATGGAGACAATATCAAACCTTGTTAGTTACATTCAAGGACAATGCATGCACTACAAGCACCTCTTCCAGGATGCTCAGCATGGACTTTGCAAGCAGGAAGACTGTAAACAAGGGGAGACTCTTACTGGAATTAATAAAGTTGTATAGACTGTGAAGGGATGTGCAGAGGAAGGGAAATAAGAAAGGAACAATTGGTGGGCTGAGACAAAGTGGTATAAACGGGTCTGGTCATGTATAAAATGGAACCAGTCCATACATATCTGTCTGAGCCTTATGCTTGCTCATGGCAGTGAGTTCTAAATTCCTATACCTTATTAAATTTGAGTTCTCTAGATATGTGCTGTTGAAGGCAGCACCTTGTCTGTGGCCCACTGTGTAGCCACAGCTGTAACTGTGATAATGTGCTCTTAGTGTGTCTCTGAGTCTCTGGGATACATGTTCAGCTTCACTAGTGCTTGAACTGGTAAAACTGGAAGCAGCATCCCTCAGCCTGGACAGAGATCCCAACAGGGACCATTGGCTACTGTGCCCCATTCCAGTACCAGACAGGAGAGCTCTGGGTCAAGGAGACTGGAGGAGTTATCACTCTAATCATACACAAAATGTCAAAATGTCATCTAAGTTATCCTTTGCTGCTTAACTTTAACAATACAATTCAAATAGGAGTCTCTCTAGTTATCTCCAGCCAATTTAAGTATTTCCACTTTCATGAGAAAACATTTTCAGGGCATTTCTTGTTCCATTTCTCTGCAAACACTCCAGCTCAGAAGTTTTTCCCTCTGAAGATTTTATGATTCTCACAATAAGCTCTCTTCTGAATAAATTTGCACATTAGACCTGCTCAGATAACTGTGAGGGAAAAGGAAATCATTCCCGATTTTACATAATGCTTGCTATAGAGAACGGAATAGTTGCTTAAGAAGGGAAAAGCACACATAGAAACAATACTTCAGTTTGACAAATCACAAATCCTACTGTGTGAGGAGAATGTTCTAACCCATACTTTCTAAATGAGATTTAAATCTGATTCTTTTTCAACCCTTCTGAGAAATATAAGCTACTGCAAATTAATAATATGGAGATTTATTAAGCCAGTCAGAAGCAACAGGCATGTCTCTTTAACCCAGAAATACCAAAGTTTTCCTAGCAATGAAAATGATTGTGATCATTTCTCCCTATGTAAAAAAAGAATGTGCCTGTCTCTATTTTCTAAACCAGACTCTATTTCTTTAAAAAAATTCACAGACCACCAAATGAAGGCATGTAAAGATCCTGTGTGCAGGAGCATTTTTCTGACTGTGAGAATACAGAGAATCTCCTCATATTTTTAAGTATATTTTTGTTTCCCTTTGGTGAAAATACTAGAGATCAAAGTTTAAATAGTATATATCTTCTCTACACGTTTAGATCAGCATCTTGTGAACACAGTCAGCATTATACTGTTAAGGCCATTGCTTTCTGTTGAACAGAAATCAAGAAGCAATTGACCTAAAAAAACTCAAAACCCTGAGAAATTGTATCTGTGCATTAAGTTCCAGTGAAAAACATTTTTTATCCTTCTCTGTCTCTGTTTAATGTTTCTTGATCTGTCAGATCAAGCGAGGAGAAAGGAAAGAAAAACATACACCACTACAGGAAGAGTAATACTGTAAATATATCTTAAGAGGTAGAGAAGAAATTATTCTTACTTAATGGGATTAATGATGTCAAGGACAGATGGCAGGAAAAAGCCCCAACCAACCTTTATATGCTCCACTGCTAGACAAGACAACATGCGCAAAACCTAGAGAATTTTCTGGATTCTATTCTAATATTTAAATACACATATGTTCATCATAAATGTACATGTACACATACACAGTGGCTGCATCTAATTCTGAAAGTTAAAGACTTGGACTGTTAAGTTCCATTTCTCTAAAAACAATGTGGCAATGGGTTTTTCTGCAAGACTTAAGAACTTTCCGGAACCCCACAGAAACAACTACTAAACCAAAGCTACACTTCCTCTAACTTGTTCTACTTTTGTCTTCATGCTTACATTTTTTGCTCTCTAAGAATGTCATGGCATGGGGACAATATGGAATCAAACATCTTAGCCTGGAAATGGCTTAAAACCTACACTTCCAGGGTTTTTTACATATAATTTTTTTTCTGGTAAAGATTTATTCCCTGGACAGACATCATCAGGGGCACCACTACTAGGTATATCTGATTCCCATTCTTTTTTTTTCACTAGGAGAGTTATTAATATAAATTAATATATACAAAAAGTGTGCTCTAGATTGATATTTTTTCTCTCAGAAGAAATGTAGCTGGAATGAGACATAGCATGGTAGAACCACTACTCATGAGAGCTTTAATTATGGATGATTTTGAGAGCATAGAGTAACACTGTTATTTTCTGGTTTGAGTTGTAGTTTTTAATATGAAGTGATCTAACAAAAAGAGATGATGTTTCAGGCTTTTATCCTCTGTTTTTATGATTTCAGGGTACCCTGTAATCTGCAGGAAAAACTACTGGAAACAGATAAAAACAAGTATTAATCTTATTCATCTTCTTTCTTGAGTGTGACTCTTGTTTATATGTAATATAAGTGCAGCTATTTGAATACTTAATAATAAATTACTGCTGTTAATAATAAATAGCTGTTGAAGCTATCCAATTTCATCTTCTACTTTCTTCACACAGTTTTGTGTAAAGTAAAATTCTCTAGCCTTGTAATGTTTTGAATCCTTTGAATATTTTGTCCCTTCCATTGGTCTGAAAACAACCTTGTTTTAATAGATAAACATATGTTGTTGAGATAGAGCAAAGGAGAAATTCAGCGGGAAAGAAAGGGCCAGCATGGAGGTATATATAGTAGTGGAACAATGAAGACATTTAATGATCATATATTTTCCATGTACTGTTCCTTGAAGTATTTATGTTGTTATTGGATGTTGTGTGCATGATAGAGAATGAGATTAAAACAACAACAAATGAAAAACAACAACAACAACAAAACACCTCTATCTTCTGCTTAAATTAATGAGAAAAAATAGCTTGGAAAAAATAGTGTCACATGACAAAAACTGAGCACTGAATGATGTTATTGTTGTTATTGATATTAATATTGATATTGATATTAATACATTTGAAGAAGCCCTTCTTCTTACCTTTGCCACCCCTTAGCCAGATTTAATTCCAAATGGGCCTTGGCCTTCCATGTTGGAAAAGTGAGACTGTGCTTAGAATAATACTTTAGTTTCTGCTTCAGGCTATGTGTCAGAAAGCATGAAATCTTCCTAGTGGCAAAAGAAATCATCAAGAAAAACAATGATTCTAACCCTGAAATTACAGTTCTCCTGAGACAAGATATAGCATGGCTTGGGGCACTGCTCTGAAGGCAGCACTATTTTTTTTATCAGTCACACTAATGAAGAAAGCAAGTACAAGTCTGCACCTAATTTGCTTTGTTGGTAGAAGCCTAAATTACTACTCCAGGCTCTAATCAGAGATCTTGTGAAGGATGCAGAGCCTGGCTATGGGTACTTAGTAGTAATATAGATTCTACGCTTTTGAGATAGTTTTTCCACTTGACAAGATTAGAATGAAGAGTGATAATAAGGACAGGGTTGTGGAGAAGGGTGACCTGTATTTCCACAATAATGTGGTAGTCAGCTGGAAATTAATGTAAGAGTCGAAGCCAATAAAAAGTTTGCTGGATATTTTTTTTATTATTACTTTTTAGTATAAAGAGGGGTTATTTCCTCAATAGCAACATTTAGACTCAAATTTCACCTAAACTTTAATAAGGAGCTGAAGACAGAATATCATGCAGATTGCTATTATTGTAGAGAAAAACATTTATAGTTCTTACAGTTATGCCTAACATGAACTAAGTCTCAATAATTTAAGGATGATGTCACTAACACACAGCTAGCTCTCAAATTTAAAAATGTAGTTAAAAGTTAATTGCACGAATCCACAGTAAAGTGATTCTTTCAGTGTCCTAGGTTGTTCTTAGGTGAGATGTTTACCTGGCAGCCTTTTAAGTAATCTTTGAGGAAGTCTACAGTAGGTGAAAAATTTATAACTTTCCATTATTTAAAAATAAATTGTTGTGACACAAGAATATGAATAATGAATATATTTAAAAGAGTAAGCAATCTCCCACTGTAAACCAGAATTAATATCTCCTCTACTGTATCACAGAAATAAAAAAATAACCTAAGTTCCTTCTGCCATTCCAAGCAATGTGATTCACCACTTATAAATATTTTAGGGGAAATTTACCTTCCTCCCAAAGCTTTTAAATTTATTTATTTATTTATTTGTTTACTATTTTGGTTCCTAGTTATATTTCTCAAGAGTTTCTGCCACAAACAAAGCAAACAAAAAAGATACATAAAAGACAGTTGTGACTGGAGCTGTAGAAAAAAACAAAAACTTGTGTCATGAAGGGCCTACATTTCTCAATTTCTTTTGTGTGAGGTGTAGCAGCAACTATATTTATATATATTGGGACTATTTTGTTAGCATGTATTGTCATCAACAGGATTAGGTACTTCATTAAGCATGGAAATGAATTATGACAGACTTTTATTTAATTTGGTAAGATGAAGAACTAGAAATACTGGAAAGTATTCGAGTTTTTTGGTTTTGTGTGTTCTGTGGTTTAGTGTTGTTGGTTTTATGTGTGGTTTTTTCCCTGTTTTTCTTCTTATGGGGATATATGAAAGGGAAGGAAAGTGATATATTTAATTATATTATTTGTTGCACTGGTAAAAATTCAATATAAGGTGTTTGGCTATAATACCTATATATAAAATTCAGAGTTTCTTCAATGTATTTTGTGTTCCATACCTATATTAATTGACAGAGGTAAACTTTTGATGTCCAGCATCATCAAGGGTAGTCAACATAATCTTTTTAGTCAGCTAGAACACCGGAAACATCATGAAAATGCTTCTTCCATGTTAATATGGATTAACTAGAGTGGATAAGCAATGTTCTAAACATCTAAAAAATGGTCATAATATTGTCTATTTCTCTGACATTGTTTATTTCTGCAACTTTGACTTTCACCTTATTTTAGGTGAATAGAAAAAGTAAAAGGAAAGTTAATCTGTATTTACTGGTAATTTCCACAGGATCTACCATCACTAAAATAAACACTATCCATATTAGGAGAAAAGAAATGAAAAGAAAAGAAAAAAAAAGAAAAGAAAAGAAAAGAAAAGAAAAGAAAAGAAAAGAAAAGAAAAAGAAAAAGAAAAAGAAAAAGAAAAAGAAAAAGAAAAAGAAAAAGAAAAAGAAAAAAGAAAAAGAAAAAGAAAAAGAAAAAGAAAAGAAAAAGAAAAAGAAAAAGAAAAGAAAAAGAAAAAGAAAAAGAAAAAGAAAAAGAAAAAGAAAAGAAAGAGAGAGAAACAGGCAGAGAAAGAAAGAGAGAAAGAGAGAAAGAGAGAAAGAGAGAAAGAGAGAAAGAAAGAAAGAAAGAAAGCGAGAAAGCGAGAAAGCAAGCAAGCAAGCAAGCAAGCAAGAAAGAAAGAAAGAAAGAAGAATTATTTTATTTCAAAAATTTTTTGGAATTATTTAATCTTTTGTCCGATAAAGATATACAACACTGTTCATTCTAAGATGGCTGATATAGTTATGATTCTCATTAGGGTCCAAAAATAGAAAAGAAAGAAATTATTGGAATTTGAATCGCGTATCATGTGGTTTTTTTTGACTAGATTATCTCTCAATAGTTACACATAACATAAAACACCACCATTCTCTCCATATATTGTGAGATAAATAGATCCAACCTGTATCTCAAGAAGTGTTTAAACTCATTTAGAGTCATGTTTATTTTACAATTTTTCCAGGTCTTAACTTCAACTGCCTATGTACTCTGAAAAATATGTGCTCAACGCAAAGAGTGCCTCCTTCCTGACAAGTGGTCTATAAACATGGGGTAGATAGACAAACATTTGAGTTCAATTTAGATCCTCTAAGGCAATTCCACCAATGTGTTGTGTGAATTAAATGTGTGCTGTACAAACTATTTGGCTTCAGAGACACTGAGCCTCTGGCCTTCGCCTTCCAAGACTAAAGCGCTGAATAGCCAGAAAGACTTGACTCTTCAACTGTACCATGAATCTGTGTATTGTTGTAGAACTGTATGAAAATGAAGCAAGAATAATAAATAAACCAAATACTTCTATCTCAATGATTTTCTCATTGATGAGAAAGGAAACAGATGAAAGGAAACAGAAATGGAATCAAAAGCAGTAAAAGGTTTAAATTATAGGAATTAGGTTATTCTGGGAACAAAAATGAAATTGATCTATAAGGAAATATACTGTTTGCAGATGAATTCTATTCTCAGTTCTTTGTGAAAATAAGAAAGAAATTATTTTCATCTCTATCTCTTATTCACAGTAAATGTTGCATAAATTCATTCTAGTATCTTGGAAAAAATAAAAAAACCTCAAAATTCCATCTGCCATTTTCTGTTTATCTTCGTATGCAGTAGACCAGTAGACCAGCAGTAGCTGCTCCTTATTTCCATAGAAAAGCACAGAGGGAAATAGCTCACATGCCAGAAATAAAGGAGTTTAGGATGAGCACATACTTGGACTCATTAGCAAGTGATATTCTCAAATGCTGTGGTACTTTCTATTCCCAAGGTTTTTCCTTGGATTTTTTGGTTCTGGAAAAGAAATGCCTTCCTATGTGGTAGCTTCAAAAAGGAGATCTTGAATTATCTCACATTTATAGATAACAGAGGGAGGACAGCATAGAGAAGATCAACTTCTCTTGACATTAAAAAGATTGATGAGACTAACACAAGAGTTTTTGTCTACTTCCATCAGATGATAAACATGTAATCTTAAAGCTCGATCAATAAAGCCCATCTTTCATTCAAGAGCAAAGATTGTGGCTCAGATTTATACTTTTAGAGCATGTCTTAATTAGTTTATCATCAGCTAACTTTTGTGTAATGCAATATAAATAAAGAAGGGCAAAGGGTAGAAACAGCCATTCAGGGCAGTTGAAAGTAGTAAAAAGACTTAGGAAGAAATTAAAACATGCAAAATGTTAGAAATAGAAACCTATACAAATTTCAATATGTGTAGAAAAAGTAGACTGGGTTTCATCAGGTTACAGGTACAATATACTGCATTATGTCAAATAAAATTGACATCATCTTGTGAAAAACACACAAGCCTTTTTAAAAAAGAAAATTAGAGCAATTCAGGATTATTACACACCTAGAACTGTTATGTTGGAAGAAATTTCTACTGAAAGTACAAGGTCTATAAAGATTTGATGTCATTGGTTAGTACAACTGATAATGAGTTATCAAAGGAAACTGAAAAGACTAGGAGGCTGCAAGACATATCTTTGAAATCCAAAGAAATATATTCTTTTTATGCTTAACTCTTAATGTCAGTGGGAGTTATGTGCACGAGTAGAAAGAAAAGACATCTCTGTATGCCAACAATCATTTTCAGATGAGAAACAATAAAAAAAGGGAAAAGAATGAAAACTAGATTATTTAAATTTTAGAGAGCACTTCAAAAAGGATTGTACAAACCATGAATTCAGAATGTCTGTGCAATCCTGATCAACATAAACAGAGACGACAGTAATTCCCTGTGCATTGACAGAAATCTAATCATTACTGTTACCAAAATACACTTGTTTCCATTCAAACAATAATGCCATTAAATGCATACAATACAGTTTAGAAACTGTACAACATTTTCTCTTAACCCTTCTCTATCCAGAAGAGAAATCTACACTTCTTCAAGTGGTTTCTTGAGTAGTAATTGTTCGGTTTTAAATCGTGTTCTCAGGATCATAAGAATCTAAGTTGTTAGATCCAAAGTCTGTAAGTGTTTAATTATATTTCTGTCACTAAAGAAGATAACAAACCCAAGCAAAGAGGTAAAGAGATAAAGATTCTTATTCAGTTAAATTAGGGAGATATAATTTAACTCTAAATTTGACCAACCATTTGAAAGTTTAAAATAAATCTTTATATTTTTAGAAAGCTTATAAACATTTGCTATTGCTGGATTCTAGTTCTTTTATCTTGACCTTTTTTACATTTTTTTTTTTTTAATCTTCTGTTTGTTTTTTTAGCACTGTGTAGAGATTTAGTTTGCTGTTGTATGTCATCAAGGTTTAATGTGTTATTCCCTCTTTAAGATTAAAAACAGATAGTTTTGCTTATAAGAGAGAAGGACAGGCTACAGAAAACACACAAACAATAATTTTCATTGCAAAATATTCTTTAGAGACCTCTGTATAATGTTGTATGGGAAAGGATATAAGAGAAAATAGATGCTTTGAAGATAATGCAACATGATTTGGGAAATATTTCTATTCTAGGAATAGAAGCAGAAAATTTTTGTTAGTGCACTTTTAGATGAGTTGAAAGATGCTTTCAGATTGAATAATATAATTTTCTTCTTCTGAGTAATGGCTTCTCTATCACACCATGAAAGAGTGAGGCTTCTTTGCCATAAAAACCAATAGAAAGGCTCTCTCATGCAGAATATTCAGAAGACCTTTTTACTCAGCCAGTAACAAATGATTACTGGGCTTTTTAAAATAATAACAGTCCCTGGACATCTTAGCCTCTTTCCAAGTCTGCTGCAATGCCTATTGCTTACATTAATTTCTTTTAGGAAAACACTTCCTCAGCCATTTTATTTCCTGCCTTACTTTCCACTAATTTTCTGAGCTGTCCAGAAAGT
Organism: Luscinia megarhynchos; assembly: GCA_034336665.1. NCBI lineage: Eukaryota > Metazoa > Chordata > Aves > Passeriformes > Muscicapidae > Luscinia > Luscinia megarhynchos. Next base: position 53,702,772 of record JAPFBE010000003.1, on the reverse strand, counting down.
GTGAGTGTTGCCTCATTTTGGATCTTCGAACTGATACGAAAATAAGTGTGAAGTCTATTTTTTTAAAGGGCAATAATTTTGGAACTCATTTTAATGTATTTTAAAAATTTCTTCCTTTTTCCCCCTCTCTTGTTATAAGACAAGAAATTATTACTGTGGTTCAATGCTGGAAACTCTTTAGCCCTATGAAATTCCAAAATGGGCATATTGAACAATGATGTGATAAACGCAAAGAGATTATTGGTTATTATATTCCAGAACTAAAATTACTCATCAGATTTGTTGTCATATTGTTCAAAAATATAAACACAAGTGGTAATTGGAAAAAAAAATCAACCCTCCTCCTAATAAATGTTATAAACTTTTGCCAATAATATCAAGGAAACTGGTGGTAATTAAAAAAAAATTATACCATAAAAATATTGCAACAAAGACATTGTAGATGAATGGAAGTCAGACTTTGTCCATAACATCTGAAGGACCATGATACATACTTTATATTTTGTTCTTTGATCAAATAACAAACAGAGATGCATTACACATAAAGTAAAATAATATTTAATATTGTAGTTCCCTTCAATCTTTCCTTCCAGTTAAAATTTTCTGTAAAATTGCTTTCATCAAGCAATAAATAGAGATCAATGCGAAAACTTATAGAAGCTAAAGTTCCTGGTAATTGAGATTTCATGCCTAGGACACATGAAAGGGTGAGGTTGACAGTATGTTTCATAAACTATTCTGGAAAACAAACCATAATATGGAGATGCATCTTTCATCTTGAACTATGCAAAATAATGGATACAGGAAATGAAAATTTTTCATAAGAACATAATTTATATCCTGATTTTTAGTTGAGTTTTTATTTGCTTGTTTGTTTGCTTGTTTTTCAAGTGCAAAACTGTCCTTCAATGACATTTAACTGAAATAGATTTTAATCTAGAGCATGCCTATACAAAATCTGTATTGGCCAATATTTTTCTTTTTGTAAATTTCAGACCTGCAACTTCTTACTCATATTAATTTATGACTTTTCAATTATCTTACTTTTGAACTGATTTGATTTATATGAAGTTTGATGGCACTCATTGCACTGGGGAATACTTTGTTTGCAAACAGTAAATATAATTCTGACGAAAATGAAATTTCAAGGTAAATAAATATCTCCTATGGATCATTACAGACATTATTAAAATTATGTGCCAAAGTGATAAATAGCATTACAAGCTAATTTTATTTTAAGGAAAAAAAAAGCTAATTTTTTAAGTGTGCCAACAAACAGAAGAAAAAAAATAAGTCAGAAATTTATTTCACCATTCTGTGTAAAACCACCAAACTTGAATATTAAAGAAAAAGTCTGAAAAAAAAAAGAAAAAGAAAAAGTAAGCTAAGGCATTTTGAACAGTTGGATTAATATGGAAATCTCCAAGCATGGAGGATCTTTCTGTAACAAATAGATTTTTGTTTTGCAAGCTGCTTTTACATATAAAAGTATTATAGCAAATAGGAACTATTTCAAGCACTTTATCCTCTCTATATGTATGATCCCTAAGAAAATTCTCCTGGACACAGATTTTTCTTTATCAAGAAAGTATTTTATTATCTTTTCTGGGAAAAAAAAAGTATTGAGAGCTGTTCCCTATTAGGTTATGAAGATTATTCAAAAGCTAGTTGAATGTTCTTTTATCTGTATTCTGTTCCTTATCAATGTGAAGAACCATAAATGGACCATATACATTTTAACTGAAAGCAGTGGGAAGTATATTATCCTATCTTACATTTCCCTGTTATGACTTAGAGCTCAAAATTATGTTGCAAAGAAATGTAAAAGGATTTTCCTGGCAAAGAAAGCACAGTAAGGAAAAACAGAGGAAAAGAGCTGAAGAAATCATACTGTTGAGAGCTCTTCACTAAGGAATTCTAGAAGAGACACTGGTACCTTTTTCCCATTGTCACTTTACTCCTAATTCAAGATCACCTTTTATAAAATGTTTGGGGTTTTGTACAGTCAGCTAAGCTCTGCTTCACACAGTGAGTTTGATAACAATTGATAACAAACCTAAGAGCTCAGGATGATCTATAGCAGTATTAGCATAAGGGCTTAAATCTGGTTTCCAGTGATGGTAATAATATAGGCCACTGGGTGCAAAAATGTATTGCTTCTTAGCTATTTGTATCAGTGTGTTAATATTTAAAGTTAAAGCAAGCTAATATTTTTTAAAACCTGCTTAGTGTGCCTCTGTGTTTGAAAAGAGCAGCAAATCCCTGTTTGTCTCCACAGTCATGCCCCTCTCAGTTTTTGCACTCTTTCCTGTGGCAAATGACCAACTAGCTCCTGAAATTTTATGCTGCACAGAGGATGTGCCAAGGAAAGCAGATCAATTAATTAGGTCTCTTAATTTTTGGCCTGAATGTAAAGACTCACATGATAAGAGGTAATAAGCAGGAAAATTTTCCTGGAAATAGCAGGCATAGCTTTGAACCTCCTTTTGCAAAAAAAGAGGTTTGGTCCTGTGTGTCGTGTTTTTGGAATAAATTTATCAAATTATCTGATATTTAGATAGGTGAGAATGGCCTTCCTACATATTACTGACTATTAATACCTATATATTGATAAAAGCAGTAGTCAGAGTATTTTCTTAGCTATACAGTTTGTGTTATCTAAGGTCTGGGAAGGTCTCTCCACTTACTCCATCTTCTAATCACCTTCTTATTCTCTCTCTGTCTCTCTTACTGAATCTTTCATGAGATATGTACGTTACCCCATGTAGTTTCTATGTCTGGTTGACTCTCATATTCAACTGCAAACAGTTAATAAATTTTAGCAGTGTTGAGGAAGATATCCAGGGATTTCCATATGCTATGAAGTTTAAGCAGCAATTCGATTTTTGTCTTTCTGTATGGTGTTTGCCAAAGCTGGCAGTCAAGAATGCACTCTGCCACTCACTCATTGTCTCTGTTCCAGTGGGGTGAGGGAGAAAACAGCAAACACAAGTGCATAAAAATTCATCAGGGAAATCACTTACCAAGTACTGACTTGCTTGGAAAATTTAACTTAGCATAGACATTTAATGACGGATGGGATATTCAGAAAAACAAAGCAGACAAATATTTACACACCTAGAGAAAATACCATTTCTTCTCATTTCCCATCCACTCCAGACATCTCATCTTCCCCCTTTCAAATTTCAACTCCCTTGTCATCCATTCAGGTTAAGCTCACTCACCTTGGTGAAGCAATGGGCTGAGGAGGAGATTGGGATCAGGCTGTAGCGATTCCTTTCCCTTGTTTCTTATTTCTTTTTCTCTCTCTCTGCTCTTGTCTTCTCTTTCCTCTGCTGTGGACCTATCCATGAGCCACAGTCCCTTCAGGAAGCATGATGCATTATGTGCTTATCTACAGGTCACAGGTCACTTCAAGGGCTTTGTGATAGTAAGTTCATCCATTGTCTGCAGCTCCTTCAGGGGCGTTATCAGCTCTACGACGAAATAATTCCTTCTGCTATGGTACCTTCTTCTACTTCCTTTTGGTGTTTAAACTCCTTAAATATGTTTTGGTAGGCACCACCAACTCCACAGCAGGCTCAGATGCATCCTTTAGTAACTCCTTTGGAGGTGGCAGAACAGGCTGTGTCTGGCATAGGGCAGCTCCTGGTTTCTTCTCTCAGGTGTCACCTGTGCAGACCCCACCTCACTGATGAAACCATGGATTTATACCAACTGTTCACTTAAATGCTTTAAAGGTGTGATTTGCAAGCTCATGAAAGCTCTGATATTATTGTGAAAGTTCTGTTGCCCTCTTTATCCAGAATGATAAAGGTGAAAAGGAATGATGAAAAGGAAAATTACTATTTTGAATTTCATGTGGAGTCAAACTGAGTCATGAATTCACATAAGTCCTATTGTGCACCAGAGTAGAATAACACATCAAAAGAAAATTGAACTCTGTAGAAGGTAAAAAAGAGAAAGTTCTGCTTGGGAGGAGCATACAGACACTGCTGGAACATGCAAGGCTGGAGTTAAGGAAGTGAAACTCAGCTGAGACTGAAAGTGGGAAGGATTATGAAGTGTAACAAGAAGAGCTTCTGTAAGTACATTGTCAGTCAAGGAAGAATGAGGAGAATGTGGGCTGTAACTTACTGCCATAGAGTACTGGGGAGAAAAAAGAAAGAACATTGGAAAAGTTGAGGTATTACAATGTCTTTTTTGTCTGTTTTAAATGATAATAATTTTCTTTGGGTATCCCAGGCCATCACATCTTTAAATAGCCCCTGTATGAATAAGTCATTAGCCATAGCACAGGAAGCTTAAATTTGGGAACCTCTTAAGACAATTGGGCATGCAGGTGTCCATAGAGAAAATAATCAGATCCAGAGCTGGTGAAGAAGCTGACTAGTGAGAAGTGAGGCCATTTTCCACTATCTTTATAAGCTGCTTCTGAAGAATCATATTGAGATTACCGGGAGCCTTAATAGTGAGATGTGAAAAAATGAGTCCAAGGTAGGTCATTGATCAAATGCTCTTCATTCTTCAACTTATCCTGAAGGGGACATTTTATCATCTATTCCAAACATCATATTCATGAAAGAAAACAAACAATGTTGTTGGATAACTTTGAAACCAAGTCCTTAAATCAAATTATGTGTATATTTAGATCCATCTTCTACTCTCTGAAAGTTATATTCTTACTGTTATATTCATAGTTAGCACAATCCATCTAATTAAATTATGAAATATAATGAAAATGTCCTTTTTCAACTAAAAAATTGTATTCATGTTTCAAACAATAGCAATCTGATTGTTCTCATTTGTCTTGTTTAGTAGTTTGATAGGTGTTTAAGTCTGTATTTGAGTTTGGTTTTGACTAGGCAAAGGGACTTTCCCTCCTATTTTTGCAGACGGTATTAAAGTAAAGTTAGCTTTGGAGGTGAGATGAAATATCTTGGTTTGACCACTTTTTTTCTTTTTTTCTTTTTTTTTTTTTTCCTAAGAAGAAGGAAATCTGTAATTATTGAAGCAGGTTTGGGTACCTCTTTCACCTTCACACCCCTCTATTCCTGCTGTCATTACTCTCTAGGTCTTTCATTTCTCAAAACCAGAGATGTTTCAGAAATGAACAAAGTATTGTATTTTAATCTGAAGTGCTTCCATGCTGAAATACTGGATAATATAACAGAATTTTTATACTATTTTGTACTGAAACAAGTGCCCGTTTCACATTTTAAAGGAGCCATAGTGTTGAAGAATGCATATCTATACTAGTAGCTTAAGGAATTACTGTTCTGCCTCTTAAATCTTAGTTTTTGACACCACCTTTTACTATTTAGCTTTTTGTACTAATCTATGGTGTGCCATACAACTTCATTTTCTGATGTCATGTTGCTCATAGATCAAATGATGTTCTGTATGTTTCAAACAGTGGGGAGAGGGAGAGGGAGAGGGAGAGGGAGAGGGAGAGGGAGAGGGAGAGGGAGAGGGAGAGGGAGAGGGAGAGGGAGAGGGAGAGGGAGAGGGAGAGGGAGAGGGAGAGGGAGAGGGAGAGGGAGAGGAGAGGGAGAGGGAGAGGGAAGTTTCAGGGAAGGAAACTTCACAGGGAAGTTTCAGGGAAGTTTCAGGGAAGGGAAGTTTCAGGAAGGGAAGTTTCAGGGAAGGGAAGTTTCAGGGAAGTTTCAGGGAAGTTTCAGGAAGGGAAGTTTCAGGGAAGTTTCAGGGAAGTTTCAGGGAAGTTTCAGGGAAGGGAAGTTTCAGGGAAGTTTCAGGGAAGTTTCAGGGAAGTTTCAGGGAAGGGAAGGGAAGTTTCAGGAAGTTTCAGGAAGGGAAGTTTCAGGGAAGGGAAGTTTCAGGGAAGGGAAGGGAAGGGAAGTTTCAGGGAAGGGAAGTTTCAGAGAAGGGAAGTTTCAGGAAGGGAAGGGAAGTTTCAGGGAAGGGAAGTTTCAGGAAGTTTCAGGAAGTTTCAGGGAAGGGAAGTTTCAGGGAAGTTTCAGGGAAGTTTCAGGAAGGGAAGTTTCAGGGAAGGGAAGTTTCAGGGAAGGGAAGGGAAGGGAAGTTTCAGAAGGGAAGTTTCAGGGAAGTTTCAGGGAAGTTTCAGGGAAGTTTCAGGGAAGTTTCAGGAAGTTTCAGGAAGTTTCAGGAAGTTTCAGGGAAGTTTCAGGGAAGTTTCAGGAAGGGAAGGGAAGGGAAGGGAAGGGAAGGGAAGGGAAGGGAAGGGAAGGGAAGGGAAGGGAAGGGAAGGGAAGGGAAGGGAAGGGAAGGGAAGGGAAGGGAAGGGAAGGGAAGGGAAGGGAAGGGAAGGGAAGGGAAGGGAAGGGAAGGAAGGGAAGGGAAGGGAAGGGAAGGGAAGGGAAGGGAAGGGAAGGGAAGGGAAGGGAAGGGAAGGGAAGGGAAGGGAAGGGAAGGGAAGGGAAGGGAAGGGAAGGGAAGGGAAGGGAAGGGAAGGGAAGGGAAATCTGAATTAGGCCTGATCTGTGTAGCAGGGGATTTTCTCCCCGTGGTCTCTTACAGCAGGGCATGGAACAGGATGCCCCACAGCACTGAGTGGGGCAGCTTGGGGGTACCAGGGCAGCCCCAGTTCCAGACACTGGGCACCTCCATAAGGAGAGTATGATTGGCAGGGCTGGGCCTGCTGTGGCATCACAGGGGCAGGGGTTGATGTCTCAGGACATCACATCCCCTAAACATACAAAACTGCTTTTCTTAACTCATGTTCCATATTTTTACATGTTAAGAAATTAAAATTTATGTTTTAAGTTTTGCCAAAATTTACATTTTCTCACTTTTTAATTTTTTTTTTACTTTTTTAAAATTATTTTTATTTTTTGACAAGGGAGCAGGAAGGTGTATGTAATATTTGCCTTTTGATAAGCATTCTATGTTTTTCCCTTACTGATTTGAAAGAGAAAGGGAGAAAAATGTTTGTATTCTGAAAATCCTAAGAAATTCAGTAAGACTAAACTTAAAATATGTCCCATTTTTTTTCCCTTTATTCTGAAAATATTCTGGGGTCTCTTGCATTGGCAAAATGGAAATAAAAGATAGCTTGAGCATTTTCCCACCAGTGTCACTGTTTCCATTTAAATTATCAGAGTTGTCATTAAAAACTTTTAGTGGGAGATTTTCACAACACTGTCCTCTACTGCTATTCACAGGACATGCTTACAAGAAGTCTGGTTAGTTAACTTATGCCAACTCCACTCATGACATAGTACTTAAAGAGCAGGAGATGACACTCTTGCAATTCACTTTTCTATTAGACTAAATTAGAAATTCAGCTTTTATGACAGATGTCATCCAACCCTCCTGCAGCTGAAAAATATGGAACTAAAATGGAACAGAATGCTGGAGGCTTCACAGTTCTCCCAATTAGATAGAAGGTTTCATTTTCACAGCTTATTTTACCATTAAGCAGTATATTTCTGTGCTCTTTTACCAATTTTCTGTTATTGATTTTGCCTGCTCCTGAACTCTGCATATGCGATAGATAAACTGAAAATATTCTTCTGATATTTCTGAGTTTGTTCGCTATCACAACCTCCAGTAAACAACATTCTCTCAAAGCTGCTTCAATATTTCTCATACTAAGATTTTTTTTTTTCCTGTGTCACTAAAGATATCCGGAACACAAATTTTTAGAGTTCTCTAAAGATACTGAGGGAACTGCTAGAAATTGAAATGGGTTTTTTGGTATTAAAATTTTATTCAAAATCCACTAGTCTTCACTTAGGATTGAAATTGTATCTCTTTAAAATTATTCCATTTATACATAATACTTAATTTCTTCTTGAGATTCCAATGTAAATGTTCAATCTGTCAAGTAGTAAACCTCTTCAGATTTCATGCATTTTTTGCCACTGTCTTTGTATACCAGCACACTTGTATTTATTTGCATAGTTTTTCTCCTTTTTTGCTTTCATTTAAATCTTACTTACCTTGTCATTCCCTTTTCCAGTCCTCTTTCTGATGGGTGCTCTCAATGTTATTTTTGGCCTCGGGTGTCAACCAGCATTTCTTACTCACCAACATTTCTTCCCAAAGTTAGAGCAGTTCGTTCTCCTGCTGGATCTTTATCTGTAGTTTTTGTTGTTGTAAGCTCTTCAGTCCTTTTTACTTTTTCTAGTCTAGTCTGAGATTTATACAAAGAAACTACACCGTGTTTACCTCTCTCAGTGGGATATTGAGAGATATATTTGTGTTAGAATAAAGCAATTTTAGAACCCTTAGAAAATCATGCTTTATTGAAGTAGTAAAGAGGACTAATGTTTCTTTTGACAAAGACATTTGTAAGCAACATATCTGCTGTTAAACTGCTAAGTGTTTTTATTTATTTTTTCTCTGCCAACAATATCCCAAAGCATTTAATTTTAGCTATCTTTACCATCATATTGCTCAGTTATGTTATTATTTCTGCTTACTTTCTGTGATCACATTATCAGCTGAAATGAACTTCACTTTTCCCTTACCTAAGAATTAAGTAAGCTTTAAATTAAACAATTACTTTAAAGTTTCCAAGAAAATATGTAATTTTGCTTCAGATACAACAACTAAAAGCTGGAAAATATGCAGTGTCTTTATGAATATTTGTACATTTTGATCTTTTCTTGAATAAATTACTCAGTTATACATTAAGCAAATATATGGCAATACTTTTTCAATTACTAAAGACTGGTATTTTAATAATAACTTGGCAATTTAAAGACAGTTCTTTTTGTTTAAAAGTTGTTCCATATGCACTGCTCTTTAAGAAAATGCACTAATGTGCAAAGTCATCTTTTTAAGAAATTAACTAGACTTTTTGATATAAAATGATCTTCTGAATGTCAAGAATTATTAATAGTCAAATTTAAGACTTAAATGGCAAATTAATGTCTTCATAAATCAATATGGAATCTGCTGTAAAACCAATTTTTGAATGCATTTTTCTTACTCAACTTTATGCAGTCTATTTAAACTTATGAGGATTTTGAGACATGCTCATGGCAAATGAATAACACCTCCTTCTGTATAATGAATCTGCTTTTTAGTCATTTGCTAAATATCCATTTAAACAAATAGATATGCATTTTACACACAAGCAGATCCTGTGAAGTACCAAACAAAAGACCTTAAGCATTTCCAAATCAATGCAACTTGTATTAAAAAGCACTAAAATAACTTTAAACTGCTCTTCACAATCCAACATTAAAATATGGTAACAGCAAAACCTGCTTAACAATCCATTACAGCACACAGACCAAACTTCGCTCTACACATAATACTTTCAGAAATTCCTATTATCTAAATATATTGGCTATTTATTTTTTTATCATTTCACATGTGAGCTTTTTTTGAGGAGGGGGTTGGAAGTTTGATTGAAGAACACATATCAGATGCTGAACAGTGGGAAAAGAAACTGGTTAAAATTCTGCTGCTCTTTGCAGAAAAAAAATTGAATTACTCTATTTCAACTTTTCCAGTTCTCTGTAGAAGCAATTATAGAATGCAAATATTTGGAAACCATATATATTTACGAACGTCAATATTGTTTTCAAAAACCAAAGTTATATTAAAAAAAAATCAATATACCTTTCTTATTTTCAGTGTGCAGCTGCTCAAACAAAAGATAAAAGTCTAGAAGCATCATTTACTTCTTACAAACTGCTTTTTCATTTCTATCTGAAAATTATTTAAGCGCTGTTTCCAGATGATTTCAGCACTTGTCTTCTAACACTTTCAAAGGCTTATTTCTTTCTTGGATATGTCTTTTCACAGAGATGTATTACTTCTACTAAAAAGATGCTGTGCTGTTACATATAAATTTTGTGGCCAAATTCAGCTATGATTTTCATTTAATGTAATCATATATATGTTAGTGAAAGGATATAAATGACAATGTCTTATTTGATACTGGGGTTCATGAAGTCTTTGAAGTCTCTAAAAATGCCTATCAAAACCCATGAAAGTATTCTAAAAAAAATTAAATATAAATTGTTTACTGAAATTTGTCTTGCACAAAGATGTTATATACACATAATAATTAGCAAAAACCTCTAGCTCAGTTCCATCTTCAGTAGCCAGCCAAGGTCAATAGACAGCTTTATCCGGGAGGGATGATCTGTATCAGCTGAGAATCAACCCTACATTCTCCTTAATAAAAAACTTACCTAGACAGAGAATTTACTGTTGGCTTTTTCTTATGCACTCCTTCAAGCCCAAAGTGCTTGCTGTTGATTCTCTGTCATTTGATTAATACTCTACTTAGTCTTGTCAGGGAGATGGAAAGATCCTTCTTGGCTGCCTAAGGAATCTGATTCTAGAAGCATTACGAAAAGTAGAATATACAAACTGCAAAATGAAAATAGCACACACCATGGAAGGATAGCAACCACAATAACAAAACCCCTAAAATAATAATACCTCTGCAAAAGTGTCCTAGTTTAAGGGACAGGTGTCTGCCGATAAAGCCAGAAGCTCCTCTTGGAAATAGAGAATGTAAGTCCTTTCCCTCCCAATTATTATAATTTTTGAATCAGGAAGTCTAAGGAAGAGATAAGGGGGTGAGAATAACAGCTCTTTACTAATATATCTAACCGGACAAACAGAAACAACTGCAGCCTGCAAGAGCAATCTTAATTTTTTAATGTTTCTAAAAACATGGAAAATAGTCCTTCATAATTCTGCTTAGAAGTTTATATAATAAGGAAAATAAATCTAATCACAGCAAAACACATATGCTTTTGTTAAAGTGATAGTAATGTAATTACTTGTGTTTTTAATGTGGAGGTGACATGGTACTTAGGTCTCGTTTAGGTATCACTGAAGTCACTTCAAAAATTTATCATTTATTTAGATGGACTTTTTATTATTCTTCCTCTATGGAAAATTACTAGCACAATGCAACAGATAACCTTAATTTTAGCGCTGCACTGCAATGCTCAAGTAGTGTTTTGAAAGATGGATTTTTCCCTGCGATGACATTCATGGGAACATTAATTCCTATCAGGGTGTTTTATAATTGTTTACCTGTGTTGACTCCATTAGTTGAGGGATGACAAAAAAAATTTAAAAAACATCTGTCTTCGTTGAAATATTTAGAAAGTGGTTTCAGTCTTTGTGTTTCAATGGAGCCATATATGTAAACATAATTGTAGATGCCTATCACACACAAAGTCACTTCAAGTTGTGGAAGGTTAAATTGTCATACTCAAACTGTAGAAACTTAGAATATGTGATGAGATGATGGTTTCAGTAAAGCAGGAATAAACACACTTTCTCCAAAATTTATTTCAAACAACAGAATGGTTTCAGACAAATAGGCAATAAGAGTCTGTTGGCACACTGCTGTCTCATGTTCAGCACCTATTGACCAGCACTCACATGCACTTTTCCACTGGGCCATTTTTCAACTCCATGGGATTGTTGTGACTGCAGTGCAGGACCTGGCACTTGACCTTGTTCAAACTCTGACAACTGGCCTCAACCCATCCAGCCAGCTTTTCCAGATCCCTCTGCAGATCCCTCCTATCCTCTGGAAAAAGGAAAAATAATCTATATGAGCAGGAAATGAGACCTGAAGAACCAAGATTATTGCACCTGCTGTCAATAAGAAAGGACTCTCTCTCTCTACAAGGATTCTCTCTCAATGTCCTCTCCAAGCCAGACTCGTGTTGCACACAGTAACTTTTTGCTTGATGGCAGTGGGAATCAATGAGTAAAATCTACAATGAAGTGAAGGTGCTTCTGCAATAGCAGGGAAAGAAGGAGCAAACCTAATGTGCAAGACCCACTCCTGCCCAATTTGGTGTTCTCTGCAAACTTACTGAGGATGCACTTGATCATCCCTATTCAAGTAATTGATAAAGATATTAAGCAGATCTGGGCCCAGTACTGAGACTTTGGGAAGCCCACTAGTGACTGGCCAGCAAATGACTATGTTGGATCTCCTCCATAAGAGAGAATCTCTTCTTCTTTCAAGTCTGAAAATACTAAGTTGAAGAAAACAATTTGAAATATATCAGGATTTTAACTGAATGTAGAACTTTTACAGCTTCAGAGTCTGACTCAATTTTGAATGGCAACTCAAACTTCATTGTATATTTCCTCAAAGCAATCAAGTAATGTAACGTGGGAGTTTTTTTAGCATAGAATTGCTGAAAATTTCAAAGAACACAAAACGAATCACCTTCTCTACAAAATTAAATTCTTCTATCAATTTCCTCCTTTTCTTTTTTTTTTTTTAAGCAGATCAAGGACAAAACCTTTTGCCCGTTCTTTTTTATATATTTTAGATCATACACAATGCATATAGGAGTCACCTTCACAAAGAGAACAATTGGCTTGGGTTTGTTTGGTTTTTTTTAAAGAAGAAGGTTGGGATTTTTGTGTGATTCATATAACCTTCATTCATAGCCAGGTAACTAAGTACTGGATTTTATAAAGAAATAAAGACACCAGACGCTTGGATTAGTAGTGTTTGCCATCATTCCTACTCAATAATTGAGGTCACAGGGATTATAAACTCTAATGTGTCAGATTGAATTCACCAGCAACACATCTAAAATCCTTTAATTACCTGCTTTGGGGGCATTGGATTAACTAGAGCCTCTCAGGAACAAAGAGACATCCAGTTTATTTTTCCCTTTTAAATTTTTGTTTTGTTTTGTTTTGTTTTAAGTAGGTAGACATAATTATTTAGCCAATAAATATAAAAATAATATGCAACCTAAATATGAAAATAATAAGTAACCTAAATCCTCTCCCTTTCTTAATAGATGTTGCATTACCATTTAATTATAACCACTGTATGTTTACATCCCTTTTTACATAGCAGATAACAAGTGAAGGAAATTGTAGGTCTTTGTCACTTTCAACAATTTATCACAGAGACTCATACTAGGCATAAGAACTTAAAATGTCTTTTGGCTTGGTCATAAAAAGATAACTAAAGAGATTGCTGTGGAAAGAAAGATATATAAGTTGCTAGAGTGTTTGCCATTTCATTTCCTTCTTAACTGATTATTTTCTCAAAATTTCTTTCTGGTTTCAGACACTAGAAGTCAGGCATAGTTCTCATTTTCTACATTTTTTTTAAACTAGATATTTCACATTCACCAACTACATGAGGTCCAAAATGTCTCAAATTCTCAATGGTAAACTTCATTAATACTGAAATTCTAGTTGCTTGGAAATTTTGTCTCAGATTCCTTCATAGTGTTGTTTGCAATATGACCTCATAAAGCTGTAGGTGCATTTTCAACCAGTATTAGAAACTATATATTTAATTGAACATGTTATGTAATTCCATATACTGTTATACAATATAAAACCTATTAATATATTTGAGTATATATTTTAATAAAATAAAAAAGCATTAACTTCTTGAGAAAATGTTCTGTTGTTAAATTCCTCCATAATACCAAACATCACAATGCTAAATAGAAAGACTTCCTCCTATCATTAACTAGTATATTATTGAAGATATTTTGTGGTTCTGGATTTATATTTTAAAATGTAATTTTGTAAAAAAATTATTTTTATACAAGAGTTCTCATATTTGATTTCAGCAAAAAGACCATAAGAGGAGGAATGTTTAGTTAGCTTTAAGTCTCTGCTTCAAGGTTTCCACTGTGGTGTTTTTACTAGGTGATTCAGGAGACTTTTGATGCAAGTCCTGTAACTGTAGTGAATATTTAATACATCTATAGGCATTGTAATTTAGAGAAAGAAGCTCATAAGAGGGTATGGGAGAGAAGAAAGTTAAGACATTTACCCATTCACTCAAGTTTTCAAAGCCACTACACAAAGGAATAAACAAAAATGCACACAAATGGAGACACTGGCAATGAACACTGAATATTGCAAGGCTTTTTTCTTCAACAGCTGAGAGGCAGTAATGATTAAAAGGTGAAGATGGAAAGATCAAGGCCTGACAGATAAATGAATTCAATTGTTGCAGAATTCAAGGGGTTTTTACTCTTTTTGATTCCTTCAGGTACCCCAATGTGGTATCTGCTTTTCAGAGATGCATTTAAAACAATAGAAGACAGGTATTTCAGAAACTATTTCATTATTCATGAAAGAATGAAATGTGAACAAGGACATAAGTAAATATTTTTCTCCTTGCAAAGTGAATCCATTGTAATATTTAATTTTTTTTTCTGCATACTTTCGTCCAGTGTTTCAAGTACTTCAACAAAATGACTATGACACACTGATATATGAAGGATTGTCCTTATTCACTGCTGTTTGACATTGGTTTACTATGACAATAATTGCTTCATTATTTAATGAAAAACAATGTCACATTTAGGTGACAAAGCTTCATCGTCTCAAGACTTTATTACACAATTGAAAGGATTGATTACTGTTGATTGGATTTTGTCTGAGGAAATAGTCATTTCCACATGATGCTGGATTTAACAGTCACTTTTTCCAATCTTGGGTAATCTCTTGGTTCATCCTTTACATAATCCTTTCTGCAGCTGTTGGGAAAAAAAGAAAAAAAAAAGTGAGAGACAAAAACAAACTCATTAAAAATGTCAGTCTTTTTCAGGTAACATTACAGAAGTCTCTGTGTCACATCTCATAAGAAAATCTGACTTCAGCCAGAATAACAATTTGCCCCCACCACTCTGCGTGGGTCTATCATATAGGTAAGCCTTATATGTTAGGTGTGCTCCTTCTCTCCCTGCTATTGCAGAAGAACCTTCGCTTTAATGTAGGTTTTATTCATTGATTCCCACTGCCATCAAGCAAAAGGTTACTATGTGTAACACGAGTCTGGCTTGGAGAGCACATTGCGTCCTCTGTCAATGGCAGGGGAGCTCTGTTCCCTCCATGCTGACAGCAGGTGCAATAATCTCGGTTCTTCAGATCTCATTCCCAGCTCATATAGATAATGTTTCATTTTTCCAGTTAATTTGGCTTTCCTGCAAAAAACAAAATGCACCAACAACCTCACCACGACAAGAAAGGTTTTTCTTTCTGAGTAAAACAAAACGGAATTTTGCTTAGACAGAGAAATGCTGGCATTGTCAGTGCCCAATGTGCTCCTTATGCACAGAGATGTTGCTATTACAGGACCAGGGGTGGTGACCAGCAGGAAGGACTTAGATACCAAGAAGCTGGGCGTTGTAACCACCAGAGAGGGCTGAAATATTGTGAAACTAAAGGGTGATTTCCTTCAAAGAGCAAATACTGTACCCTCTTTACCCTGTAAACACTAATGATTTCTTGTTTAAAGGCTGATGAAAGAAAAATTGACAGATAACTTTTAAATATCTATGAATTCTGGATGGTCAGATAATTTTTTAATTAAATCCCATTAGAATGTCCTATATTTTTATAAAGCATATTAATATCCTGGATAGTCTTCAAAAAGCAGGCCCACCTACTACAGCATCACAGTACAGTACAGCAGTGAAATACTTTTGCTAAAAATATTGTATATTTAATATAATATACTGCATACTCCTGCCTATGCTATTCTTTACAACATTCATAAATAGTAGTATATATATTCCCCCTAGCTACCTTTCTGCTGCTTAAATAGCAAATTTTTAAAAAATAATTTAAATTTGGAATCCATAATATTTTTAAATTTTTATTGGTTTTTTATTAATAGGCTGAACAGATGTTTTTATATTAAGTTAATCTTGTTTAATATCTGGTATTTCAAAGTGTAACAAGCCTGAGAATTGTCACTCATGAATAGACTTATTCTGTCATTACCAATAAATCACATAGGTTCCTGTTGCAATCAATATATAATAGAAAAAAAATTATAATTGTATGCAATTATATATTTTGAACATGCTTAGCTTGGAGTACTGAAGAATATACTGAGCATATAGAGGTTAATTATGTTCTTCTATGTTAAATATGCATAGCATGTTATCTGATTTTAAATGCAAATTAGTAGAAGATAACATAAAATGCATTTTAATTTAAAGATTGTAAAGTAATAATGATATAGTAAATGTGAATAGACTTCTAAAATTAAAATTGCATTATTAACGATTACATCTATCTATTCTGATACTCCAAAATGACAACATGCATATGAGATTTGCAAGCAATTTTTTGATATAATATGATTATAATAGTTTTAAGATTAATTTATTACAAGGAAAAATAGCATCGTGGGAAGCAAAAAGCAATGACACATTAATAAGCAGGTTATTTTTAGCTTTTGAGACTAATGAACATCTGAACTATCATATTGCAACAGTGTAAAATCAGTAGCAATATTGAAATTTGTATATCTGTAGTATTTTTAATTCAATTCCTTTTCTTTTTTTCTGTAAAGAAAATATCATATGAACCACAATTTAAATTTAAAATACATTGATAACATGTGAGGATAGAGTTGCAAAAGTGAATTAATACTACAGGAGCCTAGATCTTTCTTTATCTCAACAATCTGCAAAGTAGAAAACAATCAATAGTCTAAACATTAAGGAACATACTGTCAGTAAGCTGTGGAAACTGTATAAATGATACTTCACTCACAGAACCTGACTGTACACCTCTGATCCCTTCAGACTCCCCTTGCCAGCTGTATACTTGGTACAGATGCCTAAAACATCAGGGTAATACAATATAAGTGCATTTCATTTCAGTTCCTGGTATTCCAGAAATGTATTTTAGACAATTTGTATTAATAATAAATTGAGGTAAAGGTATACATATATATATATATATATATATATATATATATACACACATATACGCAGTCACACAAAATCATATACTTCTTCTTTATAGAGTAACAACTACAGGGGAAAAAAATGTTCAATCCATATGGCCTTGCCTGAATACGAACACAGAAGAAAATATTTTCAGATAATTTGATGCCCAGTTATAATTAATCTCTAGTGAATGAACGTGAATTAGAAACTGAAGCTTACCTGAACAAAGGATTTTTTTTTAAATGGAATAACAAATACATTTCACATTGCCTTGATTTACTGGCAAAGTATCAGCTAAAATTCATAGTGCGCTTTTGAAGGAAGAAAACTATTTTAAAAAATATATTAAAGCTTTAAAAAAAACCAACAAAAAAGTATAACAGTATGTGTTCATTTAATGCCTCCGGGGAAAAGATTGAATGGTTTCTGGTTAATCTCTCCAAGAAAACTCAGACCTTTGCAAATAGCCAGTGCAGAAAAAGTAGAACATTTTCATACCTGTGAAACAAAAATTAAAAACAACCACCACAAACAACAGAAGAAGAGTCATTGGAAAAAAACTGTAATGCAAAATATGAGTCATTTGTAACTGTCAGTGCCAAGACTCATGCCATCTATCACAGCACATTGCACCAGATCTTTTGTTAATCTTTATTCTTCTAGAGCTAAGGGCTTCTTCACAGGAGTGATATTTGAAAAGATTTTTTTTCCAGCTAGACATAGTCATTTAATAGCTGCCACAGAATTATTCTTACATTACTATCTCCCCTTGATTCAGCTCTGTAGTACACAAAGAAAGATTTACAAGGTGTCAAATTTTCTAATACATTTCTCATGGTTACTACAGTAAGATTGTTCTACAGGTCCACATCTACAAACTTTATAACCTCTTGGCAGAAATACTTAACAGAAACAGGAATCTACATTAACTAATTTCACAGTTTCACTTCCCAATATCATGCAGTCTTATTAATTTTGTTAATTGAATGGATTTTTGGGGTTTTTTTCTACATTTCTGATATTTAGACCTAATTGTATCTAATCAATTAAGATTTCATATTTCTAGAATTCTTTATTAAAAGGGACTGGTTTCCTTGACTGAATTCAAGATTAAACAAGAGCTTACTGTCTTTGTTTGGCTGGGTTCAAGAACTCAGAAATTCATTTGCATCAGTACTCAAACTATTCAACAAAAGAATTTATATTTAAGACAAGAAAAGGGCAAGTCAGTACTTGAACTCCTTCTGAAGAGTTGTTTCATGAGAAAATCTTTCATATTCCCTGGGATTGACACTTGAGGCCATTGCAGTTTTATGAGCAATGATAAGTTTCTATTTTTCAGATCATTTGCTGAATTTAGATATAAAAATTTCAGTAACTGAAAGATGCCAAAAAAAACTTTAATAAAAATATTAAAAATGCATGAAAGAAATTTCAAAATCCAAACCCCATAAATATAGTTAATAAACCCCAGAAACTTTATGCCAAAACTGAGCTAAAATTACAGTAAATACTCTCAGTAGCATAGGAGCTGGCAGACTGGGTTACAGAAACAGTCCAGCTGATGTAGGATCTTGGTTTTGTCATGGCTGATATCAGATAGGCATCACAGAAAGGGACTCCATTAAAGGACAATTACCTATGATCCACTCTTCCTGTGGGCTGTATGATGTAATCCTGAACTTATGGTTCTCTAACACCTTTCCATCAAATATAAAAAGAAAAATATGCTCATTGACACTATTAGAAAAATCTATCAATATTCTGATATACTAGCTATCAATATTGCACAGAACCACAGAATAACTGAGGTTGAAAGGGACCTCTGGAGACAGCACACTCTAGCCCAGAAGTCTCAGAAGTCTTTGCTGAATACATATTGGTTCAGAGGAGAAGCTTGTGAATGAAGGAGCAAACCAGAGCCTACTTATGGGTTCCCGTGCTCCAGCACTTTGTGTTTACAGGAGAGAGACAGAAATGGTGTTCTAAACTGACTCATAAAATTACCCCCATCAGTCTCTTGGAAGATTAGTCTCCCTGGCTGTTAAGTCAGCTCAAGACTTGCCACTGATCCTAAGATGATGATTTTCCAGGCTATGTTTTGGAAAATTTTGAAAAACATAAGAAAAATTAGGTAACTAAAAAAAATGCCCAACAACTGTCATTGCATCTTTAGTATACAAACTGTACAGTGAGGTTGTTGTCAACTAGATTTCTTTCTTGATGAGTATTGTCAGTTGAAATCCCTCTAGCTTAGCAAGGACACTGATAAACTGCACTATTACAGTTTTCTTCTGATAAGTATTAAAAAGCTTATGGTTAATTTACCCCTGAGAGAAAAAAAAAAAAATAAAGCTTAGAAGCTAGATATTAATCTGCAAGGTCTTTGTCAAGTTAAGAGCACATTTTTAAAGAGCAGATACTAAAAGGTGACCTATACTGAACAATAACATCAGTAACAACATCCACAGTAACTTCAAGGTACAAGAGTTGACATATGCTTGGCAAGCTTTCAGCCAAACCCTGAAAATCCAAATGTTTTAGGATAAGTATCTTCATGCAAATGAGAAATAAAGCATATATTTGATAAATTTTTTAGAAAAAACTCACCCCTCATAACTGTATGCTTTTTTATGATTTATGGAATATATAAAAAAATAATACTTTCGATAAAAACATACAGTAAGGGAAGCACACCAGAATTTTATAGTTTCTAACAACCAATTTTTTGGGGGTTTTTTTTGTCTCATAGAATTCTAAATCCTATACCTAGGTTTTCATCTCTTTTGTCTACACTTAGACTGTGAACAAAAAGATTTAAGAAAGCTTTAATAGTGTTTGAATGTTTCCCATATGTCAGGTTTGTCATTTAAAAAATTCAATTTAAAATATTGCAAAATTATATGCTTCGTTCTTGGCAAAATACTGATGAGAGAATTTGTGGGGTCAATTGTTGCCAAAAAAATGTTAGAGGAAAAGACTCAAACTGTACAATTTACAGTATGTCTGATATAGGGGAAGCACTAAGCAAGTAAGATTACTAAAGCAACTACAAATAAGGGTGTGAGACAGTGAGCTTAGATATAAAGGAAACAAGTAAATTGGAGTTTGACAGGTCTTTTTGAAAGGACAGTAAATTTGGTGGCAGTGTTGATCAAGAAAGGATATTAAACATCAAGCAGAAAGTACAAGGTGGACAATATGAGAGTGCCTGTCTTCTGCCCTGTTTCAACCTCTGCAGCTTGGCCCAAGACAGCAAACCTGTTGCATGTCTGTGAGCCTGTCTAAATTATCTCTGTGATTAAGGAACACCTGGAGTGAATGCCATAAAAATATTCCCACTAGAAAAAACACCTTCATAAATGTGAAATTTAGACAATAAGATTTTGTAATGAAGTGACATCTCTGTTTATGAAAAATGTCAACAGTGTTCTTAGTAAGATACTAACAACACTTAGGATCTATTTGACTCTTTCTATTCTTCATAAAAGTGGGAAACATTTTTTTATTGACTGCAGTAAGAGACATACAGCTTTTTATTAGCAAATGCTTCCAAGCAAAATATCAACCTATTAAGCTTACTGTATTTTTTTTTCTAATAGGAAAACATCTATCAAATAGTTGTGTTATTCTTTTGCAGGCATTTTCTTGGAATTCTCTAACCAGTATTTACTTCAAATGTATATAGAAATAACAGAGAAACACAAGCAACTCACTGAAGAATATATTACTACATGTAATGAACGAGCTGCTCTCAGCTGTCTGCTCACCAGTACTATATATGTGCATTTAACAAAGGGGTGTATAAGAACACTTAAGAAAATATAAAATTATACTTTTACCACTAAAGTCACAAAACCCACAAAGGTGAAAAATTTTGAAAAGAAAATTGTTTCAAATCCTTTGTTTCACTTCTATCTTTTTGACAAATTGTTTTTGCTTTTCTAAGGTGTTTTCATCTTAAATGGGATACTCACCTAAAAAAAATAACTTTAAAAGCTCTGCTCAAAGCAAATATATAATTTAAATCTGTCCCCAGTAAAATGTTGCTGATTTGATCCAACCCCATCACTACTAACGTGGGCATCATACAAGATAACTGTGACATTATTGTGATGTAGGAAAATACAAACCAGTGGTTCACACATGAAAACTGAGACTAATTAAACTTGCATTAACTCAGACTTCTAATATTTTCATTATGCCATTTGCAAATAGCTCTGTGATAAGCTAAAATAGTGAATAATGAATAGTGTCTTTTAGTAAACTCAGAGAGTTGCATTTCATGGTTAGATTATCTGATGTAGAAAGGGTACCATTGTGGAATATATTTTTCTCCAAAGACAGATAGGGAGACTCTCTCTGAAACTCTTGCCTGGATGATTTTCAATGAAATGGCAGTAAATGTAAGGAGGGGGAGTGGAGGGATGGTGGATGTGGATGTGTCTGGGTTTGTAAGTAAAAGGTCAACCTTGCCTAAGGCAATAACTGTACACATTGAAGTTCTGCTAACATGCTTTTCCTTTTCTATTATTCTACAGAGGTTGAGTTTAAAAGTGGGACAGATAGTTACCCTTTTGGCTACTATAAAGCTTCTAGCTGGAACCCCCAGAAGTGTTTGTGTGCCTTGCACATGTCTACACTGCAAACTGAACTAGCTGTAAGTGAATTGTTCCAGAAATGAAAAGCAAATTACCTGTTTCATCAGAGAGTAATTGCACCACAGTTCAGCGCAGCTTAATGCCCACTTCTGAGAGCAAGAATTGATAGAAGGTGTGATGGATGGTAAAGCTATTAAACCTGTTTATTCCAGATCTTCTAATGAGTTCATCCCAACACGGGTAATGCTAAGCAGTAGTGGGTCACCTTGTCTTGGGTTGTGCACATTGGATTAGGAGCACCCCTGAAAAGAGAAAAAGGTACTTTATATACCTTCACTTCTGGTTAAAGAAGCCTTTGAATTGTAGGCTGAAGAAACATAGTGACGTAGAAAGGAGATACCTTTATCAGGAACAGGGAGTGGCAGACACATGGATATAAGGTCAGCTTGCAAGAGACTCACAGCCAGGTCCTGCAGGGATCCAGAGAGAGTTTTGATGGATTTGTCAGACCAAGAAGTCGCTGGGAGCTGCATGCTTCTAGTAAAAGAAAACTGAGCTTTGAAACTGTGAGCAAAATGTAGCATTCTTTTCAAATCTTTTACTTAAGCAGTGTCATACTGTTAATGTAAACAGTGTCATACAAACCATAACGTGTATTTTTTCTCCATATGATTGCAATGTTCAAGTCTCTTTAATTGCATTCCCCTAAATGCATATATTTAGATATTGGAAATATTTAAATATTTTTTTTCTCTTCACTTAAAAAAAAAAAAAAGATATTTCCATTTGAATAGAAATTTACCAGTTTTGTGTGTCAACTGGAAGTCTTGAGTCCGGTTGTACTGGAGAGAGAGATTAATGAAAAGGCACAGTTAAAAGAGAAAGTTCTTATCAGAAAAGGTCTCTATTTTTTCACAGTCTATCCTTATGCACAGATGATACCAATCCACTGTTGAAACACTTATTGCTGTGCCCTTTTTGCATCATTCTTTATGATAAGTAATATCAAATAAACACACTCAAAACCAGCAGTTGTGATGATCCAACAGAAAACTTATATTTTGCAACCTTTATTTATGTATACATGTATGTAATTTTCTACAGAAAACAGTAGAATTCTGCTGCCACTGAAGGCAGTTACCAAGTTTATATTAATTTCTCTGAGAACATAATGTGATTTTTACTTGATAGTCCAATTTCTCTTCAAGGGTACTCATTGTCATTTATTTGGAATATTTTTCCCTTTTTTTTCCTTTTCTTTGAAGGGTAGAGAAGAAAGTATAAAGTTCAGAAATAGATTAAAAAGATGACATCAGACTTTCAATTGATGAACTGATCTGCATACTGAGGGAACGTAATTCATTTCCATGGAGTAAAAAAGGATCAGTGAGCATGAAGTTGAGGTTTACAAAAGCTTAAAAGAAGAAATAGTATGAATACAGATTCAGTTTTGAGTGGAGACAACTGCCAAAAGTAATGAAGTAAAACTGTTGAGGGTAATAAGTATGCTGGAAAATATTTTCCTACAGAAAGTTAAAATCCCCAAACAATTAGTAGTCATTAGCAGGAATTTTTGAAGTATCATCCTGAGCTCAAATTTTTTAATGTTAAATATGAAGGACCTTCCAATCATTTTTCATTTATTTTGAAGAGAAAATATTAAAATGACAGTTACTCATTAAAAAAAATAAAAAAGTTAGAGGTTCTTGAATGCCATAGATCAAGGTGTTGTAGAGTCTTGAATATTTGAAAGGACACTAAATCCTCACTGGGATTTGGGGTGTAAGCAAGAGATTTAAAGCTCTTTACAACAACATCTCAGACTAAACTCATTACACAGAAAACCTGTGAAATTCAAAACAAGAGGAAAAAGATTTCACAAATAAAAAAGGAAAAAATTATGTTGAACACATTACACATAAATCAACAATTTATTTCAGTAAATTGGTTTTCATCTTATCTGGTGTTGTAGAGGTTCAAGACTAGGTCTCTACATAACAGAGCAGCATGTACGTTTCATTGAAAAGATTCAGAACAGCACTAAATTTAGATGAGATACAAATAACAGCGATAAACACAAGATAAATTTTGTCAGGCAAGTGAAAGAACAGAAAGATTATTCTTTATAATTTGATTAAGTTGAAGTAGATCTATATGAAAATAAAAAGAAACCTTTTTGTGGAGAAGGACATCAGTTTGGACATGAGATTCTGCAGGCTATACACCAAAATGAACCACTGAGAATGTGACTGTGAAGAGAGTGCCTCCATCTCCTCTGTAGCCATCATTATTGGAATAATTTGATGAAGACCCTTTTGAATATTCTCTTCTTCAGGGCAAAAGATCTGATTTCTTCAGTTTTTCCCCACAGGGCAGCTTCTCCAGTACTTAGATCATCTTCCTTCTTCTTTTGTGGGACCAGAACTGAACACCAGTTCCCAGGTGTGGCCTGACAAGCACTGAATAGAGTAGGATGATAATCATAGAATGGCTTGGCTTGAAAGACACCTTCAAGATCACCTGGTTCCAAACCCCTTATTCCAGTCCTCTACTCTAGAAATGCCCTATGAAATGAGACCCAGGGTCAGATTTGCCTTTGTCAGTGCAATGTTACCTTGTACTCAGCTTGTTTTCCACCAGGACCTTCGTGTCCCTTTCAATATGACTTCTCCTCAGCCACACAGATCCAGTCTGCACTGGATCTCTGGCTTATTTGCTGTATTTTGTCTCAGGGATAGTGCTTTCACTCACCATTTTTAAACTTCATAGTGAGTATAAAACAAATTCAAATTTTGCAGGGTTTTTTTTCACTCTATCAAGTATTAAATGTTGGAGGAAAAACAAATAAATAAAATAAATAAAAATTGAGAGTATGCCTGAAAAACACAGTGCTCTACAGTAGTTTATTTCAAAAGTATATGGAACATTTGACAAACTAAGGTTTATTCTATAGTAAGTGGAAATTAAAATCTGTTTGTTTTTTTAATGATGGCTCATGACAAATTAAAAGTTTATACTATCTTGAAATCTGTTTTAAACTCACCAAAGAGAATTTTTCATTTCACTCCTGCAGAACGAACCACATCATCCTGTGAGAAACCCCTCAGTTAAATTGTTCAATATTTCTCTGAAAATACCATCTGTTGTTTAAGGCTTGTATAAACATTTGTATTATCACTTTGTGTCCCATACTAGGAATTCATTTGATGAAATCTCATCCAATACAGGAAATGCTGAACAAGGAACACATAGTTAATGTAATTTTTTTAAAATTGCCTAATACATGGTTTCAGAACAACTTTCTCAGATTCTATAAACCCAGAATTACCACATCATTTGCTAATAGAACAGTCAAAATTAGACACGTGTTGAAATCTAAATTTCTAAAAAAATAAACATTTTCAAATAGGATGATGTAGTAAAAAATAAATAGAATCTCAACAATCACAATGAATAGAAATCGTGCTGAAATTAATGTTTAATGTTCTAAATCTGTGAAATTCTATCTATAATCTCTCTTCTACTCTAACAGTAGATGGCATAGAAACTGAGCCTTTTAGAATTTTGTGCCCTTTCACTGAAAAACTTTTGTGAAGCTGCTCTGCAGACAGGCAAAATAACCCTGATAATGGTTGATGATTTAAAGTTTTGTTTTAATTTGGGGGAAGAAAAATATCTATCTAAAGCCTGCAATAGCAAAGAATAAAAGTGTCTCTTCCCATTTGCAAGAACTATATGAATAATTGCTTACAGTGAAGAGAAGAACAATTAGATCACTAAATTATATGTAGAAATGAATAAAGTAATGAATTGGAATTTCTAAACCTAGAACTTAATGAATGAAAAATCTCGATTATCTGCCCTGTATTCTGTACTAGAAAATACACATATGCCATTTTCTATGTTCTAGAATTTCTATTTCTAAGTGAATAGTAAGGAGTTTTCTAGATCTTGGTAAAAAAGTTTCTCTGGTCCCATTAGGGACAGAAGGCTGAGAACTACTGTGATCTTCATTGGTCCCTCAGTCCTGTACGCCTTTCTCATCCACAAAATCCTGGATCAGGCTCTAATGGTTCCTGCACTTTATGATAATGAATAAAAATCAGGGCTTGCAGCCCAAAATAAATATTGGCTGTGGATTCAATGTCTTTTTGGGTATATAAATAACAAGTCGTTTCATATTAATGAAATAAATACCTTGTGAGTCAATATCTTAGTTATATTTCTTTGTTGATAATATGAAAAAAAAAAGTAAGAACTCTTTCCCTCAGTAAACTTCTGCTGTCAGTTCTGCAAAATATTATTCCTTTCCCAAGAACTGGCTAATGGACTTGTTTCTTTAATCTCAGTAGCATTCCATTAATTTATTTCCTTCCGTATCAGCTGTGATAGAATATTTTAAACTGGGAATTTTGGGGTGTAGTGAATTGACCCTAGCCAGAAACAGAACATCCATCAGTTTCTTGCTCTTCTTCCACAGTGAGATGGAGGAAAGATTCAGAAGAGCAAGCATACCATAAACTTGTGAGTCAGGATAAACTGAGTTTAATGATTCAAGGGAAAAAGCCAAACCAAACCAAAACAACAAATAAAAAAAATTGCCCGCCACATGCTATAACCCCATATAAACAAAGAAATGATGCAAAGGCAATGGCTCATCACCTCCTAGAAACAGACTTTGAGCTATCACCCCTTCCAAAAAATTATGCCCCAAACTTATTGCTGAGCATGGTGTCATATAGTGTGGGATTTCCTTTTGATCATTGGGGTCAGCCCTCCTGTCTGTGGCCCCTCCCAAATTTCTGCCTATTCCTATTCTACTTGCTCAGGGTAAAGTAGGCTGAGAAGAAAAGAAATCCTCAATGCACAAGCGTTGCTCAGCAATAGCTAGAACAATTGTATCACCAACATTCTTTTAATTACAAATCTAAAGCACAGCTCCATACAGGCTACTATGAAGAAAATAGTCTCCATTCTAGCCAAACCAAGGGAATGTTAATTATCAACTATATGGGTTATATATGACTGAAAGTATTATATATATACAAATTTTGAACTTTTGAGACTACAATTGGAAATCAGTAGGAGTAATCACAGTATTAGTACAAGTATATACACACTGCACTACATATTTGCAGAAATATGCTGTCACTTGCAAGTATCCTTAGACCTTGATAACCCTCCTCGTGCATCAATCCCAAAGCACTTTATATATCATGCAAATAATAACACAGATCCTTAGCTGATGATCAAATGGCTTCACAGGGGCAATGTTTACTCACAGAGCTTTCTGATTTTCATAGAAGTAAAAAGAGCAAAGAATTAAAACCTAAATCCTGAATAGGAACCATCTACTGTGAGCATATCCAAATCAAAGTTTTAATCCAGACCAGAGGAAGCTTTTGAAGCAATCTGCTTATTTTCAGTGCCTATTAAAATTATTTCAGTTCATTGTAGAGCACTGTCTTCACCTAAGAATTAGGCTTACTTATTACAGAGAAGTGGAAAATGAGTTGCAGGAATGCATTGAATGATCTTCAGCTGAAACTATATATTCAGTCCATATTACCAAAATTAATTTACTTTGATATAAAACACATTGAGAATTGTGATTCACAGGGTGATGATTATATCCTCCATAACACATCAACTCCTTTTCATCTACATTGATTTCAAAAGTAGATGTAGACTATGTAACTAACAAAAGAAACACACTTCAGTTTATTTGAGCTGACTATATTTTATTTATACTCCAAAAATTTCCAGAATATCTCTCCATCCCTCTTTCTCAGGCACATACACTTACACACACTCGCACCCCCTCCTTGAAATGAGAACTGAAAAGGCTCAAAATAGTTTAAAACCCTACAGTTAGCATTTTACCAGAACACAGGTGATATAAAAAAGTATGAGAAAATAGGGATAACTCTTTGATTGACGTAGTTAAATACAAAACTTTCCTTTTCCCACTGTGTCATTGCAGTGACTTTGCGGGTTTTTTCTTTCTATTGCTTCTTCCAATCTAACAATTTTCAGTAGCTTCCTAGGCTGAATAAACTTCAAAGATTTCCCTTTTTTGTTTGTGGGAAAGTTTCTTGTGTTACCTCTGAGGCTTTTCTTTGGTCTGTTTTCTGATTGTAGAGAGACTCCTGATCTTTTGAGGGTCTTCAAAGCTACATGGCAATATCTTTCATTTCCAGATTTTTTCTCTGATGCTTCAAATATCTTTTTCCACACATGGACATGCGCATATACAAATGTGAAGATGATGAGTTGTATTTAAGAAGGAAATTTCCTCTTTCTTCTGGAGTTTATAATTGAGCTAGAATAAACTGATTGGAATAAGTAAACACAAAATATATTGAATTGCTGTGAAACTCACAGGGCTTTATTATGCTTGGTTAACAAAACACGGTATTTATACTGTAAAGCAGATTGCAAATTAAAAAATTCATCCTTATTGAGAAGTCTCAGACAAAAGACATAGAGGTTAACACAGTCGACCTTATCTTGCGGAAATTAGAGAAAGATGCATAGCACAAATGAAAACTTGTTAACTAGAAAGAAAAACAAGTTATCACTGTTTCTAAAAACCCAGAAGGTATTTACAGTAGATCTGAGAAAACTGTAGAAGTATTTAATTAGGATCTCTCATTATATCTCTTTAAATCTTTGAAAAGTCTGTTTATTTTAGCTTCTAGCAATGTTGCAGTCAGTGTAATTATCATCATTAAACAATACCTTTGTTGAACTCCATGAATGTATGGCAGAAAAGAAATCATGAAGATATGATGCCTGAATTCACTCTTTGATGATTTTGCTCTCTAAAGTCATGGCTGTCTGCTAATCAGTATTTCGGTGGAATTCAACATATGAGAAGCATCCTAAGTCATGAGATTCACATTCAGCATTTCATAAAATTCTCTCTTTCTGGCAACTCTGTCACCTTGTAGATTCTAAAACTTTTCCATATTTGCTAATAAAACTAATGCAACTGAACAAAAGACCTTTTAGAAGTGTCCATGATCCCTAAGGCATTGACAGGCCCAGCTATCCCTCTCCCCTCCCAAGATCTCCCACAACATTGCACATGTCCCAGGACTCCACTGTCCCCCACAGCTGTCAGTCCTTTGGTTCTGTGACAGCAAGAAGCAGTGCTGGTCAGGAATCAGCCTCCTTTCTCGAGTCTAAGTAGAATTGTTTCTGTAGAAGGAATAACTACATAAGCAAGGGGTCTTCATTTCAGAGGAGAGATGTCTTGAGTGAGCATGAAATATGTTTTTGTAAGTGCCATGGAGAACTAAAGAATGTCTTCCAGTGCAGGAACTAGCAGTCAGATCTAAATCAGAAGGTGGTAGTCCACAGAAAGTGGCTCTCCTGTGTAAAGCTGTCCAAGGTCTTTTCCCATCTCAATGATTCTATGTTCCTATGAAAAGAATGTCATAAGTCTGCTTGGGTTCATGTCTCTGAAGTTTTGAATACAGC
Organism: Luscinia megarhynchos; assembly: GCA_034336665.1. Taxonomy (NCBI): domain Eukaryota; kingdom Metazoa; phylum Chordata; class Aves; order Passeriformes; family Muscicapidae; genus Luscinia; species Luscinia megarhynchos. The sequence goes on along the minus strand of JAPFBE010000003.1, from coordinate 53,674,028 downwards.
TGAAGGTAAAATGGATAATAGGAGATATATATTCAGGAATTGTTTTTCTCTATTTAAAAATATCAATCAATATTTTATTTTTTTTTTGGGGGGGGAGGGCGGTGGGGATGGAGGGCAGGTGTCTGTAGGGTTACTTTGGGGTGGGGTGAGGTTGGGCACTATTGGCTAAGTGTCTAACAATAAACCACTAAGGAATAATTAAAAACCCAGAAACAGTTTCTGATTATTACCTAGAATACATGTCATAATGGCAAGTTCATATCTAGATGCAAATATTAGCATTAATCAGCAGTGCCATACAGGGAAAGCTGTTCAAAATAACATTTCTGTTTCATAAACAATATGTTATTTTGAGTAGTTTTAATGTACATACAGGACAATTGATAACCTCCTTATTATATGTACATACAAGTTAATACTCTTAGGTTTTTAGCATATTCATTCCATTTTAATATATATAAAAAATAAAAATACTAATAATATCATGTGGAATATAGCTATATGAAATATATGTTGGACTATCAATATTTCACAATTTTGTAGTTAGCATATTTAATTAGAAAGTTGAATTATGTTAAAAGCATTGACAGCCCAGGACCAAATGTAAAGAAGACTTTGAGTTATTTTTTGTGACTTATGAAATGTATGCATCAATCTATACCGCATGTTCCACCCAGGGAAATACTGATATTTGAATGCTAATTAATTGCAGAACTACTGATAAATTTCCAACTGTTTGCCTGCCTTGTAGAGTTTAGAACTGCCATCAATCACCTTTTTCTCTTTCAAACCCTTGCATTTAAATGACATTTTCTTTATACTTTGCATTATTCTTGTATTTTGCCGTGTGACAGTAGTAATATTTTTGTTTCCTTATCCCTTAGTTCTGTAACTCAACCATAACTGGAGATGGCACTAAATAAGTTAGACTGTAATTCTGAAAGTGTGCAACAAATCCAAAAGATATTGTTTTCTGAATTAATAAAAAATGAGGCAAATGGAAATGTAATTCTCAAAAATGCTTTCAGTTCCACAAGTGTAGATTGAGAAAGAATGTGGATTTTTTTGTCACTGCTTACTTATAGTTTCATTCTTTATTTCTGTTTTGAGGAAAATGTAATATATTTTGAGAAATGTTTTACACAAACAGTTTCAAATAGAAACTGAACATTCAAGATAACACAAGGTGATCCATAATTTATATAAGTGAAATAAAACACTCAATACATTACTTAATTAGGAATGTATACATACCTGCTGTTGACTACATCAGACTTTTAATCAAAGTCTTTAAGATCATCTTTTAATCATTCTATTCAAAATGCTGTCTGGCTTCATTTACATACCAGCCATTTTAGAAAGTACTTAGAGCAGTGTTCTAACCACATACTAGAACCACCATCAAGTGTTTCAGAGAAGTTTTTAAATAGATGATTATTTCTTTATGCCAACCAAAGTACCAGGCAAAGAACCTGTAATTTCTCTAAGAGCACAGTAAACAATGGCATCCTTCACGGCTGTAGCATTTTTCAGATGGATTTGGATTTTTTGTAATAGTAGAAAGACAGAAATCATTTTGTTTATTTGCTTCTCTGCTTGTGTCAGGAGTTTAAGGAAATACCAAACAACTTTAGATTTTTTCTGAGTCATCCAAATTCTATAGTACATTATGACTTTTCTCAGATACTAGCTTGTGCCAGAGCCACAGGTTCAGAGAAGAGATCTGATGAGCTTGTAAATTGTTTCTGCATGGTGATGTCCCAAGAATGGGAAACTGAGAGTTTTCTACAATGCATTTCCCTAAGATACAGTTTGTTAGACTAGCTGCTGATGCTAGCCAGCATCTATAACAAACGATATTCAGGTATGGCCTGAAGGCTGCCACTTCAGTCTGACAATATGGATGTCATCGACACTGCCTGAGAGAAGAAAATTTGATAGCATGGATACAATGGATATTTCCCACCCATTGACACACTGGCAGAGGGCAGACCCAAACAAATTAGGTTGTGGATATGCACATAGAACTGATTCACTTACTAAAATCTACTCAAGGCATAAACCTTATTAGTAAGGTATTTTAGGATTACTTAATTTCAGGTATTGGGTTCATGGAAAGTACTATGGAGAGAGGTCTCTGAAAAAGTATGTGAATTATGCTGAACCATTGTGATATGACTTCAAATGCCTCAGTTTTATTTTGTGTTGTCTTGACAAATTTTATACTATGTAACAATTTATGCACAGTCCTAGTACATAATGAAAAACTATTATGCATCTACTGAAGGAAAAGAAATGCAGTGTGAGATTTATAGGTGGTATTGTATCCTTTCCAATTACTGAGTTTTTGCTTTAAATGTTAACATAAGAATTATATAATTAAAGAAAAAAATCATTGTTCACAATATAGCAATGTTCAAATAAAGATTTTGCAATGAACACCTTAGTTCTACAATGAATAAGATTTTGATTTAAGTGAGCAGCATTAGCTTGCATTGCTATTTTAATAAAACTAAAACATACATATGGTCTACTACTATTCATACAAACAAGCTCTGCATCCTGTCAAAAAAGAGATATTGAATAGTACAGCTAGAGGAAATGTATTACTGGATATACAACAACATACTGCACCATAGAGTTTAGGAAAATATACTTTATAATGTTACCCTTTTGAGTCTAAGTGAAATCCTAAATACCTTCACTACAAAATTAGAAGAAAAATAAGTTTCGAGTGCAATTCTTTTGTTTGATGAAATTTGAAAGTTGCCATGTTAACAATTAGGAAGGACAAACAATATAAATATTGAGATCCTTTATCCTGTTCTCAGAATTGCTTCTTTGTGCAATACTGTGCCTTCAGGTTTGTTGTTAATTCTAAAATTTAGCAGACTAAAAACACTGCTGTACATAGAGCTATAAAAAAAATCCTGAAAAATCCTTCCACTGTCATAAATGACATTCTGAATAGACCCCTAAAATGAATTAAAGCCCAATGGAAACACATGTATTTTGGAGATTTTTAATCTCTTAATCATATTCATTGCTTTTTTATTAAATTATACAAATAGTTGTGTCAGTTAAAAATTAATGTTGGAAGGCACTCAGGAAGCCATTTGTTCCAATTCTCCACTCAAAGCAGCATCAATTTTGAGATTTTTATCAAGGTGCTTAGGATCTTATTTTAAACATATCTAGGATGTAATTTCCCACAATCTTGCTGTCTTCACTAAACCACTAGGTGGAAGTTTGTATTTATTGTCCCACCCATGAATGGAAGCTTCTATAGGCATGGGAATGATCCAAAGTAGAATTTTAAAAGTTTAAGCATTTAGAGATTAATGATTTTATAGCAAATATTCTAATGTTTTTGGAATTCCTCTTATCCAATTTCAACTTCTACACAACAGTTATTTTATGTTCTTCAGCTATTTCTTTGATGCCCTGGGATTTTGGAAATACTTACATACTGGACAAAATGTGAAAACTTTGGTCTCACTGATGAACAAGAATAAGAACAAGTGACACGTGCTGAAGAAACTCCACCTTACAAGCACCTGCTAGCAGAAGAAAAAATAAAATTTACATAGTTATTGATAATAAAAATAAAATTTATATAGTTATTGATAATAATTATTATTAAAATATAATTATGATGTATCAATAATATGTAATCATTAATAAATATATTTTGTAACAAAAATTATAACAAGTTTTCTATATATCCTTTGAATAAAATGGCGATGTTATTTTAATATTTACAAATTAATATCACTATATTTTTTGGAGATTCTACACCCCATGCACCTAGACTTTTTAAGTTATCATCATCATTATTCAGAAAATTTTACTTGCATAAATGACTCCATAGATCAATAGTTAGAAACACTATCATTTTCTTGTTTATCTTGTACTCTTTCCTGATGTTTATCCCTTTCTCAGTTAGAAATTGCTCAGCAGATGATTTTCCAACAGTTTTTCTACTTGTACATAAAATGCATCTAGAAAAAGATTTTTAATATCCTTTTTTTTGGTAAAGTGTAATTTCATCTCATATACAAAACCCAAGAAGAAGGACGAGCAAGAATGACATGATGGATGAGCTCATGTAATGTCACTTAAATCTCAAGGAATAAAATGAAAGATGGATACTATAATTAAATTCTGTAATTAAAAACCTATCGGTGTGCCTATGAGCATAATATCAGAGACTTGTGTCTTTATATATTTAACTTTTCTAGTCCTGTATTTTATCCAGTTGTGGTGAAGATATGCATGCTATAAGAGTGAAGAATAAAGCAAAAAGTTTGATTTAATTTCTTAATAATTTCTGATCCTAGTCTCTCTAAAATTCTATAATGTTTTATTTTTTTCTAAACTGCAGATAGAAAAAATATGAGTTCTAAAAGATGTGAATGTCTCTTTTATATTTACTTCAGTGGGTTTTTTCTTTTCCTAGTGTGTAATATTAGAATAAAGTAAAATCGAAAAAAACTGCAGTCAAGGACAAATTTATTGTTATACATTATCTATTCCAAAATAATACTAAAAACGCCAGAACCAAAACCACCATCATGCCCTCAGAGACTTCATGGGGTCAAGTCAGATCTGGAACCAGTGTGTCAGAGAAACAAAATTATTTGTAGACAGAAGAATCTCTGTGGTTCCTTTCAGGAGCTTGATAAGACCATTGTGCTCTGCTACATTCTAAATCACCATCATATTATACATATTAAAAGTAAAGAAATAATCCAAGTCTACCTTTAAGTGCATGGTGCAAAGGGCCTGTGTCTCCCAATGTCACAGTTTAAGCCCAGCTGTCAACCAAGTCCACCCAGCTGCTCAGTCACTCTCACCCAGCAGGATGGCGAAGTGAATCAAAAAGGTAAAAGTGAGAAAACTTGTGGGTTGAGACAAAAGACTGTTTAATAGCAAAACAGCAAAACCTGCATGCCCAGCAAAACAAAATAAGGACCTTATTTACCACTTTCCAGCTGCAGGGAGGTTTTTAGCCATCTCCAGGAAAGCAGGGCTCCATCACACACAATGGTGAGTTTGGAAATCAAACACCATCACGCTGATTGTTGTTCTCCCTTCCAGCTTTATATGCTGAGTAATACACCATATGGTCTGGAATATCCCTTTGATCAGTCTGGATCAAGTGCTGCCTCTGTGTTGCATCTCAGCTTCTCGTGTACCCCTAGCTCCTCACTGGTGAAGTGGACTGAGGCAGAGGAGATCTTGACTCTGTGTAAGCACTGCTCAGCAACAGTGAAAGCATCTCAGTGTTATCAACCGCTCCAGCAAATCCAAACCATATTCCTATTCTATTATACTGAACAAAATTAACTTTATCCCAGCTGAAACCACACACCTCTCTTAACATTGTAAAACCAAATGTAAAACCTTTCAAATGAAACAGAATGTTTCTCTTAGACCTAGGTTTAGTGAATATCATTTTTAGGAAAGCTAACTCACTAGCATAGTGGAAGAACACTTGGGTATTAGGAAATAATGAAACAGTAATGGACATGGAGTAGATAGGATTTTCTTTGTGTCTAAGAATTAAATAACATACTGCATGTTTTTGTTGTCGATGGGCTTATTTGATGAAACCTGCCAAAACTTCTGTCTCGAAATATCACATTAAAAATACCCAGAACCATCTCTGTTTATCCTTTAATTTGAATCAGTATATGTCAGTATTTATATTATTATTATTATATAAATTAATTTATTCTCACTACTTGCATTACAATTCATTAATTAACCCCTTTCCAAAAAACTGAATTCACACAAGGTCTTATGAATTGCATACTAGATTTGGTTAATAGAGCCAGTAAAACTGAAATTTAATTGCTAGAAAATATATTTTATATTTTGTATTTGTTTTAGTCCCAAAATTCTAATTCTTTTTCAAATGTCTGAAATATGCAGTGTGCTGAGAGAATTTGGCAAACCAAAGAATGTGATAAACTGTTACTAGAATATGAAAAATCAGTAGCATAGTTACATTCTGGGAACTTCATCCAGAGTCAAAGGTTCGTGAATTCCTGAATCCACAAATAACTCTTGAAGACAACCTCTTAAAATTCCACCTCCAACATGTGCTTTTCTCATAATTCATAAATTTTACCTAGATATTTTCCTTTTTTCTTTACCCTCCTAATTCTCCTGCTCCACTGTATTCTCTGGAGACAGGAAATTCTTGTTTTCCATTGTAAATGGAATAGTTTCTTTCAGCTATGTTTCTTTTAATGCACCCTTTTAGTTGTCTATTTTGTTTACATGCTCATTTTGCTCTTGTTCTGAAATTTTAAAGGTTATTAGATTCTTGAAGGTATTTCTCTTTTCACGGATTACTTGATGCATTTTTACTTTAATCTTTTTGAAATACTCTTTTTTTCTCTAATACCTGTTTGAAATTTTAAATAAGAATAAAATATGTATATCTAACACTATTCGTCAGTAGTCAATTTATGAATATATTATACCTGTACAATGTACTTCAAGATTAGCAACGACTTCTGTCAGTTTTCAACAAGATTTTAAAATAACAAGTAACTATTTCTCTATTCTTCTGCTGCTCCAAAAAAACCCAAAACTATTCCACAATTGTTAAAATTTCCTCCCTCAGGAATTACCAGTTTTTTTCTCATATTCTTAAAAATATAATAACATTAACATGAAGTGTCAAACATGATGATGATTAAGTATATAATTATCTGATTAATTATAAACTATATTATCATTGGTGAGGTTAGCTTGATGGAGCAGTGCAGTAGATTCCAGTCACTGAATGCAGCTTAGACTTTTTACCAGGTGCTGTGGCTGAGAGCTCATGGCTGACTTGACAGTCATATGAAAAAACAAAAAATCCCAAAAACCCTTATGGTCAACACCAGTGAGAAAAAGAAAAAAAAAATGGTGCTAGGTGAGGATTTAGTTACAATGTTATTTGCAGTCATATCTGATTTTTTCTAGTTTTAACAGAAAAATCCCACTACAAATACTGTAAGAATTGCTCAGCATAAATCTTCCCAGGATTTAACCCCCACCCTTGTGCTATGCTCCCCCTTTAAAAGCTCCCTTGGGTCCTAAATTCGCGAAATCTTACCCTGACTTGAGTTAAACTGTGTGGGGCTCAGGCAACTAGAAGACAGCAGACAACAGAATTCTTTAGGGTGGAATATGAACAGATAAAAGAAACAAAAATCAGATCAGGGCAAGAAGATCCTTACACTAAGTACTGTCAAATAAATGAATGTCTTATGAATTTTTACAACTAATGAAAAAAACCCGCATGCTCCAAAACATAATTATTTAAATATTTACATTGCGCCAGTTTTGACTTCAGCATTTTTATCACTGAAATCACCCAGTGAATTTCCTAATAACTTTTTTAGTCCTGCTTGTACCGAACGAAAAATATGGGTCAGCATAAAACTGATGAAGCTAGTCATAACTTCTTAAAATTCTAAGAAGTAAGTAATCTACAGTAGACACTGCAACATTAGAGGGAATGATAGAAAAATGGTGTTGATTTTTAAATAGAAAGGAGCAAGTAAACTGGCTTTCAAATTGTTGAGAAGAAACTATTATGAAATATACCCTAGTAGATATTTTAAATCTCTTCTCACTCTATGCAAAAAAAAAAAAAGAAAAAAACCATGAAAAAAATTTTTAGAGTTTATATTTATTGTGAATATGACAAAAGGCAACACTGCAGCAAAGCTATACTCTCTCACTCTAAGTATGTCATTACTCATTGTGAGACACTGCATATGAAATCAGTGGATGAAATGTAAATTAAAGGATGTGTTAATACTTACCCAATTGAGATAAGTAAGATTAAAATATTATTCAAATGATACTTCATTTTAATTAGATCCTCCTTGTCAAATATTATATGCATTCCAATACATTCAGAAAATTAACTGTATTCTTTGGAATTAATTTAGCAGTTTAAAATAAATTTTACTTTATTATGAAAAGTCTACTCTCAGCAGTAGCTTTATTAACTTATTTTTTAATAAAATAGATTCCAATTCTTCAGATAAGGTTTTGTTTTTCAAACTCAGAGCAGGTAACACTTTCAAGATGGTATTTGAAAACTGAAGTACTTGCTGTTTCTCTAATCTACTAGAAAATTTTCTTAGGCTTGACATTTTGCATGGCAGTGATTCATAACAGACAGCACAAAAATCTATTTGTATATTAAATATAACTATCATGAGTCAAGTTAATTGCTTTTTTGACTGTCATAAATAATATTATAATGTTTTTTACTAAAGATAACATTTTTAGTAAAGTGTAGGTCTGATTATATTTTTTCCCTCTAGGTTGCAAATGGTGATGTTGTATATTTTGTCTTTTTCTCTGGGGCTTCTATTAATTTGACTGAATGTTCCTCTGTCAAAAGAATTTGAAATATTTGGTTCTTGAGTGAGAAGTTACATTATTACTGTTATTGTTACCAGGAAATATGATCTTACATTGTGGTTCTAGCACGTCCATAGTTACAAGCAGAAAATAAAAATACTTCTGGCAGTATAGATTAGAAATCTAAGACACACAACAATAGATGTCTCATGTGTTTAATTTAAAGTTTGAATATTCATCTCTTATATGTCTTGAGAAAACAAACAAGGAATGTATATTGTTGATCCTTCAAAGAGGTGCAGAAGTGTCAGGTTTACATGTACCACTTTTTTTTATGGACATTGAGATTATTGAGTGGAGTCCTTTGGTGGGGTGAGATACTTCCAAGTGAACAAAAATTGTAAGTAACTGTCATCATTTTTTCTTCCATAATTTGCAGTTATTTTTGACAAAACTTACATTTTATGTATTATTTCATCTGAGCATAATCCAGTAAAAAGTTGTTAAAATTTATCAAACTTAAGGCATATAAATGAAAGAAAATTTTTAATTTAGAAGCGTAATGCCTTCATATGCCCATGCTTCACACACTGGTGAATTACAGTGGCTGGACACATGCTCTTCAGGGAGGTCAGACTGGATAAAATCAGCAAGAAATCTCACATTGACCAGTCCTGGTTTTCATGGAAAATTTACACCACCTTGGAATTTGTCAAAATGGCCACATATCAAAGCACAAGCAGTCTATGATTGTATTGATGACAATTTCCCAACGAAGTTTGTTCAAGAAGCTGACAAGGAAAGGTTGTCACCTGAACCTGTTATTTACAAATGAGGAAGAATGAGCTGTGGATTGAAATCCGGGGGCAGCCTTGGCTGCAGTGACCATGAGCAAGTGGAGGTCATGATACTAAAAGGAGGATGCAGTACAAAAGGCAGGGCCAGAACTAACAACCCTGAATTTCGGGAATGCAAACTTTAAACTCGTCTTAGTTTTGTGTGGCAAAAGTTTCAGGGATAGGAAATTCGAATGACTTCTCTATATATCAAAGACAGTCAACCTGGTGAATATGCGAGAGAAATATTCCTGCAGGCACCAAGGTCACAAAGAAAGTGGGGGAGGAGGTGGCCCATGCACCAGAGCAGAGATTCCACTTCAGTCTGCTGTGAAGACCACAGTGAAGCAGCAGCTCATGAAGATTTGTAGACTGTGGAAAGGGAAGGACTCACGCTGGAGAAAATCAATGTTCCTGCCTATTAGGTGCTTTTTTTTACTCCTTCTTCTAAAAAGAAAACTAAATTTTGAAGAGCATTAGGTTTAAAGCTTTTATCTATATTAGCTGCAGAATCATCTTCTAATAATTTCTCACAGAAAAATCAGAAAAACTGTGGCATAAAAAAATAATTAACTAAATTGAGCCTTCAAATTCTTATCTGGATGAAATGGGAGTGGAGTAGGGAGCCATTTTATGAGAACACCAAAGTATAATGTTAAATAAGAAGTTGCTTTTATTCTCTCTATTAAGCATGTAATACATGCAAAGGAATGAAAAGAGTGAATCATAATGTTTCTCAAAATTGGGTTATTCACTTTGGGAGAAGTTTATTTTTATTCCTTAATAATACAATTGCTATATTTCAGTGCCTTTTTGATGAAAATTAGGATAGTTAGTGGGGGTGTTTACAGAATCTGGTATGGGGTTTTCTCTTTCTTTCTTTCTTTTTTTTATTTTTTTTTTCTGGGTGAGTCAGATGAAATAATTCAATTCCTGGGCTTCCTGTCAAACTGCTTTTACAACTTTCTTATAGTTTCTTCAATTTCATAATGCAGTGTGGAAATTATTGTTCCCTTGATAGATGGAGAAAATTTTGAATAGGTTTTCTCTTTTCCTTCTTTTTTTTTTTTTTTTTTTTTTTTTTTTAATTTACACACATTAACTAAATCTCTATTTTCTTGCTAAGTGGACTGTATGATCAGAAAAACATACCTATGAAAGTAGAGTGAATATAATTGATTAATTTAATTTTAGTTTTTAAATAGTTTTATATTTCCAAAATGACACTTTTCTATCCATTTCATTCCTGGTATATATTAATAGAAATAAATAGTTAATTTGTGTGTGAGAAGGTGACCTTATACCAAGAAAGCACAGCTTTTTTTAATAAGTATAAAATTCACTCCATGTGTATATTTGCCAAGTGGAGACAAACATAGTCTAATGGGGAGTTGGGGGCAGCGGCAGAAAGGGAAGCAATAAAAAAAACCTGCAGAGACCTCGAAAATAGTTACTCTTTGTCAATGAAAATCCTCATCCAGAAATCAAAATCACCTTGGGAAGTTATGGAAGTTTGTCCTTAAGCCTTAAAGCAATGACAGTGCTCCAGGACATACCACTGTATGCAGAAACTGATATAGCCTCAGGATCAGCGAGGTGCAAAGCCAGATACAATGCTCTGGTGACAAAAGTTAGGCAAGAGCCAAGGGTCTGGAGTTAAAGAGAACACTTCTGAGTAGAGGACAATAGCTGCAGATTCCAGAGGTGTGCACTTGCTGCTCCTTTTTTACAATGTCATGGTTCTTCCATCTATTTGATCCAAGTTTACACAGCTGCAGTGTGTCAGAGATCACCTGGAACACAGGTAACCAAACCTCTGGAAGGGCGGCACTTGTAGAACAGGATTACAGAGAAAGATCTTTACAGCCTGGACGGGACCATCAGAGCTTGTTGGCACACTCGGAGTTCTGATACAGTCTCCATAAACATTGAAAATTGTGTAAAATGTGGGATTAGGCATTTCAGTGTCCTTTGTCATCCTGGACCAAATATGATTCTATGGGATTGGAAAATTGTCTGTGCTTATGTGATCATTGCTGCTTTGTTGTTGTTTTATTAGAATGTTAGTTTGCTACCAGGGTAGTGAAAAGGCTTCAGTTTGCTGTTATTTATTATCCCCCTATACCACTGTGATTCTGAGCTATTAGAGAGGATTTAAAAAGGCACTTTACAGCCATGGGCAACTGAATTCAGCCTAAAGAACCTAAATGTGACTCACAGCAACAGTGGTTGAGAGTAAACATTTCTTAGATAGATCGCACCATTGCTACCTGACTAGAATAAGCCCAAAGGAAAAAGAAAAGAAAAAATAATCTTATTTCTGGTTTTAATAAGAAAAAAAGAAAGCAGTAACAAAACATTGCTTGGAAGTAAATCTGATTAGTCATTAAGTGGCAACAGTCTTCCTCAGGTTGTTCAGTGTCATATCAAGTCTTTCTTACTAGATGAAAGAAGAAAATTACAAACAAAGATGGGATATCATCAATATTAAGTTGAACAGACTAAAAAGTAAAAAATCAGGATGAACTTAGTCCCTCAATAACTTTCATAACAATGAACTTGAAGAGAAGATTATTTCAAAAAGCATTTTGTAGTGTTCAAAGCAAACATAAGAGTAGTTTTTAGATTGATTTTCTTGCTTGTAACATTTTAACTCACTGATTTCATCAGGAACTTTGCTATTTCCTTTGAGACAGATATGCAATAAGTAGAAATAGTTCTTTATTCAAGGAAGGTGATTATTTACACTACTTTTGGATACAGATACATACTTTATATAGCATACAGTGAAGACAGAAGCAAAACCATATCTGCCAGGAGTCAAACTGCTGGTGTGTTAAAGGCATCCATCAATGCCCAATAATTAACTTATGGTATAAAATTTTGAAAAATACTTCAATAATTTTTATTAAATAGCTTAATTTCAGTCTCTTTAAAAGATTATTTCTTACACTGTCTAGTATAAGAACATTTCCAGGCATCTCAAGGACAGTGGAAGATGACATTTAAAGATATTTAAATATTTTAATGTAAAATTTTTAGCAGCCCTTTATTTTCTATGTATATGTGTGCTGGTTTTGGCTGGGGAAGAGCTCATTTTCGTCACAGTGGCTGTTACGGGTCTGGGTTTTGGATTTGTGCTGAACACAGGGTTGATAATATGGAGATGTTTCTGCTGTTGCTGAGCAGTGTTCATGTGCTTTTTGTACTCCCACAATGGTAAGGAGGCTGGTGGTGCATGGGAGGCTGGGAGGGGACACAGCCAGGACAAGTGACCAAACTGACCAAGGGGATATTCCAGACCATATGGCACCATGCTCAGTATACAAACTTGTATATAATATAATATAATATAATATAATATAATATAATATAATATAATATAATATAATATAATATAATATAATATAATATAATATAATATAATATAATATAATATAATATAATATAATATAATATAATATAATATAATATAATATAATATAATATAATATAATATAATATAATATAATATAATATAATATAATATAATATAATATAATATAATATAATATAATTAATATAATATAATATAATATAATATAATTAATATAATATAATTAATATAATATAATATAAAATATAAGGAGGAAAGAGGGACACTTGAAGTCGTGCTATTTGTCTTTCTAAGTCACTATTACAGTTGATGGAGCCCTGCTCTCCTGGAGATGGCTGAATGCCTGCCTGCATGAGGGAAGCAGTGATTTAATTCCTTGTTTCACCTTGGTTGTGTGAGTAGCTTTTTCCTTCCCTATTAAACAGCCTTTAAATCAACCCATGAGTTTTCTATCTTTTACTCTTCCAATCCTCTCCCTGATCCTGATCTTGGGGGAATGAGCAAGAGGCTGAGTGGGGATTGGCTGCTGACAGGTTAAACCAGGACAAAAAAACAATCAACTTCAGGTAAATAATCACATATCACAAGGCTACCAGGGTATACTTTCCATGTATGATAAACAAAGCACTTCAGCTTGTAAACATCAAAAGATGTCTACATATCCCCTCAAGCACTAAGCCCTGGAGGGAAAAATAGGCATTTTTCTTTTCTCCTGATTCCCCTTCTGGTATTTATTCAGTTTATCCTTAGTTATCTAAGGATTTAACATAATGTTATTACAGTAAAAGAAAAATATGCAGCAAGTTGTCTTATTAGAAACCAGGATGCACATGCTATGGCTTGATGGGAGCTACAGCTGCAGTGTTAGCCTTAGTGCCCATGTTTCACATACAGTTTTTTTATTTTATAGTGAAGAAGCCGGGAGAAGCAGGGCTGTGATGGAGGGAATTAAATGGTGAGATTGTACATAACCATAACATACACTCAATGTTAGTGCAAATATTTTAATAATTAATAAATTAAATAATTGTCATATTTTCATAATTGTCATATTTTCTACTTCTTCAGGTTGGTTTCTATTTTTTGCACTCAGTAAAATAACAGCAAATGATTGATTGACTTTCACCTATCTTAATATAGTAATGGAAACCTTGACAGAAATGGTCAAGAAATTCCAAAAGAACGGAGGTTGAGGCAGTAAATGGTAACACATCATGTTGTATGCAGATGATATGTTGCTGTTATTGATAGCAAAGTCGATTATTAACCTAGACAGAACAGCAAATTCGATATGAATCCTGGTTGACCTGAAGATCAATTTAGATAAATCTATATTCAAGTTGACAGTGATGTGAAGCATAAAATTAGAGTGATTTGCACTTTTAGATTTTAAATGGAATATATGACAAAACAAATATAAATATAGAAGGGTTTTTCCTTTTGCTTTATTTAGCAAAGTTGCATTGCTTACCATTCCTTTCTCTGCCTTCAAGAGAAGGCACAAAAAGAGCACTGAAAAGGGAATAACACAAAAATCAAGTTTCTTTCGGTTACTGGTGCAGGAAGGATTGATGCAGTTTGCAAAGTCACCTTCACATGATTTTTATATTTGTCATGGTTGCCTTGTCTAGTCTGCTTCTCAAAAATTGTTGAAGATTATTAAAGATCTTATCTGGGAAAAGGAAAGTGGTCTCTGTTCACTCTTAGATAACTTTAGAGATGGGCCATCCCTTTTTAAGCCATCTCACTGGGCATTTGTGCCTCAGGGCAAAATATGTCACCTTCATACCTCTCTATATAAATCACTCTATGCTTATAACACACACTCTGAATTCCAAATGGACCATCAGTCTCTTTAAAAGCAGTGACAACACATTTAGTAGCAAGTGAAAAATATGTAAAATGGACTAGTGCAGAAAGAAAAGTTCAGCTTTTAAGTACTCATGGTTCACATTTCATCTGTTGTGAAATGGGTGAATTTTCTCCTGTGCTAAAGTTGTGGAAGAGAATGCCTTTGCGTTTGTTTAAATGTCAAAAGGGAAAATATTACATCTGGTACTAGTCTAGCTGCTGGTTTGCTTGACAAATATATATATGTATCAAATTAATGATAAGTATGTTTTTGCTGAATGAGTTACAAAGAACAGCAACTGAGCTCTAAAATTGTGCTTTTCTCTTTCGTAAAACCTTCTACACTCATCACCCCAAGAGAGGTTACCTGTGTTTAATACCCATGCTGGTTCAATGCACTTGTCTCTAAATATCTACTGGATACCATATATGCCACAATGAACAGTGCCACTGTGTACCTGAAATAGGTGTATGTGTTGAAACACGCCAGAGTGTGAAAATGTGCTATATGCTTTCAGTGTCATGAAGAGTGGTTGAAGATTATGGAGGTAAAAAGAGTCAAACACATTGTAGGAAACTACTGTCATTTCATATGAGTCTTTCTTTGATCTCTGTTTTCAATCCGGTCTTGCCTTGAAGCTTAACAGCTAAACAAGCCAAAAATTGTACTGAGAAAAATCTAGAGATTGAGCAGTATCAGTGTTCTGTTTAAACTGTACTGGGAATCAAGCTCTATTCAGCCAGTCCCCTTCCCCTGCCCAAGCAGAGATTAAGGAAAAATTTTTGAAAGCAGCAATGTGATAAGAAAATGAACAGAAACACCAATAGCAACAATACTATTAACAGATGTACACAAAAATACGGTTATTATATGTTAAATGCTCACAGAATGCGACTGACCGAATGAGAGCTGGTGCCATGTATCTCCTGAGACAAAGAAGAAAATGGCAGACAAGCCCATCTGCACCCACGTTTTCCCCTCCAACCTAAGGCAAGGGAAAAAACCAACAATATTGAACAAATTGTTTGCGCCCATATTCTTTCCCCAAGCCTGAGACAACAAAATGAATGACAAAGCTCACCACTCTGTTCACCATTTACTCCCCTGGAAAGAGGGAACAAAATGGTGATGAAGAATCTGCACATCTCCTTTTTCTTCCACTCTCCATGGAAGTGACAATCCCTTATTTCTGCTCCTGCAGAGATGATGAGAGTGGTATAGAATAACAACCTGGACACAACCACATGGCTCCTGCTCCACCTCCCACCTATCCTTGGCCAAAACTAGGACAATCAGCTATCAACAGTCTATTCAAGGGTGTTCCAGGAGACTCAAATGTACCTAACAATCAGTTTTGAAGAGCACTTGAAATTGCTGAGTTACCTTCAATTCCATGCATGGTGATATGCTTCATGCCACTGCCTATACCTGTAAGTTAAACAAAAGTTGATAAAGGATCTCAGATCATTCAACCAGTTTATATTTATGATGCACAGAGCTAGCTCCTGCTACAACATGCTGACTGCAAGTTCTCTCTTCTTTAGGAGAGCACCTGTCCCTGTCTGAAGTTTCTGACTTAAAGTCACCTCTTTGTGAGAAGTTTTTTCATTTAACAGTGAAATTCAATGAAGAATGTATTGCATGCAAGAAAATATTGAGTGTTAGCAGCAACTACTCCACTTTAGAATTTTATTCTACCTAATGGTTTAGTGGGGTCTGCCAGATATCAGCTGCATAATTTAAAGGATTCAGGCAGAATAAAGACTGGGCAGTATATCCTGTGGGAATGTTGCGAATTCTTGACTATCTGCAAGTTAGATTTTATTGTGAATTTTTAAAATATCATATAATATTTCTAGGTACAATTTTATTGCCTGACTTTATTTTCCTCATATGGATTATTGGTTTATTATTTTAATTTCTTATTTTGAAGGGAGATTATTTGTATCATGGCCTATTCTTTCCTTGAAAGCTGCTAAATTAGATTCTACAAGCAATGATAGGTATAATACATTAGCAGTATTGTGTGAAAAAAGGAAATCTGAGAGTTGGGGTTTTTTTTGTGGTTTTTTGTTGCTTTTTTGTTTGGTTAGTTTTGATTTTTTTCTAATTGTTAGTTTTTTGTTTGTTTTGTTTTGTCTTTCCTTCTCCAGTTTCTTTTTCTAATCTTGTTCACAGCATGAAAAATTTAATTTAGTAAAGTGCACATGAAAATGACACATTCTCCAATGCACCAACTGGTCTAAAAGGCCTGTCCTATGAGTTTTTAGATATTTGCTAGTTTATAAATGCAAATCTGACAAATATCCTACCTATTTTATTTTATTTTGAACTTTTCAGAAGTGGAATGGTGTTGTGAGTTTGAATCTGAGAACATTAATCAGTACGGCTGCAAAATATATGTACTCTGATTTGTTACAAAGATCCACTCAGCCTGTATGTGTGTCCTGGCTGTGTTAGAAAAACTGGAACTAGATTAATGCTCACATAGCTGTGATAAATCAGATAGCTCCATTGATAAGATAAATTGACAGTGGTATCAAATTCTATGTATCCTCCAGACTTTATCCGATAAATAAAACTTCAGTAAAAATATGTGTGCCTACCCTTTGATTGCTGACTATAAAATTGCAAATTTTTTATCTGTTTCAGAGAATGTCTTTAAAGCAGCAACTGGATTGTTTTACATTTTATTTATTTATTTATTTATTTATTTATTTATTTATTTATTTATTTTTAATCTGACAACTTGAAAGTAAGTGATGTAGAATTGTCAATATTGTGCTTTATGCGCAGTATTGTGCAAATATTACAAAGGTTGACTGTTAGCACAAGTTCTAAAAATGCTCTCATTCCTGAAAAAAACATTTTTCAAGCAACATTAGAGGGTTGTATGTAAGGAGATACAGAAAAAAAAAAACAACTTCTTTTACTTGGACAGTGGTTTTCCTCAAAGAGAATTTTCTTTTTATATCTAATAAGGGAAAGGGAAAGGGAAAGGGAAAGGGAAAGGGAAATGTTTATGGACACAAAACTTACCAACAGGAATAAAAGTTTGGTTTTGAAAAGTTTCCAGCTGATATAATATTTTACAAATATTTAATAAAACAATGAATCTTATGAGTATCATCACAATATTTTCAGTCTGATGAGTTCTTACACCTTGCTAAGACCCAATGCAAGTTCTTAGCACCGAGTGGAAGAGGAGCAGGTCATCTCAGGAACCTCTTTAGCAGCAAAAATTGGCTGCAATGTGTGCATGTAGTATTTGTGTCATTAAGCCATTAAGTTTTTTACTCAAGGTCTAATAGAGATATCAAAAGCAAAGTACAAATCAGAAAGATTCTGATCTTGTCTGTTCTTACCCAGTAAATTCACACCATTATGATCCTTTCTGCAAAACTACATTGATTTAAATGTGTACTATATTTTTATGCTCATGTTTAAACTAGTAACAAAAAAATTACATTCTGCTGTAATCCAGTGAAGTCAAGAGCACACAGTAAGGTGTGAGGAAAATATCTGACAATGTATTTCTATCTCTTTTTTATTTGCATTCCACCATATATTAATTTTGTATGCATTCATTTTTATTTTTCTTTCTTTTGTTATTATATATCAGATTCTGTTGGGTTTAACGGGAATTGTCCTCAGGTTTAAATTTTATATTTTTTTTATCTCTTTGCAGATAAAAGGAAAATATATTGCTGGAATAAGATAACCTATTTTAAAACTAAACATCAAGATTCAATAAATAATCTAAATGCTTGAAACAAAGAAACAAGAATTCCTTCTCTCCAGTGTCCTGTAGTTTCATTAAATTACATATTATTTATGTGTAGGAGATGAGATTTTTTCCCCTGGTGGATTAATTAGCACAAATAGCTGTTTCTGTAAACTATGATATTTTTATTGTTATTTTAGATCCAGCAATGTCTCATTTAATGTCACATTTTTTAGTGAATAGAAGAATTTCATCAGAAAAATGCATTAAAGCAATATAAAGTAATACATAATTTCAAGAGCTTTCAGAATTTTTTATAAATTCAGAAACTGTGTTGTATTTTGAAGAAATTTATTTGTCTAATTTAAGGAATGGCTTGGAAATGCTGTAAAGTTTTTCTCAAAGGACTGCACTGCTGATATTAGTCCAAAGATTTTTAGTCAGGTGTTAGTCAAAGTGTTAATCACCTACTAAATTAAATGAGGCATTATTTGTCCTTCTTTATGTTGATAAATTGCATATTTCTATAAAACAAAGAGAAAGCATTTTGACATAGTCTGTATTGTTTGGGATACTATTTATATAAAAGTTTTTTAGCATAACTTGCCTAGCTTTAGCAGCTCAATTTGCTGAAGCCTTATGTGGCAAGCTCTGAGCTTTCACCTAGATATGGTGAACTTTTACCTAGTTAAATAGAAGAGGGCCCTAGAGATTGTTCAAGACTGAAGATAAGGAAGGTACAATCACCAGAGGAACCTGCAGCCCAGAGATAAGAAAAGAAATTGCTCACCTGTAAAAGGACCCAATAAAGAACAGGAATACACCAGACCCCAAACAACTATTGACCCAAATTTTGTGTGAGGGGTGGGTAGCTTAGATTGTAAGTGTATGACTGCCTGGGGGTTTCTTCATTCAGGGTCTTTCTTCAGACTTAGCCAGCTTGAGATGAAGTGCTAATAATAAAATATATTTTTATAGTGGAATACATCTTTTGGTTTATTTATTCAGAAGAAACCTAGTCCAGTTCTGTTATAGTGGCTGGCATGCATAATTTCTATAACACACAAAAAGGAGTAAAATAGTCCAGAATATTACTCATTAAAAGAAGAGCAATACGGTTTGGGTATAATTTGTCACATTTGGTCTAATTTTTCCACATAAATATTTGCAGGAATTGAACATGTACATCTACAGCTTGCTAAAAATATGTAATTAGGTTTAATGTATTATCTGAGTTATTTTCCTCTCTGAAATAGAAAAGAGACACCTTGCTTTTTGATAAAAGTGAACATAATGAATGTGATACATACCAGTATCTATAAAAAATTAGCATCTGGATGAAAATATAGATCATTAGACTCCAAAAAACAATATCACTTTTCTAAAAGAGTCCATTTTTCTCTTTCCACTAGTCTCCTTTCAAAGACAGAATTCAGTCTGGCCACAGAAACCAATAAATGTATATTAGTGAGACATTTCTCCTCAGCAATGGCTTTCCTCCATCGCCTTTTTCTTTATTTTCTTTAGTAGGATGTTTCCCTCCAGGCTTCAGAAAACAGGATTGCTATTTCACTTTTTATAAGTGACTTCCTCTCTTTACTCACTATTTTTGTCATTACCCTAAGCCTTTGATATAATTTTAACCTCTGTAAACTCAGCAACATAAAATTCTTTCAAAACAAAATAATAAAATAAAGACTGTTCTGAGTTGGGTTCAATAGTTGATTTTTTCTCTTGTTAGAAGGAATTTTCGTCAATGTGGTGAAATAATTTTGAATCCTTCAAATGCTAAATGATTCAGAAAGCAGTGCCGGGAAATGTATTGGTAGAAATGAGTCTATTTCCAACATTGACTTTCACCAGTTCTAAATTCAGAAATGGTTCAGGGAATTCTCTATATCTCTGCTCACAGGCAGTTAGTATAGAAACAGTTTCACTGACTTCAATGAGACTCCTTAGGCAAATAATGGTAGAGTGCAATTTATTATGTCAATACTGCAAAATAAAAGAGGGACAGGATTTGTTCTTTAGCTTTGAGGCTAAAAGAAATAGTTTTAGTATAGTCACATGGCATTTCACTGGTTCTGTGTCTCCTCTGCATTGCATATGGTATCCCTATATTCACACAAGGAAGATACATATATACACACACACAGGCATGAATGTGCACATTCTGTTTTCTGGTTTTAAACATCTGAAATGTGTAAAATTTGTGTGGGAGTTTGCCAGACTGATATTTTACAGAGTCACATGAAAAGGGGACATTTTCTCAAATCCTAAGTGTTGGATTAGTCTGTCAGCACTCCAGGAAAGCTGAGACCCTTGTGCCTGACCAGACTGTCAGCATCCTGTTGTGGAGACTCCACTGAAGAGTGTGCTGGATCAGAATCCGATTAGACTGACTTATCCAGGGACACATGCCAGCAGAGAGAACTCCTCATGGGTCTCCACACCTCTACTCACCACAGGAGACTGCTAGCACCCTTGAAGGATTTGCACTAGCAGTTTACAGAATAACATTCTTTAACAGTAATATAATGACAGGTTAAGTTTCGAGGATTGCAATTGATAATATCTGACTGCAAAAATGCATTCAAAGCAATGCACAGAAAAGCCCTAATCCCTAAGAAAAATTGCCTCAAAGTAACCATTCAGGCCCGTAGAGTATGGCTCTTACTCAATAGGTGTTCCTGTGCAAGAGAAAACACATTCGGTCCTACAACAGCTCCAAAAGCTACCATAGAGTCTTTCCTAAATTCTCACCATTCTTGACTTACTTTTATAGTATTTCTTTACATTTAGGTAGAGTATGAGTGAGCAGCAGTCATACTTTGGCGGTGAGTAATATCAGTATTACATCTGAGATAACTTTGGGATAGGGATACACATCAGTCCAAGGAAAGCGATTTTGTCACAATTGCTGATTCAGAAGAAGATCATCTTCCTTTATCTCTCTTGGTTGTCAACTACTACAAGGCCTATCAGCTAAAAAGTACCACCAAGTTTCTTTTGGAATACTGCTTTTAATCCCCATTAGATTATCTCTGTTGGGGAAACTGGGCATGCTGACTACACATTCTATCCAGGTATCCAGGAAACACATTTCTCCCATAATTTCCATGTAGTTATAACTGTGTCTGTAACTTTCCACTTCAATAATTTTAAATTTAATTTTTCCACACATGTCATGACACAAAAGACATGGCCTGGGATGGAGTGAAAGGATGTAGAGATGCCTGTGCAAGTATAGTGGAATAATTTTGGAAGACTGGAAAGTCAAACCAGACCAATCTTATCTCCACTACCTATTGGAGGCGTTATTTGATACATTCTGTCTTCAGAACCATGTTATTTTCTGGCTTCTACAGCTATGGATCAAACCTGTATCAGACAATATTTTAACAAGCTGTATGGAGAATCAATAGTCCAGTGATGCAGTTTGTTTTTAGCCCGGTTTATTTAGCAATACAGACATGTCATTTATTTTGTAATTCATCCAATTTTGTGTGTTGTCAGTGTTTTAGCCTAGGGAAGGGTTCATTTTTTGCAATAGTGGAACGGGGGCAGGGAGAAAGTGATGTGGCTAGGACAAGATGTTATTTGGTTCCACTTCACTTTGTTGAGAGTGAGGGAGAGGGGATATCACATCGAGGTCGGGTTCCTGAACATTTTACATGTAAATTATTGTCTCTTATGTACATTTTTGTTATTAATATTTTTGCTGTTACTCTTCATTTTCTTATCTCATTCTTATCTTAACCCATAACCTCTGCCTATTGTGCTCTCTGGCCATCCATGGGAGGGAGGGGTGGGTTAGGGGGAGGGTGAGTAGAAGATGAGGGAAGCGGGAGTAAGCCAGCAGCAGTGTGCTTTGGGGAATGCAGAAGGAGAACCATAACTGGGGAATACAATTCCTAAACCAGCACGTGTGCATTGTGTTCTGCTACTCCCTGCAGGCCAGTTTGGTATCAGGTGTAAAGTTCAAATGATTATTTCAAAGTAGAATTTTTCTATCATTCTGTCATTTACTCTTGATGTGAAAGCAAAAATTATTCTTGCAAATTTTTTCGTGTACTGGTAAAATACAGCATTAACTACCTCAAAAGTAAGTGACACAAAATAGACTATAGTTCTTAAAAGTAATTTTTGAACGATTTTTTGCACTAAAGAAATCAATGTACTTAAAAAGTAAAAGATCATTATTTTGTTATAAATATCTACTTGTATTCCACAAGTGATTTGAAGAATAAATGTTAAGAAAATAATTCATTCACCTTAAAGGTTAATTTCTGAGTAACATTCAAAACTGGTGAAACTTGCAGAGATAAAAAAGGCAAGCACAGAGGCACTCTAAGAGAAATTACTCTTTTATCCTGTATTTTTACACTTAGGTTTTACACGAAGGGCTGCCTGTCTATAAAATAAACAAATATTGACTACATGGAAGTTTATTCCATCAGAATATAGCATAGCCTATCATGAAGATCATTTGTACAGGTTTTGCCTTGAGAGGAAAAACTTAATAGCATCTGGACATCCAGTTCTTCTGCAGAATGTGTGCTATCCCAGAAATTCATATAAAAATATATCAGCACATTCAAACATCTAAAACAAGTATTTTCTACATATTTACCTAAAAGCCGATATAAATGACATTTTTCAAGATATAATGAGAAATTAGGAAATTCCAGGAGATATTATGCTGATGCATTATAGATCTATTCCTATTTTGTCAGTGCACTTTTTTAGTGTTTTTGTTTGTTTCTTTCTTTCTTTTTGTTTTGTTTTGTTTTTTTTTTTCAGCAGGAAAATAACCATATCAACAGGTGAACAAAATTTTTCAGGATATTCAAGGCTTATGAACTCAGTTAATGACTAGTTACACTTTAATATAAAGAAAAATGAAACATAAACCTATTATATCCTTCTGCGAAATAAGTCTGAATAAGTGTCTTGAAATATATCTCTTGTAGTTTCATCAGCTTTTCATAGAGAAGATGGATTTCTGTGTTAAGATATATGACAACCAATGTCAGTGCAGTCATTTGCTATGTGGAGGAGATCAGAATTTTTGTTATTGATTCAATGAGATTTTTTTATGTATCAGGCTCTTTAAAAGTCTACAAAATCTAAATCTATAGGCTGATTTTCAGAAGTATTACCTTTAAAAGTTGTTGATCATCCATGTATTTTTTAATTAATATTGTAGAAAGAGACTTGGTGTCTCATTCTGATCAAAAGGGTACAAGCTTCTGATCCTGAAGATTTATGGAATTATAGATACTAAAGAGAGAAGTGCTAAGTAATCGCTGAAGAATGAAAAAGGTTCAAACTGTATTTTTTAGATTCCCCTCTTCTTCCTGGCAGTTCAGTTCAACATGTTATAGTGCTGATACTTCTCATCAAGACCACACTCCCTTGTTCTGCGGACTGTGGGCACATTTATAAACAAAATATAGGTTTTAGCTCAAAATCTTATTGTGTAAGTGTCAGAAATTGACAATGACCTACAGTCTCCAGGCAGCTGCTCATGATTTGTTTCTTTATTTGTGTGGGTGAGTTTGTTCTGTTTGTTTGGTTTGGGTTTGTTTGTTTAGGTTTCTTTTTATGGGGTTTTGTATTTGTTGTTAAAACAGTGGTTACTTCTGGGCTAAAGCAAAAGGTTTATTTGGTTGCCTAATTTTGGTTGGTTGGTTGGTTGGTTGGTTGGTTGGTTGTGGTCTTTTAAAAAAAGAACAATATAGCATATAAACAAAACCAATCCAATTCCCCAAAAATATTCTGCATAAATGGAAAAGAATAATGCAGTTTAGCCACAGTTATAACTTGAAGGGGTTATCACAGCTGATTGTAGGCATCTTTACACTGTCTAAACCTTAAAAATATCTCATCATTGGACTATAAAAAAGACCAGCTTAAACATTCTGATTTACCATATGACAGACTGTCTAACTTACCTCATCTACACCATGATATTGTGGACTGGAAGATGTGTTATCATGAGGATAAACCCTCAAAATAATTTGCCTTTAAACTAAATTCTATGTCACCAAGTCATGTTCCTAAGTCCACTACTGAACCTTTCTTGTACTAGTAAATCTCAGAATATGTGAAAAGAGGATTTGCCATACAGAGCCAGTCAGCCAATATAAATATTGACTGTGAGAAGCATTTTGTACAGAGAGCCCTGGCACCAATCTAGGCTGATGCTGACTTTTGGAAAAAATACTGTCCTCACTTTGTTTGAAAATAAAGGTACAATGAATTCTCGTTGTCATAAAATGCTCTAACTTTATTTTAACCTTCTTTTTCGAATTAAAAATTAATACAATATGTCTGTAATATCCCCCATAGAATATTTTTTTTTCTATTAAGGGATTTTCACAGCTGTCATCTTGCACAGAAATAGCATAGCAAAGAGACTACAGGGTTGGAAAGGAGCACTTGAATAAAGATGGAGGAAAGATTTGAATCTGAATGTGATACTGAGAGGACTCTAAGAATAAAACTACCTGTTAAAGCCAGGAGGATTTGTAAAGATGTGATTCTCCTTGACAAATGCAACTCAAAACATAAGGTACAGAACAGCCAAACAGATCTTTTGTATTACGTTGGTGTAAATTAGGAATTGATTTTTCTTCACTTGTCTTTTTGAAGCATTCCTAACCATGTTGTCTTTATCAGATGCTGTAAAACAAACTTTATTTGCATTTTACTATAACCTTTTAAGTTAAAGTTAGTTTCAAAAAAACTACCTAAGTTATGCTTACCAAAGTTGCTCAGATCCCAAATAACTAGGTCACTGCAGCATTTGTACACAGAGCCAAACACTCCTACCAATTTCCACAAGGAGGCCATAGGGTAACAAGTTATACATCTACTAAAGCTCCATAAATCAATTTGAGAGCTAATGTTATAGAGGTCAGCAGAGAAAGCATCTTCAGTGATCAGCGATAACTAGAAAAAAATCACTCACAAGAACTGTGAGATACTGAGGAATATTACTGAAACAAAGCATTCCAAAGGAGAATGTAAGAAATAGAACATTTTCTTTTGATAATGCTGCAAAATTTCAAATGGTTTCTGTTCTAGGGCTTCAAAACAGAACCCTTAATAAAATCGTCATTTTTACTGAAACTGCTAGGTAATACAATTGATAATCATGGAAAAGGAAAAAAGATACTTGTATCAAAGCACATAAATCACAATCTATGACAAATAGTATAAGTATGCAGTCAGTTCCTAGGTGTTGTATAGACCAAACATATAGTGTTATGTAGATTGTCACTGAGCAGCAGAGGTGATGATTTTTGTTATGTATAGTCTTTGCTACAGCACATTTTTTTAGGTTAAATCCTGTGAAATTAAGAAGGAAAATTGACCATGATTTGATGAGGGCTTTCTGGACCAGAGGGTAGAAGCAGATGGGTGAAAAAAAGACAGTGATCAGGGAATCTGCTGCAGAAAAGCAAACCAGAGGAGAAAGAGGAAATTTGTATGCAAAAGGGTGGAAGTAATACTTTCAAACTACAGAAATACAGTGGAAAGGAAAAACATTTATTTTCCAACCTTTTTTTATGTTTATTATTAAGCAGTTCAAACCTGTTTTTTGTTTGCGTGTTTGCCTGGTTTGATTCCATAGCTTTTAACTACTCTAATCTCAAAGTTAGATGCTTTAGCATACAACATTTTTGAGAGTAAGCAGTGGGAAGTACAGACCTCACTCTTGAATTTCCAGGATCCATGGACCACCAGAATGGAGTTTTAAAGGGAAAGTTTCAGTATGAAATATTCTCTCTTTCTAGCATCTTCCTACAGTCCTTGATGCTCAGGAAACAGAAAGGCTTTTGAAGTTCATTTACTGTGTATTGCTCTCAGCTGGATGAGAAAAGCTTTAATTCATTTCTTTTCTAGAGCTGAGCCAAACTGAATAGTTTATAGGATCTTAAACTGAATATTTATCGTTCCTGTGATCCTCAGGAGAATTTGAGAAAGAGCAAAAATTTGCGACAAATTATTTTGATGCTATCATTTTTCCCCTAACTATAGCTGTCTTTCTTGATGATTGGCCTTGAAAACCAAATAGAATCCAAGTCAACCAAGTATATCATCAGAAGTGGAATATGTCTGAATTAATATGTGAATTGATGTTCTTGTTGACTATGGTTTTCAATATTTTTTTTTCTTGGAAAACAGATACCCATTACAGTATTTCTTCCATGATACCCCTTGCAGATAAGGTATTTGTTAGATTTATGAGACACTGCTGAAAATTCATGCACATTTTTAGAAGAACAGAAGGCCATCATATTTGAATGATATGCAAATAAGAGATAAAATAATTGGTCATTCTTCTATGAAGGTATGAGCCAGATTCTGCAGTGGATTGACTCTGTTCTAAGCAGCTGTATCTGAAAGCTTAAGGTACTGTATAATTTTATTTTTTAATTCTTTCGAATCTTTATTGGGTTTACTTGCCAAAATTTTGGTAGCAGAGAAACTTCAGGGGTAACTTCTATGAAAAGAGACTAGGAGCTGCCCCTGTGCCAGGAAGAATCAGCTCAAGCTGGCTCAAAGATGGATCTACACCTGACAAAGCTGAGCCCGTTATCTATGTTAGTGGCATCTCTGTGATGTATTTTAAAAAGATGGTGAAAAGTGCTTTGCAGCAGATTTGGGAGAGGATTGAGAAATATGAAAGAAACAATGGTGCAGGCAGCAAGATTAAATAAGAAGGAGAAGGAGGAAGTGCTTCAGTTATTGCAACAGAAATTCCCCTGCAGCTCATGAAGAAGACTGAGATGAGGCATGGTGTCCCCCTGAAGCCCATGGAGGATCATAATGAAGCAGATATCCACCTGCAGCCTGTGGAGGAACCTACAGTGGTCCTTTTCAACCATGGATGAAGCTGCAGCTTGCAGAGACCTCACACATGAACAAGTTCTTAACAGGTGACAAGGCACATGCACAGAAGGCCAAATTACTGCGGGTTTTCTGAAAGAAGCTGAGGGAATCCATATTGGAGCAGTCTGTGTCTGATCTTTCACATAGAAGAAGCCCACAATGAAGCACCTCTTGAAGCATTGCAACCCATGGGAAGGGATGTCAGAACAGTTTGGGAAGGACTGTATCCCATTGGAGGGACCTCACACTGTGGCAGGTGTGAAGAGCAAAGACCAATAGATATGAAGCCTTATGAACTGACTTCCACCCACTTTCTCCAGGCCCCTGAGATATGTGAAGTGAGGCAATAGAGAAGTCAAGAAGAAAGTCAAACCTGGAAAGAAGTGAGTTGGGAGAGGGTAGGTAGGTGGTTTTAGATTTGTTTTCAATAACTAGAAATAAGTTGAAGTAAATGGAATCAAATCTCTTTTGCCCATTTGCCCAGGTGAGCAAACTCCCTGTCCTTATTTCAAACCATGACCTTTCTCATATTTTTGTCTCAATTTTGTCTCAATCTCTGTTCTTTTGAGGATGAGGAGTGATAGAGTGGCTTGGTGGGCACATGGTGGCCAGCCAAGGTCAGCCCGTCACAGGACCACAAACATTTTCTATAATTAGAATGTTACTGCACACACACACACACACACACACACACACGTATTCTGGTGTCAGGAGCCTTCTCACTTGTTGAGGAATGCACATTTTCCTTCTAAAAGGATAGAATCAATGCAGTATGGCTTTAAATTCATAGAGATCTTCATAAGCTAATCCTTAGCTTCTATAAATTCATGTTCATTCCATGTAATCCAATTTTCAAACGACAGAAAAACTTAAAATTATATGCCTTGCACAATCACTTGATAAGAAGGATCAAGGTAAGCTTTTTTCAGAAGCACATGTATCAGTGTTCAGACTGTGCTTTATATCAACTCATATGAATACGGATTTAGCTGTTTGCACGTTCAAACAGATGATTCATTTGTATACTGAATCATTTATGTAACATTTCATGAATCATTTCAGTATTAAAATTACAAAAAAATACATAAGTATTTTTTTAATAGTTACCTGTTAGATCTTTACCCAATTTGATTGTAAACAACAAGTGGCTGAATATTAGCACCATTTCAGAAAGTGCTGTAATAGGGAAGAAGTCAGATTCCTTGAAAAAAAAATCCCAAAGGAGAAATACTAGCGTTTTTTGCATATATTGTCCCACTCTTCCTAAACTGAGGTTTGGAATGGCTTATGCACATAGAACAAATACTAGAAGAGTTATATTTTGCTGGATTTAGGATATAGGACTGCTCTAATATTGCTACCAATTTAAATGCTACTCAACAGCCTACAGGAGATCTGCATTTTGATGCAAATAGTGTTATCTCAGTCATTAGAGGTTTTAGGGTATAGGCTAGGGATTAATATTTATAGCTGCCTAGAGAAGGGGAAATTAATCTCACAGTGTATTTTAAGTCTTGTTTTCACTCCTTATTGGAAGGGAAAAAGATATAACAGTTCTGAAACACAGATAAGATGCCGGAATTTTGCATGTCTGTAAGGTTAAGCTTTGTGCTCTAAAGCAGACAGGTCAAAAACATCTGAGTTTTGATATCTTTTTCTTTCATCAAAATTCTTTTTCAGACCTGAGAGACAGGTTTTCAAACCATGATATTCTTCTGAAAAGAAAAATTGCCAATTCTCATCCACCACTGCACCATCATTTCTCCCAGTTCATTTCATAGCTCCCCAGTGAACCGAGGAAGATGTGTTGCAAGCATTGTCATACCATGAACCTTACAAGAATTTTACATTAAGTTAATAGTAAGGGAGATAGTATTGATTATGATCCCTCTATCATCTATCTCGGTAGAAAAATATCTCATACAAAGCACCAAAGAATCAGTGTTAACAGAGTTATACAACCATGAATTAAGACAAGGCAATGATAAGAAAGTTAAGAGATAGAAACAACATATTCATATATCTCAGGTTTCTATGGATTTTAAATTCAGTTCCACAACCCCATTTCACCTCTTCTTTTAAAATTATTCTTTGAAAGGTAGAATCACTAAGGAATATGGCATTTTCTTTTAAACAGTAAAGCAAAAATATTTATTTAATATAAACTTTAAAAGATGATAAAATAAAAGATATATAGATCGCGAAGCAATTTTTTTTTTTTGTTAAATAAGTCAAGTACCTACATTTAAAATTTAGAAGAGTGAAAAAAATTCACAATAAAGAAGAAAATTCTCGATTAAAAAATCTCTCCAAGGACTCCCAGACACACCGGGCAAAGGACAAATGTGGTTTCAACAGTTTTTCACCAGTTAATAAAAGGTTAGAATCACTTCTATATATTTTAAACACCCCCAAATTAGATAATCTTTATCATAACCCTAATCCTAATCTAATTCCTGCCCCCCCCACCAATATTTAAGTAAAGTAAGCCAACTATGCAAGGCAATGTGTCACTCTGAACACCTTTGAAACACAATGCTCATGAAAAAATTAACAGAGTTAAATAGTCCAATAAAATCACCACTTATCTGCTTTTATGAAGTGTGAATTATTGCCTTGTTGGGGATGTGGAGTGATTGAGCAGCCAGGTGGGAACTTGTCCCTTAACCAAGACAACCCACCATATCTTGCTTATATTTTGAGCCAGTTGTAGTCTGAAAAGGTGCATTGTCTTCATGGACTGCCTCTGATAGGCCTGGGAATGAACTCTAAAAAGTTTATCTATTTCTGTCTGTGTAAGTTTGCCCTTAAAATGGAAGGGCAAAGCAGCCTTTTCCATGGCAACTGCAGCAACAAAGTTTAACTCATGTTTTATATTCCCATATAATATACTGCCCATGACAACTTGACCTCAGAATTATCACTTTCAGCCTCTTCCCCTGTTCTTTCCACCTCTTTCACAGAAATGCTGACTTGCTGACTTTCTTTTTCCTGGTGACAGAGATTACTTGTATTTCACTGAGTTCAGAGATCTGCTTGCTGTGACTGATAGCCTGGCTGTGTGGGCTGATAGGCCAGCCTAATAAAGTATTTAATTTTTTCTTAATCTGTCATCTTTTTTTGATGGATAAAGGAGGAAAGAGTGTGATAGGGCAAAGACAGTTTAAGTCTTGTTTTCTTAAAAACCCAGGAGAATCTAAGAAAAACGTGTCAGAAGCTAATCAGTAGAGAAAATTGTAGACACAACCCATTCACATTGCAAGTATCTTCCTCAGCCATGTCTAAGCCCTTTTCTCAGCTCTCGGTCTAGGGTTCTGATTGCTTCACTAAGGAGAAATCTCTCAACTACCTGTTGTGTAAAACTGCATATTAAGAGCATTTAGAAGGACAGTGGGATATCTGGGCTCCTTTTTTCCCATAGCCTAACCCATATAAGGACTATGGCCCTTCACTGACTTCCATAATCAATATATCAGACACATTATGTTCCGTTCTTGTGTATCTTTTTTTTTTTGCCTGTTTTAGGGGTTGGTTTTGTACGGCTTTTTGGGAATCTTTTTTTCTTGCTTATTACTTCTCATCTAAAAATATTAAGTAACTAAATATCCACAACCTTGCATTCAGCCTGAGTAGTAGTTCCCTGATAAAAATATTCCTATGAAGTTGGAGATTTTTTTTTTTTTTCATCTGGAGAGTGCATTGAACGTAGCAATCCATGGCAAAGGTAAAGTCTCAATCAGAGAGGTGTTCTTAGAGCTTGACTAACACACAGTGACAGGATCTGACTCTTTACAAACTATCACTTACTTTTAAGTGCCATAACTGTCAGCCTATAAGTTATTCATGTCTTTTGGACTACTCTTCATTCCTCCTAGTGAAGCTATGTCACTATGCAGGAAAGAATTCAAGATTTATGAGGTTAGAAAGAGTGTTGAGAAGTGAATATAGCTAAATATCTTTACAGCTGAATCTACTTCAAAGAAGGGAACTCAATTTTTCTGGGGTTATATTCAGCATGCTTTGACAGAGAAACATAGTTTATTTGATCATAAACATATATTTTTTAAAAAAACTGTATTTCATATCAACCAATGTGACATACATGTGAGGATTCTGTTTATTTTTTCAAGCTTCAGAAACCTCCACGAGCTTAAAAGGCCTTGGAACTGGGAAAAAAAGCTTGTGCAAGTTAATTTTGCTATGTGCTAGAGAATGAATTTAGGAGTGAGAATTTTTGAAACAGCAGCAGCTGAATTTCTGAGGATACACATTTTGTTTTCACATGTCCTGGCCTATAACCTCCTAGGTTCAATTGCTATGCTTTCTACCTTGATTTCTAATTCTTCCATCTTTGCAAAATAAACCCTCAGTTACACATCTCTTAATTCTTTTAAGTTTACTTTCTATTACCTAGACTCTCTTCTTTCCAAGCCACTCTAACATAGGAATAGAGTTTTTCAAACATCTGTACTATCATCCTTGTTGATTTGGTGATACCTAATTTCCTTCATGGCCTTCTTTCACATTGATAGACCATGCTACCTTGCTCATCCAGTCTTAGAAATCCTGACACTCCTGACAACATGTAAACCATCATAGTTAAATCTCAGGTTTAAATAAATAAGCTCTCAGTTGAAGGCCTTTCACCAACCCATTTATCCCCTGAGAAAGAAAGAAAAATGAAACAGAGCATATACCAATTTCTAAGGCATTCTTTAAATCTTACTGTTTTGAGACTATTTCACACAGACAAAAGTGGCTAGCCCTTTGCAGATAAAATTTGCCCACTGTGGGAAAGCTTCAAATAAATACACTAGTGATGTTTACCTACTCCATGTAGGAGAAAAATCTTAGTGGTACCCTAAGTGCATAAGTATCACTTGGGTTTTCAATGATGGCAAAGGGGATTATTTATGTATTTCTGTTGAGTTTACTTCTGGATAAATTTTTGAACCCACTGAATGATTTAAAGCAGTTTTAACAGAGGGGTGGAAATTTGAAAGATACGTGACTTCTAGTTTCACAGAGATAAGTGGATGGCTAGTGCTGGGACAGAGGTCTAATTACTTTCAAGCTGTCACACAACAGTCTTCACTAAGCTGCCCTATTTATTTGGGGAACAAGATTCCACAATTTATTTCATTGAATACAAATTTACTGGAAGATTTGATGTGTTAAAATTAAATTGATTAAACAGTGAAAAAACACATATCTGTATAAACAAGACTTCACTACAGCCAGTACTCTAGTTGTTGTGACACAGAGGACTGCATCCTGACCTACTAAGTAAGTGAATTAATTTGAACTTCTCTTTAATGTAGTACTTTAGATTTTTATTCATTCATATTTTAAGTCTGTTTCTATTTGAAAATAAATTATTGACTTCTGGTTCTCAATAAATTTTAATAGCATAAGTTTTAAGGGTCTAAAACATGATTTTAAATTATTGTGAGGAAATAAATTTCTAATTTAAAGAGCAGAAGGTTGTTATTTAAGTTTGGACCCTATCTTTAAATTTTCTAATGGCTATGTTGTTGCACATTATGTGATTTTAGTAGGTATATATATATTGAGATACTCAGCATTTCCACTGCACAGTCTGGATAACTTAGACAATTATTTGAGTTTCTCTATTCCTAACAGGGGCTTGACAATATCTAAACTGAAGCATCTCGCTTTTAGGCACATCTAACTTTTTTGTAGATCTAGCTCAAACATTCTTAAATTAGTAATTCACAGATAAAGATACCAAAACTAATGGAAGCAAACTGAGTTTGGAACTTTTTTTCACCTGGAAAGGAAAATTTATGGTTTGAACAAATTTCTCCACCAGTTCCATGTCCTTCTTGTTGGGGGCCCCTGAGCAGGATGCAGCACTCCAGGTGGGGTTTTGAGAGAGCAGAGTAGAGGGGAAGAGTCACCTCCCTTCTGGCCATTCTGCTTTTAATGCAGCCTAGGATACATCTGGGTATCTAGGCTGTGAGTGTGCACTGCATGTTTCTAAGACTGTGTTTTTAACAGTTTTATCTGTGTGTATATTTCCAACTAACTCTAATTACATGTAGGCTTTTAACAAGCAAACAAAACATGAAAAGGGGCACTCCATGGAAATTAATGTCAATGGAAAAATTATTTCACTTTTAATCTTTAATGTACAGCTTTAAATAAGTTGTTCTCTTATCATTAGAAAATAATTTATTGATAATAATAAGACAGAAGATATAAAAATACAAAAACCCCCTTCTGTCCTTGACAAAATTTTCTTTGTGCTTCTTAATCACTTTTGATTGAATTTACTAGCCCCTTTATAGTCTGCACTCCAGCTCCAAACAACTTGCAAATCTGCTTTGGGATACCTTCCTCTAATTCTCAGGCTGTACTCCATAATGCCAATCCTAAGTTTTTTAAATCAGCTACACAGTGCTAGCAAACTTCACAGCAAAATTTGCTCTGTTAGTACCTACTATCGAAAGTTGAAAAAACAATCTGAGCAGAAAAATTAGGTCTGAAGGCAGAAGGTGGTGTTAGGGTAAGCAGCAGCATACTGGAGCCGTGAGGGAAATTTAAGAGGATTAGTGTAAATAGCATGTGTGTGCCTGGAGGTAGAAGATATTTTTTTAAAGGTCACCCACAACTAAACATTGCCAGTGGACTTGCATTTGTCAATATGTTTTTTTGTTACTTGTATACTGCTTGGAACTCTATCTATAGAAATCTTCATCACAAAAAAAAAAAAAAAAAAAAAAAAAAAAAAAAAAGTAAAAGTATTCTTTTCACAATTTTTAAAGCTTTGTTTTAGACATTTTGAAAAATCACAATAAATTGCAATATTATATATAAGGTTAATATAACTGTAAAAATGAAGCTGAAGTTTTCTCTTCTACATTGCTAAACAACATAACTGCTACATAAAGCTATATATCCTAGAATATTATTTGCCATGTCTTTTTAGAAGTTCTTTAATTCTCCTAAGAAATAAAAACATAGAATCTTTGAAAGATTCACAGTAGTACATGACCAGTCCATTATTTTCTGGTAACTTGATAATTCAAGGTATAAATTTCTCTATTGGTTCCACCTAAATGTCTTAGCTAAAATAGCTCACAAAAACAAACAGAAAGCTGAATTGAGTCTAAATTCTGCTACTCTGATATACTGTGTGTTGCAATAAAATAATGGGATTATACCCCATATTCCTAGAACCTACTCTTGATTTTTTTTCCTAATGATATTATTTAATGGGAAATACATTATAAGTTCCAAAGGAAATTTACCTACTTACTTTGCTTGTGAACTAGCTGTGACTCCACTCTATTGAAGGTCTGTAGCCATGAGCCAAAGGGTGCTATCCATCATCTTGGAGGGTTGACTTATCTTATGACTGTTTTTGCATTCATGCCACAGAATAAGGTTCACCCAAGAACATTTTTGATTTAAAGAATCTTGAACCATGTTGATAAGTTTAATGGATAGCCCTGACCTTTAAATTATAACATGCATTCAGTGAATCAGCAGATTAATAGGTCATCTAGCAAACATGAGTTTTACCTCCACTATATAAAGAACAAACATCTAACACAATCTCAGCACATCATTGGTAAAATACTCCACACTGTACAAATAAAACATTTGTTTATCCTATTAAAATGTCAAGCTTTATTAACTAGAGGAGGTCACCAGCCAGAGTTTCAACACATATGCATGTTAATTTACTGTGATATAAAGGTAAACAAGAGAATGTAACCTATACATCTTGACACAAATTTATTGTCTCAAGTATTGCTGTTCTCAGGGGAATTAATAGCTGAGTGTAGCTGAACATTAAGTTCCTCTAGAAGTCCAATGCCTATGCAATATATGGAGCCTGGCTCAGTGCAATCTGTACTGTGGTGTCACACAGGCAAAATGCTGACCTAAAAGTAAGTGGGATGAAAGAAGCTTAGATTAAAAATACAAATAAAAAGTGACCTAAATAGCTTACAATCAAACACATGAGTTGTTTCTCCATTTTCTAAGTAATTTTCATTCTTATTAAACACTGTCCCATAGTTTTCACTACTGATTTCATTACAACATGTACGAAATTTTATATCAATACATTGATATAATATATATCAATAGAACTTTGACAAATAGGTGAAAGGTTCTTTTACAGAAACCTATTTATAAGCAAAGTGCGGCTTTGTTCTTGCACAATAGCAACAACAAATTAGTAAAAGAATGTAAAAACAACTCCAAAAGCCACAATTTCCACTAGTCTGTTTCACAGAGAAAAGCTGATGAACTTTCAGCAAATGGCCCCTGTAGGAGCATACTACCATTTATTTTTAAAGCCTACAGAAGTTCTTAAGTAGAGTTAAACCTGGAAATGGCAAAAAGGAGAAGAGGAGACTAAATCAGATCCCATACCACCATTTCCAAAGGGGCAAGGATAGTCTGACATGCTGTTCGTGCTGAAAAATTTTATTCTACAACTGTGCACAATAGTTGCAATAGTCAAGTTTAGAGACACAGTATTAAAACCTACTGTGTAAAGCCTTATTACTGCTGGAAGCTATTTTCCCCAATATACATTAAAATAGGAGAGATTAATTTCTTCTGAAGGACTAAATATTACAATAGGCTTTTTACTACTGTCAATGAGATGTATGCCATTTTTTTCTCACTGATATACTGCAAATGACTAGTGTCCAAAATGTTTTATCTGTCAAATAAAAGTTTCTGTTATGATTTATAATCTCTGTGAACACTATCTATGAAAAGTAAAGGTGGACAATCATTTTTTGTTCTTGAGAAGGTCACTCCTTTTTTGTTATAACAAACAGGAGATATTACTTTATTTTTCCCTAATGCTATATAAGAAATAATATACTGCCAAAAAACTTGTACTTCTTGTTTTTTCCTCCATTGCTATTATTGCTGTTGCCATTATTATTACTATTATTATTAATTATAATAATCATTATATTAATATTCTTACCATCACCATAGTAACATTTTAATTTGTTTCAATTATTAAACTATTCTTATGTTTAAACCCACAGGTTTTATACTTTTCTAATTGCCCCTCCTGTCTCACAGGGGAAGGGGGATGAGTGAGTGGCTGGGTGGCACTTAGTTGCTGGCTGGAGTTATAAAGACAACAAAAACTCTAATTTGACAAGTGTGTAAGACCATATATTCAGAAAACAAAAAACAAAAACCCCACAGCTCTATTTTATTGTGCTTCCTCACTAGATCCCTCCTATGGTAGGCTGACAGCATCTGTAGTGTCTGTTGAAGGGCACAGTTCATACCCAGGCTTCAAAGGAGGGACATAATAAAAGGGCAGCAGAAGGGATCATGGAACCTGCCCTTCCAGCATCATCATCAACTAACAGCACATGAAACTGCATCAGTATTCAAAGTGGAAAACTGTACAGTTGTCAAGTACTAGTGACCTTCTATTAAAAAAGAGGCAAAACTATAGAAGAAGAGCTTGTTATCACCTGGAGAAACAGGTTTGATAGGTCAAAGGACCTTCTCAGGAGAAGATTAATTTGAGACAGGTTTTGTGGCTGACCAAGAAAAGTCAAAAGGAGAATGAATACAGAAAAAGCACCAGAATGGCTTAGAGCAATCCCTCATGTGCAATAAGAATGAAAGCCTTAACGGGTTAAAAATACACCTGAAAATCAGAAAGAACACTGACAAAATATTGGGAAAAGAGTGATATATGCATATTCCTTCTTTAATAGGTGTGTGTATTTCCTTAGACCATTATAAATAATTATTTTCCCACGAAGCTTTGTTTTATTTTTCAACTTTATTGTGCTCTTTAAGTAGACTTATAAGTTATGAAAAGGATAGCAGGGTACTTGTGAAAGGACATAAGTTATTTGGAAGTATTGAACATGTGTCTGGTAGAGCAAGCAAATGGGTTTGATTAAGGGCAAGATACCCAATTTGGAAAGTTCTGAAAAAATGCACTTGATTAAGGTTTTGAGGAAAAGATAATGAGGACTAAGGAAAGTCAGAACTAGGTTTTACTCAGATCAAGAGAAACTTGAAAACAATGAACTGAATTTTCAGACCCTGGAGGGAGAATTTAATTAATAATTGAAATAAATTAAAACATGTGAATGTCGTTTGCAGCTTATTTTTCAAGAGACTTAATTAAAAACACTCATACAGCTATTGAAAAAATATCGTGGGACTATTTTTGTTATTTCTTTTCTATCGTTTAGTGCTCTTATTATCTTTCTCTAAAATTAATATTTAGAATTTTATTTTAATTTTGTTAGAAATTATTTTGATGTGCTACATAGCTAAAAATAAAGAAATCAGACTCTTTTATGGTCTTATTGATTTGACTTTTTGAAGATTTTCTGCAGTGTATTCTGTGACCCAACAGCAGAAAATCATGTTGTAATGACAATACTTAGCATTGTGTAATCACTGCTTATGAGTATTAATAGCTGAGATCACAGCTTGACTGTTCCATTTAGCTGTAGTTCCTCATTGCTATTCATTATGAGCTGAAGGGTTGCAAGAGGGAGAACTAATTTTGTGCTGCTTTTTACCAATATCAGTGGTTAGAAATTTTTAATCTGTAAGCATGTTATGTTTCCTACAGTGGGAGATACACTGCAATGCAGAAATAGGAAAATTACTGCTTGCAAAGAAATACTTCATTTTGAATCTATCTGGGAACAATTATGCTTGCTTGAGTTTTACCTAAAACAGAGAAAAAAATTGCTATTCCTTATATAAGCAGCAGGGTATTTTTGTGCTCAAGAGAATGGAGACACAAGAATCAATGAATTAAATAGTGATTCTTTTAAGAATAACTTTTCAGCTGCTGCTTACATGCAACCTAGGGTACAGAAGAAAGCAGATCTTAAAACATGAAAGAGCCCAACAGCTAGCAAGCATTTACTTTTTTTTTTTTTTTCTTGAATTTGAGTGAAGGGAATGTATATATCCTGTAACTGCCTTGCTAGTCTTATGAAATTGAAAATAATATATAATTCAGCTGTGGTTTTTTCTCAGTACAGATGAAGAATGCATTTTTTACAAATTACATTTGAGGTATTTTAGTGAGGAAAACATTCTGCTCTAGTCCATATTGAGGCACAGGGTAAAGTACTAACACTAGAAACTCCTTCATGTGCTTTGGATAAGGCAGCTCTGACTGGCTGCTTTGTTCAGGAAATACAAGCATAGAATCTGATTAAAAAATAATTTATTCAATATCTGATTTTTATGTGATCAAGTATATAAATCTGCATATTTTATTCAAATAGACAGTGACAATTATGTCTGGATAGACTGAGTTCTCTGTAGCTTAGATTTTTTTTGACAGCAATGCAGAATATTAAGATTAATGTATATATCTATATAGCTACCAGATGTCCCTTTGTCCTTCATCACTACCGATTTGTGCTGAACTATGTAAAATATTGCTGAGCACCTCTCCATGGTGTTTTTCACTATGATTGCTCTTTGGTGTCATTTATGCAAAATTCATTTGAAACCATAGCCAGATCTGATTACAATTTTGCAGGTAGAAAAAAAAATAAATTACTGAACCTATTTACTCTTAGCTGTTTACAGGTCCTATCTAGTGTCAGCAAGAGCATCTCTATGATTACATATTTTGTACAGATGATTATGCAAATTATGTCTCCATGCAGCTTAACATGCCTCCATTTTCTTTGTGATTTTTTAGGACAAATCTTCTGAGGCTTCATATCAGTTGTTTAGCATCCTCTGGAAATAGAGAAGAAATAAAGAATACATCTGGGAAATATGTTCCCCTGGAAACAGGTGCACAAGAACTTACGTAAGCCATTCTTTGCATTCCTTGGCTCTCCAGAAAGAGATCTTCATATTGGTTGACAAATCCACCTGCAAATTGTCATATGAACAATATATTTTATTTTTTTAAAAACTTTCCTGTAAGGTCTTAATTTTGCCAAATCTAATTTTTTTACTATTTAGTAAAACAGAAAAAAGCAGGAAATGTTTCTTACGGCTGTCAACTGTATAGCTGTCATCTAATTCTTTGTATCCAAAACCCTTTCTTTAGCAAAAGGCGGTGAATGTTCAGGTAAATTGAATTGATTATTCATAAGATTAACAACTTTGCTGGTAAATAAAACATTTTATATTTTTAACAAGGCTGTTGAAGCTATCAGTACATTTTCTCTCTGAAATGAACTGTGCTTTGACATAACTTATTGATCAATTCATCTGAGTTTTCCTCAGTGATGGAATAATAGCCATGCAGCAACTATGTGGCAAGTGCTTTTGGTGTCCTCATCAAAAGCTCCCTACTGGAAGTCTCTTCCCTCCCTTCCCAAGGTAGCTCTGTGGGTCTTCTCTGAGGAAGTAATGATGGAGACTTGAAGACTGCAAATTAAGTGTGTTTTCAGGTAATAATAAAATATTAAATTGATTATTATTGCTCAAAATATTCAGTAAACTGATTGTGATTTTAGGAGGAAAAATATTATTGAAATTTTTTGAAGAGATATGAAATCATAAGTGAAGAAGACTGGTTAGTTCAGTGATGACCACTGAAAGTCTTCATCATTCTTTATTCTCCCTCCATCTTCTGTCAATGAAAAAATATGGATGCTGGCATGAGAGCAACTATCTAGAACCTAGAGCTGTCTAAGGAAATTACACTGACCATTTGTGTCTAAAGCTCATGCTCAGGACTGACTTCCTACTTGGAGTTAGGGAAATAACAGCATATACATCATTTGTTAGATACAGTCTATAACACTGAATGACATAGTCTGATGGGGTTAAAGCCAGGTGGAAGCTCAGTAATTTGCATGACTTGATGCTTGCCGGCAAGTTTATAAAAACTTGCCTGCATGCTGGTAGCATGCAGTCTTGATTCACTGTCCATCTTGTAGTACAAAATCACAAAATCACAGAATTAACTAGGTTGAAAAAGACCTTTAAGATCATCTGCTCCAACCTATGACTTAACATCTCCTCATCAACTTAACCATGGCACTGAGTGCCACATCCAGATTTTTTTTACACACATCCAGGAACAATGATTCCACCACCTCCCTGGGCAGATGATTCCAGTGCCCAATCACTCTTTCAGTGAACAATTTTTTTTTCTAAATTCTAACTTAAATTTACCCTGGCACAGCTTAAGACCTCTCATTCTGTCAGTTGTTGCCTGGGAGAAGAGACTGGCTACATCCTCCTTTCAGGAAGTTGTAGAGAGTGATAAGGTCACCCCTGAGTCTCCTTTTCTCCAGGCTAAACACCCCCAGCACCCTCAGCTGTTCCTCATAGGGTTTGTGTTCCAAGCCCCACACCAGCCTTGTTGCCTCCTCTGGAATCACTCAAGAGTCTCAACGTCCTCCCTGAACTGAGGGGCCAGAACTGGACACAGCACTCAAGGAGCAGCCTCACAATCTGCTGCCTGACCTCTCAAATCATTGAGCAGTCAGGATCATCTGTCTGAAACAGCCATTTTTCCAGAAACATCTTTCATGGGCTCACAGACCCTAACAGATTTTATCTACTTTCCGTTTCAGACCTTTTAGTGCATTCAAGACTTGTATTCCTAAGGTGGTCACACTGTATATACAAGTCCAGTTTAAAAAGAGGATTCAGAGGTGAGAGAGTTATATAAACAAGCTTTTGCTTGTGCTGGATATTTCAAGCATTATCACAAAACTTACACAACAAGAAGAGAGGTGAGATTGACAGTCTTCCCAAATAAGATTTTGACTGCTATAGAACTGTTACCAATCTAAGCAACATTTATGTGTGTATCAGGATGTAAAAAAAATATAAAAAATTCTCTGTAACGTGGCCATTAAATGTACTTTGGAGTAAATATTGCTCCTATGTTCTAGATTTTGAAAAGGTAGGTGAAAATTCATTGTTTTCCACTTCTATACAGAAGAGTGGGAGGGGAGTTTATAGTTTTTACTGGATTATAAAACCTTAGACTAACTTTTCTATTAGAGATTGCTCTCTATTCCACATGGGATAACTTCAGTAATGCATTGTTTTTTATAAGAAGAAATAGATTAGTACTTTCAACTTTCTTTTAAGGTTGCTTCCCTAGAGCTAGCAATTGCTCCTGCAGTATTTCAAATGAATCTTTTATAAAAGTTTTATAACCCAGTCTATTTCTCAGCTTTGATTCTACAAAGATTTCTATATTGAAATACTTTCCAAAGTGCCTTCACAGGTCATTTGGATACAACTTCTCATTTTACTTAAGCCGTTCTCTGAAAAGATAGTGGGAGCTGTTTCAATACTTTTCTGAATTCCAAACCTGCACTTTATCCATTGTGTGATTTTCAGAGTCATACTGAGTATGTTCATAGTTTCTCCATTTCCCAATAAATCCCAATATCCAGATCCCAGATATGAGATAAATAGACCTTAGTAGATCTTCCTTGCTCGAGAAGTTGAAATGAAATTTTCAGATTTTGTGTAGGCTGTATTTACAGCAGCATTGTGTTTTATTTCATGCATACAAAAGGCAACAGAAAGATTCAGAAATCAGTGACTTAAAGATTTTACTTTATCTTTGTTACCTATGTCTGTCCTTTTATGGATTTTTTTTCCTTTCAGATATGTAAAAGATTATAATTAAGCTCTTTATACCTTCCCTTTGTGTGATGTTTACATCTGTTTACATTTACAGATTTTATATCTTGATGCTACCAAGGATGTCATCTCCGACTGTAAATTTAGGATTTGCTTTTTTTTTCATGTTACATGCAGCATTTCATTTTTTTGAGAGCATCATGAAAATAAAGTAATTCGTAAAGCCTCATTGCTCCTTTCAGAAGTCTAGTTTTCACCTCCTGCTTCTCATGTAGGTTCAGATGTTTTAATTTAATAAGTATGTATTTACATATGTGCTCCAAGAGGGCTGAATGACCCACCTTCTGACACTGCAAACCTTTATTCTTTCCTCTTTAGTTTATGCTCCCTTGATAGACTGCCTTTATACCCTCTCATTTACAGTATTTCAGTGCTCATTACCCCTTTAGGTCTCATATAATTTTTTTTTTCTCTGTACTGATAACTGCCTTTCTTAAACACAATTACCTTTGTGTAATCTTTATTAGTCTCCAACCTTTCTGTACAGCTTAACATGTAGACAATATTTGAAGGTAGCTCAGATTTCACTGAGACAGCCATTTAATATCCTTCCTACACTTCAGAGGAGTGCTGTGAATTTAGGAAATACTGGGTGCATGCATATAAACTCACTGCTTGTAATTTCCTCTTATGCTCATCAGAAGGTGATCTGTTCAAGGGTAATCTTTATTTGTATTTGGTGTCTTTCTTCTCCCAGACAGCATCTCTGTTTTCTAGTCTGTTGCCGTTTTCATACATTTCTTTCATCTTAAGCTTAAATAGCTGATAGAATATTTTCAATTCAAATCAGGAACAGCAAGATTTAGATCTTTCCAGGCACAATTTTAACATAAAAGTGAGAGCTGAAGAAGAGAAACATGAAGGAAAACAACGCATTTAAGCCATAAAATTGTTTTATTTTTTTCAGCTGAGTACAAGAAGATAAAGAATTCTTCTGTATCTATTATCTTATATGTGTATGAGTATGTCATAAGAGATAGACAAAGCTGTGAGTACATGCCCTTTACACATGGGGCCTTCCCTCTAGGCCATGTCTTCCACCCTCCAAGAGGACAACCAAACTCACTCAAAAAAGTCTCTTTGTTAGCAGTGTATGTCTATCAGTATAAGTTTGTCACAGAAGGAATTTAACGATAAGCAGGGATCTAAGACTTCTCTGAAAATTTCAGCTCTATAAAATATAAAGAAGTTAGTATTTTTTTATTTCCTAAGCCTAAAGGCTTTTGGATAATGACACAAGAGAGGGAAAAGTAGAAGTACAACAGAAATGTGTACACAGGTGACAATTTGTGTATAACATGCATAGTGTTTTCAAAACACAAATGAAGTTACAAAATGTTGGAATTAGTGACGAAGTAATTGTTCAATTTTCTGACTCTGTATATATAATTAATAAATATAATCCAAACAGCTCATCAACTGGTAAGCAGAACACAAGAGAGTATGTGAGAAAAGATTAAAGTATTCTTGTAATTCATATCGTTTTAAACACAGTTTATCACAAAGTAATGATGACTGAAGAGATAACCCACCTTGTGGCCTGGAGAGTAGGG
Source organism: Luscinia megarhynchos (assembly GCA_034336665.1). Classification (NCBI taxonomy): domain Eukaryota; kingdom Metazoa; phylum Chordata; class Aves; order Passeriformes; family Muscicapidae; genus Luscinia; species Luscinia megarhynchos. The sequence continues at coordinate 53,630,761 of JAPFBE010000003.1, read as the reverse complement.
CAAATAATTAAATTATCTAGATGCAGAAATTGCACAAATATCACTAAATCTACAGATTGTTGGTATGCAAGATATCGTACAGGTGATCTTTATAAAAGTGCAAACATTTTCACACATAAAAGTATGTGCAACAGGATTAAGGCAGAGGGAGAGACCAGGTAGGAAAAGTTTGGATACAGAGAATGAAAAACTGCAGGCAGTTAAAACACATAATTAAAAAGAAGTGCAATCAACTTTCCACATTAAAAAAACACAAATTAATATTTAATAAGAGCCATGGCTAGGAATTGAAGATTAAAATTAATATCAGTAGGACATTAGGAGAAATGCAACAAAATAAATAATGCCCTACAAATAAAAGACTTTGGATGTTTTGGCTGATGGAACTTCCTCTTGTTTTTCAAAAGACTGTCTTGAATTATGATGTGAGTTTTTGTATTAGTTTTGATTTATTGATAGTATAGGATCCTAGGTTTCTTGTTACTTTTAGTGGTAATGTATCTGAATTTTAAAAAGAGGAAAATAAAAAATTTAAGATACCGTGTACATCCATGCTTGTGAAGATGGCCACTATAATTTCTGTACATGCACATCATGCATATTTTTTGAATGATAAGAAAAGAAAGAAATGTAAACCATATGCTTGTAAAGTTCTTTGATATGAAACTACTTAAACTGGTCATTTACAAGGGTAACATAATACTGATACTAGTTACAATACAACTTAGTACAGAAATAAATATTTTAATTCCCTGTGACACATGTATCACAGCTTATGCCTAGATAGATTTCAAATACTGCCTCATGCTCATTTTAAAATGCTTCAAAGTAAATTGCATATTTTTCTTCAGTTATAAAAGGACTTGTAAAATCTGCCTATGCTTTCCACTAAACTTAAATTATTGGTACTATGAACTGAAAAACTCAGCTTTCTTGTGCTCAGCATCCAAAGAAGCAACTCTGTCAAATTGCAGTAGATATGATATTACATTGTAGAATATTAACAAGTCTAGAGAAAATGTTAGAGATGCTGTAACAGGGAAAAGTTATTTTTTCTAAGTAATGTAGTAGAGCAGACCTGTAAATTTCAGTTAGTGGACACTCTATGGTATATGTTTGTTTACTGTTTACTGCTTATAACCTGAAGGTGCACTTAAAGCAGATGCATTACAGGAGTATGGGAGTTTATTTTCCATTAATTTGTTATCTAGGTTATTGGAATTTCAATGTGCTTTTCTCTTCTCTGAACTTGGAGGGAATAGAAACAAGTTTTACTTATAGATTCCACTCACCATTTAGGAATATTTTTACCTGTAATTTAGGTAATCAATACCTGCATTAAATATGTAAAGAAATGCAGTGAAATCTGACTGCTAAAAGTAGTCAGTTATGAACAATTATACTTTTCAAAGCAAAGTAATGTTAAGAAATAACATCAGCTTGTTTCCACATTAAAACACTTTCAATCGTCTCTTTCAGCTAGAAAACCATGAAAATCACATTATGAAGGTTCTGAAGTTCTCTATTATTGAGCATTTCGGTTGGGACTAATGCTGTGTAGAACACTTTGCATGATGGTCACTTCAAAATACTTTTTTGAAGACCATAATCTCTAATTGATATTACCTCCCTGTTTTCACTCTCATAGGAAAATCATTGTGTTCTATTACCTTTTCCACATGGCTAAGTGAAAGCTTATGCTCAAGTCAGGTACACTGACCCAGGAAAAAGTTAGTGTAATACTCTAATAATGTCATATATGACATATACAAATGTGAAAAGCAGTGAGTGTATTTTCTTGCTATAATGTATTTGTAACTTCACTGAATTAATGGCTCTTTTAATTATCAGCAGTGTTAGGAAAACTATGGTATAGCTCAAAGTCATAGTTTTCTACTCATTATCTAGTATTATATAAAGTGAGAGCTCATTAAATTAAGCAATTTGCACTATTTACATTAATTGTAGAACCAAAGAGTTCAATTCACCATAAGTGACCTCTGAAACAAAGGAAAGTTTAAGAAATATAATAAGGTATGCAGATGAACCATGTGTAACTATCTTAGAATATGTGGTCTATTTCATTTATTGAGAAATAAAATCTATTTTAAAAAATCTACAATCCTTACAATTGTGCTTTTAAGGTTTGAAGTGACTATAAAATCTAAGATTCTGCCAAGATATTTCCCATGATACCTTATAAGACATAGGAAAATGGTGTTTGTTTTAGCAAATATTTAAAAGCAATTCGGTGTGTGTTGTCTAACTTCATATTTTAGGTTGATACTCAGATTGTGCAAAAGACTTCATTTTTTATATAGCTGTAAAACAAATGTGCATATGTTATCTGCATATTTCTGCACACAGGACATCAGTTATCTATAAGAAAAATGCTAGAGGAATGGAGCACCTCTCCCATGAGGAAAGGCTGAGAGAATTGGGATTGTTCTGCCTAAAGAAGAGAAGGCTTCAGAATGACCTATTTGCAGCCTTCCAGTACCTGAAGGAAGCCTACAAATAAAATAGATATCAAATAAGCACACATAGTTACAGGGCAAGGGGGAATGGATTCAAACTGAAGAGCAGGTTTTGATTATATGTTAGGAAAAAATTCTTTACTGTGAGGGTAATGAGGCACTGTAATATGTTGCCCAGAGAAGTTGTGGATGTGCCATCCCTATAATTGTTCAAGGCCAGATTGGATGGAACTGGCATCCCTATATCCTGTGACACAGCTGAATGATTTCTTTTTAAGCCCTGTGGTTTCCCACACAGGTTCCTGTAGCACTGGATCACTAAAAGATAATAAAACCAGATTTTGCAGGTTTCATTTCTCATGACTCATGTTTAAGAAGAAAATTACTTAGTCTTGTAAAAAAAAAAATTCCCTTTTTTTTCCCTGTTAACAGGTAACAGCATACAACAGAAAAAACAAAAAATAAGTCAGAGAGATTGTACTGACTTTGCATGGCCAAGCTTTTGTAAAATGGGGGTGGCTTCTGTGAGAAGCTGCCAGCACCTTCCTCCATGTCCAGCAGAGCTAGTTCCTGGCAGCTCCAAACATGGATGTTCTGATGGCCAGAGCTGGGCCAGTTAGAAATGGTGATAATGCCTCTGTGATGACATATTTAATAAGAAGGAAAATAAATTAATTGTGGAGAGGTAATTGTGGACAGAGAAAACCAAAGTGAAAATATATGACAGGAACATCCTTGCAGGCACTCCAGTCAGTGGAGAAGGAGTGGAAGGAGGTGATCACACAGTGTGGTTGATTCCCTTGGAGCCCATGGTGCAGATCATGGTGAAGAAGCTGTGCCTCTGCAACCCACTGAGAACCATGGACATGCAGAGATCCACCAGCAGCCCACGGAGGAACCACTCACCAGAGCAGGTGGATGTCTGAGAGGAGGCTTTGTGGGAGCCCTGTGCTGCACCAGGGTCCTGGAAGGGACCCATGGAGAAGAACCCATGCTGGAGAAAGTTTCCTGGTAGGACCTATGACCCTGTTGGGGACCCACTCTGGAATAGTCTGCTCTTGAAGGACTTCATGCTGTGGAAGGGTGACCCATGTTGCAGCAGTTCTTTGAGAACTACCTCCTGTGGAAGGGACCCCACGTTGAGGAGGGAAGGACTCCTCTCCCTGAGCAGCAGGCAAAACCATGTGTGATGAACTGACTCCAGCCCTCATTCTTGTCTCCCTGCACCGCTAGGGAGGCGGCAGTGGAGCTGAGGAGGAGGGAGAAGGGGGGCTGAAGCTCTATTTTTACATCTCATTATCCTGCCCTGATTTCGTTAGCAATAATTCAATTAATATCTTAAATTCAATCTATTTTGTTCATGATTGCATTTGGTGAGTGATCTCTCCTGGTCCTTTTCTCAACTCATATCCCATAACTCATATTTGCTATATATTCTGACCAGCTCTGGAGGGGAGTGAGGCATTGATGGGTCTGGCATCCAGACAGGATCAACCCACTACAGAGGTCTAGAAGTACTTATTGTACCAGAGAAAAAGGGGGTGGAATAGATTAGCTCTCAGGTTCTAACAGACCATCCTCTGCTATTGTTTTTATGTACATATACATTAGATTTGAAAATATCAGCTCTGTACATGTCTTGCTTTATTGTAGTATCTGAACACCATATGTTCACAGAAGTATATGACTTTGTCTATGTGCATACAAACCACACAAACCCTCAGTCTCCCTACCTTAGCTTTTAATCTAATGTCCACCAGGTTACTGTTCCTTTCCACAAGTGAGGAAATGGACATACACTATAATAATTTCATTAAAATCTGAAGTGGGGACAATTCCACATATGGCACCATTAAAAAATTAAATTCAAATTTTATGTGTCTGTATTTTTGGAGTATTTAGATCTTAGGAATTTTTTTAAAATCTCTGTACTAAATTCCTAAGGGAATAATATTTTATGAACTTGGATGGATATGAGTTTACCTGATTAATAATGACCTCTGTATATACACAGAGAACTTTAGATGCTAGTGAAATTTCCAGACAGAAATCTGAATAATTAAAAAAATTCGGAAAACTGTACTGAAGTACTTAAACCAGAAATCTTTCATAATTTCTTATTTCTAATTTTTCTCTATTATCCAATTTAGATAAATTAGACTTTTTTTTCCTTCTTCTTCTTCTTCTAGAGGAAGAGTTTAATCCTGTCACTTGTCTAAATGTAGCTCTACTGCATATGGTATTATCTAGGCTATTATAGATATCTGCCTTTGAATAAGCTGAATTTGACTCAAAATAAGTTAGAAGATGAAAAGAATCAACCTTTTTTTTTCTGATATCTTTAAGCTGAATTCTCTGAGTCCTTAAGCAGAATTCTCTGTCCCTGTCCCTTCCTTTGATCTCTGTTGCAGATTGAAGCTGATGGCATCATTCTCATCTTTAACCATCTTTTGACTGCAACTATATTTTATTAGATGTTTTCAGCAGGTCTTGCTTAATGATTATGGAAATCTTTTTTATTTTATGTCTTGACTGACAATTGATTGAGATGTGGCACCAAGCTGCAGATTACATCCTTTTTGGCACTCAAACTTGGGTTCTGCACATCTTGAACTGAATTTGCTCAAAACTGAGGAGGGGGGCACCTCCCCATATGATCACCAGAGACCTCCAAAAAGGCATAGGCACAGTGAAAAAGTGTTATGTAAGATTGTACAAGCTAAATAATTATGCATTAGGTGGGAAGTAAAAATGTGTTAAATAGGTGGGTTTATGCAGAATTCCATGTATAAATTCTCTGACTTTTTATTTCTTTGCATACTTTATTTGTGGAAGTCATTCACCTTGCACCCTGCACAGAGTAAACAATTTCTCCTTTCTAAACCTGACTCTGTGTTGAGAGAATTGCTAAAATACAGCACCACTTCCAGAGCAGGTGGAGGCTGAGTAGTATTCTAGGTCCTGTCAAATAATATCCAAATACCATGTTTAGGAAACTGAATTGATCTTGAAATATCTCAAACAGTGTATATGTTAAAAAAAACTTCAACAGTTTTCATTTACATTACAGAACATTGAGCAATCTTTACAAAAGAAAATAAAAATAAATGGGTCAGTAAAGTTATTTGTTTTAGAAGTGAGCATAACGAGCTCAGAGCACATCATAGGCAATTCTCATTAAAAAACCCAACACTTCTCATTCCAATGCTCAACACAATTTCACATTGATATATACAACATAGCTGGGAACTTAGAAATGCTAGATGGTTGCACTAACTAGTCTAAGACAGAGTTAATCCTTCGTTTTCACAGCAGGGACTCTTTGTTTTTCTCTTTTACAGTATACATAACTGTACATATACTGTACACATATAGAGCTGTCGGATCAGGGCCTCACATTTCCTCTTTCCCAAGCTGGAAATTGTTTCTTTTAGGGTGGAAGCCACCTGATTCATTATAAATGGACAGAATCACAGAATTACAGAATATGTTAAATGGAAGAGACCCACAAGGTATCATTGAAATCCAGCTCCTAGCCCTGCACAGAATCACGCCTTGTGCCTGAGAGCATTGTCCAAATGCTCCTTGCACTCTGTCAGGCTTGGTGTTGGAGAGCCTGTTCAGTGCCCAGCCACCCTGTGGGTAAAGAGCCTTTTCCTAATATCCAACCTAAACCTCTCCTGACGCAACTTCAGGCCGTTCCTCGAGTCCCATCAAAGAGAAGAGATCAGCGTCTGCCCCTCCTCTTCCTCTTATGATGGTATTGCAGACTGCAGTGGGGTCTCCCCTCAGTCTCCCCTTCTCCAGGCTGCACACACCAAATGACCTCAGCTGCTCCTCACGTGGCTTCCTCCCAAACCTTTCACTGTTTTAGCAGCCCTCCTTTGAATATTTCCTAATAGCTTTCTGTCTTTCTTATATTGTGGCACCCAAAACTGCACACATAACTAGAAGTGAGGCCACACCCGTGCAGAGTAGAGCAGGACAATCACCTCTCTTAAATACATAAAATTAATAATGTTTTCGGGCTTATTTCAGTCTATTAGCCATAAAGATACCCTTGGGTAGCTCATAGGGAGACACTGGAATCATCTGCTTTTATCAGATGAATCCCACAAACAAAGTATCTTTCTGAATTCAAATCTGCTGCTAATTTCCATTGTAATAGGTCACTTAAACAGAAATCAATGGCAGAATTTAGCAGAGAGCTAAAAAGAAATAAAAAATGGTTAAAATCGCCCCACAGGAAAATTAGGAGTAAGAAGAAAGGAAACTAGACAAATAAAATACAGAAAGCACACACCCCTAAAAATGGGGAAAAACTACATTGTATGGATTGGCCCTTATCTGCATGGCATCCAACTGTGTTAAGAAAGCTAGAGTACCATATAAGTATTTTTGAATAATTATACACTTATGTTAAAACAGCTCCAAGAGACTTGCTTTCACAGACTGGGTTTTTTTGCAACTTCTGTAAAAAAATCACCAGGACAATTGGAATCCATACAGATAATAACACATACTTGTATATGCCTTCCAATCAATAAATTTTAAAAAAATTCTGTGGAGCCTCCCAAGATCAATAGATTCTTTTCTTTCAGAGGAACCCTTGAGAAATCTCCTTCACAATATGTTGGTACCTGGAAATTAAAGATAGAATGTGCATGGGATAAAAGCAATAGAAAACCTCAAAATACTCTGTGAGAAACTGCTTCAAAATTAAGGAGGTAATAGATGTAGATAAACATTTTATTTTTTCAAGCTTCATTTTTCTGCCCCAAGGAGAACAAGATTAATGTACCAATATTAATAATATTGGTGAAAAATAATTTATTCAGTGTCAGTAAGGATGCTTATATAAAAATTAATTTACCATTCTCCAAAGTCAATCACTACCATACCTGTTATGTAAATGAGGAAGCAATCACAACACAAATATATATACTTGCTAAATGGTAACTCAGAATAGAGGTTAGAAAAATACATGAACTTCCCTTCCTGACATTCCTGCAAGGCTGCCTGTTGCTTCCAAGCAGTGATGCAATGTTTCAGGAAGGACGGAGCATTGGAAAGCAGAAACTTCTGCGAGGCTTTTTTGCCCAAAATTTTCCAGCCCTTATTTATGAAATGGCTATAAATTCTGACTTTCTTTTAGCAAATATGAACTAAAATTCATTCTTTATCATAACTAAATACACAGAAACACATGGGAGAAAATCTGGGCTTTAAGAGTTTTTATTCTTATTGAGTTAATAAATAAGAAAGTAAACAGTAATAACTATGTCAGTAGCTCCTGCTGGAATTTTCAAATAGTCTGCAGTTATGCTTCCAACTTCTGGTCAAACTGATTACCCAGCCCCAGTAATTAGTACCACTTAATGTAAAGTGCTGTTCAGTGCATTAGAAATCTCTTGTCAGAAGATGCCCTGGGCTGACAGCAGGGTGACCAAACTAATTCTCGCTTTTAGAACAGACAGAAATTGTAGGTCAGGGATAAGCAAAATATGCTCACATTTCAGCTGCCTCAATTAGATCTGTATCTGGGATAAAAATGTCCTGTGGTTAAGTCATATATGCAACTGACCCTTTGCCTTCATGAATATGAATGCTCACAGAAAAGTTAAGCTGGGAAAAAATACAGTGGCAATTTCTCAGGAGTTAGTTGGCAGGCTAGGCTCATTTATTTATTTATATCTTCTCCAGTCATAATGCCTCCTTAGGATGCATGGGATTCCTTCTACTCACACTTTGTTTGGAAATATTTAAGAGTATAAAAAAAGTTCAAAATATTCATAAAATAATTACCAACATAAAAATATCTTCAGAAAATGACAAAAACTACCTACTGAATAAGAGAAGACTGTGAGATTTGTGATGAAAAAGAGTATTCCTGTCAGAGGTGGTTCTTCACATTTTTCCTTTTTGACTTTAACAGTAGTGGTTTTGACACAACGTACATTTTGTATCATCTCATTCAAGTTCTAATCCTTGGAACAAGCCTAAAATTAACATCAAGACTGGCCCAGTAAAATTGCTGTAAATTAACAAAAAACCTGATGGAAAATACATTCTTAGAATCAATACTGAGGAAAAGTATTTTCATATTCCTAATATTGAAGTGATAGTATCTTTTGTATTTCTTTTTTTTTTAATCTTTCATTTATATTTGGAAAAATAGGTCTGTGCTATGTTATTTGAAATAAGTTTTAACATTCAAGCCTCATAAGAAATGACTGAAACATTGGTATGTTAATTAATCAATCATAACATTTTGGACCTTGATAATCAGAGCTAAGCATATCATATTATTTGATATTTTGATTTTCAGTGATGAAATTCCAATAGCAGAAATGTAGATAACTAAAAAGAAAATGGATTGTAAACTGAATTATTCCATAATGTTGAAATGAACTGGCCTTTCTCAGTGAGATCAAAAAGCAGAATTTAGCTCAAACATAAATATAAATACATTTCTATTAACAGGTTTAATATATTTCAGATGCATTAATTTATATACAGATTTTCACTATTCTGAATAATTTTAACCTGAATGGAGTCTAAAAGAAAGGTTGTGTAGTGATGAAAAAAGGGTTAATGGCTTTAAGCTGAAGGACAGTAGGTTTATATTAGATATTAGAAAGATATTCTTCATTATCAGCACTGCAGCAGGTTGACCAGAGAAGCTGTGGATGCCTCATCCCTGAAAGTGCTCAAGGGCAGGTTGTTTGGGGCTCTGAGCAAAAAAATCTTGTGGATTACATCCCTGCCCATGACAGGGGATTGGAACTAGATGATCTTTAAGATCCCTTTGAACCCAAACCAGTCTATGATCCCATGGGCATAAAAACAGAGCATGATGTTGAATTCTGAATGATGTTCTACAGGAGTGATTGCAATTAATATTAAAATACAGCTTTTTTGTCTAATGAACTGTGAATAATCAAGTTTTATTTAAAAAGCCCTAATTTGTTTAGGTACATGCATTGCCTAGTTATCCAATTATTGCTGCAAAATTACAAATGGGGAAAGTCAAATCTGTTAAATTAGGAAGGTCACCAAAGTAATTAAGACTGCTGAAGCATATTATTAATACTTTACAGTAGGTGGGGCACTGCTGAAATTTACCTGCTTTTCCTTGTTATGTAAATGATGGGCTTTTGTACCATCTGTGTTTAAATGAGTTAATTTACAGATAAAAGAATTGTAAAAGAGAAGGCAAGGTTCTAGGCAAGAAAATTCTTATCAACAACAAAAATAAATTAGAACTGTTTTCTTTCCTTAGTGAGATTGTGTGTTGCTAATTCTGTGTTGGGGATATTTAATTTTTTTTACCTGTGCCTCAAAAGAAATAAGATAACAGGAAAAAAAAGAGCAACAGTGTTATAGGTGAAGAAATTTGCATTGAGGATGAAGAGAATGATAAGCATACTCCTGTGGTAAATTTATGTTTCCAGAATTTATTAAAGAACATGGAATTTGATGAATAAGAAATAAGCCATTATGCCCCTTCAATCCTAACCAGAGTTAAATTTTGGTTTAGTATTCTTATTTTGGTATTGGTATTTTGTATTTTTGACTACAGGAATAAAAGACAATATCAGACATGATATATACTAGATACTCTGTGAAAAATAGCATCAAGCACTAATTGCTTAGACACATCAGCACCTAAAATTTTAAACAGTTTGGTGCAGGGAAATAAACAGTCTTCTGATATAGAACTATATGAGGTAACTATTAGGGAGTTGTACAGGTATTTTAGTCATTCCATCCTGAAACATTTTCACATAGCACCTGTTGGTGTAGTATCAGCCAGAGAAACAATTATTACAGATATATGGCTGTGTACATTAGCACCCATTACCATACTCCTCAGATTTATTTAAGCAGTAAACTAACTCATAATGTATAGGAAATGCAACATAAAAAGCAAGGTAACCAAAATTAAAAAAAAACAAAATAGAAAAGGCCATGGCAGAAGATCTTGAAGCTGATAAAAGTCAGCCAATGTAGAAGTGAATATCTGAGTGCTCATGCAGGTTTATTCCTGTCCTTCCAAGTTTGACACTCGTATGGTGAGCAATATTCATGGTCAATCTAATCTATTTAGGCCTGAAAAGAATCAGCTAAACATCTATGATGTTTATTTAATTGCATATCAAACTATATGACATTCAGATTCAGGACCACTCTCAGTTCACAGGCAACACTAAGATGGGCAGGAGTTTTCATTTGCTGGAGGGCAGGAAGGATCTGCAGAGGGATCATGACAGGCTGGATCGATGAGCTGAGGTCAATTGTATGAGGTTCAACAAGGCAAAGTGTCAGGTCTTGTACTTGGGTCAAAATAACCCGACATATACTATAATACAGCATTTAACTAGAATTCATTTGTTGCCCCAGTCACACGTAAGGGTCTCTTAGAGGCTCTTTATTCAGATTATTGTGACCTTGGGGATATTAGTTTCTCCTCTCCTCTCCTCTCTCCTCTCCTCTCCTCTCCTCTCCTCTCCTCTCCTCTCCTCTCTCCTCTCCTCTCCTCTCCTCTCCTCTCCTCTCCTCTCCTCTCCTCTCCTCTCCTCTCCTCTCCTCTCCTCTCCTCTCCTCTCCTCTCCTCTCCTCCTCTCCTCTCCTCTCCTCTCCTCTCCTCTCCTCTCCTCTCCTCTCCTCTCCTCTCCTCTCCTCTCCTTCCCTACCAAGCCAACTGGAAGAATAAAGAAACAGATGCAACAAAGTGAGGATGAAAAGCTTAGAAAAATTACTGCCTATCAGACATCATAAACAAGGTGACCTAGAGACTGTCACGAAGTACATTCAAATCCTATTATTATTGAGCTCCTCAGAAACACAAAAGTAGTGTTAAATAAACACAGTCAAAAATGTTAGTCTTTAACACAATCTGCATATTTTGAACCCTTTATCAATGAAGAAGGCAAAAAGTCAACAGTAACCCATGACAGTTTATTGTACTTTACAATATGTTCTCAGTATTTGCTAAGTATCTAGTAAAATCCTCTTATCTTCCCACATTTTGCAATATTTTATCCATGTGATAATATATGCAGCTTGAGTTTCTCTTAGTCTTTTTTTTAGACAGTATTTTTATAATAAGAAGATACAGGAAAACTGAGGGAGGGGGGGAAGGTTACATTTGTTACATTCACCCTGAAAGACTTCAGCCAATTTAGTATTTTTGGATGGAATTATTTTTCTTATTTTAAAAAAAAAAATATATATATAAATTAGCTTCAAATGGGCTAGTAATTTATGTCCTCTTGGAATAAAGTTATTCCACTTGTGGGAGAGCTAGATACCTGATCAAGTTCAACCTTCAATCACAAAGCGAAGCTGAGAATTTGTTGTGATTTTTAGGGTTATACCCACCAAAAGGCACTCAGAAACAGCTTCTCAGTATTAATAGTCACTTTGTTTGTTCTGTGATCAACAGAATTCTCAGCAGTAGAGCTGTCAGTTGTCAGCTTGACAGTCAGACCTTTTTTCACAGGAATGCTCAGTGTTCAAGCTTCTATGGTTTTAAGCAAACAGTTATGTTCTTATGATTTCTTCCTGTAAGTTTATAAATGTGGATTTCTCTTCTGTTGTAGGTCCATTGTTTGGATGAGTTGAAAAAGAATTGAAGATGACATTAGAATACTGAAAATCTAAATCTAGAGTCTTGGAGTCAGCATTAAATCATTCTAAAACTGTGGACGAGTAGCCTTAATTTTGTCATTGTGTTTTGTTTTGATTTTCCTGGATGGCCTTTGAGGTTTATGAGAACATTTGAGAACTTTTTAATGTCATGTTTGATGAAAATGTAAGACACAGTATAGAAATACAAAGTGCAGCAAGAAATAAGATAAGATATAGAGGTATTAATTTAAATATCAAGACTTGAGATTTTGTTACAATCTCCTTCTTGACTTATATGTTAGGAAATAAATTCTCATAAATTGTCATTACCTAATGTTGTGCTTGTTACTTTCAGGGCATATCCTTCTCCTTAGAGATATGTTCCATTTTCACCATTTCACTCTACATCTGAGCAAAACCTTGAAGCACAAATAAAAACCTTATAATAGTCATCAAAACTTAACTTCATAAACACATGAATGTTTCAACTAAGCATTTTTTTGAGCTCTAGTAATTATCTACTATCCTATAAAGAGAGAATATTTTTTTTTATTTTTTGCTGTGATATAGAATCATAGAATAGTTTGAAAAGGACCTTTTAAAAGTCATCAAGTCCAGCACCCCTGTAATGAGCAGGGACATCTTCAATTATGTCAGGTTGCTTAGAGCCATGTCTAATCTGATCTTGAATGTTTCCATGGATGAGGCATCTCAGCCTCTGGCCAACCTCTTCCAGTGTTTTATCACCCTCATTGTATAAAACATATTTCTTATAGCTAATCTTAATCCACCTTCCTTCAATTTAAAACCATTGCCCCTTATCCTAGCACAGCAGATCCTACCATCTAACCTTTGTTCTATGTGTTTTCCATTTATCTGAAATATTTTTTTAACTACATCTACAAGTAGACAAGGATTTCTGTAAAATACCAAAATCCCAAGAAAATCAGACACTGCTCTTACGATTCTTTTTAGGACTTAGCTGTGGAGAGTGTTTTAATGTGTAGAAGAAAATTATCATGATGTTAATTGTAAATAGGGACCAAGACAAGGGTTTTTTCCTGCCTTGAATTTTAATAAGATCTCTATCAGAGATCAAATTTGTTTTGTGTTTGGTTTTTTTTGGTTTTTTTTGGTTTTTTGTTTTTTTTTTTGTTGGAACACATCACCAGCGCTGTCTGATACTGTTTATGGTGAAAATTGTACTAACTTTTGGTTATCTTGTAATGTGAATTTTGAGGCCCAGGCATACAAAATTGATAGTTTAGATAATCTGTACCTCTTATTAATGGAAAGTTTTTAAGCAAGAGTTACTAAGTAGGATAAAAACGTCTCTGTTGTGAACAAAAATCTCTGTCTTATTTTTCTTTCACAGTCTTTCTTGCAGCTGAGACAGCTGGCAAGATAATATAATTTAAAGTGACAAACAATTATCTGTCATCATTATCTGCAATGATCTCAGGAAAGTTAGAAAAATGGGCTTGCTTTTTCTCAAAAGAGAATAACAGGAAGGTAGGAAAGCTACCTCAAAACAATTTGAAGTATGAGTTTCACTACCTGCAACAAAAAAAAATTAGAAGTCTATTTTTGCTTCACAAAACTCTGTAGATAATGTAGCCTGGTTTTGCTATGAAATTTCTTGAGTGAATTGTCAATATCTGAATGATAATTGAAATTTTACAGTCATTCCTAGTGAGAATTTAGAGCTCAAAACCACGTCTAATTAAACTAAGTGGAAATATTTTCACTAAGCTGAGAAGGAAATAAAAAAGGTCATACTCTTATATCAAGTAATACAATGAATGTTATGACAGACACACTAGCATGAATTTAGATTTTTATGGAGAAACAAAAGGGCTTGGGAAATCAATGGTCTATATATAGAGGAAGGGCAGAAAAGAAGTAACCTGGGAGAAGTGTACATCACTGGAGGCTAGTCAGAAGTCTTCTCTGGATGAAAAATAGCTATTGAGATAGATTCAAATTTATGTTGGGAATTTGTTGTAGACCACCAGATAGAAGGTACTATAAAATGGCCTGTGAAAGCAAAAGAGTTTGTGATGAAGGAAAAAAATAGTTTTGATGGGAGATTTTAATTATTTTGATGTAAACTGATATGAATCTGAAGTAAGACTATAGTTAGACAAATGGCTATGCAAAGAATGATATTTTGATGTTCCATCCCAGATTTTCTCTAAGTGGGTCACACATCAAATTTACTCATTTTACAAATCCAAATGTTCCCATTTTCCATTTCTTAAACATAAACTCAATGCCTGAAATCAAGTTTATCGTCTTACTTCTGCTATGGCTGGTTTTCCTTGAAAATCATATGTCAAATAAAAATTATTTTCATGATGAACACATCACAACCACAGGTGCTTCAGTACTGAACTGTTCATAGAGGAGAATAAGTTTCTTAAGGAACTAACATAAAACTACTGATAGAAGATGAGATGGTAAAATGCAAATTCAAGTCATAACTTTTCTGAAAATTATTTAATTTTGCTGTAGGAAATAAATCCTACCTAATGGGAAAATTGGCAACTCTTCCATGGATGCAATAAATTACTTTACTCAAGAACAGTTTGTTGCATATGCAGCCACTTTTAAACTGAAGAATGTAGAAAGCATGAGGTCAAGAGAAACTCAGGAAACGAGTCATGATCTCTTTCAGTTCTGAATACAGGAGAGCTATTGCATGAATAAATAAGATGCCCAAAACCCTGACAGGTACAAAACAATTTAGAAAAGTTAAAAAAATCCTTTAAAAATAAGTTTCTTTATATATAGATAAAAACATGGAAGATTAGTAGAAAACATATCTCTGAAAGTTGACTTCGTCTACAGTAGACTGTATATGGCTTCCACTTAAAAAAAATGCTTCACATGATTTGGTGTCTTGCTGTGGAATTTCATTTGGAAACAATCCTAAGAAAACTCTCATAAGGTTGTGGTGTACTTGGTTTAGAATTTATAACATATTATTTTGATAATTCACTATGAAAACACCTTTAACTCTGATTTTCACTTTTAAAAAAATGAGGAAAAATATGTTCAGCTCAATAAGAAAAAACGAGTCCTGTCAAGGCAAAAGATACTTATCCACATAAAAGCAGGACTGTTTTTTTTTCCCCAAAAAAATTCCTGTGAAATATACATATTATTTTTATTCTAAATAAAACTACACTTTAAAAGTCATAATATTGAACCAGTTGAAGCTTCTGTTCTATATAGAGTTATGTCAGTCACACGTGTCTTACCCAGGCAGTTCAGAGCTAGTGGTAATAAGCCCAGTATTTAGCTCTGAAGCTCTGGAGAATCTGGGAGCTCGTCACTGTGACCCTTTTTGTTCTGTGTTTATGAGAAATTACTAAATAAATTCTGACAATGAATGTACTATAATGATGTCAGATTTGCTTTGTTTTGGCTTTTGAAAATAATTTACGGGGATTGTAATAATTAGATACACACTGCTAACAATTATTTTATATTAGGTCCTAAAGATTTCAAGTGTACTAACAATAGTGTAATCTTTGCTCAAATACAGGGAAAACACACCAAATCACACCCCTAGAGTCAACTAGTGTTGTTCTATGAATTTTTTTATGCTATTAAGAATAATTTCAAAAGTTAGATATTAAATCTCAAATTCTCAATAAAATTAATAACAAAAATCCACATAATAATCACAATAATCAGAGTAGATAATCTTTTAAAAACACTAACAAATCCAGTAAGTCTGTCTGTATTTCTAATGGAAAACCAAATATTCTTTATAGATGATATATTTGTATTCTTCAGATCAGGTCCTTCAGAGCACAGGGTTTGAGGAATTAGCCCTGCTTAGCACATTTAAGAAATTTCCCAGTGAAAACTTGAAGGAGTTGAACCATTTAGGTCCTCATGGATGATCAAGGGGCTATCAAGCCCACATTCTATCAAAGGCCCTTTGTAGATTTTGTCCCTTATCACTCTGGTGTTAGATTGCAACCTCTGAATCACTTTTCAAACAATGTCACACCAGTATTTACTGAGGAAACCTTGTCACAAACAAAAATTTTTCAAATACATTGTAGAAATAAATTCATTATATAAACCCCAAATATAAAGGTCTGTAAGTGAATACAGAACAGCTGCAAATTCAAAATGAGATCAAAACTAATAAGATAGACACATCAAAATTGTCCTCCATTCTTCAGGATCTGATTCCAGGTATGCTTTGAACAAAGATGTATCTCATACCTCAGCTTTGATATATTTTCCGGATATTTCTGAATTGGGGTCTATGCTTGAATCTGTGCAACTAGTCAAGATATCTTATGCAATTGTTTCTTTCATCCTCACATCTTTTTCTCAAATGAAGGTAAAGGCACACCTCTTTACACAGCTTCATGGGAAAAAATCAGCAAGTAGGAAATAGAGATTCAATATGCAGCAATGTGTGTTTCTATTTCCTAGATGTTAATAGCACAACCTTAAAGTTACTCTCCCAGTTCCTATTCAAGGATGAATTTGTGAAGACAAAAGATGAGCAAATCAGGCTACTCTATGCAGGTGAACATGGAATTGAAGAGCCTTGAGTCTTTTATTCACATACTGGTTACATCTTGAGTGTTGTCAGTACATGGCTGAGATACACATCATCCTCACCTAATTAACCTTCCTAATCTAAAGACTGTAGGGAGAAAACTGTAAAATAAGATTTGTAGAGTAGTCAACACAAAATTAAAATTGCTGGAGAAGATCCAGGATTCTGTTGCATGAGTAAAAGTGGAACAGAAGCTATTAATGCAAAAGCTACATGGGTGAAACAATTTGGGTTGTGGTTTATTTTTTTATACACATTGTTCTATTAGAAGACATCACCTCATAAATAGTAACTAAGATTGTTGCAAACAACAGAGTAGGTTATAATTTCTTAAGGGTTCAAATAAAATATTTGTCTTTTCCAAAGCATCCTTCAATCAAAAAACATTAACCTTGCACTGAATACTGAATATTTCAGGTTTTCTTCCATCTGCTGAGCAGGAAATAAAAGGTTACTTACTATAAGTCAACAAATAAAATTTTGTTTTCCAAATTAATGAAATAAAATCCAGGCAATGTATTACAAAAACTTTCCCTTATAGCCTTGCAGAGAAGAAGCAGAAGTAGCATTTTATATTGTTTTTCTCAAAAAAAAGTTTGATTTTTAAAATTCACTTAATATCAGATGTATTCTGAAGTAAAAGATAGTTATAAAATACATCAGTATAACTACCATACCTTTAAGAGTATCAATTTCTTAGCTTCTTCTCAAATTATCAAATCAGGCTAATGCCTGAAAACTAGAAGGTTTTACTTTGTTAACAAGGAAAAAAAAACCGAAAAAATCTCAAATACTTCTTTTTAACAAATAACTGGAATTCAGTGCAACTCATTTCTTCAGGATATTTTCCCCATGCATAATGGATTTTAGGGAATCAACATACAATTAAATTTAAAAATAAATCAGAGAATAATTTAAAAATAAAATATGAGTAATTTTCTTTAACTATACAAAAAAGTTTCTTTCTAACCTTTGAGTAAAAATTTAATCTAACTTCACCTTCACAGCACTACCTTCTTAGATACACCTGAGAGAAGTGGACATTGATTCATTACCTAATTATTACATGAAGATAAATAGGAGAGTGAAGCCAGATATTTTGCAAATTTATGTATGCTTTCATTATTAACAGCATAGTGCAATGTGATTGCCTAAGTGGAAATTTTAAATCTGAAAGTAGATTCCTAATTTAGAGAATGCTGGGGTTTTTTAAATAGTACAGAAGAGGTAGGTCTGAAACCACGGCCCAGCTTCAGAAGGAGCTTAGCATATCTGTGAATAGTATTTCAATCTACTGTTTCTGGGGTTTTGTTACTATGGATACCATTGGTTGCTTTGGTTTATTAATGCTCCGGGACAGAAAATAACACCCTTCAAACATATAGTAACCATTGCAGTGTACTATAGTAACAGTTAGACGTTACAATCTCTACTAATAAAGACTTGCTTTGCTGATGCAGGACTTATATTAGGCACTGCAAAGATAATCATTCAGAGCAAGGCAACCCATGAGCAAATCTGTAAACAAAGCCATTTCTGGAGACAGATGGAATTTAATCTGGAAGGTTTCTTGTTGAATTACTAGATCATGATCATTAGTTTTCGACTAAAACAACTGCAAAACACCCATGTTATTCAGTTTTAATCCAGCTTTGGCATTCTCCCTCCATTAGATAACACAGTGCTTGCCAAGGTCAACTTGGCCATGTTCAGAAAATTGCAATGCAGATATTCAATTCCATTCCTAAGGTGAACATCATATTCCCAGAACCTGGTTGCAATTTATGACAGAATTTTATTACTGTTTCTTCTGTCTGGAAGATGGGTTTTCTGAGAGGTTTGTTTCTCCACAGCAGCAGTCTGTTCCCAATCTCAGTGGCTGTGTTTTCAACTCAGTGCAAAAGATTTTCTGAAGCAGCTGTAAAAAACTGTTCTCTGCTTTGTGCCTTATACCTCTGTCTCCATGACTGCTCCAGGGACAGGCAGGTGACTGATCATGTCTGACAGTACACTGTCCCCGTGGGCTGGGGACAGTGAGGCCTTCTCTGGCCTCTTGCTATCCATTAGCTTTGTGCAGGGCGAGTTACACTTCGACCTACCCTGAGAAAGACAGGATAAGAGGGTTACATATTTCATTTGATTTTTGTTATGTGCGCTCCAGAAGCAGATTGCAAGGATACCTGCTGTTTACCAAGGACCCAGTAGAAGCCAGGGTACAGTTACACTCTGACTCATCTACGTTGCTGATATTTTGGATGCAACTCAACTTTTCATACCATGAAGTCCTTTGAAAGGTAATGTGCAACAGGTCTGTAATGTACTGGATCATGAAGAAATAATAAGGAAACAGTTTGCTGCTCTTAAAACCTTGTTAAGGGCAATAAAGAAAGAACCTTGTACTTCACTGGTTCATTTATAGAACCTTTAATGGGTTTATTTGCTATTTGTATAACTAGAAATGGAACAAACAGTAATGTGTAGTGAAGTTAAATACTTTTAATAGGTTACCTGCCTGCAAATAATATAGGAAAGAAAAGCATTAAAAATTCCCTTAAAGTTATCAGCTCTGTCTCCCCCAGTTTTCTTCACAAACTGATATGAATATGCAAAACTAAAATTGACTCAAAATGTTAAGTTGTTGATAGATACAAACCCTATGACTTACATTTTAAGTTCCAAATTAAATATAGCTTTATATTTATGTGTCAGTCCAGTACCATGCTGAAAAAACCGTTGAATTTCATTTTTTATGCAAACTTGGATGAAGTAGTGTTAAATAGATCACTTTAAATCTATAAAATAGATTTGTATTCACATAAAAGTTTTGTACAATAACTATGGTCTCTATTAATTTTGAACCAACCAAAACCTATCATCTTTACTGTACAATGCAAAAAATAAAAAGTGAATGTCACTGATTTGTTTATCATGTGTCTATCATACTGTGAATAGAAGCTGATAACAAGCAAAGTAATTTCAAGAGACTGGGTTTTTACTGTCAATCAAATGAAAATAAGATTAAGGACCTAGTGCAACTGTGAAGAAAAACACTACCTCAAAAATAAATCTGAATGTAACTTTAATTGAAAAGGAAAAGGGTATTTAAACCACATATTATTCATAAAATCAACTGCAAAATTTAGACTTACCTAAAACTGTGTATTTCAATAAGCTAAACTGCAAAAAGTACTAGAGGAAAGTGATATCACATTGACATTTTACATTGAGGTTTGGTTTTTTTAAGCATCTTTAAAGATAATACTGTGAAAAATTTTCTGGTCTCTTTAGTTGCAGCTTTTGTATTCCTTTAAAACTAAATATAAACTTCCACGCCATAAATGCATATATGAAATATAACTTTATAATATCAATTTATTGATTTCACTATAGTGCCAATAGGGACAGTTTTAACTTAGCAGCATAACAACTGGTTTCTTAGATTTATTCTTAGCATCTTGCAGAAAACCAAGACCTATTGTCCTAAAAATGTTTTAGCAATTTATTTCAAAACCCAGTATCTTTGTCTAGCTTTTTCATTCAGATGAGTTTTCTTTGATTACTAAATAGTAGTAAAGCATAACTTCATAATCCATCATTCTGTTATTGAAAGAAGCAATAGAATTATCAGCCACAAGCATCATTCAATGTCTGAATCTAAACATAGATGGTTACTGTGAAACCAGTATTGCCAACTAAAGTATACAGCACACAATTCTTTTTCCCCTGTTGTCTTTTATTCTGTCATTAAGCTTTGTCTTTTGCTGTACTGTAAAAAGAATTTTTCAGTGTTAATCTATGTTAAAAACACAACAAAAGCACCATTTTTCCCCTTATATTGAAATAAAGGCAGCATTTTTATTCTGGTTCTGGCTTGTTGGTTGTTTTGGTTTTTTTTTTCAATTGTGAGACTTGCATAAAAGAGAAAGTTAGCTCTTTGAGGAAACACTACTATATTATAGATGACATAATGAGAATGGCTTTAACAAAGTTTTGTTTTAAATGTCATCAGCACACTACATCACCATCCTACAAAACTGTAATGTATGTACACTTCAGAGTCAACCTATAGTGTTAATTTCTTGTCTTCTGCTTCCTCACTAATATCCAAATTTTCTATCTTTCCAGGTGTCACCTCCAGTCTGAGTAGACATCTCAAAGAGATGGGAATAAAAGCAAGCCCTTAGTCATAGGCAGTGGATGACTGAAAATGAATTATTCCTGGAGCTGCAGAACAAGAAAACAAAGAATTGAAAGAGTGACAGAAAATGCAGGTTAAGAAACTGTGCCAAGAGTTAATAAAGGAGAGTGACAGCCAGTAACTGTAGAGTTCACATAGTGAATATGAGACATAAATTGTGAACGACAACTCTGGATCCTCTGGCTACAGCTGAAATACCCTTTCTCCAACCATATTTTGGAAGAGGCAATTGGTCTTTAATATCCTTTCATGCTTTCTCACCTTCTACAATATTTTCTCATACTGCTTCTTTTCAAACAAGTAAGTTTTTCCCTTTAAGTGGTCTACAATAAATTTCTATGAATTTGCAGATTAAATACTTACTTTCTCCTCATCTTAAGAAGATACATGAAATTACCTGTGAAAAATTAGTGATAAAAATATATTGCATTATTTTTCTAGTCATTAGGAAGAAGAAATAGAATACATACAATTTAATTTTTTTATGATGAAAAGTATGCTGAAAAGTAAAATTATATATAATTATGGCATGTGCACAAACTGTCCTACTACCTTCTTTCTTCATAAGCATAGGAAAACAAATCAACACAAAATGAATAGTTAAGGACCTATCAAAATTTTAGAAATGCAACACAGGCTATAGGTGATGGATTTTCACAGATTTTCACGTATATTTTTATTTTGTTTGTTTCTTTTAATCCTGTCTTGTATTTTTAGTTGCAAACGATTGCCAGAAGAGCTCCTGTATTGTTAGCTTTCCTGACATTCACATTATTGTTGGATTTGCTTGGTTGCTAAATTGCAGGAGACTCATGGTATAGGAAAGGTATTCTTCAATTTAATGCATGCTGCTCATTTTCCTCTCCCCCTTTGTGGAAGCACAAAAGGCAAAAGTTACCAGTTGAGATAAGAACAATTTACTGCAAACAACAATAAGATAAAAAACCAAAGGTGACAGCAACAATATTAATAAGGAAAGGTATAAGACAAAGAAATTATTTACATGGACATGACAGTAAGCAAATATCACTCTGCCAACAGGTTTTCTCCACTGGAAGAAGCTGATATGAAATTACTGCTACGAGTTTGTGTGTCAGGTTAATAGTTTTTAATTAAAATGAAATATATTTGTAAATTTTAAAACATTTCCACTTCTCCTGGTCACTAACAGGGAGACAGCATGTAAAAATACTTTTTAACCTGTGAAATTAAAAGACATACCAAGGCAATGCTGCTAGAGAAGCAATGACAAAAAAGGGTACTGTTAAATAAAACAAATGCATTAGACATATTTTAAATGATATACAGCACCAGGTGCACAAGGTCAATAAGTTTTCTGTTCTCTCCCTCCTCCTCTGCTTTTTTTCTTGGTTTTTTTCTTGTTTTTTTTTAATTGTAGATTGAGATTCTGAGGCATCTTAGATAAGATTTGGAAAATCTGGAGGGCTGTTGACTTATCAGCAGAACACAGCTTAACATGTAAATCTGATTCATGCAAATTTACAAAGATAACAGGCAGACAAATTTATAATCTCAGTGAAAGAGTCTCAGTAGGTGAGGTAAGAAATCTATGAAACATGGTTCTATTTACTGACTTGAAATAGATATGAAAGTATGCAAATAAACTGAGCTTCTGTTTAAATGAAATAAATAGTCGGGGTATTTCTCTTTTATTCATAAGGTTGCTAATTATAACTATGGGAGATGAGATATTAAGCAGGCTTAAAATATGGATAGAAATTCCCTCTGCATATTATTATTATTATTATTAATAATAATAATACTGTCTTGCTTCTATTAATTCAGTCAACTAAAAGTAGGAAAATTAAGAGAAAAAAATGGTGCCAGGATTTGTTTAAAATTCCTTCAGTCCAAATTTCCCACACAATACCCCTTGTTTCGAATGTCTATCCTGAGACATGGGGTTGATGTCTCTGAGTACTTGTTCAAGTCAAAATGAAATGTAGGTTCAGAATATTTCTCAAAATTAAAGCTCATGTTTCAAGACACCATAGCTTAAAAAATAATGTTGTATATCTGACAAAAACTCTTGAGATATTGCTTAACTGTTTAAAAAGGAGTACTGCCATAAGGCGGACAGAACTGACTGTATTTCTGATATTTTCCTGAGTTTTCTGAATTAATCCATTTCAGCCATGACCTGGGTTAGCACTGCATGATGCTGATAGACATAAACAATACCTGTGGTCATGAAATAAATTATAGGCCACAAGTCCAGTCTACAATCCATTTTCTTGCAAGATACAATTAATTCAAAATATTTATGTCTTTCCCTTGAAAAGGCAGGAACATGTTTTTTTCCTTAAAGCCAAATACTAGGAAATGCAGAACGATCAAAGGAGAAAAATCATCTGTGTGTGTATATATATATATATATAAATGTATAATTTCTTGGGTGATGTTCTCATTCCAGCTGTGAATGTTAGGCAAATTCCCTCAAAAGCAATAAAATTCTCCTCCTTAAGCATCTGACTTCTCTTCAAAAGACTGTCAAGCATCATCACAGCTTCGATCTTACCACCTGTTAAGGACTATATCTATCCTGGACAAAGCCTTTCATGTTCAGTTGAGGACCACACTAAGTTTCTAAATCAGAGTGGTCTGTGCTCCTTTTACAGAGTTTGCAGCAGCAGCCTTGCAAGGTACCCAATTTCCCGTTGGTCTGTACATTTTTTCAGAAGCAAATTGCCAATTTAGACAATATAAGCATAGAGTAAACAACACAGTGATGTAGTCACAGCACATAAATCATTCCAAGTGATTGCACAGCTGTTGCTGGTGTTACTTTTTGTTTCTAAGAAGACTGAACTTCTCTAACTTATTTAGCAAATCTTTTTCATGTTTTACAGTGAAGAAAGAAACATTTATTTATGCAAGTATGGAAAGCCTGGTGAAATATGAGTATAATTGTTATAATTTGATAAGTAATTTTGGTGTATTCAGATCTGTGCAGAAGAGTTTTATTTAATATTACTTATTATAGCAAGACTGGATTCCCCTAAAATTGTTTTGAATTCTGTTACATTTGCCTGTTTTAAGAGTGCTTTGAAAAGAGTTTCTCTGAAATATCTCATATTTCTGTCATCTTCCAATTTCCTACTGTGGACTTAACATTTTCTGAGACAAAATAGAACTCAGTCAAAACTCAGTCAAAAAGCCTGGACATTTTAGGTATAACTTAGGAAAAACAATAAGGAACCCAAACCAAGACAATGAAAAAATGGAACCATGAACCACATTTCTTACTTTCCCTTCTGTGTTAGAATTTATGCCTCTATTTGTTTGTGTGTATGTTTGTGTACACGTGTGTGTGACAGAGGGTATTTCACTAGTTTAGAAAAACAATAAATTCCTCCTATGGAAAATAGTAGGTCATTAAAATGGCACACAATGAAGTGTTGATGCCATTTGTTTTTTCATTAAAACCTAATAGTATACGAGGTCATAAATTCAAGGTTAAGAGTGATACAGAGTTGACCTTTAATAGAACTGCAGCAGTGCAAATAATAAACAAATGAATAGCATAAATAATACTAGAATCATTCTTTTGGAACTGAATAATTTACCCTCTTCCTCTTATGAACAACACTAGACATGGGCACTTAGGAAATGAAAAGCTAAAATCTATGGAAAAGGTAATGATCTCTGAAAATTTTCTCTAATGACTAATTTGCGGCTCAGTGGATTTCAAGAGATTATTGGTTTTTGAAATGGATTCTATCAACTAAAGAGATAATGGAAATCATTAGGCTGAATAAGGTAAAACAGTAGAGCTCCATGTTATGTGAAGTTCTATTACATGAGTCTCTATTTCCCATACAATTTAGAAGTATTTTTTCTTAAATTGAACTGCTGTTTCGACTTCTATTATGGGACAAATTCTGATAACACAGCACTCAGTGACCAAATTTTCATTAACCTGAGCTGAATAGAGACTTTACTCTGATTTTTATCAGAAGATGTTCTGTGATGAGTGAGAATTTAAGGAGTTCAATATTGTTCAGAATACGGCTCTGAATCAAGTTTCAGGTTTTTCCCATTCAAGCAGAATAAAAGGATTTTAATCTTCATTATCAGCTCATGGACAATATATTACAGCACCGGTGGTGAAGTTAAAATTCCACCAGTAATTTATCCTTGTGACATTTATTGGTCTTACTCACGATCAGACTTATTAAACCAGATGCTGTACAAATTACCGAAAGACAGATCTGATGCTTTGAAAAGCTTAATAATTCAAAGTGTAGTATCCTCCTGGAGACAATACAAAATGTTGGAAATATCCTGATGCAATATTACAAATGCATCTGTATCATTCTTAGCTTTTGGTTTTTTACAATACCTTGAATATTACTTTTTTTTTCTTTTTTAACCAGGTGGGTTTTTTTAAATTTTTATTTTCCAACCTTAGAAGTAAATTGCTTGTGAAATGAATCTCTGCTAATAATGTCACTAGAGTATATTTCTATACCTGTATTAAATATGTTATTGTTTGGGGTTATTTCTTGTTGATATTTTGTTCTCTTTAAATGTGTTTAATTTGTTTTTATTCTCGCTTGATATACAAAGCAAGGGATAACTAACCAGATATTTGTTATTTGCTTATAAGATTGTTATTGAAATAAGTTTAGGGAAAATATTTTATATATAACATTTCAGAGTTAAGAAAGGGTTATGAAGGTTTTTAATTCTTAGAGTTTTTTTGGGGTTTTGGTTTTTTTTTTTTTTTGGCGGGGGGGGGACGACAGGAACACATGTTTTGGTTCTTTGTAAAGTGGCATAATTAAGAAAAGGAAATGCTAACCAAAATAACCTTAATGTTGTGGGTTAAGTCTGGCATTTGCCAGGCATCCACACTCCCCTTAACAGCTTAACAGGTGAGACAAAACATAAAGAAGAGTTTATGAGCTGAGATAAGGACCAGGAGAAATCACTCACCAAATACCATCATAGGCAAAATAGGCTAGAATTAAAGATATTAATTGAACTTATTACTAGTAAAATCTGAGCAGGATAAAGTGAAGTAAAATAAAATCTCAAAAACCTTCCCTCATCCCTCTGTTCTTCCTAGCCCTATTTCCTACCCCAGCAGTACAGGGAGACAAGGATTGAGAATTGTGGTCAATTCATCACCTGTTCTTTCTCCCATTGCTCAGGGAGAAAAGCCCTTTCCCTCCTCTAGCGTGGGGTCCCTCCTGCAGGAGACAGTTCTCTGTTAACTTCCCCAGAGTCCATTTCATGAGCAGCAGCTCTCTGCAATGTGAGCCCATCCCGTGGACAATGGTCCTCCCCAGACTGCTGCAGCATGGGACACTCTTCCAGAGGGTGCATCCTTCAAGGACAGGCTCTCCAGTGTGGGCTCCTGTCTCTAAGTGCCTACTACAAGCTCACAGCCTCTTCCTAGGCATCCATTGCTCTGGCGTGGGTCTCCTCCATGGGCTGCAGGGTCACAGCTGTTTTACCATGGTCTCACCACAGGCTGCAGGGGAATATCAGCTCCAGTGCCTGAAGCATCTCCTCTCCCTCCTTCTGCACTGACCTTGGTGTCTGCAGAATTGCTCCCCTCATATATTTTCTCTTTGTTCTTCTCTGGCAGCAATTACATCTGCATAATAATTTTTTCTTTCCTTTTTCCTTAGATATGGAATCACAGAGGCATTACCACTAGTTTCTAATTGCCCAGCCTTGGCTAGTGGCACATCCTTCTTTTGAGCCACCATGGATTGGCTGTCCTGGATGTGGAGGAAACTTCTGGCAACATGCCCACAGAAACCATGCCTGTAGCCCCCCACTACTAAAGCTTGGCCATGAAAATTCAATACACCAGAGAAAACCACAAGCAGGCTCATTTCCACAGTTGTGTGTAAAATCTGAAAGCAATACCAGCTTTCAACTGAGGTGGAGAAAGACCTGCTGATGTCTAAGTAGCAGTGCTGATAATGTGCAGCATCCTTGAGTAGGAGAAGGACCCTACTCAGGGAACTCCTTTTTCTCTGATCTTAATTTGCCTGTGTTTAGGTTATAGCTGTGTGTTTATATCTTCTTGTTGCCCAGTTTGGTTTTTTTTCCAAATCTAAGATAATATACATATCTGCAGAAATATAGAGTTGTTCTTTTTTTTTCCTTTTTTTTTTTTCTTTTTTAAGCCCTAACAATGGTTATATCCAACTCTCAAGGCTACACTTCTTTAATATCTCAACTTGGAAAGAATCCATAAGGATCATCGAGTCCAAATCCCTGCTTCTCACAGGACTACCAAGAACTAGTGCATAAAACTAAGAGCATAATTCAAACACTCCTTGAACTCTGAGCTTGGTGCCATGACGACTTCCAAGGGACCCAGTTCCAGTGACCAATCACCCTTTCAGTGAAGAATCTTGTCCTAATTTCTAATCTGAATTTTGACTGACACAGCTTCATTCCATTTCCTCATGTTCTGTTGATGGTCAGTAGAGAGAGCACCTCCCCCTCCATGCATCCCCCTGAGGACATTGTAGATTGCAATGAGATCTCTCATCAGACATCTCTTCTACAACCTGAATGAACAAGGTGACTTGAATTGCCCTTGAGGCCTTTCCCTAACTTGGTCACCCTCTGCTGGACACACTCTAACAGTCTGATGTCCTTATACTGCTCAAAACTCCTCTCAGGACTCAAGATGGCTATAGCCTATATGGGTGGCTATATATGTTTGTTATCCTCTGCTTGTGCAATCAAGAGTTCTGATAAAATAAACAAACCATATGCAATATATTTTCAACTATACTTGTCTTTGGAAGAGATTCTTCAAGGCAGCTATCATGTGGGATGTAGTCTTAGAGAGAGGTAAATGAAATGGAACCATGCACCTCCTATTTGGAAATCTAATAGAGCCTAGAAGCAACCTAAACATTGATTGTGATTTCTGTAATGTTTAGAGCAATATAAAGCAGATCTTTAGATGCAGATCTTTAAGTTCTTGGATGTGAACTGAAACCTACACAAACACTTTTACAGTTAATCAAGTTTTTCTATCTCTTTTTTTTTAAGAAAAAAAGAAAATTATAGATCTTTTTCTTACAGAGCCAGATCAAGCAACTCTCTTTGAAGTACTAAAACACATTTCCCACTCAATTACATACAGAAAGAAATTCCTTTTGGCAGTTACTGACACTAAATTCTGAAACCATAAAATATTACAGTTCTTCATTTAAAGATCCAGATTATAAATAATTTTTGTACTGACTTATGGTTTTTTGGTGTTTTTTGGTTAATGCTCTCTTAAGGAAAGAAAGCCTTTATGAATACTTTTCCTTTTTTAAAGATCTTGTGAACTTCCACATTGTGTTAATCATCAGTCATTACGAAAACTTGACGTATACAATTTTACTCTGGAAATCAAAAATCTAAAAGAATTCTGAGTGGCAGAAAACCATCAGTCTCATAATAAACCACAAATAGTGAATGATATGTTGATAACATCCGCATGAAAGGATAGCAATTTTATAATAACTATAATATTTTTTGCACAATAATTTTATACAAGAAGTGTTGCTAGTAAACACACTTATGTAAGTTAAAATCCAATATAATTTACATTATTCGGGTTTAATTAGTTTATTTTTTATTTTTAGTTGTATATATTCTGTAGGTGAAGACTTGGCTGTACTTCACACATGGGAACCTGGTTTTGATCTGTCTACACTAAGCTCACTATGCTGATGCTGGCAGCAGCTACTCAACAGCCTTAAATCATGTATTAAACTATATTACCCTTAGCTCAAGATGTACATTTTGGGCTTCTTCTGTATTTATTAGAGAGAAATAAGTACCTTCTGGCAGTGTTTCACACAGATTTTTTATTTTTCATTGAAATGAATCAGTTATTGAAACTGTTTATTTCTTACATCTGCAAAAGGAGAAAGTAGTTTAAAGTGAAACTTGGTTGAAAGAAGGGACAGAAGTAAGAGAAGGAGGAAAATTAAGCTACCGTAGCTAACATAGCTATCACAGTAGTTACCATTCTATACTATTAAACTGATTAATGCCACTTTGAATATGACTGAGGAGCAATAACCAAAAATTTTTGTTTTAATGTTGTTGCACAATAATTTATGTAATTAATGTTGAAGTTTAAGACGCAAGTAAGGGACGTTCTGGAATATAGTTTTGTTGCCTATGGAATTGTTCTGGAATTTTCACTCCAAATAATGAAAGTTATTCTTCATAACTGTTTTCAGACAAGATTAAGTAAAAAGGTAATATTAAATATGAGGCACAAATTATTTGAAAGAAGTACTTACACAACATAGATAATCATTCTGTGATATTTTCTTCAAACGTAAGAAGGATGCATTCATAAGTGAACTATAAAAACATGTAAGAATAGAAAAGCTCTAAAATCCAGGAGAAATCTTATTAACAGTTTTCCATATTGATGAAAGCAAAGGCTTAACTAGTTTGAATGTGTTAATTTTTTCATTGATACTGTGAATTCAGTGAACACATTCAATTCAATTATAAAATTGCAAATGTATTTAAATCAATATAGTTTAACTAGAGAAACATTCTATTGCTGGTGAGTTTTTTTGCAAAGGTTGGTGAAAAGAGCATCTTTTCCTTCTTTAATTGTATCTGGTGAAGGAATTTTCACTGAAACAGGTGATAAGAGGAAAAGGAAGAAGCCATAAACAAAAATATGCAAGGACACAAGTCTAATGGATGGTTAACCTCCAGCTATCACTTTTGCTGCAGAGATACTGATGAAGAGACAGTTCCTTTAAAAAAAAAAAAAATTGAAAAGGAAAGCTAATTTATCTTCCACAACTCTGAAAAGATAATAAATTGCTCTCTGAATGCTGACGGGAGTTTGATTGCAATGCCAACTTCATCTGGATCAAATGGCAGTTCCTTGCAATGTTTTCCTAGTGAAATCATGTAATCCAGCTTCCAAATAGCTCTGTGTGATCCCTTCAAGTCTGTCTTAATTATCTTAAGCCATGTACAAAACTTATCCTACCTAACTTGACTATATATAGAAGAAGGCTGTTCTATATGACCATTCCTGCACTTCCCAACTATTTAAAAGGATCTTATTTGTTTACAGTTTGGTAAGTTGTACAGCAGGATGCCAATAGGCTAGTCTCTAGGATCGCCTTATTTTCTACACAAGAAATCAACACAATGAAAATGGGGTGCCTTTCAGATAATCTAGGCACAGTAAGAATTGAGGAAATCTCTGTGTCTTTCCAAATTTTCCAGTACCAGCATGTCTATGAACAATTTTAAACAATTGCAGCATGACTAGAGACAGAATTTCCTTTTCAGGAGAGTTAACTGGAGAAATAGAAACAAGTGAGAAATGTTGACATATTGTACCAAAAATAGTCAAAAGCAAATAGTGTTCCACTGAGTAGAAAAGTTGTATAGAAAGTTCAAATTGACTCATTACTTCTGTTCCTCATTAAATTATTTTGTGCTATCTTAACTTTTATTTCTATTTTGTTTTTAGACATTTTTCCAAAATCTAATCATTCCCCAGAAGTGCAGCTATGCAATGGCAGAGATTTGGAAGCATGAGAAATGACATTCCCCATTTATTGTAACTAATATGACTGAAAAGAAAAAACCTGTCACTTTACGACATTGTTTTTTTCTTGCAGTGTGAACTAGTTCCCAGGTACCTATAAGGTTAATAAATATTAGTCCCTAGAGTTCTGTCCATTTTCTAATTTCTATGTTTACATACGTTCTTGTTAATTTTGCTTTTAGTCATAAATGGACATGGTTTTGCTTGCATTTTCTGACTAGAAAATGTATTTTATGGATCTGTGTTGTTTCTAAATTTCTGTACATACCATGAAGAATTTGATCAACTAGTTCTAATATAAGTATAGTTTCATTTATTTTGCTTTAATTTTAAGGAAGAACAATCAAAATTTTCATTCTAGTTATTATTATTTTGGCAGCTTTATAACTTAATTATAAATCAATTTTCTAAATGTTCTCAAACTTCAGAAACAAAAGGGTCCTCAAATTATTCAAATGAATGCTGGAATACTTATTCACATAGAGTACAAAAACTCCCAAAACATAAAAATCTATATGCAACCTACCCTTGCCATTGATGTGTGGGGAGGATGTGCCTGGAAATGTTTGTTTGTTTTTCTATTTGTTTGTTTTGTTAACTAAAATATTCCCACTGACTAGGAAAGCATTAAATAAGCAGATGGCCATTTTGATTACTAAACAGTAAGAAGTGTAAATGACACTGGAGCTTTATGTGATGTCCATAATTTCTCCTCATTGAACAAACAGTAGTAAACAATATGGCTAACTATATGGCATATTTATGAACAGCAGAATCTTGAGAATTAAGATGCTTTTTAACTTTTGAGGGATTTTTTAAAATTCATTTGGTCACAATTTAGTTCTAAATGCTCAATAAAATATAATGATAAGTAAAAGATGCTCTGAGTTTTTAATCAAGCCTTAATGATTGCATGAAAGACAGACTCAACTGTTTGTAGTGCAATAAAACTTAGTAAAATTAGAGCCTTTTTTCCTGCTTATGTATTCCTATGGGTTAACAGAGATTTAATGAGAAATATCAGATAGAAAAACTTTCAAAATTAATAACAGAAACAAAAATTAGATAGCTCCAAGATTTTAATGAGAAGAGATATGTAAAAGGACAAATATTCACCTTCATTTTTTAGAGTGCAAAAATTTATACAGAAATCCCATGCCTACTTAAACAGAAGAAATTATTCTCCTGTATATAAATGCATGAAATACTATTTATTCAAAGCTTTTTAATTTATTGCCAAACAAATTCCACATGCTTACTAAAGAATTTGCAGCTTGTACACATATAAAGTGAGTACTTTTTGAATTACACCCCATCATGTGTGTCCTACAAGACAATGCAAAAACAAATGCTTTAAAAAGTAGCCTGTCATTACATCCTTTCAGTATTTTAGTTGGAATACTTTAACAATTGTCTTCATCTGCAGTGTTGCTTCTTTAAATGCACTTTGATAATTACATTTTATGGACATGACTGCTATTTTGAAAAATGTCTTTGAGTCTCTGATCTTATTTTTGGCTGGAAAAAAGTATTTTGCTATATGACTGAGAGAATCAAGGCTAGTTAAAGAAAGAAAAATTGTTTTTTCATCTGGCAAACAGCAGATTAACAGACATTATAAGACACACAGTTCTGGTCTTCCTTGTGGATTCTCTACACTGACATTTTTCTTAGTTGAACATGGAAAGATTCATGGAGTCTCTCCATTTTTCTTAGATGACAAATGAACACTTGGCCAAAGAGAAACAGTTTATCAGAACAATAAATAAAAACTTACAGAATTTGAAACCAATAATTAGTGTTAGTTTTGACCTGGTATTTTAAAACATATTACTCTTCTTGCAATAAAAAATAAGCTTGATGGTCTTATAATTTTTCCTTCCATTGTTTGGTTTTATTTCCTCCTATTTTCACCTAAATGAGAGATTTACAGAGAATCATCTGAACAATTAACTCATATGTACAGCTCTACAGCAGGTGTTTTATTCCAAAACAGATGTCCCTCCTCAAAACACATATTATTCCAAAGACTGAAAAATCCATATTCTAGGTTCTGTTAGTACTAAGTTTATAAAATCCATTTATGTCAATTTGTCCACAAGATTTAGCTGTTTAGCTGAGTTACTCCACTATGGTGATTTCACACTGCAGTTAGCTTACCCAAAATCCTGGAGTGAGGAGTTACCCTTGTCTGAAACAGCAACCTGCTATAGATGTAGTGCCATTACGCTGCCCTAGCCTAGATACCAATGATCCTTATTGCCTATGGTGATGGTTCTTAAACATTTGATCTTTCATGAGGGGTTGATTGGCTGGCTGGGTTGGCTTTTTTCTGCATCTCCTTTGCTGCTGGATGTATGTTGTCTCTGAGACTGATTCTCGACCCACCACTCCTTCTGCAGAGAGTTGGGCTGTCAATTCCACTGTAGACCGCCCTGGCAAGGATAATGAGCAAGTGAAAACAGTAGGAGAGATGCATCCATGTACAAACAGTAGGAGAGATGCATCCACAAGGCCATACTTAGCTATATAACAGCACATGCCAAGAGGTGACCAGAGCATTCCCTCCTAGGAGTCTGATGTAGGGCTATGGCATCTTCTATCACCACCATTTCTCCCCTGGGAGAGTTCATAAAGTATTTAACATCTTTTCACTCCCTGAGACACAGAGATAGCCTTGCTCCGGCCACATATCCATTTTTATGAACATCATGACAGATCATCTTTGTGGAAGGTGCAAGTGTGGAACTTCATAAATGCACTTTTCCAAATAGTCTTATTTTCTAACAGTTGGAGAACTTCGCAGACTAGTACAGCTTATGTCAAGGCCCTGTTATCATCCTGGACTCTACTCATAATATGAGATCTTTTACAAAGGAAAAAAATTATTTAATGCCATGTGACAGTGAAAATTCATACTTCATAAAATATTGTGTGCTGGTTTTCCTCTTTCTCTTTTTAAACTTAGTTCATTTTCCAGAAAATAATTTAAAAAAATATTATAATCAGTAAACTACTCTTTCAGGTCTAGCTTATTTTTGGTTTTTCAGGTGATAAAAAAAGAATATGATGATGATGATAATGATGATGATGATAATAATAATCTTGTTCTGATTAAATATTTTCTTTGGATTAAACCCCTGAAGTTTTTAATTTCATATCTACTTGTCGTTCACTTCAATACTTTCTTTTCATCTGGCTAAGAAGGCAGTGTGGCAATCTGTGGCAATCATTGCTGGCATGTGATTGTTTATGTTTCAGCAGAATGATCACTTTGACCAACTGAATTTCACATCGTGGTTATTTTATTGCTGTTGAATAGGTTCTAAGATTTGTAGCTTAGAAGCAAATGAACGTGGGGGCATACCAGAACATACAGCAGATGAAAGTTGCTATATTCTGTATAAAATGTTATATCCTGACCACCTGAATCTCGTGAATATAATGAACAAAACAGATGTGTGCTTAACATTTTGAAGAGCAAGATTTTTCTCTGTTCCTTTGGGGCCAGATTTTTCTGAGATTTGGGCTTGTTTCATAATCAAAAAAACAATTGCCAGTTGAGTATTGGACAAAAGCAAATTTCTATACCTTTCCTAATGGTCTAGAGAATATTTAATAAAAGTATCTAACATGATTGTCAATTTTTGGAGGAAAGTGCAGAAGGAAAATACATTTCAAAAACATATTTTAACATTGTTTAAATGTAATACCTGTTGCATAAATCAGGAAAACAATTATTAAAGGTAGAGCATTTTTAAAATTATTACTTTTAAAAGCATATTGCTCAAATTAAAATGAAATCATAAGGAGTAGTATTCCTGCTTTATTTGAAAAATCAGAAACAAAAACAAACAAAAATCCAGCCCTCATGTTTGCCTCAAGCATAATCAATTTGGCAAACAGATTTGTTTTCATTTCTGTACAACATTTGTTTAATGCTTTTTACTAATGAATGTGTATTTATGAAAAGGCAGCATATCATTCAAAAATAAACTGAAGCAAGCTTTGGCAATGTATCAAGGCTGCATGCCATTTATTAATCTCTTGGATAAATGCTGCTTCATTTTAAGGCTAGGAATTAATTAATTGCATTCTGTGCCACCTATAGAGAAGAGATACACTTTATAGAAAATCCTATCATAGATAAATGAATATGCATCTCTAATTTTTTCCTTGGGAAAGATTCCTGGCTGCAGTCCTCTAGCTAGGGGAGCATTCAGTTTTCTCTCTAAGAACAATATCACACTTCTCTCCTTCCAGTTCGTGGCATTTGAATGTCAAGCCCTTCCTGAAAGCAAAGGATGCAAACCAGTTACAAATATTTGTGAAGACAATAGGAAGCAATATCTCTCTTCCTTGTAAGTGGCAAATACTAATATATTCACCAATTATAGCTCACAACAAAGAGAAAATTGCACTTCTGTACCTTGAGACCAGAGCTGTTTTATTACTGCTGCATTTTATTCAGGATGGTGTAAAACAGGTTTCACTCTGATGAATACCACAGGCCAAGTTTTCAACAGCTTTAAGCCTGCTGGGCATATGGTGGCACTGCATTTCTTTATACAAATACTATCTTCAATTCTCTGTAGCAGCCTGGGGCAGTGTATGTGTGGAAATACCACTGTAAGTGGAATATCTGTTAGACAAAGAAGGTCATTTCAATGTTGATGGTGTTTGAGCTTGAGAGCTCTACATCTCTCCTCAAGTACAAACTTTTCTGGGATGAAATTGCTATTGCCACAGAATTTGATGACTTTTCCTGCACAGGATTTTCTACTACTTTCTAGTACTTATTTAAATTATATCTTCATTTTATTTGATTCAACAACAATGAAACAATATGTTTGTCACCTTGTTAGGCAAATATAATTCCTTTGTTTTCATGCAGTTTGTATGAAACTTTGTTCGAAAACAATTACATGAGGATATAATTTTTCAAGTAGAACTAGCTGTTTATTTTAAAATGTATCATGATCTATTTGACTTCTGTATTTTTCAGGACTGCTGATTGCCAGTACAAGAAAATCTGGCTGCCATAGCTTCCTTTGCCCATTAGCAATACTGGCTTGTTGTTTTGTTTCCAATTATTGCAGCAATTCCAGTCATGTGATTGAGAAATAGACGGAACAATTTATTGAAATTAATTTTGGGGGGAAAAGTCACAGTAATTTCTTAAGTCCATTCTTGACTGTGACAGTGTAAAAAAATCTTAACCATCGGCTTACAGAGTAGCTACCTATCTGTCTGCATTTAAAATAAAAGTATTGGTAAAGTTTAAAAAAATAGAATTTAAAAAAAGTTATCTCATAATGACCCCAACTTTGCAGCTTAATCTTCAATGTCTTTATCTCTGTATTTCAAAATGCATTGTTTCTATACAATCTGGGTTTCTTATTCATGATAAAACCAAATCTGATAAAAATAATGAGCAAGAATTCTGATACTTGTTTAAAGAGCAGACTTCTTTCTATCCTTAAAGATATTCGTTCAAGTCTAATCCACATGGTAGCCACTGAAAATTATGTTTTAATGATTAATGAGGAGTGAATTGGTAGTCTCAGTCCATTTCCCAGAACAAATCATAAAACTCAACATCAAAACTATCGTTAATTAATTATGCCAGCACAGAAACCAAGGTTTAAGTGTTCTTGAATGGCTCACTATTTTAAGTTCTGACACAGAACTGCCAATTTATGACTGAGGCATTTCTGAATTTGCATTGGCTCTCCTACTCCTACAGTAGCTGCATTTACTTACTTCAGGTTTGCATGTTTCTTAACCATTGGCTTCATATTTAATTTATTTTACATTCGGAACTATACATTGAATTTTTATTTTTAAAGTATTTACAGATGCTGTAATAAAAAAGCATATGGCATATGTTGCATACAAAGAAGCTTTTTGTAGACAATTGTTACCAGTGCTTCTTATTTATTTCCTTATTTATGTTCTTATATAAGCCTTTATAAAGCAGGTGGGCTTCAAATGGAGAGTACCTACTGTCTCAAGAAGGGTATAGAATTAAGGTGAATTGTCTGTTCTGTGCAGTCCCTTCATACAAATTAGATTACTCATGTTTCTCTCTGCAGCTCAGTTTCCTACACCAGAGAAGAGAGAAAATGTTTACATTTTGAAATATTGAAAGGCTCTTTCAAATACGGGCCAAATGAGATTTGGAGGAGAAATAAATTAGTTAAGAAATTAAATACTCAGTCTTCTTGATATATTTTTTTGATCACGGATGTTTGGACCTAGACATGACCGTGGAGAGAGGAGGGAAATATTGCAAATATATTTGGTATGGCTAACTGTATCATAAACAAATTCATACTCACAAGTCAAACAGTCTAGGAGATTAGGTTCTGTGTGTATCTTATTCTGGGATGCAAATTTTAACTTGAAAAAGACTAACACTCTTTTGATCTTTTCACCTGGAATTCCTGGCTTGAATTCTCTATTTCTTGCTTAGGTCACAAAACCCTCATGGGAAGAGAAAAAAAAACCAAACAATGTACCAGAAAACCCCAACCCAAACCACGAAAAACCCCCAGCCCAAACTGCTGTAGCTTTCACATTCAGCAAAGGCTTTTATGCCTTAGGACAGAATGCAGTATATGTAACTCATTGTTAGATTGCAAGATTAAAAGAAAGCACTCTATTGAGAACCTGTATAATGATGGCTCCAAGGACACACAAGGAATTTGTTCCACATGTATGCATCAGGCTTTTTTAATTTGGTTGTCACCCACAGGGACTATTCTCTTTCAGTTGATATTTTAAAAAAAAATTGTCAGAGACAAGGAGTCTGAGTCTTATTTCACATTTTGAAGAATATGTTAATAGCAGATCACATGTAATGTTTACAGAACTAGTTTGCTGAGAAGAAATTTGGTGCAAATTTTCAGTTTGAAATATAGAAATGTATGTTATTTCTCCTTCAGGGAATTATTGTAACTCAACAATTCAAGTACTTCTTATGTGGAGGCAAGTGTCAAAGGGGATGTATGACAGCATAAGAAGATCAGTGTCACACTTGAATGAATCTTCCTGATATACCGTCCATGACACATCATTTATTTTTTAAAATTCTCAAGACACAATTTTAAAGCTAGAAATATATTTGAGGGGTTTTGTGAATTTTTTTCTGTTTTGTACTATTTCTAATGACCTACAAAATTTGCTCTGTTGGAGTGGAAGAGAAGAAATTGAAAGAAAACTATAAAGTTTGAAAGCCATTCTGAGAGGCAGAAGAATCAAAGAGAATGAGTTCATTTATCACCACTGTGTAAAGGGTAAAATGCATAGCAGGATAGAGACAATTAGGAGATTTTGAAGGAAATTATCCTTTTGAGATATAGTTGTCTGGCTTTACAGAAAAACAACATATGCCTATTGTTTACTGGTTTTGGGTTTTCTTTCCTCCTGTTTAAATGCTTTATAAAATTAAGATTCACTTAAGATAAGTGAAGGAAGGGATGGTTATTGGCTATTTCATATATCTCCAGGTAATTTTTCCATAGTAAGTAGAACAACATTATACAAATCTTTAAAAAAAATACTAGCTATATCATGATTAAGTCACAAGGATATGTTAGAATTTCTACAACAAAAACCAAAGAAAAAGCAAAAAAAGAGAGATTCTGAATAGATATTTATTAGCTTAAAGTACTACAGAACTTAAAAAAGCTGTTGTTACATAAACCCTTACAAATTATTTAAGCTATGTATATAGCTTCCTATCAGGATATTGGTGCATAACTAGCAGGGACATGGTTAAATTAGAGAAGATAATATTTGCATTTCTATATAATATCTACCTGTTTCTGGATTTGATTCCTCTGTGAACTCCTATTAAACCTGAATTCCAAAAGAATAAACACCACATTCAATAAGGAAGCTAAGAGTATCTGCTTATTTTGTATTATTTTATTTATTTAAGGGGAAAAAAAATCTGCATCTATGCAGTGCATGCAGGGTTAGACTTGGCCGGCTGGCTCACTGTTTTCAATGGAACAGCAGAAGAAAATAAGATTAAAAAGTTTGTGGGTTCAAAAAAGCACAGGGCAATTGCTTACCAATTACTGCCACAAGCAAAAAACATTTGATTTTGGGAAAAATAAGTTATTGCTAATTGCAAATAGAATGGGGCTGTGCTTTAGATATGTGCTGAAAACTGTTTGTGATTCACTGATGTTTTAGTTACTGCACAAAGTCAAGACCTCTTCTGCTTCTCTCACCACCCCTACAGTGAGGAGACTCGGGGTGCACAAGGAGTTGGGAGGGGACACAGATGGGAAAGCTGACCCCAAATGACCAGAGGGATAATTTCATACCATATGGCATTGTACTCAGCATTTTGAATGTGAAGGAAGAAGAGGGAAAGTAGGGGGAGGATATTTGTGGTGATGCCACACAACCATTGTGTATGATGGAGCTCTGTTTTCCTTTAGATAGCAGAAAAACTTGTGCATGCAGCTTTTTCTTCACCTATTAAACTGTCTTTATCTGAATCAACAAATTTTCTCACTTTTAATCTTCAGATTCTCTCCCTCATCTCACTGCTCCTGTGTGAGCTATCCATGGTCTGCAGCTTCCTTCAGGCATCCAGGTGCTATGGCATGGTGTCCTCCACAAGCTGTAGTACGGATATCTGCTCCAATATGATCCCCCATGGGCTGCAGGAGGACAGCCTGTCTCATCATGCACTTCATCACAGGCTGCTCAGGAGTCTGGAGCACCTTCTCCCTCTCTTCTGCCCTGATTCTGGTGTCTACGGGAGTGTTCTGTGTTTTTTCTTCACTTCTCACTCGTTAAATACACCTTCCCAAAGATGTCACTCCCTTGGCTGTGGGGCTCAGTCATGCGGTTGGTGGGTTGGAGACAAACGGAACTTTCCCATGTATCTGTCCAGCACAGGGCAGTCCCAGGTCCTTCTCACACCTGCATCCTATAAAAGCAGTAGGAAACTAAGATGCTTACAAAACAAAACTAAAAAATAAAACTTCTGAAGGAATCAGAAAAAAAATTAACATAAGTCACTAAGATGAGAAATTTAAAACCAGAGCCATTCAAGTAGTTGGGAGCCTTGCAGCTTCTTATAGCCTTTAAGGGGTAACTGGCAATGATTATGGTTTTTAGGTGATCAGAGCAGAGCCAGTGGGAGATTTAGTTGTTAAAAAAAAACAAAAACAAAGGGAAAACATTTCAAAAGATTACTTGTTTTGCTCAGTGCAGTAAGGAAAAAAAGCTAATAATTTCTGTTGCTTTCAGCTTTTCTCACAGGCATCTGGTTTTAAATTTATGATACAGTTAGTATACTGTTGCTTTTGCTATTGATCTTCAACAACTGGTTAAAAATTATGTTATAAAGTTTTTAGAATCATACTGATTTCAATTTCATTCTAAAATTCTTCTGACAGGCTTTTTATCTCGAAAGGAAAATAATTGACCTTTTTGAAAATACTCTTCCTTGTATGCATTGATGCTGTGATTATTTCACTGCCTAGACAAAAAAACCTCTTCTAACATGACCAAGGGCTGCTGTCTAACAGTCTTTTGTTGAAGTGTGCATGAAGAAGGAAAGCTGGAACAAAATACCTCCAAAAGAACAATGATGCACAACAAAAAGAAATCATAATTTCAGGAATACTCTCTGAAGATAGTGAGAAAGTTTATTGTATAGCAGGCTATTTGAAAGAGAAGAAGTTAAAAAATAAAAGCTGACGTGAGTGACAGGGAAAAATAAAAAGTTTTACCTTTTGTGTTTGGGTTTTATTTATGTGTGTTATTTCAGGACTGGGATATTACAGGCAGAAAACAAACATATTCTTCACTGACATTCTATTGATACTCCCAGGTGAGTAATTTCATCTTTTATATAGTCTTACTGATAAATCAATGAAGTTCTGTTTCAGCAAGTCAATATACACTGAAATGTTGCAATTAAGTTTTAGGTCAAACTATAGAAGTGCATGTGTTGGATGAATATTGAACCAGCATTTATAAGGTAAAGAGTGGATAGGCATGAAATGCATAGTTTCATACACATCATCAGATAAAGGTATTCAGAATAGCTGAATAATATTTTTTTATAACCTTTTAGTGAATTTGTGTTAAAAATAACAAACATTATTAGAGTTATGAAAAAAAATAAAATTTAAAGAAATTTGAAGACATTATCTACTCCGTTCCTGCAATATCAATTATATTTTTCCTATTCTTACAAAAAAATTATTTATGTTTTACAGATTCCCATTAATGGAAAGTTTGGAGCATATGACCCTGTCCCCAGTCTATTAAAAATGCTATACAGTTTTTATGAACTGAGAAGTTCTGTTTGAAGTTTGTTCTTTTATCTTTTCCGAATTTGGTTGTCTATATATTTGCAGTCAAATTCTTTTAGGAAGTGGTAGATAAATATCAGTGTTGCCAAACCTGAAATGGGCACTAGCACCCTGTTACTGAGATTTCTCCATGTGTCAGCACTTTGCTGTCTAGCATTTCTATTTGAGGAAATATGTACAGTCAGAAAATTCTGGTTTATTACCCTGACTTAGACTGTGGAGATCACCAGCATGGCTTGTGGCTTGTCCAATGGGTATTCCCAAATAGTACCAATCACATAACTTGCTATCTCTTTCCCATTTCTTGTCTGATTCTAGCTGTCCTCATAGCTCCCTTTTCCCTTCTTGGTCTCCTCTAAAACATGTAACTCTCATTTAATTACTTTTCGCCTTTAGTCTCAATTTTGCTATATATATACTCAAATTTTCTATTTCTTATAGCATTACCAAGGTAATCTCTGACCTTTACGGTATTACAGATCTAGTTATTAATGTGCTGTTGACATCAGAAAATCCTACTTCTATAAAGGTCCCCAGTATCCCCTGCCAGCAGTCTGTGATATTTAGTCAGTTCTCACATAACTGCCCCCTAAGCAACTGTGAAATGTGATGGTCCTTCATATTGCAATCATTAACATTTGCCAGCTGTTGCACTGTTATCTATTACATCCAAAATTTTTTCATGTCAGAAACAGTAGTTTTTCATATCCTGTTCAGTCAGCTTATTATCAGGCCAGGTCATAGTCAGTGGCTGAGTGACTTGCCTATCTCTGTAGCCTAACATTATTCTCCTTTATTGGGGGTAGAGGGCATGTGAAGCTCATAATACTAATATTTAGCCAAAAAGAATGCAAAGCCTCTAAATTCCATAACTCTAGTCTCAACAAGAGTCTATAGCTTCACCACAGCATAGAGCATTTCTTATTGCCAGCATAGTGAGAAATTTAATTTTTGTCTTCATAGATTAAAGCATGTTAAAATATAACCAATATCCAACTCTCTTAGCTCCAACAATACCTTTCTGTGGTTCATTAACTGCAGCACACAAAACACTAGCAAATGGCTTCAGATGCACTCTTTTGAATTTATGTAAAATCACTAGAATATCAACTGCAGCTATCACACTGTTTATGACGTGTGATACTTCCACAAAGATGAATTCTTTCTCAGCAAGCAGAAGCAGAGATGTCGTGTAGCGTGTGCAGAAAATTTGGTTTTGTTGATTAGTTAGCTCATGCAGTAAATAAAACACTGAGTTCTCAACCAAAACCTCAGGCTGTGAAAGTCACTTTACAGTTAAATTCACAGATAAGTGTTTTTATAATACTTATGCTTTACCATAAATATTCTCTAACCACTCTCTTTTTTCCAGAAGTTTTACCTTAAATTTTGCCTATGCTTATGGCATGGATCTTACTACTCATCAAATAAAAAAGACAGCCAGAATTTAATTTATTAAACCATTGTTGAATATCTACTATTTTCATGAAATTATACAAATAAATGAATAAATTCTGTATTCTGCCCATTAAAGCAAAAATATATAATTTTAAATAGAAGTAGTTTTGCTTGCTTTCTTTGTATATCTAAAAAAAAAAAAAAAAAAAAATCTGTATTATCTTTGCTACATGTATATCATCAGCAGTACCCAAATAAAACTTCACATAAAACTCCTTTTGTTCTTTTTGGTGTTGGGATCATGGTTAGAAACTAAGCAGGAAGAGAATGACCTCATTAAAGAGCTACCTTCCACCATTCTCTTCTGGGCAGAGACTACACACCAGTAGTCAAGGAAGGCTGCTTGCTTTCTCTTCAAACAAGAGGCTGAGAAAGTACTAACTGTTCTGGAGAAAGGTGAAAGAATTTACCATTAAATTATCACTAACATTATTAGAATAGATCTGTACTTCCCCATCTGTGGGAAACCTGGTATCCAAGA
This sequence comes from Luscinia megarhynchos, assembly GCA_034336665.1. NCBI lineage: Eukaryota > Metazoa > Chordata > Aves > Passeriformes > Muscicapidae > Luscinia > Luscinia megarhynchos. Next base: position 53,587,985 of record JAPFBE010000003.1, on the reverse strand, counting down.
CCCAGAATTATACAAAGGTCTATTGATGAACTGCAAGAAAAGTTCAGAGGGATGGCTGAATCTGCACAGGTACTTGATTCATTGAGAAACTAAAGTCAAAGTTATAGTAAAACAAAGAATTATCTCTGTGACTTTCAAGTATCTTTCCATAAATATCAAGTAACATGGTATAAAACAGATTAGGATTTGTAATCTGTGGATTTATTAACATGATTTACCAATTAAATTCATCAGCAAGCAGTGAACTATACAACCATGATCAACACCAGCAGTAAAACAAATAAATGCCAATGTTATAAACTGACAAAATATTAATAAAAAATTGCAGTTTTCTAATGACTCCTTTACAATTATTTAGAAAATATTTTTATCACTGTTCAATTCCAATGATTTGTCCAATTACATCCATATTTCAAATAATTTATAGATGCCCACACATTCAGTGCATAGAAGGTTTTAAGAATAGTCATTTCCATGGGGGAACTAATAAGAAGGGGCTCAGTCTCAAGGGGCTCAGTGGTCAGCATCTCAAATAATTTGCTAGAAGAGATGTGATGATAATGATGGCTTCTAATTTCTTGCTCAAGAATAAAATCACAATAATTTTTGCATGTTGCTAATACACCTTGTTTTTGTTTTTTTTTCCATTTTTCTACAAGTCTACCTTGCATCTGAATGTACTGTGTATCAAATTAATGGCATTTTATGTATGTTAATGTAAGTAATGCAAGAAACAATTTAATAAAAGTGCAAATAAGCACTAACCATCTATTTATATAACTGCATTCGGGTAATTAATCTTTTTTCCAGGTAAAGAACTAAAATAAATCTAAAGGCACTTGGGTTGGAACCAGGGGAAGAAGCTTTTCAATTCAAGTATTTTTTCTAATCCATACCGTGAGCTGAAAGTATTTTGCAGAATAAAAGCCAGATGAAGTTTAAATCAGGAGTGAGATAAAGAGCCAAAAGGCACTTATCCTTATAATTTTCAGACTTATTAAACTTAAAAATAAATTGCATCTTTGTTTCATAGACAGCAAATGGGCAAAACTTCTAGTTCACTAGTGCTATTCACAACTTCCAGTACCATACTACAAAAATGCCAAAATCAGTCATTTCAAAGTATGCTACAGAGTCACTGTTTTTACTCCTCAGTCTGAAACTCACATTCATTACTTAAAACAATATTTTACTTTTAAGATCTTCGAAAAGGAAAAACTCCTTTTTTAGGGATAGGAAGGTATGTAAAGAAAGAAGTACAAGGCAGGAGTGCTAATCAGAGAGATCTCAACAAAGTGGAGAAGTGGGCTGTCAAGAATGTAAACTACAAAGGGAATTGTCAAGTCCTGTACCTGGAGAGGTACCAAACATATTAAAGCAAGCTGGAGCCAACTGCCAAGAAAATATCTTTTCAATGAAGGATCTGGGAGCTGAACATGAACAAGAGCCAGGAGGTTTCCAATGGAGGGAAAAAGGCCAGCTGTACTCTGGGCTGTATTAGCAAGGTGGTGGACACAGCAGGAAAGAACGTCTTCAAAATCCACGGTTCCATATCCAAAAACTAACCACCCTGTAGATATCCCACAGCTGGTACCAGGCAGCTTTTAACCTTTAAGAAGGACTCCATGATTGGACAACATTGCCACTGATAAAAAATTATTTGATAAACTCACGTTCCATAATACCAGTAAAACTGTTATTCAAACACTTTGTTTCCTTTTTTTGGGTCTTTGGTTTTTTCCTTGTTTGTTGGGAGTTTTGTCGGGCTTTTTTTTTTTGGTTGGTTGGTTGGTTTGGGTTGAGTTTTTTCATTTTTTTAAGGTTTGATCTAGTTTGATTTTGTTTGGTTTGATTTTGGTTAGGTTTTTTTCAATTTTGTTTTTTTTTCTCTGTAACTGCAATGTATTTCTTTGTAGTCCTCTCTGCCTACAGCTTTGTCTTCCATTCTACACTGCTAAGAAAAACGCATGATCCCAATAATTTCAATAAGATGTGGGTCAAATTATTAAAATATCTATTTATCATCAAATCTATTAACACTAAAAATGCCAATAATTTTTATATAAAATTAATTCACAGGTATTTTCCATAATCAAAAAAAATTTGCAAAATTGAAGCTTTATGGTTTAACTGCCAGAAATTATTATGTATCTGCATATTGACTGACTCCATGCAATATTTCTGTGGAGTGAGATTCAAAAATATATATACCTATCCAGGAAGAATTCACTTGATGAATTATAATTTCATCTTAGTATTTATTGTCATTCACTTACAATCATTCAAGATAGATGATATTCCCTTTTATTTCACCAAATTTGACATTTCTCTTCGAAGGAACTGCCTTCAGACTTTCATTTCTGCCCATTAGCTTCTCAATTTAGTAAGTGGTAAGGTTGTATTTGTCATGTGGGTGGGTTAAATAAATCTTCCTTTTGGAAAACTCACAAAATAAATCCTGCTGGTTTAGGGAAAATGAAAGTCTAAATATGCCTCATAAAAATTACTAAATTTTTATTGTGTATTTTACTCAGATCTAGTCAAAGATCTTAAGCTTCATGACAAACCTACCCTCACCAACTAAAATGCCTAAAAGCTTGTCTATTCTGAACATCTTCAAAAATCATTTGCTCTCTCTCCCTCACTGAATATACCTTTATGAAAGGTATAATTTCTATAAACCATACTCCATCAAATCAAGGGATCTTGCAATGCCTTAGGACTTCTGTAGTATACTCTCCAGCATACAACATTCCCATGCAAAAATAAAGTTTCGAAGTATCTTGATACTCATTCTTTGCCATAGCCATTATCCAATTACTCATTTACAGTGGCATGATATAGTCTTATCCTCCTGTTATTAACTCAGAAGTCCTTTTCTTTATTTTTTTTCAAAGTTTGAGCTTCAGGAAGAGGAACAGAGACTCCTGTGACAATGAAGTCTGGAAGTTCATGATTTCTAGCACCAGGAAAAAAGCACCTGATCCTTCTGCAGAATCCTAACTACAGAGTAGGATCTTCCAAAAAAGGATCCCTGAAACCTCCAGAACATGGAAGCCTGGATGTTTTTCTTATCAGTCCTGCCAGTGAGGAGAGAAAGGGCTAAGAGCTGGTTGTGCAGCTGGTGTCAGAAACAAAGTTTTGGTTGGTGCACTCATGCTGAGTAGGTGAAAAGAGGGAATTTATGTGTGAGCAAAGTAGGAATGATGGAGGTTTACATAGGGACAGATGATGATGCAGCTGAGACCTTTTGAGTCAGGGCTGGCAAGCAGAGCAGCAGGGGTCATGTGATACTGCAGTTATCTGCTGCAGACTGGCTAGTCAGGAAGAAATAGATATTTCAAAATCACAAGCTTTGACCCTCATGTGTGGCATAACCATCCTGAATTCTTCTGGAAGGACAGCAGAAAGACAAAAGTAATTCAGGAGTATGCTGACAACATCATCCTGCCAAATGTGATTGAAGAATCAATAATTGAGGACGGGATGCTGGTCCTCAAACTTACAAACAAAAAGCAGTAGTTGAACGTGTGAAGGCTGAGGGTGCCGTTGGCTGCTGCAACAATGTGATTTTCTGAGAAGAAGGATAAACAATACAAATAAGACAACATAGCACTGCATTTCAGAAGATCACACTTTTTACTCTTCAGGAAATATCTTTTAAAAGCCATAACATACGGCTTGTGGGTAAGAAGGCTCTGTAGAGGGATCTGAACCAGTGGTCCCAGGCCAGCTGAATGAGGTACAACAAGGTCAAGTGCTACAATTTGCCCTTGGGTCACAACAACCATATACTTCTGGATGTCTTTTCTGTCTAATTACTGCCTTGGTACTTGCATCCATCCTCTATTTGGTTTTACAGATGAGACCTAAACTCACTAACTTAGTTTCAAAGTATTTTTTTAATACCTGTCTTTGCAAAAAAAAAAAAAAAAAAAAAAAAAAAAAAAAAAATCTACTTTATTTGCTTGAAGTCATCAGCAGAAACCATTACCCAAAGAGACAGGTAGACCTCTGAAAAGTAGGAGTCTGGGGACCTTTTAAGAATACAAGACACAACGATAATTCTGGATATTTGGTAACTGAAAGCATAGTATTTCCTACCATTACATGCTAACTAAAGATCAGTGGTTATTCATCTGTATGGCTTTAATAACTCTTCTAAAATTGATTGTGAATATTTTCAATGAACTATCCTTCATGCTAATTCATGCACAAGAAAATGCATCACCACAAGCTGTAGTCGGTTTCCCTTATGCATGCTGAATATTCTCTGCACCTTGAGAATTCTTTCTCATTTCAATTCTAACTCTCATGAATAAGGGTGTGATAATCTCTATTAACAGCAAAGAATTGAATACCTGATAGGCAGATATTGTGACCAGATGTGTCATTTGAAACATGCCCTATCAAATAAGAATAAAAGCTGTCAGAAATGTGATAATATTTTACACAAGCATTATTTAGTGCAGAGGAAAATGATCTGATGGATAAAACTCAGTCTTCTCTATGTACATTTTGTGCCATTCTTTAGTATGTGTTTACCTCCACATAGGTTTCAAGGAAAACCTATTGGGGTTATTAGGCTTCACTTTATACTAAGACATTGGGAAAGTCATTCCAAGGACAACAGAACTAGAGTGCACTGAGATCTCTAAACAGCCTCTAGAATGAAAGTTCCTCAATTAAGAAAGGATAGCTTTCTGTCTTATTTATCAGCATTTTCTTTCTGCATGTAATTCAGGGAAGCAACATTTTTGCTTTATGGATCTTCTTATAGTCCTAGTTCAGATAAAAAATTGCTCATGAGATTTACCAGAACCAACTTCACCATAATATGTAAAACATGAGACAGCTGGGAGACAGCTATCCTTTGGTTTTGAGAAGGTATTTTCTATTTTAATTTAGGATCCACATGTGGAAACATTATTTATAAAAGGCCAAATGTGATTTATCAACAGTCAGTAGAAATGTATTGTCTTCATTATCTGTGACATCAATATCAGTTATTTCATAGACTGGAGATTACCTGTCCCAGAAGTGAAGCCCCATATGCAGTCACCATATCACTAATGTGTAACTTTTCATTAAATGAAAAAACCTATAGAAGAATTTCACTTCTTGTTTTCAGGTTCTTGCTGTGTAGATTCACTAGCAGATATATGTTATGGCTAAAGCATAGCAGATCCACAAAGAAGCTAAATTTACACTGGAAAATGCATATAGTGTCCTCAGGACAGCAGTAAACATTGACACTTCATAACCTTGATAGGAACATGAAAAATCCTGAAGATCATAAAATACACAAAAGTCCATAAGAAACAACAAAATGATCAGAAACACACATCACAACAAAATGATCTGTTACAATGACATCCAAGACACTTACTAGATAAAAGACATGATCTCCACTTTTATGGTTTTATGTTGCTTTATTACATGTCAGCTGTTTTGTGTTTAAACTGAATATTTTCAAGGAAATGTATATAATTTTTTTTTAAATATTGGTTATGTGTTTATTTTTCCTTTATAAATTCCTTACACTAATTTCCTTGAAATTTAATTGCATATGGAGGTTGGGAAAAAGTTAAAATATGCAGTTAATATATCATTAGAGGATGGATTTTTCATAAGCAACTATGTTGCTATTGAGGCATTGAAATTATGACACTAATTGGAATATTTATTCATAATGCATACTTTTATCATAATATATCATTTGCTTTAAACATCTTTACCTTGTTTATTTCTAACTAGCAACATATTCCCTTTTATTAAGCTTATTAAAAATGTCATATAAGTAAAATTTTATTTGAAATCTTGGTGAATATGTACAACCTCAAGAAATATTTTCATTTATTACAGCAAGGCTGTTATAAATGCAGAAATGCAATCTTAGTATTTTTGTCATTTTTACTTCCACCAGACTTGAAAATATTTATGGATAGCTTTCCAAAACCAAAATGTTTATTATTGCATGGAATTGTCTTGATCTGTGTCTCTTTCCTTATGTGCCATCTGTGATGCCCTGTCCCCATCATCCCCACAAGCCCAAGACCTAGTTTAGTTTCAGATGCTTTTTAAATAAAAGAGCTTGGCCCACCTAAACATCCCACAACAGAGAACAGAAAGTTAATCTGGAAATCTTCAATTTTCTGTGGTTTATGCCTCTATAAACAAAAAAGTAGTTTCATAAAAATCACCAAAATGTTTTGTTTGCAAAAGCCTTTTAGAAAATAGGAATATTTATACTGACACAATGTTTGCAAAGGCATCTCTGCGTATGCTGCACAGGCATGTATTGTCACACTGTCATGTACCAGATTTGTAATTTCGGTTATCTTGACTACAAAATTTAATGTAAAGGAGACCCATGTGCGCAAAAACTCAGCAAACAAGAGAATGAAATAATAATTCACTTATTTCCTTTTAAAGCACACATGATACTACACTGCAGAAGACCACAAAAAACAAGTGAGGCAACATTTTATTTGGGACTATTCCTCTGCTAGACATTCCTCTACAGAACCTCACTTCTTGGACCTCCTCTCGGATTAACTAATTAGTTTAGAAACATTTTATTTTATGTTTGTTGTCCTATGAAAGTCTGCACTGTCATCCAATCTAGGAGGCCAACTCTTCATTAAATGTGAAATTAGATACTCAGTTAATGAAGCTTTATCTCTTATTTGATGACTGACAGTAAATCTGGTATGTTCTATGTCTGAATCCCTTAATAGGTTTACAGAGAGTTAAATCTGACTTTGGTCTTCCATTAACAGCAAGACTTTGCTGGTTTGAATGTTCTGCTTGCTTAATTATTTAGTGGCTTGGTAGAACAGACAGTTTCTACAAAAGCCAAATGATCATTCAGAGCAACAAACGAACACCATAATCTTAACAAGATTATCATAATAAAGAGTCATCAGAGAAATTAAAATTATCTGCTTTAATTATGAAATTATAACCCCATTAACTCCTCTGCATGAAAAGCAGGAATTGGGGAATAGCATCGAAGAACCCAGAGATGGTTATTATAAAGTTGATAGCAAATTAAAGAGGGGGTGAAGGAATTTTCTGTGTGGGCTCAGATATTGCAGGTAATTTATTTTGCAGCATATGTTTCCTATAGATTAGGCTTTTCAAAATGAGACCATGAGGACTGTGGGATTTTTACTTGTCTCGCCTTTTTTTTGGCCTTTTTTCACCCAGACTGTGTTTACCAGCCTACAAGGTCTTTTGAAAGCTACAATCTTAAAAGCAGACCCTTATTTAAATATGCCTAAAGCTGTGAATTAATTATGGCCTAAATAAGTTATTAGAACAATATTGCCACTAATTCATTATTTATGGCTACTTGTTGAAAAGTCTGTAACAGCAAAAGTACTGAACTGACATTTCTAAAGACATTAACATGAAAATGAGGTAAATTTAAAGAGAAAAAAAAATATTCAATGGCAAGCTTTTACCAAAGTAGTCTTCAATAATGCATATGCTAGCCACATTTTTTTACTTCTGTACAAATGTGATATTCATGACTATTTAATTATTTTTTATATTCCTTTGCATGATAAATAAATTTTAAAAGCCTCAGCAGAAGGTCTCCTCAAAGCACCCTTATACGTGAAGAAAAATATTTGTTATTATTATCTCATAATTTGAATTTATTTTACCATACCTTTAGGCAATTGTTAGTAACAGGTATTGTCCCTTACTTTTAAATTTAATGGTTTTCTATAACTTCAATTATATAAAATTTTGAATATCAGGTAAGTAAATGTGACATATGAAAGTTCACTTTTACACAGCTAAAATACTTCTTTAATCTGACAAGGACAGCAGCAAATTAAAAGCTTTCTAAAGGTATGTGGGTGATGCTCTACAATGTAACCTGACTCTTCTCAGTAAAGAATGCATAAAAAAGGCCGAAGGCCAATTGGGTCTTGGGGAATTCAGACTGGTCATTGGGAAAAAAGGTCATCAGCAGAATACTGCATCAAAAAGTATGTGATGAAAAAAGTGATGGGACCTCCTTCCTTGGAGAAATTCAAGATCCTGCTGATGAAAGGCCAGAGCTGACACGATCCAATGTAGGACATAGTTACACTTGGTGTAGCAGAAGATCCTTCAGAGATCACTCTAAACCACTTTATTTTACCTTTTTCAATTCTCCATTGCTTCTCCTTACTGATAATGATCATTCTTTTTTAGTAATTTATGGACAAATTAAGAGCATATTTATCTTACACGAATTTGTGTGCACTTAGATTATTTAGCTCAGGTTCAAGAGATGGGAGAGAAAATGGTTGGCACTGTGGTTAGAGTGGTAAGAGTGTATCCCTGGAAACTAAGTCTAATTGCCTGAGCCACAAATCCATGCATTTCCTTTTCACAAGCAAGTATCCTTGGGTTACAGTGTGGAGCTCAGGTAGGTGGATACATTTAATTCTCTTATTTTTTTTTAAGGATGTCAGGAAAAGATGCTGACTTTTAGCTGGAGCAGGCTTGTAGCATCAGCTGCTAGAATTCTTAGTTCAGTTCACAGAGAGAAAGACCAGGCCATGCAGACTCCATTAACCTTTTCAGGTCCCAAAAGGTGTTATATACATACTGTACAAACCATGTACAGTTTATCCATGAGTTTTTAGTTGAAAAAATAGCACTTCTGAAACAGAACACACACTATAAAGCTTTGCAACATCCTCATAGCTTGTGGTCCATCCTTTTTTTAGTTCTTGGGTTTTTTCTCTCTGCTATTGTTGTTTTTTCCAATTTTATATCTATATACTGCTTTCAAGTTTTGCACCCTTCAACACCACCAACCAAATTTTATTAAATGATATTTTAATCTCTGAATTCATTTTCCTGTAATGTTTGTCAAGTATTATGTACTTTAGGAATTCTCAGTTTAAATTGTTTCCAGCATTATTTTATCTACCCTTTTTCTAAATCTTGAAAGGCCTTCTGTCCTACCAGACATAAAAAACCTTAAAAAAAAATAAGTGAAAAAAGAAAAAGATTACTGAGATGTCAAGAATGGGAAGTGAAATTGTCTGGATCTGAGATATTAAAAAAAAAAAAATTATTCTCTCCTTACCCTTCTCCTCCTCCTAGTTAGACTCTGTATAAATTTAGATGCTGCAACAATTTTAAGAAATTATATAAATAAAATAGGTATCAGAAAGTTGATGAACAGCAAGCCTAAGAGACTTTGACAGCTGTAACTGGGAGAAGTAAATGCAAGTACTGTGAAAAACAAATATGGATAGTGTGACAGAAGCAAAATAGGGAAGTAAGTGACAAGTACATCTACTGAGCTGCCACAAATAGTGATTATATCATAATGATCAAAAGACAAGCTGGCAAACATAAGAAACCATGCTGCATTGAAGGAAACAAAGTAAATGATCCTAATGCAAACTCAAGACCAGACCTTGGTTCCACTGCAAATTGTAGCAATAGAAGAAGCAGCAGCTGTATTGCATAAAAGTGTCCTTGCCAGTAGCAAGAACAGTGGTTTACATAGCACAAGTGGGAGATTAAAAGAAAACGGAATACAAAATCCTTCAACACATAGACTACAGAAGTGTGAGGGAATAATAAGGTAAAGAATGCATGACTCATAAAAGCAAAAAGACATAGAGGAGGTCATGGAGTGAATAAGACTGTTTCCTTAGAATATTGCCTTGCCAATAATAACACTTTTAGTCTACAGCAATTAGATACAAGCAATTAATTTTGCTATAGTAGTGGAATGTTATCTGAGCTTTTAAGCCATCCATCATTATTCATTCAAAACATCAATTATGAAGCAGGATTCCAAACAAGAGATTATGAGTGTCTCCTTTGTCTTATATTCATCTTCTTCAGAATATGTCATGATTCTGTGTGATTCAGTAAACTTTATAGCAGCCTACAAAATTTGTAACATCTGAAGTACAGGAAAATCTGGATTGCTTATTTTAGGTTTCCAACTAAAAGCCTAAGCATCAGTGCAATAATGCTAACCAACTATATAAAGTGTTTACACTCCTCATAGAATTGATGGGGAGACAAACGCTTTTGCAAACAAAAACAGAAAACCTGTAGAAATATAGGCACCTGCTTAAAGCAAAGTAAATAATAGCATGTCTGAATTTTTGCTACCCCTCAGCCTAGGCTCAGAGGTCTATTTAGGATCTAAAATTAATTATAATCCTCTGAGAGTATATAAATGTCATTGTTTTAAAGACAGAAGAATTGAGACCACATTTTGCATAAAAACTTTTGTAGTGAGACTCCCTACTTATGAAGGCAATTAGAGAACTAGATTTCAATTTTGTCTGCAGACTGAGTCTTGGTCTTACATGTCTATATCCTGAAAGACTTCTCTGTTTTTCCAGGCCCTAAGGGCACTCAAAGGCTTCATGCTCCCTGCTCAAGCTCTTCCGGGGACTTCCCTCCACCCTGCCCATGGTCCAGAATTCCAGAATTCCAGACTGGCCAGCCCAAGGCATGAGTCCTTATACCAGGGAAGCTGTGGAGCAAGTGCCAGTCTCCACCTCCATCTCTGGTGCTGCTTGCTGGATGAACCTTAGACCATAGTCTTGTTTCTGGCCTTGACTTACCTGAAAAAGTATGTGTTAAGAAGCTGATTCTCATTTATTCTCAGGCTTCTTTAGTTCATTTTGACTGTGTAAAGGGAAGTAATTCTTTAAAGCCCCACCCAAATCATCATAATTTTTTTCATTTGACTACTGCTTCCATTACAATTTTCTTTTACATTCAGTTGGAATATATATTTTCATATTTTATATCAATCATTGGGGTTTTTTTAATTAACAGTATTATATAATTAGAAAATCTAAAGAAATACTGAAAAATATGCTTGAAACTGCATTTCATTTGTGACTTTTACGTAATATATTGATCAGTAATATTTTATAATATCGTTTTTGATAAAAGATAATTTTTTTATAATGTAGTGTACGTTAACTAGTAAGTTCAACAGAAAAATGTAAATCACTCAAGATTTAACAGTTGCATCAAATAAATTGGTTTAAATTGGGAAAACACAGTCATCTTGTAATAAGGTTTTGCATCAAAACATCTTTCCATCCTTCAAGATATAAAACTGATGTTCTAACCAACTGACTCCTCAATGAAATACTCTGTTGGGCTATACATTAAGCCAGAAGCTAAAGTTTATTACAAGCTGGGCAAACACATGTTAACTGAAATTCCCTATTCTCCATTTAATGCCTTCAAAAGGATTAAAATATTAATAACAGCTATTCGGAGTGTTAACAAAGAAATTAAGGACATATGGTAAACATGCAGTTTTCTAGGCTGGAAAAGGGTGATACTTTAGGATGTATGAACATTGTTTTTTTCCCTGTTTGTATTAATAACATTCTGAAAAGCTACAATGTTTTTTCTGCTTGTACAATCTCAGAAACAAATTGTTACAATGCTATTATACAGATACTTAGCTCAGATGCACGGTTTTCTATTTTTTTCCTAGTCTTAATTTTGTGCACAGAAGAAGAAGAAGAAGAAGAAGAAGAAGAAGAAGAAGAAAATCTTCTTGGTATAGAAACTTCCAATCTAATAAAGGAATAATGGTGAAATAACAGGAGACATCTCACTATGCACAGATCAGAGTGGAATACATGACAATGCATCAGCAAAATATGATTATGTATTTATATAGATTAGAGCACTGCTTCTGAGTCACCTGTGTCTCTGTCCCCTTTACATAAAGACTAGGAAATCCTCTGATGTAGAAAGATCTGATCATCCCTTTATCTGAAACTAAGTTGGAACTGACCTCTTAAAACTTCTCTTGAACTTCTCACTCAAGGAGATTCTAGATTTTAAGTGCAGTTTTTCACTCAAAAAAATAACCCCACCACATTTGAAAATGAGGATAAAACATTCTTTAAGTTAGTATATTTTCCCCAAAACAATATTTAGCTTTCAAAGTAAGTTCTGATAAAAAGAACCATAGAACAAGTATCTACATAATAATTGACTAGTTTTATATTATAATTAATTTTTTTAATATCTCAGAAATAGTTGGTAGTTGTTTAATCATAACAATTCTAATCACATGGACTTCAGGCATATATATATATATATATGCATGAATAATTCACTTCTGTACTTGTTAAAAATCAAAATATTATTACTCCACTGGTTTAACCTTGGTCAGTAGCCCCACACCTTATCCACTCTTGGACTTCCCCTCCTTTCCTCTCTCTGTGGGATGGGGGAGAAATGTGAAAGTGTAGAAGTGAGAAAACTCATGGTTTGAGGGAAAAAAAACCAGTTAAATAGGTAGAGCAAAAGCTGTGTGCATAGAGAAACAATGAATTAATGTACCACTTCCCATGGGCAGGCAGCTGTTCAGCCATCTCCAGAAAAGCAGGGCCCCCATCATGTGTAATGGTCACTTGGGGAGAAAAACACTGTCACTCCAAGCATCCCCTGCTTCCTCCTCCATCTTCCAGCTTTATGTGCTGAACATGATGCCACGTGACATGGAACATCACTGTGGTCAGCTGGGGTCAGCTGTCCAGCCTGTCCCCATTTCAACTCCCAGTGAACACCCAGCCTCACTGATGGAGTGGGGTGAGAGGCAAAAAAGATCCTTGAGGCTGTGCAAGCACTGCCCAGCAACAACTAAAACATCTGTGTTCTGCTTTTGCTCCCAAACCCAAAAGACGGTCCCATACTGACTACTACAAAGAAAATTAACTCTATCCCAGTCAAAACCAGTGCATGCTAGCATGGAGCAAATGCAAATAAAGAATAGCATCTTTAGCACTACATAAACCACAGGTCAAGTTGCAGAAAAAGGGCTGCAAGCAGCTTGCAAAGGGAACAAGACTTTGGGAAGAATTTCATACAGATTTCCTCAGTGCCACATGTTTAAGCAGATGACAAAGAAGTATCACCTCTATAGCATTTGTAAAAGAGTGTCTGTTTCAGAGGCCTATCAAATGTACAAAACCAGAAAGATTGTATACCTGCAAGTCATAAGGGTTGAGCTGTTTGGATATGAGTTACTACCTTAAAAAAACCCCTCTTGTTTCTCACATATATCAAAATCAAGATTCAATCAACATATAAATTTTCCTCTTCTAACTCCCTGAAGAACAGCTGTGGATCAAATGGAATGAGCACTGCTCTAGGAAATTGGCCTTTACTAATGGAGAAACAACTAAATAAATAGAAAAAAAGAAACAAAATCGAAGAAAAAGTAAGGTTTCGGTTTTCATAGGCATCATGGCTTCTGTGGACATTAGAGAAAAGACTGAAAGACCATCCTCTTCCTCCTTCTGAACCCCAGGAATAAGCTTCCTTTCTCCTTGCAGCTTTTCCTTCATTTCCATCCTGTATCAAATCTATGTATATATCTGTGAAGATAAGGCAACAGATGGTAAGGACACGAGGCCTTTATCCAGAAATCAAAATAACAGAGTGTCTTATCATTTAACACAGTGCAAAGGAAGCCCCAGAAAACAGAACAAGATACTGATGTAACCCCTTAAAAATAAATGGCAAAACAAAAATTATCTCAAGACATTCATTTGCAACACTAATTTCAATCTATGCTCCTACAATCCCTGAGGAACTGAAAAGCTGAAATTTGTCTTTCCATGACAGATATCCTATTATACTTCATATTAGCTAAAAGGTACAATTCCTTGCCATTTCTAAAGTTCATATCAACATAAATCAGAGGGGAAGCACTATATGGTAGCGATTCTCTGTCAGAGGTTTTAGATATTTTATATTCTGTGTGAAGCTCCTTAGAGAATCAGAATGTTAGAATAAATCCTGGTGGACAGGGTTCAGTGGTTACAAAGCAGGTGAGGTAGCCACAGGTGCATGGTAAATGTAATTTGTCACATTGTTCAGCAGTTTAACACATGAGTAGTTTCACACCATATGCAGTACAAATGCAGACACATACAAGCCACCAGCTTGTGCCAGCCTAGCCATCAGTGAAGTCTCTCTACATGAATATCAATCTCTATGAATCTTTAACCTTATTTTGCTTAATAGAAAGAAATATTTAATCGATTAAAAAAAAATAAAAATAGAAACACTGGGCAGGGAAGGAGAGACTACAAATTTACTTGAGAAAAAAATATACCCATCTCCTAGAGGTCTAGGAGATCATTCATTCTATAATGAATATAGACATAGTACTATATGAATGAAATAAAAATGATTTCTATTATCCTTAGAACAATAAAATAAGAGCCCTATCATTGTTTGACTCTGAGTTCTCTTCAAGTAAAATATCACATCTAACACCACCTAAGCTTCTTCCTTGAATAGGATAATTTTAAGCTTTATATATGGCTTCACTAGTAATATTCTTATCTTTCTGTAAGTATAGTCTTGTAATCATATCAAAATCACATTCCATCTCCTTCTTTAAGCTTGTAAGCATACTGTTGCATATCATGGGTGAATTAACCTCTTGAAAGTCTTCAGAATTTGCTTTAAAAATGTTCATTGCTTTAAAAATGTTCATACAGCTAGCCTGTAACTCGAAAAAAAATGAGAACAACATTTTGGTTTAATGTTTCCAGTGTAATAAAAGGCAGGTTATATGTCTTCATGCTCTCAACTGCTCATTTAATTTCTTTCCAGACCTGGTCTCATGCACACTCTACACTTAATTTGTAGAAAAAGGAGCATGCTTTTGAAAAGATATTTGATTGCTTTATTGTCATGTTCTTAGCATTTTCTGGCAATGAAAGACATTTATGGCAAAAAAGAAGTTATATTCCCATAACTGAAGGACTTATTAGCATAGTTCTGAAATTGCTGATTTGACTGAGATTCCCGATGAAAAAAGGAAAAAAGTAGATTGTTAATGTTTTGTTCAGATTATACTACTGTGTTATTAGTAATCTCTGGTAAATAAAGACTGGAAACTTAAATTAAATGGCATAAAATTAAGAATATTTTCTGAAAATAGAAATTATTATTGTGCTAATTTTACTATATTACTGATATTACATTCGATAAGCATGCTGTCTTACAGGAGTAAAATAAACATGATACTAGGTAATACTGTTTCTGTATGACCTTGGCACATAGTTTGAAAACCAAAATGTATGTCATTAAAAGCCATTTAAAACCAACATCTTTATACAGGAGAATGAAAACAAGCAATATTGATTCCTAATGGAAGACTGACTACTTCAACACTTCAGAGTTGAAAAATTGCAAGACAATTATCCTAACATAACTATTTGTGGATGATAATAGGACAGAATTTATTACTTTTATAACAATATAATTGTTACTAGAAATTAAATAATGAAAAACATATATAATAATGTATTTTCATTTTCCTAAAAATGGCACCGCTTGCTAAAAAGGTGATGTTTACAGTACAGCATATACTTTTAAGTAATTTATTAGTTGCATATCACATGTTTAATTGGGCAGGGATCCTTTAACCTGAGTTCTTTTCCTGTTGCTTAGTGAGTAAATTCATTAAGGAAGTATGAATTAATCTGAATATATTTAATGAGGTATGCTAATATGCAGTGATTCTAAACTGCCACAGGGTGGTAGAAGATGCACTTTCCACAACATTTATCTAATTTGCAGAACTAAATGCTTTATTATACTTCCAGGTTATTTAACTGCCTTGTTGGAACATTTCTGGGTCCTACAGCTCAAGAAGTGCAAACCTATGTCAAAATACAGCTTTTACACCCTCACAGAAAACCACTTTAAACATTTCTGAGAGATGTCTGTTTTCTATTATCACATGCAGGAGATTTTGTTAGCTCGTATTCCTCCATGTCCTCTGACTGCTGGGAGTTACTCTGCAGATAACCTTTAGCATTGGTCCTGAGGAAACACTTTCATGATGATAAAATACACTCAATATATAGGAATAAAAATAATTTTAAGTTCTTCATTGTTATGCCAAGATTATCTGAAAGATTCCTTAAATTTAGATCTCTCCTGTATTTCAATGACTAAAAATACTTAATAATGTGTGGTTGCAAAGTTCTATATGTATTTTCCATTTATAATTTTCTTTCCATTACCACCAATTCTGAACATGACCATCATTTTGGAAGTGTGTTAGTAAATATTTATACTTAGGAGTCTTCCAGGTAAGTAATCCCAGTTACACAATTACATGAAGTTATTGAAGCATAAATAAATCAGAGAAGTCTAGCTTTACAGCTAGAGCTATACTTCTTTGTGAATTTAGTTATTTTGCTTGAATGTTAAATAGCAAGTTTTTTTTCAATCACAGCAGTTCAAAGACAATGGGATAGCTGGAAAAAAAATTGAAAACAATTCTACGACGTGAAAAAAGAGACCATACAACTCTTAAAGGATGAAAAAAAAGGAAGAAAAAATGATACAAGTTCACATCCAAGAATGCCTTTAAAAAGGGAAAAAAAAGAAAGAAAAGAGCCTGACCTTGTTCAATCATTACAAATGTGTGCTACTCAGCTTTAAAATTCAGGAAATCTTCTAGACAATCTACATTCAACTGAAAGACAGATGATTCAAATGTTCAAGGACTGTGTTATGCAGAGGCTGTCAACAAGTGCCAAGTGAATTATTCTTTTTTCTGACACTTTCAAAGCAAGAGCTTAGAAAATGAAATGACATAAGCCATTGCTCTTAAATCCCAGTAGATAAGAAATACGTTTAGCATGCTGAAACAGATTACTGTTTCTCAGTGACTGATAGAACAATTATGATCACTTAAATTATAATTTCACAATAGTGGAAAGTCCCTTTTAACATGATCATGGTGAAGAGAAAAATTTCAATAAAATGTTATAGTATAAAAAATACTATATGTACAGATCACTTCAGGTCAAAGAGTGTTAAAAAACCCGAAGATCACTCACTGAGCAGGATAGGAACTAAAGTCTCTGAAAACACCCCCTTCATAACGTATTATAATTCTCCTAGGATGAGGTGAATTAATTTCTGGAGGTGTTTCTCCCTTCACTGTTTATGAAAACCGTTGCTAAATTGCTCAGAAGTCTAGCCTTAGGATGTCTTATAATAGATGAGATTAAACAATTATATATACCTAAATTGAAATAGTGCATATTTCAGCCTAGTTCATGATATGCACATTGTAATTCTGGTCCTGATAGAAAATTGGAAAATTCATAAATGCAATCAAACAATATATATCTGAGTACCCTTAACACTGAAAATTATTTTTCAATAAACAATTAATAGCAACAAAAAGAAGTCTGGCCTAGTTTCAAATTTGAGAAAAAAATCTGTATAATTCTTCTGGCTAAAAAAAAAAAATAAAAAAAAAAATTAGGGATCGTCCATATTTATAGTTTCATTTAGATTGTGGCCTGTTAGTGTTATACATTTGTTTCAATAATCAGGGGGTTTCTTGTTGTTTATTAGATATTAACATAGTAAATCTATAACCTCTCTATTATATAGCAGAAAATTTATTATGGCTTTGGCTTAAACATTGCACTCTGGATTTTCAAAGATCTAAAAGAAATCATTATTTTTACTGGTTTATATATTTTCTGTTTGGTTGCCAGTGTGTACATCTCAGAAACAGGTTTTTATGAGATCATTTCCTGAGTTCATGCAAGTGATCTCATCAGAAAGGAAAATTAAACCAATAAGAAAGTATATCTGAAACCTTAAGAATTGTAAAAATTTGAATGAGATGTAAAACTCTAGAAAATTATTTCTTTAATCAATGCCAGAAACAGAGTCAGAAGATGCCAATGATTGTCTTTTAGTCTCTTGTGGAACTTTTATTGTAAGTAAGTATTTTGGTCTTTTTTTAACTCAGAAATTGACATTCCTGTATATCATCGTATTGGGAATGTTTAAAAGTACCTCTAACTGTTACAGTGAACAATAAATAATTTCAAATGTCAAATTTGTCATATATGGAATAGACCTTCTTCCAGTCAGTGTCTCTTACATGAATGTGCAAATTTGGAGTTGTGGAATTTTTTCCACTTTTTAAAAAAATATACCCAGCCTCACATTGTAAGGCCTCAGAGCTTGCTTGATGAATCTCTTAAAAGGGTTTAAAATTCTTTTTTGTATCTTGAGTCAGATACACAGGAGAAAATATTGGTAAGATATTCCTTAAGAGGTCAAAACAACAAAAAAATTTACTGGCAAACTTCAGAAAATCAGGGAACTTTGGCAAAAGTTGAGAAGAACATTTAATAAACATAAAGCATTTCACAAAGCATTAACTCAGCAAACTCCAACCCATTCGATTTTAAGTCAATCAGACTTTGGTGAAGGAAGAGCAAGAGAGAAAAAGACAGAAAGAATACAGCTGCCACTCTGGGTTCCAGCAGTGTCTCAACTGCTTCAGAACCCAAAGAAGAGGCAGGGTCAAGACAAGTACTTGCCTGATACTGTAGCTTAAGTATCCCTCAGCTTTCCTGAGCCCTTCCCCCAGGTGGGATTTCCTGTCTGGTGGCCACTCAGGAGCTCCAGAGGCAGGTGTGGAGCATTGCCTTTGCTGTGCCAGGGATTGGCAGCCCCTGCAGGGTGGGACACAGGCTGGAGGGGTGGCACCTGTGGAGCAGGACATCGCCCCACCAGAACAAAGTCTGACCTGTCCCTTCTGCCACACATAGACCTGAAACGTTTTGAGACAGCAATCCTTCCAGTTTCCCTCATGTATTGTTTCAAAGTTTTAGCAAAACTGAAGTTTCAAGGCAAATTATGTTATTATCATCATCTGAGTATATTTTTAAAGTCTTGACTTGTTTTGTGTTCAATAGTTTTTATATTCTCTTACATACAGTGTTTTTGCATTCATACACATATATAAAACCAACATCACATTTTAGAATATTGAAGTACTCTGGGAAATACAGGTTTTCCAGGAAAACTACCTCAGATATCATTGTTCCTCATTCTTTTAGCAATTTATCACCAAGGAAACCTGTAGTAGATAAAAAGATAAATACATTTCTTGGAAAAAAAGTATAAAAAGAACATTCCCTTTAAATATAATATTTAGAACACTAAGGGTTAGTTCACTTTATTTCAACATGGAAAGTGAGGGATAACACTTAAAGTGCAACTCCATTGTGTCCAAAATTATCTTCTAAAATCAAGGCTCACAACTATGATTGATATAAATGCATGCTATATGTTGCACTTCAACTTTTTGAAAAAAAAAATCTTTTTTTCAAGTGAGAAGGTGGACTGCAGCAAAACATTTTCTCTTTCTTTCTTGTGCAGGACATTAGAAATTTAAATATTTTCCCGTGAATGACAGCTATAACTTCTATCAACAATGACTATAAAAGAATTCAAAGGAAATTATATAGTTCTTAAAGACTTCCAACTGGGTAAATAGTATGAACTTCAAAGAATTTGGAAGTGCTGTGAGAAAGTTGACAGCAGCTTTCAATACATCAGGTGCTGATGCTTTAGATATATGAGGCAAAAAATAGGGGAACGAAAGATTGTTACTATGGAAGTAGCTCCAAATACTCAGCTGGGAAGTAGATTATTGTAGCTTGGAGATATTTCTGGTCTGTGTCACATATGAAATGCCCAGTTCCAACTCATGCCTTTGAGGTTAAATGTATTATGCTGTCTCACTACCTTCCAGATATTTAGATTAGTACTGAAGCAACAAAATATGTATATCCAAAGTCATATGCCATGGTTATTTCCAAAAATTTGATGCTTTTGTTTCTTCTATTTCTTCAAGAATAGTTAAACTCTATTAATATAATTTTCTTCCTTCTGCCAGAGGGAATGCAAAACACCAAGTTAGCTCTTAGTGGGAAATAAATATATTCTTCATCCATATTTTGAAAAGAGAAAAAAACCCTAAGCTTCTCTATCATTCTTTTGCTTTCCAAAGGTGATGAAGCTTCTGAAATGAGCAGGATATGAGTGAAGCCAAAGCATGTGCAAATGCTAGGTGTGGATTGGGACTATGCTCTTGCTAAGAATCCGTACTGCCATGATATTACCAAAGACTCTGCTAGGAGACCTTGCACTATGAAATGCCAGTCTGATTGATGTCTGCACTTCAGTTTCTAGGTCCTTACATACATTGTGTCCATTGTTTTTTGAGAGGGAAAAGAAAAAATAAAAGCAAGATGTATCGTTCTGTTTATTCGCACGTGTCACGAGACACAGTTGTTTTTGCTGTTAACTCATTTTTCTTGTCACAAGGCTGAGTGTTGCAGCTTTGCTTGGATGTGGAAGGAATTGTGATTTGCCTGCAAACCTGGATATGCCTTGAATAAAACAAATTTCTGTGTTACAGAAGTATAGAAGATTATTGTTTCTACATTTTTATCTTAACTACAGATTTAAACTGTGATAGTTTTGCCTGTCTCAGATATATTAGACATTATTAAATACCAGTCTTATCTTTGCACACTACTATTTGCTTATGCAGTGTGTTTTCTATAAAACAGGAATTGACTTTTAAGGAGCATATATTGTTTTTGCTTTCCCAAGCAAATGTTTGGGTCTGGAGGCCAACCCACAAGAATCTGATCTTTGATTTGTACTGCCAATAATTTCACCTGTTTGTGTGTCTTTTCTTGCTGGATTTTATTCTTAGGTAGTCTAATATATTTAGAGAGAGCTCCTAATCAGGTTCCAGAGGCACTTGCTCTAGCTTCATTTTCAAGTGTGTCTGTTTCTGGTTTAGTGTAAGACTGTCTGTAATTTCCTCTTCACTGAAATTTAACTTTTAACAAAGCATAGATGTGCAACATCTCCCTTGAATTCTATTTAATAAAAGGAAAATGTAATGTTGAAAATTTTTCTGTCATGATATCTGTTTGCTCATTTTGGGGTCTGATTTACCTTCTGGTAATCTTTATTTGCAAGGGTCTGGTGAAGTTTTCCAGCAGAAAGATGTCGCAAGGGATGAAGTAGTTTATTAATAAGAATATAGAGTAATCATTCACACTATAACAATAATGTTGAAGTTGCATGTATATCATATCTAAGTAACAGCTTAGACATTCACAAATGGACTTTTGTTCTGTTCATAAAGTATAAAAGTTACTTAGGAGAAAACCATAGAAAACAACTAATTAATGTGTGCAGGTACATGAGTAGTGTATCTGATCCTCTGAAGAAAAGTGGAAGCATTTCATTGATAGTTAATATCTTAATCTGAGGGTTTAAATGGTTTACAAATGTTGCCCTACACGTTTGAGAAAGTGTAAGGACACAAGACATATTTGTCATCTTGTGTCCAGTGGTGACAGATCCAGTTTGTGCCCAAGAGCATGTACCCATTCATTAGCTACAAAAGTAAGATTTTTGCTACCTGAGAAAAAGACAATATCCTGTAGGCTAACGTGTTCAGAGAATCATAGGCTCATTTAGGCTGGAAAATACTTCTGAGATAACTGAATCCAACCTTTGATTGATCATTATCTCGTCAACTGCACTGTTTCAGCAGACCTCTCATTAGGGGTAGAGATGAGCCAAGACACAGACTCTCATTCAACAACATAAAAAGGGTCCCAGTTTATTCTTCTTTACAGCTTTGCCATCCAGACTCTGACTACAGCAAGCTCCTACTGTAGGGTCTGACTGCAGACTCTGGCTGTGGCTATTTCCTGCTGGACTGTGACTGCAAGTGTTGGTTTGCAGACTCTGAACACAGCTTCCACTCAGCTCAGCTGTGACTGCAGGCTCCAGCAGCAGCTCTGACTCCATCAGACCCAGACTGACCTCACAGCAGATCTTTAATTGCAGCAACTCTCTTCCTTGTTTTGTTCTTTGTGTCTCTCTGGATTGTTCCTCCTTCCTCAGGGCTCCTCTACCTCCTCAGGGTCCTCTTTCTACAGGTCCTCTGCCTCCAAGATTCTCCTAACCAGCCAACCCACCCCTTTTATCACACTTGTCCTTATTAGTCATAGCTGTGACCCATTAAGGGCAAGCAAGGCTATTCCTTTTCTTTGGTAATTAGTAAAACTGTGATTTATCAGGGGTGAGGTTGCCTGGAATCTCTTCTTCTACACTTATACTATGCCACAGTTCTAAGTGCCATGTCCAGCTCTTCCTTGAACAACTCATGGGATGGTGACCCCACCACCTCCCCGGGCAGTCAGTTCCAATGTTTAAGAAGCCTTTCTGTGAAGAAATTCTTGCTCATCTCCATCTCAAATGTCCCCTGGCTCAGGTTGAGGCTGCATCTTCTTATCCTGTCACTGGTTGCTTGGGAGGAGAGACTGACTCCCAGCTGGCTAAAACCTCCTTTCACTTATGGATTGTAAATATTTGTAGTGAAAAAGGGTTGAAAATTTCTAACATTCATGGAATTGATTGATTCACAAATAAATTGAGATAATAGATTTACATGGCTGGAAATTTTAATCGATGCGCTGGGGTTTCTTTTTCAAGATGCAGAAGACAAAAATTTATAGTCTTATAGAGCTTCAAGAGAGAAAAATCATACAGTCTGAAAATTAATTTGCAGTATGCAAATCTGAAAAATTTAGCAAATTTGATACTGCCTCTTTTAATATTAAAAAAAAAATATTAAATATATTACAACATAAGTTGTAATTTAAAAACATGTTGGTTGCACTGTTTTATAAGTGAGAGATTGTCATTAAACACATGCTGGCCAGTCACTTGCAAGAGCATGCAGAGTTAAGATTTTTCTACACAAGCACCTCAAAAACCTAAGAAATTAGCACAAACCTAGACACCCATCAATATTTCCTATAATTATGAAAAAATGTAACATTTTGAGGTTTTTTATTCTACAATCTTCACCATTTTAAATGCTTTTATTTGAGTGGCCACCCAATACCCATGAGTCCTTCAAATATTTTCTGTTAAAATTCAAAGGAGACTTATGTATTGATTAAGAAGCGTGACAAACTTCTGTACAGAGTTAATATTGTGTGTTGTACACAAGCATGTGACTTCATTAGTTTTAACACAGTTATTTGGGACAAAACCAAAGACATTCTCAGCATTCTAATTAGCAAGTGACACAATTGCCCCCATTTATTGTAAGAATTTATAACACAGAAAATACAGGAAAAATGGATACCATCACAGAAGGATGGCACAGGAAAAGTTTCTTTTTCATTGCTTAGTCTTATCATATTTAGAAGAAAAAAAGAACAACACATAAGTGGGTTTAAGTATCCTAGTCTGGTTGCCTCAATTGTCCTCAGTGAAAAACATCCAGTGGAGTTAGTCATAAAACATTAGGTTAAAGTGCTTTGATGTGAGTGGCCTCACTACTTCCCAGCATGATGTATCTGCCATTAGGAATTTCAAATGGAAGCAAGTTTTGAGGACAGGCAGATGGATACAGGGAAGATATTTCATCATGAAGCAAGAACTAATGAAAATTCTTGTGGTGCTAGAAAAATTATTTCAAATTCACACATATGATCACAAGAATAAAAGAGTGGTTTTCTCTGGCTATTTTTCACTTCTACATTGTGCTAACCAAAGTAGAAAAACCTGAAAATTTAAATTCGGTAAAGCTTTTTGAATTGCATATAAACACATTTCCACTTACAGGATTTTCTCCACCATGCGTAAATTCTCTCATTCGGTGGTGGTTTTTTTTTGGTTGTTTTGTTTTGTTTTTTTTTCTGTTTTTTTTTTTTTTTGTAATGATGTCTTTTTAAGCATAAAGATGATTCTGTGAACCAGCTTGTATTAAAAAAAAAAACAAAAAAAAACCAAACAAAAAACCAAGAAAACCAAACTGCAACAGCTGGAATTTGATTATCTATAAAGAAATGAAGATCTTTTAGTTTCCTGAAATTCCACAGTCCATTTAAAGTCAGTCTGAGAGAGAGTATATTTTTTTACAAAATGCTTATATCTCTTCTCAAAACTCTTGCTAGTGTGTTGTAAAATGTCAGTCTTAATTTGTAAAATTCAGAATAATGACAAATCAATGTCAAACGGCAAAGCAAAAACCTTCCTTGACAGGGCAAAACATGTAAATAAGATTTCATTTTGAGGGAGTTTGTGTCTCTTTTTCTTTTTCTTTTTCTTTTTCTTTTTCTTTTTCTTTTTCTTTTTCTTTTTCTTTTTCTTTTTCTTTTTCTTTTTCTTTTTCTTTTTCTTTTTCTTTTTCTTTTTCTTTTTCTTTTTCTTTTTCTTTTTCTTTTTCTTTTTCTTTTTCTTTCTTTTTCTTTTTTTCTCTTTCCATAGTTATTTTTCCTTAACACAGAATATCTTGTGCAGAATGGTTGGAAATAACAAAATTATATGTGGTACTTCACCTTTCCCCATAATCTTCATTATTTTACTCATCAAGAAATCGTGTGTATTGAGAGTAAGTTAAAGTCTCATTAGAAAAACTAACTAGTAATTCTTGGACTGAAATTAGTTATCAATGGAACAGGAAAGGAATAGCACACTTTGAGACCACATTGCAGTTTCTCAATGCTGCTCATAAATGCTGCCATGAAAGCTGATGTGCTCAGTAATTTAAGGAAATGTGGTAATGTCACCTTTTTTTTTTTCTTTTGACCAATAATTACATGTCATATTCATTTTAACACTTTTTTTTTTTTTTGTTAATGGGACCACAGTCAAGAAAAGAGTACAGGCTTCTTTATTTCAGAATGATGAAGAGAGAGAATATAGTCTTTTGCCATGCATTTTATATTTTTTTTTTCAGTGGGATTTAATGAACCTCAGTGTCATGTATTCCTATAAGATTGAAGAGATACTAGCAGGAAATATATGGAATAAGTTGATTTCATTCACCTTTGCTTTCCATTGCATTTAAAACTGCTAGACTGATAAAAATTACCAAATCACTATTGTGTTAAGAGAAATACCAGACAAAAGTGGGAGCAGAGTATAAAGGGGTTGGAGGGTTTTTTTTCTTACTCTTCGTACTGTTATTTCATTTCTCATTTTCATAGCATTCAGTGTTTCTGATATTGAAGTGAATAGTGATTAGAACTGCTAAACAATTTGAGAAAGTGTATTTTGAAACTTCTGTTCACAGAAGAAGAAGAAACTTGTAGAATTATCATGAGAAAAAATATCCTTGTGTCTATTTTTGCTCTGTAGAATGTGCATGGATTTTATGTATCAGAGATAAGCATTTGCCTGTGAAGTGCTTCTGCTACATGCCTTCTATGCTGAAAATCAGGAGTTTGTATTTTGAAGAATAAGACCTTAGTAATTCAAAGGAGGTTTCCAGGATCATATCACATTTTGAACCTTTAAGATAATGTGAAGTCTAAAAAAAAATGATAAAGAAATATAATAATACTTTGTCATTATATGAAACTTATTTATATGATCACTGTTATTCAGTTTTACCTATTAATGACAATCCTTCATGACTTGCTATTAAATGTTGTTTAATACATTACATAAATGTACTGTAATTAAGTCTTAGCAATAATAGATGGCAATGAAATATTTAATAATTTTTCTGAAAAATTAAAAATGTCCAGAACTTTTCTAATATTGAAAGTGCAGTTTTTGGATCAGAATATCAGGAATTGTATAATAAATGTATGTACCACTGAAGACTTAAAAAATGTTTATAAACATGAATACACTTACTTTAATAACCTAAATCATGATCCCACAAAATATTTCCAGTCATGAAATTCAATGAAGCTTGAATTTATTTTCTGCTGCTCTCCGTGGGATTAGTACATGGCAAGAATAATAAAAAAATGCCCTCAAATCTTCTTGATTTTTTTAGAATTAATTAATACAATATCTTCAATACATCTAATGAAATCCTTAGGGATCTAAATGCTGTTTATTGTGGGACTATCAATGGGATCATAGATCAGATCAAAGAGACTCAGCCTCTGTCAGAAGCTTTTTGATATGCTAGTTTCACAGAGTTAAATGCTGATCAGAATGCTGTCTGCCTCAGCTGGTCAAATGAAACTAATGGAAGAAAATATTAATTAGCAATATTTTAGAAATTGCTGCTTAAATTATTTTGCTTGACACTACCAAATGACTGACTTAAGTTACTGTGCATTTCTCTCAAGAAGATGTCCTCCACGTGAAGCAAACTGATTGGGAAATAGCAGGAAAACTAAACTAAACTAAACTAAACTAAACTAAACTAAACTAAACTAAACCAAACCAAGTGATTCTCCCCCACTGCCCCCCAAAACAAACAAAAAAACTCCAAAACTCAACAGCCAACAACCAAAACTTTTAAAAATTATCCAAAGTTTTAAGCACTATTAGAATGAATTGCACATATTTTCCAATTAAATAGCAAATCAGATGCCAAAATTTAATCAGTGATTCCTTAATATATTTCTCTCCTCCAATAATCTGTAAGTATTTACCTGCTGCAAGCAAATTCTATACTGACTTCTAATACTAAGTTAGACGGCCTAATCAAAGGACCAAAGCCAGGAAAAAAAGCAACAGCTGCTGCAGAAGGTGAGTGAGCAGCTAGTAATCATATTAATGACATTACTAATTTATGTGGTTGATAGAATTTAGAATAGGAGTGAGGACTCATCTGTCATCATTGTATCATCTATCATAACTATGGTGTCTAAAATAATGTGCAGGCTGTTGACAATTTTAGTTTGTTTTGTTGCTATTCCACTCGATTTGGTTGGGGAATTTTTTAAAGACTCAGGAAAATCAAACACTTCAGAGTGGCAAATACGAATGTGGAATTTTTTTCTGTGGTAAAGGAGCAGAGAAAATAAGCAAAAATAAATCCATGCTATTTTAAAAACCGGAAACCATAAAAAAAGCCATGTTCTTTCTTTTTTTCCCCCCTTCAGCATGCATTTAATATCTTGTCCTTTCTATAGGTTCAGCTGAATTAAGAGTAGGCACGTTTCCAAAGTGACATGCTGGAAGATGGCTGTGGAACTGTGGCTGCTGTGTTTGCAGTGAAAAATACCAGCCCCAGTCTGCAGTTTCCCATTGTCTCGGTATAAGACAGGTTAAAAGGCAACACTAAGATGAGTTCTCCCCCTTTTTTTTAATGTAATCCTTTCCCACCAGTAAGGAGAAACAAAATACAAGCAGAACCTTGGCCTTCAACAAAACTGCCAGGACAGAGAGAGCTCCCTGTTCTTCCAGGCTCCGACTTTGAAAGGACTGGCAATGCCCCTCATCCCCATATTCTGCTTCTGGCCGAGATGTGGGACTTAAAAAAGAAGTAGCAATTTTTTTGGGACGGTATAGATAGATATGGAACAAATAACACTTTGGGTTACCCATGACACCAATGAACTGACAAAATTATTTTCTCACGTCTCTTGAAATGTAAAATTTCCTTAAACTCTAAATTTTCTATTTATAGTGTAGTGTATTAGAGATATTTGGGTAGTTTTCCCATTCTAAGGTAGACAGGTTAAGTAGTTTCAGCATTTTCTTCACAGATAATATGCATAAGCAAATAGTTACTGTATTAAATATAGAGGAACAGCTTGTTTGGCAGCTGTACAAGTTAAGTGGACAAAAGAGGTTTGCTTTCTAGGACAAAGAAGGAACACACAGTCAACCCATGCAGTGCATTCATTGATGACAACATGTGAAAAATAATAGATTTTATGCAATCTATTTTCCTGTAATGAAGGTGTGATTTTGCGTCATTGTGGTTGATTTCATCAATGAGGAAAAGCATCCAAATGTACTTTTGACACTATCACTCCTAAAGTCATAACAACATTTTTCTCTATGGACTGTTTTTTTTTCCTTTGAATATGCTCATTTCTTTAGAATCTGATTATGCATTAGCCTTCACAGCTGAAAACAAGAATATCTGTAAGAAAAAAACAGCTTCTTTTCCTGTGTGGGTTGTGTGAAGTTTGAGCTTGTGAAATTAAAGTCTGGGGATGTCTTTTGGCAGAGGAGTCTTATGCCTCAGCACGATAAAACAAAAGTCAGTAAGGAGGGTCATGAAAAAGCAAATATCTGGAACACCCCTGATGTGGCTCCTGCTGTAGCTGTAGCATCCAGGACCATTTTGCTGTGATACAGCTTACTTATGGCCAGTATCACTCAGACTTCAGAAGAGAAGTTCAGAGTTCCACACTTGTGCCAAGTTTGGAGCCTTTCTTCCTATTTCATTTCAGTCCTTTGCTGAAGTAGGTTCCTGCTTTGAAAGGTGGGAGGAGGAGAAAAAAAGCAACAAAGAGATTAAATAACAGTACTGTGCATTGCACAGGAAATAAGTCAGGTGCTTTGACATTATAATTTAAAACTCTTTATCACTAGATCTTACTATTTTAACTTTCTTTTTGCTTTGTAGCTTTTCCACAGCGTGTTTTTTTTTTTTAAATTTAATTGTTATACTTGCTAAGGCATTACAGAATGCTTCCAATTTTTGTAACATTTTCTGCTTTACTTTGAGAAATTAGGTCTGCAAAACAGTGTTTCTGAGTTAGTCTTTTATGTTTGTCATTGGAGATGATTGTACAGACCATAAAATATCAGATTATCTCACTTTTGCAGAGTAGTTGAAAAAACTCCATAGATATGAAATCCAAGTGTCTGCTTCTGTAGAAAATGTTGTCAAAAGTGATTTTTCTTCGTTTAAGAATACCATAAAACAATATTCTGTTTTATAAATGAACCATAATATAAGGAGTTTCCAAAAGGGAATGTTTAGTCTATTCTTAAAACTTTTCAAGAAAATGGTTCTGCAGCCTCTCTTTCTTATATTTGTTTCTGAACCAGACTCATTTGTTCTTTTCCATACATTTTTTGATCTTTCTTTGCCCTGTGTTGTAGGATCAGTGGGATGCAGCTTTCTCTGTACAGATTGCACAGTCATGGTTATATGGACTGAGAGGAAGATAAAGAAACAATCTGAACAATTAATTTCTTTTCCTTGGGTTACCTTCATATATTTTCTTATGACAATATGCTTCTATTTCATTGGCTCCCCAATAAACTCAAAACAGCTCAGCTCCATCTTTAACTTTTTCAAAGTACTACAGTCAGATATATAGATACCACCTTGGGGTTTCAGACTTCTACCAGAAGAGATTCTCAGGGCTTCAACTATAACAGGTCAAGCAACAGCTGCTTACACACCAGGAAATTGTGAGCATTTCAAAACAGTGCATGTTAATTCTAGGCAAGTGCTGAGCATGTGAACTGTCAGGTACTTCAAAACTAAATAATAAGAATCCTCAAATATGTTTACTTTTTTCATTTAGTAAGAGCCTCAAAGATGATCAAAGATGTTTAAAATACAAATATGATGCTCTCTTAATTTATGTGTATGAATATAACTTGCATTATACTTGGAGTATAGAAAACTTAAATATATAAATAAATAAGTGTGCATAAATGAATTATAAGTTTGATCTTTGCTGGGCTTGCTTCTCAGGTTTGACATAAGTTATTCATTAAACTTTGGGAGAAAATCTGCATAACTCTCTTAATTCTTAAAAAGTTTTCCTATCCATCTTCCACATAAGTAGTCTGTCTTCTTTCTCTTAGCACTCTTTCAGGGCTTAATTTAATTCTTTATTAACATGGCACCTCTTTGTGTTTGAGTCTCTGGAATATCCAAAACAACTGAAATGTTTCTTCAGGTGTGACAGGATTTATTAAAAGGCTTTTGGATTAATGGAGAGAGGTTAGATACTCCACAGCATATTAATAGCACTGAATAGGTTTATTTGGACTGATGACTTTGGAACAAAACCTTGTAGTTTTCTTTCCTCTCCATTTGCCACTTTATGATGGGCATATAATCCCTAAACCTTTTTTGCCATCATATATTATCTGTTGCATTGAAACCAGATACAACTTTTACTATTTTTCAGTGTCTTACATTTGATGTAGTCACTCAAATAAATATAGTATATGACTGAAAAGACACAGCATAAATAGATAATATCTGACACACATTTTCCCTTCAGTATATCAAATTGAGAAAATTTTGTCATCAAGTTCAAGCACACAATGCTGTGGTAAAAGAACTAAAATCCAACTGCAATCATTCTAACTGAAATATAATTACCTATTATTGTAAATTGTAAATAGATCGAGGTTTTTTTTTAATTATAGTTAATTATTTAAAATTTGAATATGATTTAAAATTAAAAATCATAGCCTTAATTTTCAGAATAATTGAAAAGTATATTTGTTTGAGGAATATGCTTTTACATTTTCAAGGCAAACTACAGCAACAGCTGAAATCAAATTTCACAGTGGGTTTCCTTTGGGGAAAAACATGTGAAAAAATTCTTTTTACTATTTCAAAGTGATTTACAGAAATCTATTTAAAACACTATGGTATTCTAAAAACCATGAAATTCCTGTTTTCATAGTCTTACCATTCATTCAAAAAGCTTATCTTCTGAAAGAATTATTAACATTGGTTTTACCACTTTCATGTCACAGGACAAAAGGCTGTGAAGAAGCCTGATGCTGTGAAGGTTTTACATGCTATACATTTATTTTGATGGATAAATTTAAATTCCTGTGTCATGACTATGACCTGCCTAAAATCCATTATAAATGCAGAATGAGAGATAAAGAAATACTGTAACATACACTCTGTATCATCTGGAATATTTTGAGCCTGGATTTCCCTTCTTAGGCAATGGCTGAGTCCCTAATCATAAAAACTATATATTAAGATTTTTCTACTAGTCTGATATCCTTAGCAAAGCTTAACAAATTACTAATAAAATGTAATAATTGTGCCCCCACAGTACATTCTTAGAAAACAGCACACGAGCCAAAACAAGGATAATTGTTTGAGAAGTGACAGCAATGATAAAATCAGAGGGAATACACACATGAATATTCCTATGACAAGGGAAAATGCAACTGGAAAAGAATGAAAAAAGGGTGTGCAAGAAACCAAGAAGTAAATAACTTAGAAACAGGAATTAAATATTCCAACTTCCTACTAAAATGGTTGTTAACTATTTTTTTTTCCAAAGCATTTTTTCTGTTTCCCTCCAATTAATTTTCTTTATAATAGCATGCAATATGCTTTCATATAATTTTGATTGTTTTTATTATCAAAGTAGGAGTGATCTCACTTGACAAGATATCCGAAAGTTTGGTATTTAGTCTAAACTAGTCTGTGGGAATCCTTTAGAAACCAGAGTTTATACCTCCATAGTTTATACCTCTGCAAAACAGTTGACCTTACCTGTCTTAGGACACAGAATATCATCCTCTGTGTTAAAAATGAGTGGGCAACATTTATTAAAATATATTTTTTAAAATTGGTATTGTTATCTCAACATAAATGCTAATTTAACTTTCTACACTTGAGTGCTGCTTTGTCAGCATTTATGTATGCCAACATAGTTCATTCTGATTGCTGTTGGATGCTGATTAGTCATTTACAAGAGCCTCATGTCTCCATTCAGGCTAATGGCAAATGACTGCACTGTTTCTCGCCAGCAGCAAGATGGAGAGAAAAGAAGGGAGAGTCCTTTAGCAGTGATTACAACATGCAGACATAAACTGCTCATTTGCAAGAAAAGTCAGAAGGTACTTCACAAGAACTGTGTCACCAGATTTGGAAGGAACATTGTTTCTTCAGGGCTGTAGAATGTAGATACATGCAGTAGTCAATGCCCTAAAATGAAAGAACTAAACACTGAAATCCAGAAAGATATTTTTATTATTTAACCCTGATTATTCCTATATTTGAATAAATTCTGAACATATTCACTTTTTACTCAGATAATTCTCATTAACCTTGCTATGAAGTGGTAAGAATAATACCTACTTTTTGCAATAAAATACTATAATGTACACGTTATTTAAAACATGGATCTAATAAATCTGTAATATCTATTAATATTTATTATTAAAGGTAAACAATCATGGGAATCTATATACTGTTTTAAAGCACAGATTTTATCAAAATTCCATTGATCTCATTGGTATTTATGAAATTTTGCAAGGATCCCCAAAAGTAGGGGTTTTACTTTTATTTGAATACATTTCAGTGTAATAAAGTGCAGAAAGATGTCTTGATCTGCAAAGCTTTAGCTGAAAACGTTTCGTGATGAATCAAAAGGCTAAGAATTGAAATTTGTACATTTTTGAAGAAAAAAATTCAAACAGAAAAGTTTGGAGAACTTTTTGAGGGGCTAATAAAAATACTAGAAATACTGATAAGAGGATAAGTAAGATAGAAAACAAAAGCTGCAAAGTTAGGTTAACAAGCAGTTTGAAATCAAAATATATTACTGATGTATTTTTTTCTTAAAAATATTTCTATCATTGCAGCTAAAACATTTGTTGACTTTTGAATGCATAATTTACATATTTATTACCATTTCTTATCTAAACTAATACTGTTTTCCATCCAAATGCTTAGAAAAATCTATTGTCTTCTAATGTCTTTTCCTTGCTTGTATTTCAGTGCAAATGAAAATTACTATTTTGTTTACTGCAAAGTTCCTGTTATGTTTCTGTAGGATTAAAACCTCCCACACAAAACAAAATACTATGAAACAAAACCAACCAATCAAGTAAAAGAAACCCGACTAAATTCACAGACACTATAGCTAAGAACCTGTCAGCATTTATAATCACTTTGTTTGATGAAATTTGGCTTGGCATTTAAATTTCTATCCCAGGAGAAGTTTGCACTTAAGCTTAAAAGCAAACCACTTTGGATGTTTTTATATTATGGAAACTTTAGAAATTAAATTCTCAAGAGATTCACCTGTTTTCTGGAAATTAAAATTAATGATAGTAGGTTGTATTTAGGCCTGTATGTGTCTTCAGTCAAACACTTTGTGCTGCTGTCATGTGTATAGGGTAGATGTCTTCAGACCCTTTGTGTTTGATAACTCTGCTGGTGCCCCAGGAAAGCAGAGATCCCTGTGCCCAACCAGTCTGTCAGCACCCCCTTAAGGGGCTCTGCTGAGCAGTCTGCAGGACTGAAGGGCAATTTGACTGACTTATTAAGGGACACATATCAGATAAACCTTCTAATGGGTCTGCACACATTTATTTGAGAATGTCACCCTCTGTCCATCACTGCTAGCACCCTTGAAGGACTAGCACTAACAGTTTATGGAATAACACTCTTTGTTAATAAAATTGTGTCAGCTTATGGTTCAAGGACTCCTGGTGATAGTATCTGACTGCAGAAACATATTCAAAGTGATATACTCACAATCTCTAATCACTAGCAAGAGTTAGCTCAAGATAATCATTCAGC
The DNA here is from genome assembly GCA_034336665.1 of Luscinia megarhynchos. NCBI lineage: Eukaryota > Metazoa > Chordata > Aves > Passeriformes > Muscicapidae > Luscinia > Luscinia megarhynchos. Next base: position 53,554,825 of record JAPFBE010000003.1, on the reverse strand, counting down.
ATCCATGGAAGTATGGTTCTTACCCAAGATGTGACCCTATGGGAGAGAAGACAGGTTCAGCCCATCAGCTGATACCAGAAATTATAACAAAGTCTTCCCTGGCTTCTCCCTATTCTTAACTTACTTAAATAATATTTCTTTAAATTAGGTGGAGCTAGAGTGACTTTAGTTGAACATCTTACTCATTACAAGGTGACTGCACCTTGGGGACAGATAATACTATGTCTGAGTTATCCTTGGGATGCTGTGTGAACCAACACGTACAGGTAGCTAAGGGAAGGTGTAAGGAAAATGGAGCTGGACTCTTTTCAGCATGAAGAAGAGGGCAATGGAAACAAATCCAAGTCCAGAAAATTTAGTTTAAACTTCAATTTTTTTTATTTTTTTATTTTTTTGCTGTTGTTGGGGTGCCAAATTCCTCAAAAGATTACCTGGAGAGGTTGTGCAGTCTACATTCTTGAGGTATCCAAAACTGAGTAGATACAGCCCTGAGCCACCTGTTCAAGTTCCCCTCACTATGAGAAGAGGGATTAGGGCTAAGCAATTTCCACAAGCTCCCCCAACCTTTTTCATTCTGTGATTCAATGGATCTATGGAAATAGAATAATAACATATTGACTCCAGAATATTTTCCCAAATAGTCTTTTTTTTTTTTTTCCCTGAAAGCTAACCTCAAAGTACTTGGATAGAGATCAATCTATGTAACAAACTCAATTCCTTCCTTGCAAATCAGTAAAATGTAGCATCTCAGGGAGAAGTAAAATATTTTTCCTGTCTAAAAAAGAATGAGACAAAGTACTCTGAAAGTGAAAAGAAAACAATGTTATTCTAATTCAAACAAAACTAAATTACCTAATGCTTCCTTCTTTGATGCATGCTGGATTTTTCTAAACTCTTGTTGTGTTTTAAATTAGAATATATTTATATAGACATTATATTCTTTCTCAGGCAATATTTCAGAGAAGTTAAAGGTAATGTAAACTTCTTTGATCTGGAAAGTTATAAATTTTCTTTTTATTTGAATATATATATAATTTTCTGAACATTGTTTTTTTTAGACTCAGAAAACTAGCTTTGACTTGAAGCTAAATTGCTGTAGAATCACAGGTATTACAATTTGACATTTATTGCATTAATAGAATCCTGTCCCTGAAATAATTTGCAATTATATCAAAAATAATTTTAAAATTTTGCTTATTCAGAGATTCAGCTTAAAAATCTAACTGTATCTTTGAGGAAATAAGTATAGAGTAACTTGTCAGAGCAATATCAAATTTGGGCATGGGCTGCCTATAAATGTGGTATTTCAGAGCCTTGCAGGAAAAAATCAGAAACTTAGTATGCTTCTCACTCTTTAAATCCCAGAAGAGATAAACATTTCTTGCTCAATTAAGGTTCCTGCCATAACAAAAAAGACTTTCGTAGAATGAATTTGTTCAGTTGCTGTAATAGGTGGCTGTAATAAGATGTAGCTGAGAGTGGAATATATTGCCTAATTATGACATGCAGACATTACTATATAGTGGTTATTATATGTTGGCTTATTTTATTTAAATGGCAAAAGTTTAACAAGGGGAAAGAGACTCCTTCATTTTCTCTTTTCTTCATAGTATATAAAAACATTTAGGTATAAAAAAGATTGAATAGTATTGTAATATTTTTTATTCTAAAAATTAAGCTCTTTTTATTACAAATACAACTTGGCATAAGTGTTGAGTTCATTATTGGCTCTGAATGTATCTCAGGTAAAAGTGTGAATTGAGAGGCAGAGCTCTCCTTTTTTGCAGGTCGGAGTGTTTATTGGCACAAAATAATAAAGAAGTTATATCTCAGCATGTACGTTAAAGAAAGGATTTACAACTTTGTTCTTTGGCCTGGGATCTACATGTATTTTTCTCACTTTCAAAATACAATTCCATCTGTAATTCATCCATCTCAGAAGAATATTTAAGATGAATATCAAAAAAACTGAAGGTATGTTTCATAAATTTGATTAATTAATAACAAGTATTTATTATCGGAAAAAGCTTTTTCTTTTTTTCTAAAATAATAAATATGTACTAAGCTACAACTATTTATACCACACTAAAACTACTTTGATTTAATATCTAATTGTAATTAGGAATTAGGATACATTCTGGGTTTAGCTGTGGATCGTGTCAGAATTTGAGACAACTTCTCCGTTTTCTTTTAATTTATAACAAATATAACACAAGAAACTTAATAAAGAATGACAATAAAAATTTGGTCTGGAAGTTCCTTACTTCAAAACCCAGCCTCCACAAGGAGCTACTTTATTTTACCAATATATTGGTTGATATGTTTGCATGATTTAGACAGTGTTTATTTTCTGATAAAAGTCTCTGAGATGCACCCCTTGCCTTAAAATATTTGTTTCTCTTTCCCCTCTACTACATATTATTCTATCAAAGTGCTATTGTTAATATTATTAAATATTATTAATTAAAGATAATTATTTGCTTATCTAAACTTCAATCTGTTGTGTAATTTTTCTTAGAGAAGCTTTTGAGAGAAACAGATTAAACTGATAACATTTTCTGAGAAATAAAGAATCATATGAGCAAGTGAGTATAACTAAGTGTAAAATTGACTGAAATATATAGACCTAGAGTTATGCTCTCATCAATACTTGAGTTTAAATATATTTCATGTGCAATGAAATAATGCTAAACATGGTTTAGTATATGTTTATATACCACATATATACATATGCACATATATAAATATATAAATATATACATAACAACATATATACATAAAAACGTGGCAACTCCAATGTTGAAAACATTTGCCATAGCCAACAGGAAGTTATCCTGGGACTTTAGAGTGTTTTTCTAGCTTTTGTTATCTATAACCTGAATGTCCTATGGCAAAATATATCTGGATACCTTTCAGGATCTGTACCTTATGTCCCCATGAAGTCACATATTTTAGAAAGACAAGATAAATTACTTCTGTAATACCATAATATTGATTATTATTAACCAATAATTTATTTCGCTAATTTGATCAATTCTCAGAAACTGAAAGAAGTGGGAGCACATTTTCAAGATTTTAGCTTTCAGTTGAGTTTTGTTTGGTTGGGATTATTTTCTGGTTTTTTTGGGTTTTTTTAACATTATTTTTCAAAAATCTTAATGGTGATTAAGTACTTGCCACATTTCATTATTATAAAATCTTCAAGGTGAGGATAGACAGGAGTGTGAGGAGAAATCATTGCCTAAAGTTAGAAAGGATTCCTGCTCTCATATAGAAAAAGAATGGAAGGCTTTTTTTTTTTTTTTAATCCTGAAATAGAAAAGCACAAACTTTTAACCTGGAGACATTTAAATAATAATAATTCTAGATAACATTTTAATTTAATAAAGATTACAAACCTTGAGAGTACCACCCTATATTGGAAGTGATGACAGAACGTTGATTATAGTGTTGTGACTGTGACCTTGCAATTACTGATGCCACATACACCAGCTGTGATGAGTATCTATGAACACGAGCTGAGCTCCTGCCAGATTATGAGTAGGACATAGAATTTTGCAATCCATACTAGTGTGCAAACTGCTGAAAATGAAATATTTAGTCTTTCCTTTACCTCTTTTTTTTTTTTTCTGTGTGTTTGTGGGACCTTTTTGTTTTTGTTTGTTTGTTTGCTTATGCATAGCTTCTCCTAGTGATGGGTTCAACCAGACCTAAAGGTAGAGTATTAAAATGGCAACCTACAGCCAAAATTTGCACATGTATGAACAGGGATGTCTACATAGCTGCATATGTGTCTGCATACATGTCTTGGCAGACTGGCAAAGCTTTAACCACTGTCTATTGCTTTGAAGCTGAGACAAGTACTGATTTTTGAGAAGAGAGGGAATTGAAATCAAACATTGACCCATATTGAAATGGCTGGATTTTAACTACAGAATAGACTTCTCATGAGTGAATCAGGAGTAAAGGGGTTTTTCACTCTTTCAGAGAAAGGAATCTGTATTGTAGAAAATGAATAAGAGGGCTTCTCTGTTTAGTGCTATTTGTTGAACAAGATGTGCATACCCATTATGATTTACACATGATAAGCTGAAATAATGAGTCAGTGCTGAACTCAATGGCTGCATTTATCCTAGCAGAACTGTATCATCATCTGAACAGTTACTTGAAAGCTGAATTTGTACTATTGAAGTGTTTCTTGTAGAAATATGAAGTCTTTAGTATTTTGGGGTTTTTAGACATAAAAAAACCAAAACCTGTTCTGCACACCAAGCAGCTTTGGAAGTCAGAGCAGCGTGCTTTTTATTGTCTGTCTGTTTATTTGAGCTACTGTTTATTTGTCTGCTTATGATAATTATTATTCTTGGAATGAATGAACACTGAATACATTATATTCTAACCCTTAGAGTTTTATGCATCCTGGGTTTTATCTGTAAAGTTGCAAACAATCCAAATTTAAATATTGAACATTAAAAATAATCCAGCTTGACTGTTTAAATTACTTATGCATCTACAGTACATGCTCTCATGATTGTGTTTCCTTGTAAAATATTACCATACGAAATCAAACAGACAATTAAAGTTCACAATGGTGGGGAAAATATATTACCAACATGACATTGTAATTTAGTGACAGATACTGTATGGTAACATTGTAATGGCCCACAGCCAGTGAATTTTTCTGTGCAGATGGTCCCTGCACCTGCAAGCTATTGGAAGGTACCATGTTTTGAATGCTATGTTTAGATCTCATGAGAAGGCCTTTTTTGAACGTTAATGCAATGCCCAGAAATTTTAGCCTGTAGCAATTATTTCTTCTATGATGAGCCTGAGTTTTGTTGATTCCTCTATTAAAAAGTGATCATGTATTGCTGAAAGAATGAAGTTTTAACAGGCTCTGATATGCAAGTAAAAAGAAAGTATTAAATATTCCTGTGGTTTGTGTATTTCACCATCACTCACACTTGCTCATATTTGGTTCAACATGGATGTTACCTGCTCTGCCACTGCTTCAAAACAACTGTTTGAGCTCATTTGGCACAAATCTCAGTAGTTACATAACAACATTCAAAGTGTGAAAAATCATCTCTCTAATATATTATTGTTACATTTTAATGTTCTTTCTGTATCAGTGTGTTGTTAAGAAAATACTTAGAATTCAGAAAGTTGTCACATTTTTTAACTACCACTTAAAAGTCTATAAAATGTGTATTGACCTCTTTATACTTACCTTTCATTTGGCTTTAATGAGAATGACCTGTTCATATATGATGTTTGCATAGTAACATAAAGGAATTAGAAGAATTAGTAACTAATCTTTCTTTTAACAGCCACATTTGATTGTGCTACTTCTAGTCACTTTTGTCTTTTTATGCCTTTTAGCCCACTTTATCAAGAATGGGAATTTGTAAGCTGCTTATAATAAAAAATAATTTGATAGAAGTTATTGAAGAATAGACTTTAACCTTGCATTCAAATTTTGAACTTTTACATGTGAAAAATTGCTACAAAATATTCAAATGTGGGTTTTTTTTCTTTTTCAAGTGGTGGCACATACTTTTAAGGATGTTTTCCTTCAGAGAATGATGCTTTTATACAGTTGAAACATTAAAAGCATGTTATCAAATTTCTACACTTTTAAAATTATTATAAGTTCTTTCCAGAGTACTTTGAAAATGTATTCAGTCCAATGTTAATTATAATTTTCACTTGAATTAAATATGTTTTATTCATATATTGTAAAGTTCATGGAAATGAGAGATCTTAAGTGGGCAGACAGGAGGTTTTTTAGTACTAACTTGTTTTTCATTTCCTAAGCAGATAATGTAACTGCAGTTTTTGAAAGCATATGCCATATGTCTCCATTCTGGATTGGAAATGGCATTCATTATCCAAAGATAACTGGAAGACCTAGCAGAACCCAAAAGAGGGAGAAAAAATTGCAACCACTGGAAATCATTAGTCTCAGATCCAAAACAAAATAGTCTGATCTTTCATTTCTGGACCAGAAGACATGGAAGAAAGGAACCAGGGCAACAAGGACTGAAAAAGTTGAAAAGGTCTTGCTACTCACAGCCAGACCAAATACCTTTTGAACTGACAGTATTGCTTGTAGGAGAGTCCTGAGAGAGCATAAACACATGGCATTTGAGAAGCAGCAGCAAAATTGATGATGCATTATCTCTGAAAGGACTTCAAGCTATTATTATAGACTAGATATCGTACTGAGATGAATTTTATGTGGTATTGTCCAAAAGTCTGAAAACTTTGGTGCAAATCAGAAACACTGCTGCTCATTGTTCATACTATTTGCTACAGTCAAAATCATGGGGAGATTGGTCAGGTCAATGATGAAAAGCAGTCGAGTAGACAGATTTCAGTTTTGGAATCATGTGAACAAAAGTATATATGATCAATTGATAGAGAAGGCAATCAAATTGATGCTGACCAGAGGGAAAATACACACGCACCCAGAGGGCAGCATTCTCACATCCATGTTGTTAGAAGCATTAGTGTATGGAACACAAGGATTAACAAGGCAGGAAAATTATGCTAAATTGCAGCAAATTAACCTGCCTAAGACCCAATTAGAGAATAAACTCATAACTGTTGAACATTTGCATGCATGTGCGCTGAGACAACAGTAAAAAGTGAGAAGGTCACACCTGAAGATTTGAGCCAATATATGTTGGCTGTCAGGGTTAAGTACATGGCTAAATTCTTAATGAGTACATTGGGATTTTTTGGTTTTGGTGGTTTTTTGTTTGTTTGTTTGTTTGTTTGTTTGTTTAATTGCATATTCAAGTAAACAGAATTACATTTTTTCTCTAATTTTACTACTATGCTCTTTCTTAGGGTTTTGGAGGATAATAAAAATACAATAGTCTATTCTTCACTGAGAGTTTATTTTGATTAAAAACAAGTGCTTATGTCCTGCAGAATGCTGAACAAGAAATACATGTTTGTGTAATTTTTCATTTTTTTGCTTTAATTTGTGTTGCCTTTTTCTGGTGCTACAGATTAAGAGTCCTGCTATGTGCCTAAATCCAAATTACATTTTCAGACTTCACATAGTTACAGTTTTTAGGCTTTTAGACACCTATTCATGCAGATTGTGATATATTGACAGTGTAGATACTTTTGAGTTGCAAGTAAAGGGAAGTAAAGCAGTTCTGTCTAGTGCTGGTAATGCAGGTCCATTATCCTTTTTTCTTCTTCTTTTTTTTTTTTTTTTCTCACAGTTTACATCAAATGGTAGTTGATTTAACTGCTTCTCAGTGTAGATGAACTAGTACTCATTGCAGTCAGCAGCCTTGTATGTATGTTCTCTGGTGAGAGCAGAATAACATCAATCAGCATCAATTTTCAAAACCAAAATTTACTGGTGGAGTTTGGACCAATGACTGCAGCTGAACTTTCTGTGTGCAACAATAAATGGAATTACTTTGAAATCAAGAAAAAAGGTGCCTAAAAACCTCATTCAAGAAATGGGATTGAAAACTTAACTGTGGCTTTTAAAATCTACATATAAAAATACATATACATTTATTTATTTATTTATTTATTTATTTATTATGAAATTGAAAACAGGTTGGGACATTTGAGTTTATCTTTGGAATTGAATGAGGTACAGCCAAATTTAATTGCATCTAGTTTGGAATTTCCATGCATTTTTATTTTTTATTTATTTTTTATTTATTTTACTCTCCCTGTCAGTAACCTTCAACAAAGTTAGTGACAGGATATGCTGTTTTTGACCTTACAACACCATAATTTATATTGTGAATCCTGAGGTTCAAAAAGAGGCATTTTGCTTTTAAAAAGGAGGAAAATGAGCTTGAAGATATTGATTCATATTTAATTAAAAAAAAAAAAAGAGTTAATGGTATTCTAAGGAGTATATATATTATGACGAATGAAATAACAAAGGAAGAAAATATTCCTAAGTTCTTTTTACTATTTCTGATCACAATGATTGTTGAAAAAAACTGATGAAGAAGAGGGAGAGAGCCATTTTCAAACACAGTGCTATGTTCTTCCCTCCTACCTCATAAATACATTGTGAGAAATGATGCCATAATGCAAGTGCTATAACCTTTAGTTCTCTCTTTTCTCAGTAGTCCTGGCAAAGAGGGGAGCCAAGTGAGCTGCCAAGTAAAAGATGTTGCAGAACCTTCCAGTAACAACATAGTGTGGTTGCCTGCACTTTGTACTAATTACTAGAACTGAAGAAGAATTTTCTGCAATAATGATTTTGTCATATAGAACATACTTCCAGTGTGGTATAAAATTTACAGATATTTTCAATTAAAACCACCTTTTCCAAATCAAATCAGCAATGGAAATAGGCAAGTCATAGTGACAAGGCAAACAGTCAGGAATGAGATTGAGTGACAGGGAAGTGTATGAGAGAAAACAGAAAGGCTGAATGGCCCAAATTTTCATTACTTAACCTGGCTTCCTGACTAAGCACGAAAATCAGCTCATTTTGTAACTCTGAATGTCCAGCTTTCAAGAGATCATTCTTCAAAGGCACTAATGAAAATTATCGTGTCTTCATAAAGCAAGACAGAATTCTGTGATTCCAAAGAAATCCAGAACTGGAATTTTTGAGAAATTGCTTTTCTAACATGATGGAAGAAAGAATTTTTTTTCTTTTTTTTTTTCATCCAGAAATTTTGACACTTTTTTATTGAAAAAGCATTCTGTTCCCTAGTTATCTTCTGCAGAGATAGGTCAATGTAGTCTGTTGAACATATGCACTGCTATGCAGCTATATGAGGATATGGCAGACAAGCTCACTAAAGCACCAGGAATTGTACCACTGCAGTTAGATTACTGCAGATTTTTCTTCAAGATGTCTTTCCTTTTAGAAGCCTTCATTACTTCACAGTGGAGTAACTCTTTAGAGATACACTGTGTAATGCCACAGTGATTTGCTCCATTTTGAGGACTTTAGGACAAACAAGAATTTTAGAAAAATACCTTAGTGTTGCAAATACAAGGCTGAGAAGTCTTGATGTTGATATTTGCTACTAGCCCACATTTTGGTATTTATTGGCTAAAACATATATGTGGGCTTATTGAACCCTCACAAAATACAAGTGAAAATACTTTTCAAGTTACTGTTCTTATCACTGTATGTATACTACAAGGCAGGGTAAACAGAACAGGGTTAGATGCAAACAAATCTATCTTGTGTGTTTAGAACAATCTAGTTTGATAACGTGCTGTAAGGTATGGCAAATTTAGTCAACTTACAGTTGCTGCTGCAGGTAAGATGTTTTGATACCTAAACTACCTTATTTGTGGGTTATCCTGTGTATCCCTGTACATCTCTGCCTCTTTAGAGCAGATAACAGCTCAGCTAAAAATGTTACTAGAGATTTGAAGATGTTGTTAGCAAGAAGTAGTGCAAAGTCAGGCCTTTATTTTTTAATTTCAAGCTTTCAGATAAGCAACTTCTGAATGTATACCCCTCTTTTTTTTCTATTTCATCTCCATTAAAAAAAAATAAATTGATGCTTCCGTTACCTTCTGTTAGTTTTTTTTTATGCCAGTGCTTTAATCAGTGGCTTCTATTTCGTGACTTGTCAGTATAATGCTAATGTAATTAAAGATATTCATCCTTGCAAAATATATGCTGTAATATTAATGTATCTAATTGTAAAATACACTGGGAAGTATCTTACATCAGGAAAGCAGAAGGAATTATGAAAAAGGTGCAAAAGAGAAGAAAAGAAAAAATATAAGCAGCTGTTCACATCAGGTTATTTTCTGCTTTTGTACTTTGGAATAAAGTAATATAGCCTGACACAGAGGTTTCACTGTAAAGTCAAACAACTTAAGATGAGAAACCTATGGTTTTTTTCACTTAACAATTCAGATGACACTTTGCATTAGCTTGCTTAAAATAAATGTTTGATACCATTCTATAATAATGCTTCATACCTGAAATTGAAGTAATTTTTCCTTTTCTTTTTCTACCTGAAAGGCTAACACGAAGATAACATATTAAATTATAACTTTCAAATGAAATTGATTAAACAGAGATATTATTTGAAAATATTTAACAGTCAGATACAGATATATATTTCCAGCAATTATTCAATGATGAATTCACTAAGCATAATTTTTTCTGCTAATATTAGAGATTTGAAGCAATAGCTCAATCTATCTAACTTACCAACACATGATTGAAAATAGGAACTACAGAGCAGAGAGACTCAAATTTTCTTCATTTTATAATTGTAATGAACTTCACAGTGAGATTTACCAACAAATTAATTGCTCTTCAAAATAAAAGCGATTATAAATCTCTGTACCTACATGTTTGTGATGTGGCATCTCTGAAGCACACAAGTGGAAATAGCATAGGTGCTTCTCTTGTAGCAAAAGAGCATAGATATGGAGATCTCAGATCTTTAAATTTCATAGAACCATAGAATAGTTCAGGCTGAAAGGAGTCTTTAAAGGTCATCAAATGCAACTCTACTGCAATGAGCAGGAATATTTTCAATTAAATCATGTTTTATCTAGTTAAGTATTCTCTAACAGTAGTCTTGCAGATGACGCTTTAAAGGAATAGAGGCATTTCAATGTTCATGTATTAAAAAAAAGACCCTTAGGACATTAATACAGAAATACATGAAAAGTTAATTTCCAGAAGTGCAGGGCAATAAATACAAGGTCTGTCCAAACTTTCTTTGTGAATAATTAAAGAAGTATGTATATGTGAAGTGCTTTTTAAGTAATGAGTGTTAGTTATAAATATTTAACAGTTGCACTTATGAAATATGACCTAAATTATGTCCAAATATTAACAAGAATGCCTTATACTTGAGAGAACAATGAAGCCCATAAATATTTCAGAAGTGTGTGTCTGACAGGCAGAAGCTAAGAAGATGCATCCTGCTTTGTTTTCTGACACTGCAATCCTCAGGTCTGTGTTCTTTGAGCTTAATATGAACAAAGAATTTCCTATCCAAAGCCAATATCAGAGCCAATAGCAGATTTCCTTTGGATCTTGTTATTTGGCAAGTGCAAGTTGTCTCACCAAAATCATGGGGCAAGAAATTCAAAGCACATAAGCAGTGGCTCAATTCACTCCCATGCTGACTGCCTTCTGTGTGTTTATCTTTATTAGGAATAAAGTTCATAGGAAGTTCACAGGATGTTGACTTCCTATTCCCTTCAACAGGGAATTAATAGATTGTCCTCAGGAGGTGCTCAGCATCTGTTGCAACAATGTCTTGAAGAATTACATGCCAAGAAAAAAATAAAAATAAGCATTCCAATACACGAGGAGATAACTGATAGCATTACAATTGTAATCAGAACAGTTAGTGATGGATGAAAAAGTAGCTAGAGATAAAAACAGAGAAGCATTTATAGATAAATTCTGCACCTAACTCTTAATGTTGCAAATTGAAAAACTGAGGTGTGTGGAACTGTAATCCAGGTTATGGATTTTTATGTTTAAGTATAGCCAGAAAATCTGAAGAAAATAATAAAACCTATTTAGAGAACAGAGTGAAGACTCCAGGTGAAGACTTCTGTTATGATGTTGAATAAGATCTTTTCTAACCTTCCCTCCTGAAACTTTTCTATCTGAAAAAACAGAGAAATTTCTCATGGCACATCTCTGAGAACTGTGAGACTTATGTGTTTGCTGATGAAGGTGACACTATTAATGAATAAGGTTTTCAGTAATGCTAGAGTAATAATTTACATGGAAGAAATAAAGTTCGAAGTAAGAGCATTATACTTATCTTCAGGGAGAAATTCAGAGTTTTCCGGGTTTTTTTTTGTTTGTTTGTTTGTTTGTTTTTGGTTTTTTTTTCTGTCAGAAAATCTCAGCTTTACAATACTCAATGATCCCTTGTATCACTATAAAAATAAAGCCAGAATTTCACCCAAGGAGTATAGAACAGTTAGAATATTCAGTGCATTCTGCCAAAAGGTTATTTTCAAAGACTTCAACTTCCTTTTCTTTCTCTCACTGTAATGGTTCCCACAGAGCCTACAGCAGATATTTGGGTGTAAAAACCCTATAAAAGATGATCCTTTCCCCTATGAAAATATCAAACTTAATTGCTTTATGAAAGGCCTGCAGGGCTTCCACCTCTATTCACCTAGGCTTCCCACTACCAGAAAATAATGCTTTGATCTGTTCAGTTCCCTCATTGCTTTATACTGATTTTCTAAAAGCATTTTTTCTTATCCCAATCCTCCCTCCCCCACCACTGGTTTTCCATTTGAATTGTGAGTTGTATTAGCATATCCTTTATAACCTTTTCAGTAGTACTGTACATATCTTATCCAAATGGAACTCCTGCAGCTCACAGATAACAGTAAATGCTGAAGAAAGTCCCAACTACAGGTTCCAAAGCACTTGATATGATCAGAGTGGGTCCAGCTAGCAACCTCTTCTGAAATGCAGAACCCTGAAAGAAGTGAGGCTCGTGCCTCATCAAAGGCTGAAGGAATAGCGACAGAGCAGTACAGAGGATCAGAAGATATTTACATTTTTTGTTTGAACATTTTCATATGATCAGAGTTACCAAGATGAGACATTAAGGTTGTGCAATATATATTGAAGCTGGTCAATTGCTTATATTTTAGTAGTAAACATATGCTTCAGCATATATATTGGTTCAATTACATTATGTATGTAAAATTTTTACTCTCTTATATGCTATAAATCTGAATTGCATGGGTTTTTTTGCTGTCTTTCATGTCATAACCTGCTTTTCAAAGGTAAATGTAGGTGATAAAACCTAATCAGGAGGATGACAGAATCATTGAATCATTGTGGTTAGAAAGAACCTCCAAGATCATCCAATCTAACATTTAACTGAACACCACCATGCAAACTAAACCATAGCCCTGTGACATATTGAGTCATTTCTCCAACACTTCATAGATGAATCATGACTCTCCCACTTCCAAAGTGGATTCCCTATAAATATTGTATGATTAAGCTAAATTCACATGTATACTCATGATTCAGGAGAAAAAACCTCTGAGATAGCTCTTGTTATGGTTACAGTTCCCCATTATGGTTTTACTTTGGGCAGAGATAAAACTAAAAACAGACTCCATATAACCTGTCTTAAAAAGGACAGGCTTAGAACATATTAAGAACAGTTTAATGGTATTAATTCATGTGAAGGTTGTATCCATTTGACTGTACTATTTCAACCCTGCCAGTGAACCTTTTCTAAGTTTACTTTTAGGATTTGTTTTTCAGCTAATATAGATTCTCTTTCTTTCCTTTCTCCGTTTTTCCTGTGAGAAATGTTGATATCCCATGTTTCACCAGTCAGCAGTAACTCCTGTAGATATACACCATTGCAGCCTTCGACATGGTTTGCTTAAACAGCAGAGCAAATAATTGAAACTAGTTACCTTGAAATCAGCTGAGATTTCAGGAGGCCTGAAAAAAAGAACAGATTTGTAGCTGAATGCTTTCCAAGCAATCTCTTTAGTTCTGCATGTGCTTCAACTCAATTTCATGGTAATTTCATAAGGAGGTTTTATTTTAATCCAGTGCACCGCAGAGCTGAGGCTTTTACCTTTTTCTTTAAGTAATACAGTTGGAACATCTTTTATGCTACTGTTAGTTACTACTATGTTAGTAATATGAATTATTATTGCATAACATCTGCAGTTTTGTTGTGTTTTGAATATCTCCCAATAGCTTTCCAATTAATTTACTTGACAGTACATAGCATTTAGCAATGTATATAAAGTTACCCATTTAATCAAGAGTTTTTTCTCTTACCTCGTTTTTTGAGGGGTTTTTCCCCAAACACTAATTTGTGACATGCATCCACTTAGCTAATGACAGACAACTAATGTAAGGTAGAAGTAATTTTACCAGTGGGGCTGAGATCAAAACCTGGGAGAAAATATTTTGTATTATGATGAGTTCCTAGCAATTGAAAAGTGGCTATTTGAAATTCAGGTTATAGTGACAAATTCCAAAGATAAATTATAGAAGTATCTCAAATGAATTTGCCTTCTCTCTGGATCACTTTATTGTTCGTGTTTTACATGAAATAATATTGTTGAGCTGAGGAAACACAAATAATAAAAGTGAATGTACAGATTAACGAAGGAAAAAAGGAAGAGTACAAAATTGTCTAATTTCATTACATTATTCATAGTAACTTTTAAAGTAGAAGGAAGAACACTTTTTACAGAAAAAATGGAGGCATATATTTTGAACAGTACTTTTAGACCTCCTGGCCCTGAAGATCTATAGAATATATTTACAATACTGTCCACTGCACATAAGTAAAGCTTTTCTATTAGAAAAGATTTACCTTTTCTGTAGACAAAAAGGAAAAAAAAATCTACCATTAGTATGTAAAGACTGTATCAGTGGAAAACGGTAAAACATACTTCCTTTCCCATTATGTCTGGTTGTGATTCAGGCTTGAGGCTTTGGCTGAAAATCAGTCAAGATAATATGGACTTAATATATTCTCTCAAGCAGTGTACCTTTTGTTTATATCTTTGCTCTATATCAAGATGGATCCTCAGTAATGCTCAGCTGTTAGCCTGATAAAACTCAGGATGGAATTTTTTTCTTGTCTTTTTTCTGTTTGTATTCTAAATATTTGTATAGAAAAAATCAGCCTGAACCATTTTATTCACATGTATATAAAGTTTGCTTATTTTTACTCTCATTAAGATGGTTGAAATCAACCATTCATCTAAATATAATTGGTGTATTTTCACTGTTGAGGATGCTATCTGATTTTCTTTTTAAATTTTTATTTTTCAAGAAAGGCTGCTAAGGTAACTCAGATCTTAATCAATTCCAGAAATGCCTTTATCAAGTTCTAAATATCTAGCAAAAACCGATCCCATAATAAACAAAATTCAGTCTAAACACACCAGGAAGGACAAATGGTTAATATTTGTCCATGTATCACCTAGTAAGTTAAATTAAGGAGATTTGTGGAAGAAGACTATCCTCAGTTAAACAGTTCAGTTTATCAAAACACATATGGGTTTTTTGAAGTATCGTTGTGTTAGCATATGCCCAGAAAAAAGGAAGAATGACTTCATATTGCAGGTGAATCTAAAACATAATATGTTATGAAAATTAATTTGAAAAAACAGTCTGTCTTACATGGTTCCTGTTACAACATTAACATTTCCTTCCTTCCTTCCAGGGTTTTCACCTTGTTTCACAATACAAACTGCAAAAGTTTCCATCAAAAATTATTGAAAAACTATGAGGAAAATAAATATCAGGAGGACTTAGCTGAAAATACATAAAAGTGGAGCTCAAATAAAAGATATGACATCCTATAATCTGATGCAGATATATAATTTGTCAATAGCACTGAGGCAAGATACAGCTATAGCTTCCGTTGTCCATTACTCACCCTTTTTCACTATAAAGGAATTGTTCTCCAGGGCATCAACTGAAATCATGTACAAAAGAAATGAGGTTAGTATTATTAATTTACTTTCTTCACAACTGAATAGCCATAGTTTTATTCTCTTATTCCCCTTGGCACTATTTTGTTCCGTTCTTTAATAACAGCAAATGTAAAAAATCAGGATTTGTTCTATTCAGCTTCATTTCACTTTGAGTGCTGTAGGAAGATGAGATTTAAAATTGTTCACTGTAATGTATAGGATATCTGATGGATTAACTTTACTGATGAGGCAGTAGCATTTCAGAGGTCTCACTTCAGGATGCATACTTTTATTAGAACTTGAAATCTTGAATCTTTCAGAGTGGCATCCAACAAATTCAAAGGAAGATATGGAAGGAGAATTCCTCTTCAGATAATTTTGTTTTCAGTGTACATACAACTTGTGCAAAAAAGGGAGAGAGGAGAGGAGAGGAGAGGAGAGGAGAGGAGAGAGGGAGGAGGGAGAGGAGAGGAGAGGAGAGGAGAGGAGAGGAGAGGAGAGGAGAGGAGAGGAGAGGAGAGGAGAGGAGAGGAGAGGAGAGGAGAGGAGAGGAGAGGAGAGGAGAGGAGAGGAGAGGAGAGAGGAGAGGAGAGGAGAGGAGAGGAGAGGAGAGGAGAGGAGAGGAGAGGAGAGGAGAGGAGAGGAGAGGAGGAAAAAAATATTGGTCCTTTCTCACAACTGATCTATTTCATATCTGCTGACACAGAGTTTGAATTTCTGCCACTGATACAAATGAATGAATAGTTTGCCTTCTTGGAATTTGCAAAGACGATAAATTAACTAGATTTTAAAATATTAATTGGAAAATAACAGCTAAACTACAAAACTAAATTAAACTCTGATAAAGATAGGCATCTGATGTAAAATCAAACTGTTTTTTCTTTAATTTAAAAAACTGCAAAGTTCTTTCGGAACTGAGGTAAGCCACTTTTAAATATACTCCAAATTCTTACCTTCTATTTGGAGCATTTTAACTGCTTTTGAGAAACATGAAAAAAGGGAATTTGGAAAAGAAAATCTGATTTCCCAAAGCAAAGGATTAGGTACCCAAAGAAATTAAAAAAAGACCATGTGAAGATCAGTGAATATAGAGGTATTCACTAAAGCTGCAAGAGAACTATTTTTCATCATTCTTACCTGATTTGCACTATGGTTGAAAAGGTAGGTTTTCTATCTCATAAATTAATAGGCTGATATGGATTAAAAATTATCCAGGAGTGTTTGGTCTGTTGATCATGCTGTTCCATTGAGGAGCTGAATGTCCTTTGGGATTGGTATCAGTTGTATTCTTTTAGGTAAATTACTTTACGTGACTGAGCATTGCCTGCCCCCATTTCACAAAGTTGGAGTAGTTCTTCTTTCTGAAAAGGTGTCCCTGGGTGATTTCATTTATTCCCATGGAAACTTTTGAAAACAGCATCCTAGGGAAACCCAAGATAGAAAAGCAGAAACCTGTATTGAGGGAAAAAAAAATAGGGAACAAATATTTTTTTCTTTTTTCTCTTCGTTTTCAGGTCCAGAACTATTTTCAATAGTTTTGCAATAGGCATTACAAAAAGATCTACTTGCTGCAGAGAGAGACACTGCTTATTTTTCTGGTGATATCATTGAGGGGATGCTTAAAAGTTGCTAGAACAAATACCTTAGGTAGTGCCTGATGAAGAAAAAAATCTTAGTGTTTCCTAAGAAATTACTTAGTATGATGAAGACTTTCATTGAATTCTCCTTTAGTCCTTCTGTACACCTAGAGATTGGAGAGAAGGAAAAAATAATTATATTTAACATTTGCTATTTGGACTTGGACTTACTATAGGAAGCTAGAAATATCTGTAAAATCTCCCAAATAACTTCTTCAGAATACAGACCACCAATTTAAGGTACTGCTATATAAGACAACTTGCCATCTCCTGAGCATACCATGCAAATAAGCAAGAGCTGAGGCTTGATAAGAGAAGACAACTGTATGTAGTCACTGAGAACAGTATATAAAGAATTTCCATCCAGGGTAAGAGGAGTACATAAAGAGAAGGACAGAAGTATTTGGGTTTGGGTTTTTTCTGAAAGAACCACCAAACCTTTAAAAAGTCCCTAAGAGAATAAGAAAATCTCTAGGGTATGTAATCCCCTGAAGACTGTAGACAGAGTCTCTCCTCTTTAAAAATGCCAATCTAAATCACCACAGATCTGTATGCTGTGGAAGTCATTTCCACAAATATTTTTCAGTAATCTGATGAGTCATTATTTCAGAACACTGGGTGTTAGAGTAAGCTGTAAATGTGCAGGAATAAGATTGATATATAAGGATCACCTCCATTAAGGACATAGATGGTCTTCTACTCACCTAATTGATGATCTAATATAAGGCTGAAACTTGAAGCCAATACTCATTTTTGAAGTTAGTTGTATAAGCTATTTTTTGTTGTATCAAAATTTATATGTAAATAAAAATGCTTAAATAATTAATTTTTCAGTTTCTCTATTATTAATTTTTTAAAGGTTTTAATTCTATTCTGAACTGAAAACAGGTTTATAAACATCATAATTTTGCAAAATACATTTCTGAGTTTCAACTACAAACACATGGATAGTCAATTTTGTGATTTCCTTATTTGCAGTGATTTCTTATGAATTTTGAGTCACAATGAAGGGCCTGGATTTCATGGCCAGGAACACTTATAAAATTAGTTAGACAAATGTATACAATTAAAACATTTCATCTTATTTACTCCAATCTTTCCTTTTGGTATCTATTATTTGATTTGGGGTTTAATGATACTTAAATATAATGTCTTCTAAGTCACATAGCATTTTATAATACATAATTGTCTGCTAATTTATTAGCAAATGTTTAACTTGCACAGTTCAATAATGGGTACTAATTTATTTAATCATAAAATGTTTATTTTAAAAACTAAGTAAATACACTCTGATTATACAGACATCACTTTAATTTCATAAATGCAATACACCTACTGATATGTATATGTTATTCATTTAAATGCTGTATCTGAAAGCATGAGAAGCTTATAAAAGTGTGTGCACATATATATATATATAAAATTAGAATATTTCCATACTTTTATCAACATAATGAAATCATACTTGAGAAGGAAAAAAGCTGTGGAAGATAACCCTTTGTGGTGGCGGTCGTATAAAAAATATTTGAAGCCTGATTATAGAGGGAATTTAAAAAGATAATTTGGAAGGGTAGGATAATGTTTTTAAAAAATGAATTTTTCTTTTCTTTTTAAACTTTGTTAACCTCTCCAGTCTGGACAAGTGAAACTAGAAAAACCTTCACATGAAATTCTATCAATATATATAGGGGAGAGATTATGATTTATGGGATTTACAGTAAAATGGAAATTGATTTTCAAATGGGAAGAGATACACTGAAAAGCATAGATTTCCACTTAGAATTTCTGTTACTGTCCCTAATCAGTGCTGAATTTAAATTTCACAATTTTCTGCTTAAGTGAATGATGTTCTATTCCAGAGAATATCTGCGATGATGCTTCAATTTCTTACTAAACAATCCCTGTCTCGTTTGTATGCAAGCTTACAAATTAATATAGTTTTTTTTAAAATAGTGTTTTAGTTGTTTGTTGTGGTTTTTCTGAGGAGAAAAATGGCAAAACAGCACCCCTTAATCCCTGCAAAATATTAGATGTATATTTATACAGTTGTTTTCTTTACCTAACTTCTATTTGATTTTGGCAGATCTTTGAACAATCTTCCTTAAATTGTCTACAGGAGCTTTCTTAGGGTACAGTATACTGTATATGAAATGGAAATATTGTGTATTTCTGTATAAGAGAATATTAAGCAGGGGTGATTAGAATGACCCAATATGGTAGTACATAAGTTATAAAATTCAAATAGTGTCCTGGAAGAAGCAGCTGGCTCTACATGACAACTTTAATAGAGCTATTAAAGCTGTCAATTCCAGACACTATAGTTGAAAAACTGATTTCTAGACCATTTTTTACTTTAAAAGTCAATTGGAATCTACTGTAGAAATCCCATTTCTACTTTTCTAAATAGAAATGGGATCTCAGTGAAATCTGATTTATTTTTCAGGCTATGGGTTGAAAGAAGATGCCGTGGAAAGGAAGACGGCAGAAGAAATAACAAAATGAGAAGAAGAAATACTCCACAGTACTTGTAGAGCTAACTGTTTATTGCTCTCTTAGATTAGGAGCAAAAGTGCAAAACTTCAGGCTATTTTCTTCCTGAAATGTTCAAAACAAATGTCATGCTCTTTAGGGAGCCAGTGCAAGTGCATTTGCAAGCAAAAATTCCTCTACAGTCATAAAATAATGTTTTAAAGTATAAAACAATTTAAATGATTGTTCTCCTGGCTTGCAGGAGCAATTTTTAAGTTATTACATCTCCTCCAAATGTAGGAGACCTTATGACATAAGACATCTATGGGGTAATTGCCTATTCCATTGTAAAGCAAGGCAACCTGCATAAATATATAAATGTCCATAGTAAAAATTGTGTAGAGTTTTTTGTTCTTTTTTATTTTATCCTTTTTACACATCTTCAAATTCTCCCTAACATGCATTTCAGTATGCAGTCTAATTTCCATCTGTGTTTCTTCAAAGTGAGTTTATACCCAAGTACAGCTCTTGCTGTGTGATGAAATGGCCTGGAACACTAAACTAGACCCTTATCTACCCATAAGATGTTATACAGTTATTTATCACTTTTATGTGTTACAGAACACTTCACTCTGGCCCTTGCATTCTGTTCTAAATTAGTTTTATCCATATGTTATTAGGATTGTGACTTGTCATACTTCTACGATTGCTAGAATTAGAAATTATGAGAAAATAGATAATGTATATTGTATATTTTGAGGCACTTCTGTTATTTCAGGCAACGCCCCTTAAAATTTAGACAATGATTTTGTGTGACTAAGGTTGGGAAAGACTTTTCAAGATCTAAAGGTAGACTATTAAAGATCTTCTAGGCCAATCTCTCCTAGAAATGCTTCTTTTTTATGGTTTTATCTTATAGCTTCTTACATTATGCAAGAAAATCCAGCAATTATACGTTCATTATTTAGCTCTGCTTCTACTCTCAATGAAGAGTGTCACAATGTAGTGCAAGAATCACATGGTAACCCAAATTTTACTTTTTCCCCAGCCTTGCAATGAAAATGTATTATGTTTGCATAATAAATGGATGACAACAAACTTTTATAAGAAATTTTCTGTTATTTATTCCTTTATTAACATCATTTCTCTGCAGAAAAAGGAGTCTTTCTTCAGTTCTTAAATATTTGTCTTGTCAGATTGAATTGAGTGAAACATTACACAGTCAAATGCATACTTACTGTCTTGGTTAAGTCTTCTTTGTGTCCATCCCTCTGGGATGATTATTTCTGCACTCTTAATGCATAGATGCAGAGCTGCCTTGACTAACATCCAAGATAACCTGCTGCGTGCTGTACGAGACCCTTATACTAAGTTGGTTTATAATGAAGGAAAAACTCACAGGTTTTGACAGACAGAAATCTGAGACTCCTAGGGAGGAAGTACTTAAAGGATTCTGCTATGCTTATACTATACCAGTGGGGGGTTGTTTAATGTTTGATTTAGCATTGCAATATTTGTAGGAGTTTTTTTGGGTTTGGTTTGGTTTGGTCAGGTTATTTTTGTTAGGTTTGTGCTAGTATGACAATATTTGCTGGTATTTTTAGTAAAGGAAACGATAAAGTTTCCCTAGAACCTTGAACTTGTAATTATATGCATTATTGTCTCACAGTGAAAATAATAGTTTCATAAATTAGCCAGCTCAAATCACTCAGTTTGCAAACTCACAAAAGCTTAATAGCCTTTAGAAACTTTCTGTTATGCAATTTGACTTTTTCTATTTAATTTTGTTACTAAATGAGTATTTACATTATTAGATTTTTCATAATGTGACTAGCATTATTGTTGATATACGGTGAAACCTAGTAAAAAAGTCTTTCTTGTTATTTAACTACCTATAGAATATTTAATTCAGTAACTAGTTTTTAACCTTAGCAGTTGTCTTATGTCAGAACATAAAGATTAATTAAACAGAGAAGAAAATGCTCATATTTTGTACTTATAAGTCATATGACAAATAGACTAAAAAGATGACAATTCTTGCTGCTATAGTTTTTTTGCAACAAAATCAAGAGAGGAATCAAAAGAAAGATATTCAATACTATTTACTCATCCTAGAACTATTGCTTAAGATTGATCAAAGGTTTTTAAATTAGTTAAGAGAATGTTAGAAAATATATGTTAAGTGTGCAAATTGCATGATTGTAAAATAAGAGCATTATGTAACTCTTAGTCATATTTAAAAGAAAAAGAGACGAAAAACCCATAGTAAATTAAAATCAGGGCTGAAAATCATTTGCTAAAATAGCAGTTATTGAGCACATTCTACCTCCTACTCATCATAGATTCTTTAAGTTACAGGACTACATTGAAGGGGTTTCATACTGCTGTGGTATTGAAACTGAAGGAGTCACAGTTCAAGAAAACACTTACCTCTTCCTATATCAACATACTGTAGGATAACACATTGCCTTGAAAACATATTTAGCTACAGAAAAGTAACTTCTGACTTTAGTATGGGATCAATTTAAAATATAATGCACAACTATAAAAAGGAGTCTATAGATGTCTCCTATCTTTCCATCTGCAAAGGCAGAAAAGTATCATTTTATGTAAGTAATGATTGCTTATTACTACAACAAATTGATTATTCTGATCAGCAGTCTGTGGACTAAGACACCTTAGAGTGCAAAACTGCACTAGAACCAATTCAATTTGTGTCTGATTTCTTGTATCTGAATGAAGAATGAAAATATATCTTCATTCTTAATCTTCTTTCATGTCAATGAATGATAATAAAATGAATTTTGCCAGTAAAGTAACCTGAGAACTTAATATTTTATGACTTTATTGTCAGTCTGTGACATTGGTAACTAAATACTAAAGCCAGAACTCTGTGAAATCTATCAAGTATCCACTAAAAATATGTGATGTGATATCAATATTTATACACCGGGTTCTAAGAATTTGTTTTGACAATCTCATCAGTGCTGATCATTGCTCTGAAATAAGCCACTTTGCTTTCATAGGAAAAATAAGGAAAAACTTGCCCATTTTATTAAATAATTGGTTTTGCTTTGTGACAATAGTGAATATAAGCACATATATAAGATAATCATGGAAATTTTTTTTCCTTTTATTAAAATTATCCTAAAAATATTGTCATTCTACCACAAGCCACAAATCTTAGTATTCAGTGTTATTTCTCACAGCTCAGCTAGTCTATTGCCTTGACGTTTCTTACAATAAATACTTTTCAGTGCCTAAAGCATCTCCAAATAATTCTGATTCCAATGTCATATGAGGTCAAAATACAACTACTCAGTCATTAGAATGCTTGTGTATATGCAGCCAAAATCACAGAGTTCTTCAGCCGTAATAAAGTATTTCTTTATCACAAGGGGTCATGAGCTTCTCTTTTATTTACGTAATCAAAATATTCCTGAGAGATGTGAAAATCTTCTAGGATAACTGGCTCTTATGAAGAAAAGAAAATTAAAGTAATATGAATATAGCCCATGCACTATGCAACTAGTAATCACAAATAATCAGGAAGTACAGGAATTCCTGCAATCATGTTCAAACCTATTTGTATTCACAATGAAATTTGTGTTAGCAAAAAGCAATATTGTCCAGGCAGGAAAGTACTCAAGCTGAAGAAAGTAGAAAGGCAATTGATAGCAGCTTGAAATTTGACATATGAATTATTTTGTTCATAGAGCTTTTGTTGGTGTTTTATTTTCCCATTTTTTTTTAAAATATTTGAATTTAAAACCTTTGCCCTACAAGTATATTATCAATTTAATTGATAATTACAGCATGATCGCTAACACGAGATTTTTTCTTTGCTGCAGATATATATTACAAGTGTAATATTTGTAAACATATGTTTCTTTCTGAAACTAATAGATATCAACAGACTGTATGAACTTCTTTCCCCCCTCTCTTATAGGGAAAAAAAAAAAGGACAAAAATTAGAGAAAAAGTAGATTTAATAGACCACATGTCAGTCAGGGCCCATCTTTTTTCTTTGTTCATGGATACCAATTTGACAGTCAAGAGCAGAAGAAAATTGAGGGTTTTCTGCCTTTTGGAAGCATAGGCACAATGGAATAACATTATTTGTTAATTTATTCATGCTGTTATGGATATTTGCCAAAATATTTTACATTTGTCAAATATATTTTGAATTCATATTTTAGTGATTGTAGGGAGGATGAAAAGAGTGGGGTTCTTTCTATCCTATTTGATTGATTAATCTTATTTTCCATATAACATGATTTTTACATTTCTATTTCTGTAGTACAATTTATTCAATTCTTTTTTCATTGTATCAAAACCCTCAGACCCTTAATGACTCATAACCACTGGCCCATAATACTAGTAAATTTTACATGAGAAGATGAGCTTTTTCCCAGTAGTACAACACTTAAGAACAAGTTGTATTAGCTGCACTGAAAAAAAACCAAAAATCAGGTCCCAAGGTCCAATTGTAAAAAAAAATTTCTGTAAGTTTTTTCTCCGCTACTCAGGGCTAAAATTTACTTTTGTGCTGTTACCTGTGATAAATTATTGTTTCTCCCTAATGAAAAGGCATGCTTCACTGTTGCACATTCTTGTTTTTTAAAATGAAGAATGAGGAAAATAAAATCCACAACATTTCTGATATTTGTGACAATCAACTAGAAAGTATATTCTCTTTAAAACTGATGAAGCCATTCAATTTTATTACCTGGATATAAATTCTGGTCTCTCTACAAATGCCTTACCTTTGGAGAGAAACAGCAAGAGCAATTGTTTTGTTGTCTCCTGCAAATCTAAGTCCACCATGTACATTTAGAGCGTGTTTATCAAAGCAATTCATGTACTAAGGTGAGCTATCATGGATTAGCTATTATAATTGGCATCACAGATTAAAGATATGTATTTTAACACCAGCTGCTCATGAATGAAATGCCCTGTTGCTCAAAAACTTTAAGTCTGAGAAGGCTCAGCTTCCAGAGCTTTAAGGGTACAAGTTATCCTAGATAAAAGACAAGAAATAAATCTCCATTAGAACAACTATGACAGTAGGGGAAGGGCTGTGGTTCAGTCTGCTGTGAGGCACTGTATTACTAGCACTGTGCATGCACACTGTGTTAATACTGCTGAAGGGATTAGTGGCAGTGTCTGGACATGGGTGTATGTTGGTGTGTGACCTTGTGTCCATTCTGTGTAGCACACATTATTCCTGAACATGACCTCAATCAAAGTATTGTCACACTCCCTTTGTATTCAAATGAATATTATATGGGTACACATTTACACAGACTTTATTTTTCACTGAAACCAACCCTTCCTGGACACTAAATGTAGCAGACACTTATGGAGGTCCTTGTCCTCCATCAAGGAGGAAATTGGGTAAAAATTTCAGGAGGTCACCAAGGATGGATAAGGACCTACTGAGCCAACTCAGAGTGAAAAAAGTAGCTTTAGTAGCTTTCAGGAGGTAGAAACAAGGCAGAGCAGATGGTGTATATATACATATATATATATATATATATATATATATGTTTATTTATTTATTTATTTATTTATGTTATATATATATATATATATATATATGCATGTATATATTTATGTTATGCATGTATATATATTTTTATGCTACATATGATGTGATAATATATAACACAAATATACTTCTATTAATCACTGTCAAATGGATAAACAATTGACTCTGGAGTGACAGTTCAGAGAGTGTTATTATCTGCCACTGGGAATGACTTTCAAAAAGGGAATAAACACACTCTTCCCTTTCTTGTTTCTTTATTGCTTTTTTCCCCCCCAAATATCAGAGCAGACAATAACAATATCTATGAATCTCTCTATACGGGTTTTATTGGTTTACAGTTTGTGGCAATATAATCCATATTTAATTCAAAAATTAACAGGTTGCACATGGGCTATTACAAAGTTTATTATGATTTGAGGTTGTTCACTTGAAAATATTTCCACAATTGTGTTGCAACTGTGTTAAAAATGAGAAATAAAAAAAAATCCTTTCTAGAGAAGTTTTCTTAATATTCATATAGGATTTTATAGACGATCACAATTCATTGGCAAAAATGTGATAAATTACATTCTACTTAATAAATCACCAGAAAAAAAAAAAAAACCCCAGTATACTTGGTGATGTATTGAAGCAACTGTATATTTAACAGTTTTTAGAGGGCTATAAAAAATGTATTTTCAGAAAGGAGCTATTTTACTTATCTGAACAAGTAAAAGGAAAATCGAAAGTATTAGTATCTTCCTGAAGAGGAGAGTGTCAATAATCTTCAAAAGATAAGTCAAAACCAATGAAAGATAAAAACTCACAATTAAATTTACTCTAAGGAGTTATTTTTGCTAAAGTCAATTAAAGCAATATTAAACCAGAGAAAATATGAGACCAAGGAGAAATTAAGTAGTGGTGAAGTTAGATGATTAACACTATTATTTAAGTTTGGGAAGCCAAAGCAAATGCTTAAAGATTATTTGAGGTCAAACAACGATTAACAGTAGAAAGATGGGATGCGATGAAGAAAAGGGGCTAAAAGGAATGGAGGTAAAGCAGGTGTGATCCAAGGGAGATATAAAGAGATATAGTGTGGGTTTTCAAAATAAGTCTCAGTGCAGATTTATAACTCTATTATTGTGGATGGGAACCATAAACAAAGGGAAGAAAGACTGAAGGAGAAATTAAAAGTTATAGGGGAAAAAAATGTGAAATTGTTTGTAATATGAGAAATAGGATTTTGCTGTTTAAATATTAACCGTTGTTTTGTTTCTTTTGTAGGTTTATTTGGTTATGTTATAGTTTTATGGGTGTTTTTGGTTTGATTTTTGAGTATTTTTTTTATTTATTTTGAAGTTTTTTGAGTGTTTTGTTTTTTCTTCCCAAGAGTATTCATTTTCTTCTGCTATTCTTTTTTACAATAAAATTTTTGAACCTGGAGAATAGCTTCTCATTCGGAAAGCATCCTGTTTTTTCCTCTTGAGTAACAATGATTTTGGTTTCTCCTATCCTTATTCTTTTTTTTTAGATTCTTTTCACTCTTTAGGGCATAAGCCAACATAATTTTCCCTTATTCTCTGCCAGTCTCATCAATGATGCAATTATATGCTATGAACATGGCTCCAAAACAAGTTTTTTAGGAAAACTTGCCAGCATAGACAACATAAACGATGCAGCTCAACAGCAATTGGGCACAAATGCAGTAGATCCATACATAAATTATGGCTATTGTTTGTTTGCTTTTTGCTTTGTTGGCAACAACATATTGATTAACAAACAGTGACTAGCAAGATATTATAAAAAATTCAAGGAACACAACATAGCCTATTTTTTTTAGACCCCATTTAAACTAATTTATATGTGTTCTTAATAAAGTATAATAATTTGCAAGATTTAATATTTAGTAATTTCTAAGTATTAGTTCTAACTTACTGGTGAAGAAAAAAACCCTTTTGTGCAACATTTTAAAGTTATTGTTTCAATTGAACAACCTACTAAAAGAAAATGGGGAACTGTCTTGTTTTGCCTTTTTTTCTCTCAAGCATCTACTGTTGTTCCTGATTATATATTTTCAATGAATGCAGAAAATTGTATGTACTATTTGTTTTCAGCTAGTACTGAAATATAATTTTAATGTTCTTTCCTGGTATATAGCTATGTACCAGTATGATTTACAATTTAAAATAATCTGGTTTGTGTATTTCATTCACCTGTTGCTGTATTAAATGTTTGCAGACTACATCCACAATGGAATTTAAATATAAAAATGTTCTGCAAAGAAGGGAGTGAAATTAAGTTTTTATCCTTTTCAGACTGCAGAAGCAATAGAAAAATGAAGAAAGAAAATAATGAGAAAATTCTACATGTACTCAGAGACAGAAAACACACTCACCTCTAAAAATATAAAACCCACTGAAACTCTAATTGGTGACTTTCTAAAAGAAAAGATAGGGCTGGAAAAGACAGGTATTTTTATTCAGAATTTAAAAAAGTCTTTTTAATCAGACAGTCTGGGTTTACTTTCAGCAGAAGTCAGACTAGGAAAAAGGAACTCCTAGTTTCCTGAGCCTCATTCTGTTAGGGAACAGGGACATGGCTGGTGTGTATAACATACTCTAGGAACCTAGAAGTTTTCTCAGATTGATTAATACGGATACAGACAAAAAGATGAGATACTCCAAATCAGTTGAATATTAAAAAAAAAAAAAAAATAGATAGAACAGGAGCTTGAAATTCTCTGAAGAATGACTTGACAACAAATTTTTCATTTGTGCATTGATTTGTTTAACTTAGCTTAAGGTCCGGAATCTCAAGATTTTTCTCTTTTGTATTTGTAAGGACATAAATTCATCCCATTTACCTTTGTGTAGCTCAGTGATCCTTAAGTTGGAATCTTAAATTTTTTTAATTGTCTTTGAAATTTCCTCTGCAAGTCATTAGGAGGCCTAAGCCATTTTCACTTAAAGAGTGAATTTCCCACTGATTTTCGCAATTCTGGAATGGACTCACTAAAACTGTCCTCAAAGCGCTTGTGATCGCATGTAAGCATTTGTCTGAAGGTTAGTGACTTCAGCAACTCAAAAGTACCATGAAGAATTAAACAATTTTGCCTGCAAAGTAGTACCCAAAAATAATGTGAAGAGGTGAGCAGCAACGGCAGAGGAAAGAGATAATGATTGATTAAATCATCAGTGGTCAAATAAGGTAAATAGCCTGGCCCAAGCAACACTCAGGCAAGGAGAGTGGTTGTATAAATGCAATGAAATAAAACAAATGTTGGGAGAAATGTGCATTGATATCAAAGTAACCAGTAAAACACCTTGTAGAAGCAGAGAAGAATCAAGGCAGTGAAACAGAGACACAACATATTGTGATTTGGACCAGTTCTCATCAATGACCTGAGAAAACCTGAGTGCTCTCCCCAACTCACGTTGAGGCATGTGCACAGGAGCAAGATTTCCCTGCTGCTGCTGTGATGCAGTCTTAGAGCACTCATAAGGTACTTTTTCCTCACTCAGGATGGACATCAGAAATACTGATGTCACCTGAAACACACCCTGAATTGGCTAACACCATGGAGAATACAGCCTTGTAGAAGCAAACTTTTGACTTTCAATTTTGCAATGGAGTACATGATATTTAAAGAAACCATGGTAAATATGTAGTAGTACTTAAGATAGAGGTGTCCTCTGTTCTCCAAGTGAGGCATTAACCCAAGGTAATAAGGATGCCAACTAGCTTCACGGTACTTGCAACCATCTGCTACCAAGAATAGAGAACCTGGCATACCAAGTCATCTGTCATTTCTTGTGGAATTGTCCTTAATAGCTGGTGGATTACTTCATTTCCTTC
This sequence comes from Luscinia megarhynchos, assembly GCA_034336665.1. Classification (NCBI taxonomy): domain Eukaryota; kingdom Metazoa; phylum Chordata; class Aves; order Passeriformes; family Muscicapidae; genus Luscinia; species Luscinia megarhynchos. The sequence goes on along the minus strand of JAPFBE010000003.1, from coordinate 53,525,890 downwards.
TCTCCTGAAATGTATAATTATTTTAGTAATGAATTCTTCAATATCCATGATAGAAATGTAGGAAATTTACCATCAAAATTTGAAAAGAGTAAGGAAAATAAGGAACTACTGAAAATAAATAAATTTAAAAAATAAAACCAATGAAAAAATCAAATGCAGTATCCTTTTAGGAGCAGTCTTTACTATTTGAGTACATTTTAATATATGCTAATCCTTGACTGTTTTCTTTCTTAAGCGTTTAAAAACCACAGAAATAAAATGACTCCTAGTTTCTGTGGCTCTGGTGTAGGAGCTTGTTTTTTGTTTTTTCAGTTGGGATTGGTTTTCTAATATTAATTAACAATAATTTGATTTTATCTGTAAGGACAGATTATTTTGTTTATTACAGCTCCCAATACCATTTAATAACAGTGAAAGGCATAGATACTTTGGGTTTTTTTCCAATTTTAGACATATGTGCTGAATCAATCACCAAAATTAAGGAGAGTTAAACACGTGTTGAAGAAAGAGATGCTGAATATGAGTTTAATGAAATGGTTTGAAGTTGGTGCTCCAATGAACATTTATTATTTATACAAGAAAAAACATTTCTGCTGAGGGAAATTGAGAAATGTGCACCAGCTCAAAATAGCTAATAGAGAATATGATTTCCAATAACTTTTAAATTGCTATATCTATCTTTTTCTGTGTGTGATTTTCAGTTTTCTTCTGCTAGTGGATTTTATATCTCATCTTCCTAATTACACCTGAATTCATTTCTTTGCCCATCACATTGGGCTACAAATCTGCTGCAGTAACTCAGCTCTCTTAAATTACTACCTACTTTAACTTTGACTTTCCGGTAAGTTACTCCCTAAGGTCACAAGTTAGAAGTATTGGAACATTTATGCCTAGGGAAGAGGAGAGAAATTAAATGGAGTTTGCCAGACAGGAGACAGTTGGTATTGTATCACAAGTCCCCAGAGGTCAGCTACAATTTTGGCCATTCCAGATCGCAAATTGTTGTGCAGTGTTCAATATGTTGAGTTTATTTCAGAAGAAAGATTGAAGAGAACATGCCTACCAAGAGAATTCTTTCTGATTACATTATCGATGTCCAAGTTCCTGTTATACATTTTTAAAAGACATTAATTTAAAGATTAATATTTATGAACAGGTAATATATATGATATATTTCATTAGGAATAAAATTTTACAGAAGAAAAAATATACAATATTAATATTATATTCAGAGATTTCTATTCAATCTAATTGGATTAGAGGCAATAGATGGCACCTTGAAAGACAGTCTGGGGGGAAAGACAGCTCTGGTATTCATTTAGTAAACACTATTTTGCTACCATGATAGTCAAAGAACAGTTTGACACGACTGTGTATAATGCTTTCAAAATTATTATTTTTAAAATCAGATTTCAGAAAAAACGTTTATGTCAACATTAGAAAATGATGATTAGCTTAGTCCATCCACAAACAAATTCATTTAATCTAATGTTGTTTTCAAAGCAGAATAACATTTAAAATTAATAAATAAATAAAAAACTCTTAAAGCTTGCCTTTATTGGTCATAGGTATATTTGGAAATATTGGGGTCATTTCTGGTATAGCTTTTGGTGTACTATGTTTCCTCCTCTTCCTATGTAGTTTTGTGAAAGAATTAAATATTCTTTGAGCTTCCCATGTTGACTAATGATCCAAAATCAGATTCCTCAGCAGAAAGGTACTGGTACTTTCCACTTTAAGTATCTAGACTGTGTTCTACTTTTCTGTGAATCCAGCTATAGTTATTCCCTCTGTCTTTTGACTTGAATGACAATGTATTTACTGCAAAGTGGGGAAAATAATTACCTATCTGTGATTTTCTTTTCCTGAGTTCCAGATTTCTTGTTTGGTGGTGGTTTTTTGTTTTTTTTACTAAATCCCATACATATTTGGAACTTGGTTTCTTTTACATTATCTTTTGGAAAAAAAAAATCGATTATTTGATCTCAGACCTACCATAGCTTAGTAGCAAGTAAAAATGGTTCCTGATGGGTCTTCAACAACTTCCACAAAATTAACTTGCAAAGTACTTAAAATAATTGAAATTTTCAGTACTTTCCCTAGGAGTTGAATTAAAAGCCACATTTGATTTCTTCTTGTGCCCTAGTTGACAGGCTCAGAATCTGAAGAAATTGCAGGGCAAAACACTGTTTTACCTCAGAAGCTGCCTTTTCAAGCCAGTTGACAAGAATTTTGGAAGTTCAGTTTGAAAAGTCTGTTACTTTATGAGAAGGTGAATGGATCTGTTCAACGGTTCTTTTTTTGATTCTTGAAATTCATTGAAAGACTTTTATGAGCAGGGTTTTAGAGGTATCAGTATCTAATCATTGAATTGCAAAAGCAAAAACACAGGAGTTCTTTGCATTGTTAAATCTCTAATTTTCAATTAAATTAATGGCTTATATTATTTTTATGCCTTCAGCAAAATTATCACCTTCTTATAAAGAGAAGACTGTTTTAAAACCAGTCATCTATAATTGCAGTTGAAAGAGTGGTGACAAATCAATGGGAAATTGTGGACTAATACAAAATAAAAAATGAATTTTCTGCAAGGGGTCTTGCCTAGTAAAGAGATCCATACTAAGTATTTCTGACAAAAGTCTCTCTATTGTTGCCAGCTGTTCTGGTCCAAAAGCTTTTACAGTAATATTTTTGGCTACGAATATGCATAAAAAGTTTTTGCAACAACTTGAAATTTAATTCCCCTTTCTTTAATGAATTCTCCATTTCAAAAATATATTTTTTCCCTGCAATCAACATAATCATCAAGAATAGACACTAAGAGCTGATAATGCCTCAGTTAATATTCTAATTACATCTTTTTGATGAGGCACATAAAACAAGTAGAAAAAACACAATCACACTTTACACTTTTTGCAGCAGAGTACTTAACAATATACAAATAATTTAAAACATGAAAGCTACTTTTTTTTAAGGCTGCAATCTGTAGTTTAGTGTGACCATTCAGAGCGAACACAGAACTTGCTGAAACGCCATCCTCCTATTTCCTAGAACTGTGTTTTAAACCATAATGGAAAACTTTGACATTTCTTCACCTTGTGCCAGACAGTTGCTTAGCCTGGATAAAAGGAGGTTCAGGGGGGAACCTGTCACTCTCAGCAACTAAAGAGGAAGTAGTGAGGTGGGGCTAGGTCTCTTCTCCCAAGTAACAAGAAATAGAATAAGAGGAAAGGACCTCAAGTTGCACCAGGGAAGGTTTATATTGGGTATCACGGAAAACTTTCTTCACTGAAAGGGTGGTTGGTCATTGACACAGGCTGCCCAGGGAAGTGGTGGAGCACCATTTCTGAAAGTATTTAAAAGATGTGTGGATATGGCATGTGGACGTGGTTTAAGGGTGAACTTGGCACTTTTTAGGTTAATGACTTGATTTGATGATGATAAGGATCTTTTCCAACCACAATATTCTATAATAAAACTGTGCAAGCACAATAACCTTTCCTTTTTGATTGGGATTGTAAATCGAGTTCTGTGGAATCACATGGAGGAGGTTGGGCATACCTTTGGGAACTGGCTGTGAAGCAGGGAAATTTTTCCTACAGATTTGTGAGAACAGATGCCAAATTATTCACCTCTTTCATGTGGTTCCACATGTTTACAGACATCCTCCTTATACTAAGGGCATAATTTGTATAACTGGAGACTGTCCAGGGAAAAGCAAAATAAACCACCGAAAAAAATGTGTACTATAGCAACACCCTTGGCTTCCTTTTCTATTCAGGGGAGGAGGATTTAATCTCTGTTGTCCTTTAAAAACAATATCAAAACCAACATCAGAATTGCTCAGGTGTGGCAAAACTTCATGATGTGCCAGGGGTTGGATTGGGACAGGAAAATCATCAAGCACAAATCCTGTTAGTTATTTACTAAAATGGGAAAAAAAACCTGGCAACATTACTCTTACCTACCATGCTGAAGAACTGAGATTCACGGAAATCCTTTTCGTGACCTATACAGTTGGGCCATCCCATAAAATACACCTGATCCTACATCTGAGAAAATTTTGTTGCCTGAGTAAGCAAGTCTCAAGTTCCTGGGTAAATCATGGAGGATAAAATTTTGATGTGTAAAACCTTCTTTTACCTTAGGAGGAAAATATCACTTAGAAATTCAGGTTATTTTGGTGAGTTAAGTACTTTAGTGCACCAGTGGTTTTACTGCCACCTCCAAACCCAGTAGTCTTGAAACCATATCAGTTACCCAGGGAGACATGCTGGAGTCACTCAGTTAAAGTATTGTTGGAGATGGGCATTATCTGCCACACCACTCTCCCCTTAACATTCCTATTTGGCCCATAAAAAGCCAAGTGGTGGCTGATGCATGATGGTAGATTACCAGCTAATAATTAAAGCAGCTTCTTCCCTGGCTGCACTTGTCCCAGATTGTATTAACAATGTTCAAATGTATTGAGAGAGAAGCTGCAACATGGCATGCTGATATGGCTCTTCCTTTTTTAGCATATCCAGTGCTGTAGAATCCCAGGAGCAATTTGACTTCCCTTGGGAAGGACTACAATATATACTTTTACTGTCCTGACTCGGGGCTTTTGCACAGCCCTACCTATCTGCCAAGGGCTAATGGCACAACATATGGAGAATAATAACATCTCTCCAGATTGTAAATTTTTCCATTACATGGATTATACTATCATTACTGGAATCACAGAGAAACTCATAGATTATATTTTAGACATAATGAAAAACATAGATAGGTGATCAATCTCAAAAGATTATTAGATATTATCTCAAAAGATAATACAAGGGCCCATTACAAAAATTATATCAGAAAGACTGACACATCACCTGAAGTGACTAAACAAACTATCTTACTTATGTCTGAATACAAAAAATAATTTGGAATTCTGGATTATGAGATATAATTCCTCCCCATGTCACACAGATCTTATGACTATTGTATCATATACATGGGCAAAAAGCCTAACAAAAATTCTGGGAAAAGGAAAAAATCAACTTTTGTACAAACCAGACAGGCTGCCTTACATGCTGTGTCTTTGGAGCCCATACTTGCTGATAAACCTTCTGAATTTTAATCTCTGTGTATTTAATGATACTGGGCCTAGTAGAGCTTTGGGCAATTAGGGAAGGGAATGCAATCCTCCATGGGCTGTAGTCTTAACTACTCTCTGCACTGACTCAAACTCACAACCCTTTTAAAATACTACTTTTAGGAGCATACTGAATATTGTCAGAAGCTGAAGAGATGACAAGGCATTGCTTTAACTGTCAGACTACCATCCTGCTAGGGTGTCCAATGACACCAACTGCAAGGATGGGAAAATGCAGGTGGGATGAAGTGGAAATTACGTACCTGCACACATGGTAAGCCAAATGTACTGGTTTGGTTGGGACATATAGTTGTCTTTATAGTAACTTGTACGGTGGCATGCTCTGGATTTGTCCTGAAAAGAGCATTGATAAGCAAAGATATTTTGTTTGTGGCTGAACAGAGTCAAGATCATGTTTGCTTTCCACTCTTCTCTACGAGCAAGTGGCTGAGAAAAAGAAGTTGGGAGGGGATGAAGCCATGTCAGCTGAGATGATGGCATCTTGGGGACAACAGTGGAGAAAGGGCAAAGTGAGGCACAGGCTCAGGGAAGTGATTAAAAATGGTGGAGGAACCACCCTTTAAAAAGTCTCAGGAGGAGCCAAGCTGAGAGAAGAAGGAGAAGAAGGAGACGATCCAGATGCAAGAGCCAGGATTCCCCTGGAACACCTTGCAGGAAACCATGTTGGGGCAGCTATTTCCCTGCTGCCTGTGGAGAGAGCCACTCTGGAACAGATGTCTACAATGCAGCCTGAGGAAAGAACCATGCCAGTGCAGTTCCCAAAGGAACTGCTCAGGATCCCACCCAGGAGCAGTTTATTCCTGAAGTGCTTAAGCCCATGAGGAAGATCTACACTAGAAGAGGGGAAAAGCAAGAGAAAAAGGAAGCAGACAGGAGCTGCTATGGTCTGATAGCACCATTTGCCATTCCCCTTAAATCCCTAAAGGTCAGGTGGAAGAAACAAGTGAAAATGAAGGAATAAAGTTGAACTTGGAAAAACACAGGAATAGGAGGATGGTGGTTTAGGTTTCAGCTTTGTTTCTCAGTATTTGAATCTATTTTAATTGGTAATAGATTAAATTAACCTTTGCCAAATTGAGTCTGTGCTGCCTATGATAGTGGTTGTCAAGTGATCTCCTTGTCTTTGTCCCTATCCAAAAACTTTTCTACCTCAATTTCTTCCCTTGTCCTGTTAAAAGGCAAGAGTGAGAGACTGACTGGATGGGCAGCTGGAAGCTGCCAAGGTCAACTCACAAACGTGCAGTTACAACTACATGCATAGTGCATTGACTTCTCTACCTAAAAAATATATGCATTCATTTTGGAACTATAGCTTTATGAAGAAAAAGGTTTGAGAATGCATTCTCCAAGGGTCTATTAAAAACTGAGCCCACAAGGCTAAGTAAACTTAACTCCAATCAATGGCTGCTGATTTGAGAATCTGAGATGCCCAGACCTCTGCATCAGTGCCTTGAGAAGGCCCCTGAAAGAAGAGAAAGAGAATTAAATACAAGGCATTTTAAAAGCAAGCAAACCAAGGATATACTTATTAAATAAGGTCACAAACATGTTAAAATAGGTATTAAATTAATAATTGTGAACTTTTATAATTTTTTTCTTACAATATTACTTTCCTATCAATTGTGTTCTAATAAATACTTTGATACCTTTTCTCAAAAAATAGTAAAAAAAATTCAGGAAAATCTAAATTTCATCTTGTCTTGTATGTTCTTTCTTCTTGTGGTTCCATATTTCAAAGAAGTTTCATAACTTCTTAATTATTACATAAATGCATTATGAATTCTATTTTTTATAATATCTATTTTCATGTTGCTTATAACCTTGTGTCACACAAGTGAAGAAAAATAGAGCAGCATCTTTAAAATTCCTTCAAACTGATACTCACATTTTAGTGAAAAGGAGTGTAGTTTAAAAAACTTAATAACAGCTAAAGTAGGATGTACTGTGTTCTATGCAAGAAGGGGTGCCAGAAATCCTCCAGGAAATTATAATGCTTCAGTCACATCAATTTACATTATTTTAAATATAGATTTGAGCTGTAACATTCCAGCTCAAATTTCACTAAAATCTGAATCACACATCACAGATTGAATTGTCATACTTCATTTCAAAACTTCAATCTCTCAAAATCCTTCTCAGCTGCCTTTCAGACATTTAGTTAGAGCAGTTTGCAGCATGACATGTAATTCAAGTGCAGGCAATAGTAAGAATTATCCTTAAATAATATCCTTGAGTGATAGATATTCTGAGTCATTTTACTTGCGCAAAAATCTCTGTGAAGTCTACTGTATTTGTCCCATTGTCTCCTTACTGGAGGTAAAAAAGAAAATCTCCTAGTTCTGTTGTTTTTCCATTGGTGGAAGAAGTGTGGCATGTTTGATTTCCATGCAAAAAAAAAAATCTAAATTCTTGAAAGTGAGTTGCATTGCCATAAATGTTCACATCAAATTTCTTTTTATATGGTGGACAATTTCCCAATTTTCCATTTTAGTTTGGGGCTATGTTTTAGAAACAACTATGCGATTTCAAGTGAAAGATTTTAGAAAATATAAGTTCACTTTTCTCCATTCCTGTGTTGCTCATTCACATTTGCTGAGATGTACTGTGATAGGTGAATTATTGCTCAAGCACATGGCATTCTAAGTTTCACAGTTTTTATGAGCTCATACAGAACTCATATATCTCTTACCTATTATCACTTTTCTCTTTTCATGCTGTATATTTAGACATAATAAATAGCTCTGCCATCATATTTTTATTTATTATATGTTTTGTTTTGCCCTTTAATTTTGCTCTGGTTTTAATTACCTCTTGATAATTAAAGGTATAAAAGAAGAAATTATATTTTCTGGTACATTGAGAATTGGAAAGTGAAAGCAAAAAAATACTGCTGAGGAGAAAGAGTTAATTTCTTTATTTGCACGTAGATGAGGATGGTTTCCCTCCTCCCTTCCTTCCTGGAATCCTTCCTGGAATCCTTCCTGGAATCCTTCCTTCCTGGAATCCTTCCTTCCTTCTCTCCCCCTCTCTCTTTTTTTTTCTTTTTCTTTGAAGAGCTGACCAAGCTGAATTACAGACCAATTTTACAACTCTTTGGACGTTTGAAAAATGTAGCATGTGTACATAAATAATTCTGGTAAATATATGGAATTATTAAAATATTAAATGTGAGACTAATACTCTGATAAATTGAAAGATATTGCTTGTATAATGAAAAATTATGGTTTAACCTATAAATAAAAGTAGCTTTTATGTGTCAGCTGTTTTCTTTTTGGAAACAGGCCTTTATGATGGGAATACACTACATAAATCTTATATATTTTAGCACAACTGTCTCTATACACTGAGTTATTTTCTAATGAAATGCTGGCCTGTCTAGGTAATTTTAAAAGTGGATTAACTGAACAGTTCCTGAAATTATATTTCTTCCTATGCAGGAGCTTGTCAATGGATTGCAAGATATTCTGGTACTATAAAAAGCATTGTCACTAAAAATGCTTAATTTTATAGAAAGCAATTCAAAATAAAAGAAAATTATGAAAAAATCAGAAAGAAGTTAATTAAGGTTTTTAACTTAGTCCAATTTACAATCCATCTTATGTTTCTCTCTTATCTTGTTAACATCTCAACAAAAGAATTCCTAAAGGACATAATATGAAGTAAAATATAACTGTACCTGCAACAGAGAATGTGAAAAGCCATGTAAAACATATTTCTGTCAAAATAATAAGGGATTTAAAAACAGTGGTTCACGTTTTAACAACATACCTTATCTGCTTAATTCTTTGAAGAATATTCAGATTTAAGACACTAACCATTGTATTTGAAACTAATAACTTGAATCATGAGATAGGCCACAAAGACTAAAATAAAAAAGTAAACAATCCTTAATCATGTGCCTTAAACATGGTTTATGTATTTGTATATGTTGGCTTTTTCAATAAAGATGTTCATACCTGTATATTCGAATCTAGCCCAGTATAATCCTGTTTCCTACATTTTTTCTTTGTTATTTTCCAAAGCAACAATACAGTGATGTTGAGAAAAGGCCATGTTTGCTGAGATTCACTTCTGCATATATTGTCCTAGTGAAAGAAAAACATCTACTGATAAAGGAAGATGGAGCAAGCTGTCATTTACTGAACATTCAGAGTACATTGTCTTATTCTCAAACAGAACAGTACAAGTTATTAATTTCCTTCATCTCTTCCACAGAATTTCAGTACAACTTTCACTGGTTCTTTCAATTTTCAGACCTCCCTAAGGGTTTTTAATGCCATTACACTTTGTCTTCAGCATCAGTATCGACTTACATTGCTCACTGTCTAGGTTCCTTCTGACATTGCTTAAATTATAATTTTCCGCTAATGTTTGCTTGGTTTTATCTTTTGCCTTTGCATATGACTTGTAACAACGAAAAAGAGAAGGCACGAGAAAGGAAAAAAGGAATAACCAGAGATAATAAGTGTCTTCCAAAAGGAATTTCGTGAAGTTCAACAAGAAGAAATGCAAAGTCATGCCCAAAAGAACAATGCCATGTACCAATATATTCTAGAGGCCATCCAGCTGGAAAGCAATTGATGGAAAGGAACACGGTGATCCTGGTGGGCACAAAGTTCCACCTGAGCCAGCACTATGCCCTTGCCAGAAGGAAGGCTAATGGTACTCTTGGTTACTTTAGAAATGTACTGCCTGCTATTGGAGGCTGTATGTTCTTTCTTTCATTTTATTCAGCACCAGTGAGGCCTGGAGTATTGTGTCCTCTTCTGGGCACTCAGCACAAAAGAGACATGCACATACTGGAAAGAGTCCAAGAAAGCATGACAAGGATGATTAAGGGACTGAAGCACCTCAAATATAAGTAAAGTCTAAGAGAGCTTGGACTATTCAGCCTAGAGAAGTGAACACTCTTGGGGTATCTCATGAATGTGTATAAGTATCTGAAGGAAGGATGAAGAGAAGATGTTTCCAGGCACTTTTCAGTGGTCCCCAGTGACATGATCAGAGACAATGAGCACAGAGGTGCAATCTGAACATCAGTAAACATTTAACTTTGAGGATGACTGAATGTTGGCACAAGTTGCCCAGAGAAACTGTGAAAACTCCAGCAGTGTATGCATTCAAAATCCATCCTGGGCAGCAGACTCTAAATGACCCTGCTTGAGCAGGATGGGTAATAGTCTTTACTCAGTAAAGTTTTGAAATCCAAAAGGTAGTTAGCATATGATTACTTACTACAAACCACAGAAGCTGAAGTAAACTCTGTGCTAAGAGAGGTATTACACTCAAAATGTTCAGGGCCTAATAAATACCCTGACTTATGAAGGCAGTGGGAACCTTGCTCTTGACTGCACTAATACAAGTTGTTGGTAAAGAGCAGGATCATTAAGCTGCAGCACTCACAAAGACTAATATAAATAGAGGCTATCCTTTACTCCCAGTTCTATACTGTTCTTAATCTCATGAGACCCACTATACTCTTGCAGAAATACTCAAGCCAAAAACAATGAATTGCAGTAAAACCTGGTTTGCAGTTCACTCCTTAAAAATAGCTAAGATAAACAACCTGATTAATCAAAATCATGTGCTATGATATATCTGATTATTTTCCAGATCCTAACTGTACAAAAATATAGTCAAGCTTAATGGAAAAAAAAAAAGAAACCAAGAAAGGAAATAAACCCACACTCTTATTGCTTTTATTAAAAAAAAAAAAAATTATTTATAAAAAGGCATTGTGATAGAAAAGCAAGTGAACTTCATACAGTCTTGAATGTGAGGTACCATATGCTGTACTATGTACCACAGAGCTATTTCACATGTAAAAGGATGACTTGTTTAGGCCTACATCACTGTATTTCACAGCACTTTTTTAAAGGCCTTAAAAATTAATTCTGACAAGATAGAAACAAGTAGTCTCATTAGTACTGAAATAATTACCTGTATATTCTGAACTGATACTAGGCACACATATGCATGCACCAGTTTTGCAAAAAATTATATAGATATGTATATATATAAATATATATATATATATATATAGAGAGAGAGAGAGAGAGAGATATAGATATGTGTATATATATATATGTATGTGTATATATATATGTATATATATATATAACTATGTTAAACATAGTTATAAAATCTTGTTCTAGCTATATTAACTGGCACAATTTTATCTGTTTTTCACACTATAATAATGAAGAAGGATGGTGAGTATAAAAATAATAGTTGTTTAATCCTAAAGTACTTAATAGTGTTTGTCTTATTGACTAGCAGAATATTTAATTCCCATAGAATCTTGATTGATGCATATGCTTTTGTTATTATCTTCTTAACTTCCTGGGGTCAAGGAGTCTCCCAATCTCGAATAAACAAATAGAACATATATGCAGATGCAACAGAATATTGCTGACATTGTTAGAAAAAAATACACTTAAGCTAAATAGGTATTATTTAACGGAGTAAAAAAAATACGTACATCATCAATAACACACTGACATTAATTTAGAGCAATATAATAAAAATGATACATAGGAATTCATAATGATTATTCTTCCATGGAGACAAATATTAGAAAAGGGGAAAGATTTATTAGGTCACCTAGTAGTTTCTTCATCAAATTATCACACAAGTATCTTGTCCAGTCTAACTTTAACTGACTCAAGTGCTGCAAAATTCCTCTACTTCTGGAGAATTTATTCTGTTGTTCAACAGAGTGATAGAACACAGTTCTCTTGAAGTCTTTACCTTAATATTAACTTTTTTTTTACTGTTCATTTTTTATACCATTTACTTAATTATGCCTCTAGGATCTACTTTGAGATTGTTTTCTAAACGCATGCATTGCAAATATTTACAGATAACTTCATATCCTTATCCCTCACTATGGCCTCTTCATTCTCTTTATTCCAGTCAAATTTGTAATGCATTTATTTAAACTCAAATATTCAAACACATCCACAAAAGAAAAAAAAATAATGACAGGATGCTCATAGGAAGGTCATAGTGAGGGTAATGAAAGCAAATTATTTGTTGAAAGTACTTTTCATTTCTAAAAATAAAAATCTAGCCAAATGGTCCATAAATGCTGAATATTTTAATTGTGAGAACTAGTTGTATAGGAGAATTCACTATTTTTTTTTCAATATATGAAAACAATTTACCTGGTTTAAATTCTAGACATCAATTCAACTTCCTAGCTGTAGAATATTTGCATGTAGAGCACCATCTGAGATGACCTAAGTTATCTTTCTTTGTCTGTTATTCCTAATGTGCCCAAGCCTCCTACGACTTATTTTTATCAACTAGTCATGGACCAAAATACTTAGGGTTTCTCATGGTATTAGGTACTTATGTGTTTGATGATAGGACTGAGTTATTGTCTGTAGACACAACTTGAAAATACTAAAATTAATCCAATTTCAGAATATCAAATACTGTTTTTATTCACTGCTGAAGGAGCTGTTTCTATAGGTGTTTAAATAGAGGTATAACACAATGCTATATTAAACTCTAAAAAACAGCCTTTACTACCATGACTTATTTATTATTTATATTTAATGATGCTTTGATCAGTCCCCCAACTAATTTTTCCATCACTGTAAAACTGTAAATTTTCCAGATTTATTTCTGAAATCCTACTGTTGCATTATAATTTTGTAAATTATAATTGATTTATTATATTATTTAGGCCTAGAGTACTTTAAAATTAATGGTTTTTTAATAGCACAGATGTCTTTAAGTCAAAGAAAAACAATTATTTGTTTGAATTTTAAAATGTAAGGGCTTAATCAGTGGCCATATAATTTTATTTATTTACTTGTTTGTTTGTTTTTGTCTCTAATAACAAAGCAGATATGCTTAATCAGATGAATTTCTGAGTATTTAAAGCATACAAGACAATAATTATTTATTGTCAGGAATATTTTACACAGGAGGTGTTGTTTAATGCCTTGAATGAAATAATTTTGAATAATTATAGATGCAGCTGTCAGCCAAACAATGGAGTAAAAATAAAAATTTAGGGCATGGAAGAGAGAGTTCTGTTCAAATGAATGTGTCTTGGCAAACATGAATAAAAATATTTAAAAAATCCTTCCCTCAAAATAAAGCAAATAGGAATCTGAAGACAAAATATTGCCAAAAAACAAGGCAAACAAAACAAACAAACAAACAAAAAAACCCTAAAACTACCCATAGACAACAAAGCTACCTCAATTTATTGCTCCTTTGACCTTCTGGCAAAGCAGATGGTTTTTTTCCTGCAACTCATATTAATGGATTACAAATTAGTTTCCTTATTTGATCTGGAGACTTAATTTGGCATCTGTTGTCACTACTGTATCTCTGTGATGTCACATAATAATTACATGCACCTTTTCTAAAAAAAATCATATCTATTTTCCTTTGCAGCATAGCTTGACAGCTATTTCACTTGAAGCAGATTCATGGCCAAGCCTCTTAGTATAAATATACCAAATTGAATGTACAATTTTATTTTACCACTCCATAGACTTAACACACATTTTGGAAGACTGGGATGAATCTGTGCCTTCACTTTCACATCCATTTTACTGAACTATTGACTCTGTTAGTTTTATCATTGCTAAATTCCCTTTATTCATGGTCCACCTTGAGTTTTGATCTTGTAAGTAATTTAGGATTAGACATTTAATTTCTAGCATATTTTAACTTGATTGTGTTCCATTTGTTTGGTTGATAACTATACTTAATTGAGATGCATCTTTCATATTTTGGAATAGACAAAGACTATTAAAAAAACCTCAAGTATTGCATTGTAAATCCAGCTTCATACTGATGTCGCTCAGATTTATATTTTGCTCCTAGGATTGATATAAATTCTGGTGTTACAGAAGTGGGCCTTATTTACTGGACATAAACCTATGAACAAAGCAATATATTTCCAGGCAAATAAAGATTTTTGTGAATTGGTACTATTGGCTCTTGAACAGCTTAAAAGTATCTTTTATTCTATATTAAAAATTTATATTTTTTTCTTGAAAGCCATTAAATCCATGATAAAAAAGCTTGACAGAAAAAAGAAGCCATTATGCCTTCATTCATAATTTGGTTATTTAAATACCAGGGTTTTTTTCCCCCTCCAATTTGTATAATAATGATTAGATTATTGCAATGTTTTCCTCAACATTTAACATCCAGCACAGTGTGCTTGAGTTTTTCTTGCCTTGAGAATTCAGCTACTGAAATATTCTCTTAGCTGATTCTCTTGACAAATACTTTTGGCTGAACTTTAGTATGCATAGGAAACAGCTGTTCAATTACTGACACTTACTAAAAGAGAACCTGAGTAATCCACAAATCACTATACTATTTGCCTTTAGCCCTTTGCTGACAATGGTACTTGACTAAGCAGTGAAAATCTTCCTTCCCAAGATGATGCATCTCATAAAGGAGTGTATAAACAAAGACTGTGCATCCACTTGAAACACATGAGAGGACATAAATGATTATACAACAATATTATTTATACAGCATTCGGCCACAGTTTGCTAAATAATTTTCCCATGATCTGCTTTGAATGTTCTATTCACATAAATTTTCATCGTGCATATAACATACAACATGACAAATAACAGTCTCTTTCACAAGATATATTTGCATATGCATGCTGAAAATTAAACCACAATATTCTTCAATGCATATCCTTTGTGATAAATCTTGTAATCATTACTCTAATGTTATTGACACTCAACACAAAAGAAACTAATGGAAAATTTCCTACACTATCTTGAAAGTAGAAAGAACAGAACCCAACTAATTTTTTTCATATTTTATGACAAATTTCATGACACAGTTGCATGACAATGTTTTTCTTACTTACTTTTCTTTCTTACTTTAATGTTACTATCTTTATACACGAAATAAGCAAAAATTATGTTATATTTTTATATCTCTTTCCAATTTCTTCAGTTGATAAGATGAGTGGACAAATGTATATATACATGCCTCCTACAAGTAATACAAATATATATAAAACTGGAAAAATATTTTTATATTTTTCACCTAGCCATAATCTTAAATTATTAATCTTTTCCCACTCAAAAAAACCCCCAAAATATACCCCCAAAGAAAAAGGTTTTTCTTTTTCCTAAATGAATTGATTTTTCCTCCTGCCTTGTCCCTCATTACATTTTTATTCTTCTTGTCTTCAGTTTGGGACTTCTGAGATGACCTTTCTATCCAAAAAACACACCCAAACAAATAAAAAACTCTACTACTGCTGCTGCCCCCAAGATAAATATTACAGCTTGTCTGTCAAAACAAGGGTGTGTTTGCCAAAACACATGAGATCTGAGTAGCTAATGCTATCTTTATTGAAATAATTAGTCCATTGATCATCAGCTCTCTAGATCAGATCACCAATTTGTCCTTGTTATTCAGATAACATAATTCCTTCCTTTTAAGTGTCTTATTATTATGTGGTTTTACACATACAAATATGCCATTTGCTAATATATTACACTGCTTTCAGATTTTTTCATGCATGATTAACAACCTGCACAATAGAAAAAAAAGTAAAATTAGCATTCTAACCAACTAAACCCCTTCCCCATTTACTTATGTGATATTTTTCTATATAGTTATTTTTCATGAAAATTTCAGCTGTTATGCTAAGTATTTATGTCAATATAATCAAAGTTGGAGCCTGGATCCCATTTACATTGATTTAAAGTGCTGACACCGTCTTCTAACTTTTAATTTCTAATGCCATACACTTAAAGTATGACCATATCATAAATGACCTCTGCATGCCACAATTCAAAGTAACCTCAGACCATTTCTGCAGCAATTTCAGTACTTTAATTTTTATTTGCTGTCAATGAAGGGCTGCTGTCAAGACATACATACTTCCCAAAGAAACAGTCAAGCTACCTCTGAACACTCAACTTACAAAGAGAAAATTCTCTCCTCCTCAGAGAATCATATTTTTGAGCACAAAATACAGAAATCCACTAGTGATTTGTTTTACAATTGATTATTTCTTAATTTTTCCTTTCTCCCTAATCTGTCAGTGTTTCAAATGACCTCTGTTTCAAGCTCTCCTCTGTCCAAGAAGATTATTGCTCTCGCTCTACTTCCACTTTGTCTTGCTTCCTTTTGTCCTCTCATCTCTTTTCAACATGAATACCCTTTTCTTTTAAAAATTGCCTTACTGATGCATATCTGTTTCGGCTCTGGACTGTTATCTCAAACTTACTGCTTTGATTTCAGACATGAAGAAATAAAAAGATACAGCCTGTAATGGCAGGGCCAGGGGCAGGTCTGGAGGAGCTGCAGCTGACAGCAATCCCAGAGCCTGGAGAGACTGAGCTGCTGCCCCTGCCTGCCCCACGGCAGAAATAAATATAAATATAAATATAAATATAAATATAAATATAAATATAAATATAAATATAAATATAAATATAAATATAAATATAAATATAAATATAAATATAAATAAATACACACATATATATATTTGTGTGTATATATATATATATATATGTGTGGTGATGATGTGTCACAGCCTGTGGCATCCTACTGTAGCATGCATGCTGCCATCTTTTCCAGAAAAGAAAGACAAGCATTTTATGGAAGGGACAGGACAGGGCAGGACAGGGCAGGACAGGAGGCGTCAGTTACTGCCACAATGTGCAAATGCAAACCTCAGTTTCAAAGTACATGTGGTGCCAAACTCACATCATTAATGTGCTCTTGATAAAAGGAGGTCTCACTGATAATAAAGTATCAGTTGTTATTGCTTAAGTTTAATAAATAAGGGACATAAATTTACTTGTCCTATCATTATCTAAAAATGAAGTAGGTAATAAGAGCATAATCTAATTAGTATAAATTGAAAGGAATGGTTTAAGTATTTTAATTAGCAATTGACTAGATAACTACCACTATACTAAAATAAATTCTAATTAACATGCTAATTCTTTTCTGGCAATTATTGATACCAAATCAACCCACTACAGCTATTTTGTTAAACAACAGTTAAATCCTAAAAGTCTTTACAAGTTTAATTTATCAATTACAGAGCAAAGGCACATATTTGTTACTGGCATGGTTGGGTTATCTATGTGGAAAACAGATTAAGTTGGTATTACTTTTAAACTTTATCAAATTAATTTAAAAAACTTATGCATTAAGTGTATGGTAAACATTTAATCTAAATTAAATAGTTGAATTTAATTAATTTTTTAAAGTTTCAAACAGCTTCATGCAATGTTATAGTAGAAATAGTATCTCAGTCCTGAGAACCAATCTGTTTGCTCCTCTCTCATAACTAACTATTTTACTTAAAGACAACATCAATATGATAAAATTACTTATTTCTCAACCACATCCATCCTTCATTACCTGTTATTAGTTTCTTAGGATATACCATTACACTCATAATGTTCATAAAACAACTCTTCCACAGACAGACACTTCCATGTTAATGAGTATTTATATGCAAAAACACTTGTTCTGTATAAGTTATTCAGAGATTTTTATACATAGAATAAAAAACAGATTAAAATATAATGGTTAATAAATACAGTAATATAAGGCAAAGTGACTAGATATTTGCTTCAAATATTTCATTTAATTACTATTGCAAACAAAGTGACTGGGAAGATAAAGAAATAAAAATATCCATCAAATTAAAACAGATGCAAACCTATCAATACAGCTAAAATTTGCTTTTGCAATCAAGTTCTTGACATAAGTTTCATGATGCTTTTTTCTTTGTTTCTTTATTCCTTGGAAATAATATGTGTTTAACCTGCATTATTAAAATTATTTATTGGGAGGTTGTCATTATTAGTAGTAGTGGCAGTAGTAGTAGTATACTTAAAATTTCTCATGTTTCATCTTATAACAGGAATCAATAAGAATCTAATTCATAATTTCAACTGTGCATGTTTATGAAGACATATTTGTCTTGTGGTGGATTTGCCTAATTCCTGTTTGAATTGCTATAAAGAACATAACTAAAAAGAAAACCTATTCTTTCATAGTGTTTGATTTCTGGTTAGATTTAGGTTCATACCATAGAATCAGTAGTGGAGTTTTTTAATAGATTAGTGTGTTAACAGCAGAATTATAATAGAATTGTATCTAAAATGCTTGGTTATTGCTTCAAAGGGTTTATAAAGTTTATTAGTTTATGGAAGTATTTATTTGAGAAACTTACAGCAATAGCTTAAAGGAACAGGTTTTTGCTTATATAGCAGGGTATATGAATCAAGACCATAACCATGCCTTCAGAGCTCTTCTAGTTCTAGGAGTTCTGTCAGCTTGTTGAAGCTTGTGCTAGATGTCTTTAAATACTGAGACAATCTAAGCATAAAAACTTTATTGTTTTTTAGAGCTTAAAAACTTAAAAATATAATTTTAATTTAAAAAATTATGAGACATATCAAATGCAAGCCAGTTAGAGCTGATTAAATCAGACATTGTTATATACTACTCATTCATTTATTTGAAGGCAAATTTCCTTTCATAATATTTTTCTCCTAATAAATAGTAAGAATTATGCGTTAGACTAAATAAGGAAGAAGTTAAATTGTGCTTAAGCAGGTAAATAAAGATTTCATAAATAACTTTTATTTTCAGTCTGTTTATTTTTCTTTTCAAATATATGATAAATGTATTACTGGTCTCAGTATACATTTTTAAATGGTTTGTTTAAACACGGGAATTAACCATGAGTGGTGAATTTTCTCTTTCTTACACATAATAAATAATGTCTGAAAAAATTTTAGGGATTGTCTGGAAATATGAGTTGCCTCTTTTCTTCCTTCTCCCACAGCACCTAATGAGAATTTTTTTCTTGAGAAAAGATGCCACATGTTAAATAATTCCCAAGCAACACACCACTTCATGAGCACAAGGCTTCCTGACACCTCAGCTCCTCATTTCCATAAATCTGAAGCAGATGATGGATGAATCTTTCATCTAATTAAAAATATTACTCCAAAGATATAAATTTTTTAGGTTAGCTGGACTCAAACTCAGTGGTTTCAGGTTGAAAATACCAAAAGAATAAATTGAGTTTTATTTAAAAAATTTTTACTAAGGAAGTTAATAAGAAAAATGCAATAATAATAGTTCTACATGAACGCTTAACAGCATCAACATTTCTCACCTTCCCAGAAGCATTTTTTTCTATTTCCAAGTCTTGCTGATGGGAAGGAAAGGTTTTCCTAGTGCATCTAGGAAAATCATCAACAATATTTTGACTGAAACTCCTGGTGAGGGCAACTTTCACTGCAACCATCCAAGGAATATCTCGAGGCCCTTTGATTTGTTTCCAATGCAAATGGAGTATTTTAGTATTTGTAAATTAACCTGCAGGACATTTCCTCTCAATAGCAGCTTTAGGAACATTGCTGCATAGCATCATTAAATGATGTCCAGAAGTGATGAGTTCCTAGGTTTCTTTGGGGTTGTATTTCCTTTTATGACAGCTTCTGGCTGGATGTTGATATTCCATTAAATCTTATTTTCTTTTCAAAAAGTCTGCTATGGCCTTGAGTGTAACAGCCCCATTTGCAGGCATTTAGCTGCTGGTGCTCAAGGTTAGGCATAAAATGACACTCCTGCACAACCATGGATCACGTTTGTGTTTAAAAAGTGAGCTGTGAGAAGCCTTGTGTGGATCTGGTCCCCCTCCTCCCTGCTCTCTGGAGTTGCACTTGATCTTGCATGGTGATGCTGACTGGTTGACACGACCACGTGTGTTGACCCTGGGCCTCTTGGCTGCTCTCAGAGAGCTGTGGCTGGACCCAGGTGAGAGCACCAGACCCACCCTGCTCTTGTTCAGTGCTGTGGGTCTGTGTAGCTGCTGCTGAGGGCACTGCCCTTCTTGCCTTGCTGTCACTCGTGGCTCCTGGTGCCCAGCCTCTCCAGAGCAACTCACTCCTGCTGCTCCCTGGGAATGTCAAGCAAAAGAAAAGAATAAACGTTTCTTTTTTTTTCCTCACTATATGAATACAGAGAAAGTTCTTCTAGTTTTGGACAAAGGATGGTATCTCTTACTAATTCAGATAATATGGTGTAAATGATGAAGGAAAACCCAATTGGTATTTTGGTTGTGACCTTAGCAGACAACCCTGGTGCTGGGATGTGCAAAACAGGGTCTAGGGGTTTTGATGTTTGGGTTTGCTCGTTTGTTTGTTTGTTTAGATTGAGGGGTTTGGGGTGGAGAATTTTTTTCTATGTGTTTTATTAGAGTTTTGTGGTGTGTTGTGCTCTTTATGTTTGACATCAAGACTTCAAAGTGATGTTTAAAGCAAATAAATAAATTGGAATGGAACTTCTAAATATTATTCAGTGAAAATATGAATGGCATTAATTCTAATGTTGGAGCCAGTTTTAGTTCTGGAGCAAACTTCAGCTACTGTGGAATAGCTTCATTAAACCACTCCTTCTGTAGATTTGCTCAGGTAGAAAATTTAAATGTGGTAAAACTGATAGCATTTTATGTTCCTAAGAACATAATGAAAAAACACTTTAAATATGAGCCTTACTACTGGATTCACTCAGAAGTCATATACAATCAGAACAATGATCTTTAAAACATGAAAATAAAATGAAATACGATTTTAACAGTAAGTATTACAGTAATCATATCTGAGTGAGTAGAGAGAAAAATATGCTTAAAGTGCTGTGGCAGTTAAATAATGTACTAATTCTATTTGACTGTGTCCACACTATCTAATTTTATTCTCATTTATGAAAATATTTTGATGGTGTGAATCTTGGTAGAAAATTAGTTTCACGTCCTCAGAGTTATTTTATGATGCGACAAAATATGTCTGTGACAAAATTAATTTCATTTTAAAGGTGTTCAGTGACAGTCTTTGAACACTATATTATGCTATGAAGCAGCTGATAAAAAGTCTTTTACAATGAATCTGTTATATCATAATTTGCTTTGGTCACTTTGTTAGATCTAGCCAAATGGCTCAAAGATCTTAAAAAAATAATTTTATCTAAACCAGCAATATAAAAATATTTATTTATATATATTCTCAAAGAAATTAAAGGAAAAATGCGAAATTACAAAAACCTGATGGAATTACTTTAAAATATGAACTTTAAAATCTGAACTGTACTCATTTTAAAGTTTTATTATTTTCAAATATAACAACAATTTGCAAAAACTCACAATTTAATTATGGATAATTGGTAAATTGTAAATTGTACATTTGAAAAATCAATTTTGCATGATGCATTTATGTCCATTTCCCTTTTCTTGGAAAACCTGGACCACATCTGGTGTTAGAAAAACATGTGTTTGTTAGTGAGAGATGAAATCCAGCTGTCTGACAGAGGTTAAATTGCTGCTGCTCCAGGTGCATAGGTCCAACAGTGGTAAGGCTGAACACACACACACACCATACACAGATATTCAGTGTATGTGCACATCAGCCACATTGATCAACACAGACAGGCACACTCAACTAATACCCACACAAAGTACACAAGTGGCTGCATCCTGGTCACATTTCTGGTTGAATTTGATGAAGGTCTGTTAGTGGGAAGCATATATATACCATGTACATATAATTTTTGTGTATATATAAACACATAAATGAGCACATATCATTTATGTATTTATGCATATATGCATTATATATTTATATATAATATTTATTTATAAACATACACATAAATACATAAACCTTCAATACTCTGTGCAGTTTTAATCTCCACAATTAAGCTATTAGAGACCCTCCAAAGGAGTGCAATGAGGATGGTGAAGGGCTTTGAGGGGAAGCTGCATGAGGAGTGGCTGAGATCACTTGGTCTGTTCAGCCTGGAGGAGATGGAGAAGACATCATTGCAGTTGTAACCTCCTCATGCGGGAAAGAGGAATGAGGAATGATCCCTTCTCTGTGGTGACAGTGACAATACAATGCCCTGAAGCCGTGTCAGGGGAAGTTTAGGCTGGATATCAGGAAAAGGTTCTTCACCCAGAGGGTGGTTGGGCACGGGAACAGGCTCCCCAGGAAAGTAGTCACAGCACCAAGCCTGGTAGAGTTCAAGGATCATTTGGACAACGCCCTCAGGATCAAGGACTTCTGGAGATACTGCTGTCCAGGGACAGGAGCTGGATTTGATTATCTTTGAGAGACCCTTCTGACTCAGCACATTCTGTGAGGTAAGTGCACATACACATATGCATATATGCATAAATATTAATATGTATGATGTAGAATCCTTCAGCATCTTGGCTTAGAGACCCAGTTCAAACAGAATCTATTCCTTTTATCCCAGTCACTTCATTTGCAATATCCTGCACATATGAACACTCAGAGCCAGAGGCTCACACACAGACACACTTACAATGGACTTCCCACTAGCTTCCCTTCCCTTCCCTTCCCTTCCCTTCCCTTCCCTTCCCTTCCCTTCCCTTCCCTTCCCTTCCCTTCCCTTCCCTTCCCTTCCCTTCCCTTCCCTTCCCTTCCCTTCCCTTCCCTTCCCTTCCCTTCCCTTCCCTTCCCTTCCCTTCCCTTCCTTCCCTTCCCTTCCCTTCCCTTCCCTTCCCTTCCCTTCCCTTCCCTTCCCTTCCCTTCCCTTCCCTTCCCTTCCCTTCCCTTCCCTTCCCTGAAACTTCCCTGAAACTTCCCTGAAACTTCCCTGAAACTTCCCTGAAACTTCCCTGAAACTTCCCTGAAACTTCCTGAAACTTCCCTGAAACTTCCTGAAACTTCCCTGAAACTTCCCTTCCCTGAAACTTCCCTTCCCTGAAACTTCCCTTCCCTTCCCTGAAACTTCCCTTCCCTTCCCTGAAACTTCCCTTCCCTTCCCTGAAACTTCCCTTCCCTTCCCTTCCCTTCCCTTCCTTCCCTTCCCTTCCCTTCCCTTCCCTTCCCTTCCCTTCCCTTCCCTTCCCTTCCCTTCCCTTCCCTTCCCTTCCCTTCCCTTCCCTTCCCTTCCCTTCCCTTCCCTTCCCTTCCCTTCCCTTCCCTTCCCTTCCCTTCCCTTCCCTTCCCTTCCCTTCCCTTCCCTTCCCTTCCCTTCCCTTCCCTTCCCTTCCCTTCCCTTCCCTTCCCTTCCCTTCCCTTCCCTTCCCTGAAACTTCCCTGAAACTTCCCTGAAACTTCCCTGAAACTTCCCTGAAACTTCCCTGAAACTTCCCTGAAACTTCCCTTCCCCTGGAAACTTCCCTTCCCTGAAACTTCCCTTCCCTGAAACTTCCCTTCCCTGAAACTTCCCTTCTTTGAAACTTCCCTGAAACTTCCCTGAAACTTCCCTGAAACTTCCCTGAAACTTCCCTGAAACTTCCCTGAAACTTCCCTTCCCTGAAACTTCCCTGAAACTTCCCTGAAACTTCCCTGAAACTTCCCTTCCTGAAACTTCCTTCCTGAAACTTCCCTTCCCTGAAACTTCCTGAAACTTCCCTGAAACTTCCCTGAAACTTCCCTTCCCTGAAACTTCCTGAAACTTCCCTTCCCTTCCCTGAAACTTCCCTTCCCTGAAACTTCCCTTCCCTGAAACTTCCCTTCCCTTCCCTGAAACTTCCCTTCCCTTCCCATTATTATTGTAGTGTATTCCTCCAACCTCCTGTCCCTACAGGTGTCCCCAACCCCCAAGTTAGTGACTCTCACTCATTCTGTTAAGTGATGGGAGAACCATTTCTTTAGCCCAGGACAGGGCTAAGGTTCTCCTGAGCAATCTTTTCCTGATGTGGTTCCTGGGATTTCTCCACCTTCCATTGTGTCCTTGTGCTCCTTTTTAGTGTGTGCAGGTATGCAACCTAACAAAGTTCTTTTGGGAGAAATCAGGTAAGTGCAAAAAGTACTATGCATCAGAAACAAGAGTCACAAGCATTTTTCTTTTATTTTATGACAGACAAAAAATGAGCCTATATAGTTATATATGGAGTAGGAAAAAATTGTTCTTATACAAACAAGTTGCTTTAAATTTTAACAATTTACATCTGTAGATCTTTAGTGATGAAGCAAGTAATGCTTTCAGTATGCTCAAACTTCTTGGTTTATCTGGTAGCAGTGTAGTCATCAGAATACCATGCAAAGCAAGACATGCAAAGATATGGAAAAACATAGACCAGCTATCTGTGTCAGATACAGCAAAACAAACAAATTAAAAAGATTCCAAAAGAAACAACAACAACAACAAAATTAACTTTAAAAGACATTTCAACCATGCATAACTATAAGAAGCTCAAAATTACTGTTTCAGTCATGACAGTCTTCCACCAGATACACAAAGGAAAAAAATGAGAATAAAACAGAACCAGTTTTCCAAAGAACTGTACAAACTGCTTCATTAGTTCATAATCAAAGAGAAGAGATATTTCAGTTTCATCCCTAGCTAGATAAATTCCCTTTTCAACTTTTGCATTCACCTGCAGTGGGTTTTTAAGCTGTTTAGAATACCAGCTGATTGAGTCTAGTCTTGCATTCTGGTGTTTAGCTGCATTCCAGATGCTCTAGTTCCTGAATTTGTTCCTCCTAAGTGGAACCTCACATTCAGTATTAAATTTTCATTGGTGCAATGAATGAGGGCAACTATAAGACTCAGGACAAAATTAAAAACAGCGTGCAATGATCAGAGATTTCTCTAAGGTGGGTGATAAAACCATTCACTAGTATTTGAATCTGATCAAATCTCTACCCGTTTTTCTTACTTCTATCCTGCTGAGAAGCTTTGAGGAAAAAAAAAAAAAGGTTAATGTTATATATGAATAAAGATTCTCTTCCTGTTTTAAATTACATACTTACATGCATTGTAGCCATAAGCCAACATTAACTTAGTCCTTTTTGAACTGCACGTCTAAAAAGAAAAGACGTAGAGCTTTTTAAAAATTACTTTTATTTTATGCAGCTCTTCCTAGAAATAACATTGTCTAGAAATTTCTTCCTAGAAATAACATTCCATGCCTAAAATTGCTCTTGGGGTACATATCAGAAAAATATGTGTGTTTACATTCATTTAAAAATCACAATAAAATTAATTTAACAGATATTGCTTTAAAATGTACTCATACATGTTCTTTCCTATAAAGCACATAACAATATATTTCTTCTCTTTTTTGACAAAAAAGGTATTTTTTCTACTCAAAGAAGATTAGGTGCTCAGTCATTCATTGCTTATTAGAATTTCTATATGTACTTTCTTTCAGAGTGGCCAAACTTTTCCATTAAACAGGATAAAAGTAAGAATCTTTCCCTATCTAGAATTGCAAAATAATTTGAGATGTAGTTTCATCCACCCTATGATATGTAGCACTTCTTCCTTTTTCATGAAACAAGGATAACATCTCCATTTTTCAGGGAGATGTTTTCATATCACACACACTTTCCTTCTCATGGTCTCACAGATTAAAATTGAAACCAATAAAACTGTTTCACAAATTTAGTCATCAGAAAAGGCTATTGTTTGCTGTTAAATGTTTCTTTCAGTTTGTCAGGCGTTCAATATAGATGGCATTCGTAGATTTTAATTTAAAACAAATAGACAACACTGACCTCATGCCTAAGGAATTATTAAAATAAGCTAAAATCAACAAAAGACAAGCAAGTCTAAAGAAGAATTGTCACTATTAGATTAGTACGAAGCTCATGACCTTTTACTAATAATGGAAAAAAAGCCCCAGTGTGATTAGGCTACAAAAGAGGCTGAAGCTGGGAATTTAGATCTTGGAATTAATTCCCAGCATCTCTTCCTTAAAGTAAAACTATAAAGTGAGCACAGTCATCAATTCTTCTGAAGTGTTATCTGGGTTATATTGCATCTTGACTCCAAAGACCTGTGGAGAAAGCGTGTCAGAAAGGAGCCTAGTTTAAGTGATCTCTGCACAAGCCAGTGTCACCTGCTTCTGGGGCCAGGGAGATATCCCTAGAACATTTTTGTTTATCAGTAAAGGCAAAGTAGTCTGCGCTGTTTTCCAGAAATTTAAATCATCCTATTCTCTCTCATACTGAAAACATGCTGCAATTAGAAAAACTGTGGCTTTTTTCACATGGTTTGAGGTTTGCTCTAATCTGGTTCTTATGGTAGAGGTTATTTTGAAATATCTCTGTGTGTTTTGCAACATATTGTTTATAGGTTGAGCAAGCATCCTTACTCCAACAAGTGCTGAGATATTATACAGGATCTCAGCCAAGTGAGACATTAGAGGCAAGGACTGATATTCATGATATAGTCAGGACTATAGGTTTTTCTTTGTTTTGATTTCTTTTTTACTTTGGATATTGCCCTATTTTTGTCCTGTTTGTGGCTGGAGTGTATGCAGTAAGCTGCTGTACAACACCTTGAGTTTAGTTCAATTGAAAACAAATTCATATAATGTGCTCTGACACTGCTCATTGTTGTAGACTGAAGTGCACTAAAAGTACATGACCATTATGTTTTTGATTTGATCCAGCAATGCATTTTTTTGAAACAGTTCTTCCAGTTTTCCATTTACTGAGCTTTGATTTTTATTGTAGAAACTCTCAGAAATTAGAGTCTGGTTCCTTTATATTGAAAGTGCAAGGCAAAAAAATTTTTAGTTCATAGGGGCAAGACTAGATCTAATTTAAAAACCTCCATGACCTTCAGCAATCTTCAAGTTAAAACTTCCAAAATATTGGTAGTATTTGCATTAGATTCACAGCTGCAACTACTCTGCTTTGCATACTGATTCCTGTGTGTCCCACACTATTACTATTTGCTAATTCAGGTAATTCATGCAGGGGGACTACTGTCAAATTTGCTCAAAAAATCCGCTCCTTATCTAAAACTAAAACACTACTCAGGTATGTGCTTCATGTTCTTCTCAAAATGGTCTTAGAAGTATATTTACAATTGTAGCACTGTATCTCATTTTTATAGTAGATCTGCAAAGAAGGAATAAGGAATTTTGAGAGGACTTTGGCTCATACTCATAGTAATGTTTGGCCTTTACACCAAACTTTAGTTACCACCTTTCTGCACTTCTATTTTCTTCAATAGATTCTTAGTTCTTTAATTTTTGCTTCACTGAACTATATAATTGGCTCTAGAAAGGTGAAACATGATATAATTCTATTCCACTTTGCATTCCTTATTATTCCATTCAACTTTTCCACTCATAATCGCTACCTTCTAAGAAAAAGCAGTGTTTATTGTCCTGAACTACATTGTGTGGGAAGTCATCACACTGAAATAATTTGCAGCCTTAATGTGATGGTTCTAACATATTGACCATTTATGTAGTAGTTTCCAGACAATAATGACACAGTGTGTGCGGTTTGTTAGAAAAGTGCCTGCTAGCATGTTGTTTCATGGTCTACTAGAAAACATGCACACCATGCAAATTCAGAAGGAAAGGCAAGATATGAAGAATGTAGCTTAATTAAACTGCAGCTTAATTACCCAATGTCCTGTGGGAAATACCCAGCAAAGATTCATATAGTCCAGCTCACCATTCATTCTCTATTTGTCTCCACCTAAGTGGGTAAGAAAACCACTTTATTGTTGTACCAGATGTAGAATACCCTAAAACTTTTTAGACTGTTTCCTCTGTGTATTGTGAAGGAATTGAGCCTCTGTAAATGAAGGATAGCAGAACCTGACATGTGCCAAAAAAGGGCACAGACAATTAATTGGTTGTCCTTCCTTCTCAACCACAGCTGGTACTTTGACAGCTCACCTCTCCTGTCAATGAAAAATCCGTCTGCTCCTTTTTCAAAATCCATCTGCTCTCTACTATGAGTCCTAAATATGCAGTGCAAGACTTTTTTGATAGGTAATCTTCCAACCTTCTTATTTGCATTAAAATACTGCTACATTTCATACTTCTTTCATACTTGTTTCAAGCTCTTTCATGCTTTTCAAGCTTTTTCATAATTCTTTCTCTTATATACTCTGTTCTCTGACGGAATCCTACAGTCTCTGTCTACTCCTCTCATAGGTGCCATCCAAGCTAATGTCCCATGTATGTTTTAAAATAAATACCAATAAATCAACTGTATAAAGATAAATTCCCAGCAAAATCTCCAAGTTCTAATCAATACTATTTAGTCTAGAAGCCCCCTTGTGATTGGCTTATGTAAGAATCATAAGTAGTGATAAAACCAAATTTTTCTTGTTCAGGTATCTTGTTGGTCAGAGAAAACTACAATTTGGCTTTCACAGTGCATGCTGCTAAAAGCTGAAAACTCTGCAGTTGTTGTTCTCATCGATTCAGTAATTCAACTACAGAATACTACTTCCATGTTCACATCTTCTAAAACTTCTAGTACTGCTGAGAAGCAAATGGAACCTGCTTTTCATCTCTGTTTATCCACAAACCCATATAAGTATTTTTTTTTCATTGTTTCTATTACTGTATGGTGTATTTTATAATAATGATCAATGCAGATTCAGCAAAAGCTGATGAGTGTGAAGTACTAATCTACAAAGAGCTGATGCAGAAAAAAGACAGAGCAACCTAGATTGTGTATATGTTTCTAGAAAATAAGTTTATTAGGCAGGAGAAATAATATTTATGAATTTTTTTCTACCTATTTTATAAGCTCATTTTCAATGTAATATTTGTTTTGCTCTGTGCCTTAAACATCATTCCAGTATTTATAAGATTTACTTTTATTCACATTGCATCTTTGTTTAGCTCATATTTTTTCTATAATTGATATGAAGTTACTAATCTGCAGTTCTAGGATCTCTCCTTGGAGTTTTTTAAAAGCACTTGCCATTGGCTATGAAAGTTCATTGAATAATTCCTTTAGCGCTCTCTGATGGATTTAATCTGACCCTACAGATTCAAAACATTAATTTGGTCCAGGTATTTTCTCATTTGCTCTTTAACAGTGTTGATGTCTGTTCTCTTATGTTGTTCATCTACTCCCAGCATAATTAATCATTTTACACTAGAGTCCTTTTGAGGGAACTGAAGCAGAGCAAGTACTTACAAATTCCAGTTTTTATCCCCTCCAGTGTATTTCCTTGCTGATAATTAGAGCCTTTACCTTTCCTTTTATCATCCCTTTTTCTCTGAAGTATCTAAATAATTGTTTTTGTTTCCTTATCTATCACAAAAGTATATTACTACTGAAGTTTGCTTATCCACAGTACGTTTTTATAACTTCTTATCCTGACTTTGCTTGTCCTTGTTGCAGTTGCAAAAAATTCCCTACTCTGCATGTTGTAGAACTTTTACCTCCAGATAATTTTTCTTTGTTTGTTTTTTGTTTGTTTAATCTGTGGAATATTCATGTTAACCAAGTGACATATGGACAAATTTCAAGTATTATAGAAGAAAATACTGAATGCCTTTAAGCCACTTGCAACTAATGGCTAAATATTGTTACAAGGAATTTCATTTACTTGGGGGAAAAAAGGCAGCGGACAGAATGTAACATGGATATTGACTTTGGCATGGATTTGGAATTATTATGACAAAAAGTCTGAATAGGAAGATGTGAGGGTTCCAGTATCATTGAATTATTCCATCTGCCACAAACCATAAAGTTTTAGGAGAGGCAAAAACTTCATGGTAATGTCATAAAAGACATGCCCAAGACACAGTTCAATATTGCTAAGCAGCAGTCAAACAAGGCAAAAATGGTAAAGCTTCACATTTTAAAATATCTGAATATATATAACAATAGTCCCTGGATTTTCCAAGCTAACAAGAGCAAGGATAAAAATAGAGGGTAAAACTGAACAAGAAGTATGAACAGATAAAACAGTGTTGATGAGCAAAACATTTTTAAAAAGTCACTTTATGGGCTCTTTCTAATAAGCAGTACTGCTAAATATGACCTTTGATCTGTTTGTAGATTGAATCTTTGCATGTCATAGAAAAAAGAGATCAGAGTTTTTGTGAAATGAATATTTGTTTTTTCCAACTCTGATTAACCAGAACACAAGTTATGCAAACATTTTTATTTCTGCCTCTTATGATTACTCAAGAACATAACTATTTTAATACGTTGCATATGACATACACTTGCAGAAGCATGACACTGCAGAGTACCAAAAAAAATTGCTAAATTTATTCAGTAAAGCACTTCTCCATAGCTGTATGGTAAGCTCTAATGGCTCTGGTCCATGGTGATTCTTAGTTGTACAGATCCATGTGATCAGGCTCGAAAGCTTTGTGACACAAGAAATGGGAATTGAAACAAGCTTGCCATGTTTCTTGTCCAATTCTCTTTTTGGGTGGTGTTTGGGTTTTTATGTTCTTGTCCCTCTCCTAAAAAAAGAAACGTTCTCCTTTGGTCCTGACACCCCTTCCTTTGGGTAAGCAGGGTGAACCAGTCACGTTCTGCCTACTGACATTGCCCTGCACTTATCTTTTATCTGGGAACTTACTGTTTGTCATTTGGATACCTGCTGTGTACAGATGCACATTCATTTTACATCTCAATTCCTTTGTAAAATACATTTTATTGTGTCTGCCTATGCCACTGGTAAATTACTGTCATAGTATACTTCCATTTGGGTGCAAGAGCAATTGCTACTTATTACATCCTGGTTAGTTAATATACAATTTAAAGATTTTGTAGCCTCTAATTAGACTGAAATCATTTACTTTGTGGTATTTTTTCAGTTTGAGTATCTTGTTTATTTTGGGTTTTTTCCCTCTTTTATTAGTTATAAAGTATACTGATGTATTTATTTTCTGCTACAATGGTATTCTTAAAGTTAACTTGTTAACTGTGATTCAACCATTTATGACTACAGTGGCCACCATTAAAACAAGTGGGCAGAGGTGTCTGAGGTGCTATTTTTGGTTTTATTTTTCTTTGTCCATTTTATAGCTCAATTTGTTTAATTTAGATTGTCGCCAGTAAATTCTGTTGTTTAGGGATCAACACTGACAAAATTTTTTCATCTTAATCCACTAGGACTCAAAGATTTACTTTGATAAAATTATGTCAG
This sequence comes from Luscinia megarhynchos, assembly GCA_034336665.1. Taxonomy (NCBI): domain Eukaryota; kingdom Metazoa; phylum Chordata; class Aves; order Passeriformes; family Muscicapidae; genus Luscinia; species Luscinia megarhynchos. The sequence continues at coordinate 53,494,839 of JAPFBE010000003.1, read as the reverse complement.
AAACAAAGATTACCTTATCTATTCCTCTTCTTCTTTATATTTAGATCAAAATCTGAATTTAATTATAGGAAATCATAGTTTTAATCTCATGTGGCACATGTATTCATGTATTGTTTAATGGAAAACACAGCTATCAGACTATTTTTGTTATCTTTTACAAAAAACCATATTTTCTTTGATAAACATATCTCCCCGCCCCAAATTGTGTAAAAATAAAAAGAAAGTAAAAGAACAGAGATTTAAAATGGGAACACTAAACACATTCCAAACAAAAATAATTTCTGGAATCTAAAAGTTTAAGAATATGGCCTAGGAATACCATAGAATTTGCAACAGACTTAACTCATTAATTGTACTGGCTGTGACAGAAATCTCTAATTCTGGATTTGAATTACTATACTAATCTAGTCTTATCCTTGGGAAATATCTCTCATAAATTAGAGTTTTAGTAAAGAATATAATGAGGACATGATAGACATAGATGATATAGATATGTAACATACCTCCATTAAGATATGCAAGAGAAACACAACACCAGGCATTTCAATGTCACTTCTAAATTTCAGAAATGGTGATGACAAAAACAACCCTTTACTGGCAGTGACAGAATCTCAGTAAGTGCCATGACTTTTTCAAGGTTGCCATAAGCCAAATATAAAAAAAACCAACAAATTACAAACCTGAATAGTTAACAGGGGAAATAAGCACAGTAAACAACACAGAGCATAGTGATATTAAATACAATTTAGGAAATTGAAAGAGCAAAATTAAAAACTGCTGAGGCATAAAAAGAAAATTTCATATAGCTCCATGAATCAGAAAGACAGCAATAATATACAGGTTGGCTTTTTCCCCCCAGTATTTAGTTTAAAGACTGTGGCCTTTTTATCAGACTTGGAAGAGCTAGTAGTCTGAGAAGCTTAGCTGTTGGAAACTATGTTGAGTAGACTAATGAAAGATATGACCTTTCCTTTCCAACTTTGCCTTGCTACATTTACCATTCATTCAAAGATAAAATATTTCTTTGCAGTTTGCAATTAAGAAGCTTCCAACTCATCCCTTCTCCCTTTTTTCTTGCCCTTGCCTGCCACCCAATAAAAGGATATTTATCTTGCAATAAGTAAGGTAATTTACAGGGTAAATTACAGTAAGTAACATAATTTACAGAATAAATTAGAGAGGCTCTCTACTTTTTCAAGATTGAAATTATGAAGCAACTATATCCATCTGAAACCCTTCTTCCAGGTAAGCAGAAAGATATCAAAGCAGGTGTAAAGGTTGAAAAAGGGAATAGGACAATCAAACACTAAAGTTCCTGTGGACATTTATGAGAAACTAAACTGAGCAAACTTACATGTTGTAAGAAAACGTTTTTCTGTAGGTGTTACCTCTCTTGTTTCTTTTTTATAATTAGTGACAAATCAACTTTATGGAGAATATAAGTTTGTTCAAGTATGGCAATATATCTATATTTACATTATACATGTTTTTCTAACTACAGAGAGTTCATGCTATATCTTGGTTTTGCTGTAGTCAAGTGTAATATTTTGCCTAGTTTTGATTAGTATTAGTGCAAATATTATGTATTGCAAAGAGGATGGACACACAACATTTTTAAAAGCCAATATCCTTGAGTAGTAGTTTGAGGATGTCCTTTTCATGCACACATATGTTTACATCTTGTATCTTAGGCGTAGGGCTGAATTCTGTTACACTCTGAAAATAGAGACTGCTCCTCTGTGAACCTCTACTGTGGCAAGTGATTTGCACCAATATAGGAAGGAATGATATAGATCCGTGATGCCCTCAGCAACAGACATTGTTTACAAAGCTGCAGTGATTGCCTGTCTTGGATTCTGGCTACTTGCAAGATGGATCAGATTTGCTGAATACTTCTTTTCCCTAGTTTGGTCCTACTCCCTCTGAGCAACACCAACCTGTTATGCACAGATTCTCCTGGCAACAAAACTTCAGCATTATGACAAAAGGACCTTACCTTGACAAATATCTGAGAATAGATGGTAATGAAACAGGTAAAGATAGATTTGGCAATTACCATACTTTTATCACAGATTACTTCTATTCCAAACTTAATGGAAATTCATGGCACTAAAGACAGTCAATCAAGTCGTTGCTCTGCTTTAACTCTGTCATTTTTCCTTCTCAGTCTTTCATCTCTTGAGCATGCTTCTTAAATATTAATTTTAAATTACAAAGTAAGCTCTTTAAGACAGTTACCATAATTCATTCTGTATTTGTTAAAAAATTTGAAGTGTCTAGAACAAGTGTCATACTTTTTTTAGAAAGTACCAAAATTGTACAACAAATAATTGCTAAATTTTTTCTGTTCTTAGTCTGTATCACATTATAACATTTAGGATAGAACTTGATTTTCATTGAACGCTATGGTGACATTATGGTGACTCCATAATTGATTCACTTTAGGATACTAATATTTTAATTAAGTTATAGCATATTTTAATTTGCCATATTTTTAATTTGTATTTAATTTCAGTTTTATATTCAACACACTTTCTAACTTAAATAGTTAAATTTCTAAGGTACTGCTGCATTAAGAGTATGAATTATATTCTGACAATTCTTGTTATTTATTCTACTTTTAAAAGATTTTACGGTCTTATCTATAAACAGTTACAGTGTGTGCAAGTACATCAGGTCAGTACTTCTGGTGTAAATAATGACACATTGTCACAGTAACTCATAAGATCTGAGCTACTAAGACTGTATTGACTTGTAAATTACCTAGCTAATAAATTACAATTATGTCACACAAAACTATAGATAGTAGTTACCATATAAGTCATCATAAAAAACTACCATTTCATCCATTTTCAGATGATAAAAATGAAATTGAGTACCTGGAAAATCATGAATAGATCAATTCACAGGTCACGTCATACTCACGTTCAATTTTCTTTCTTAGTATTGAGTTCTTTTAGAACTCCTAAGCTCATCTTGTTCAGTGATGAGTGTTTAGAGAAATGTATAAGTCTTTTTAGCTAATATAAGACTAGTAGATAGGAACTAGTCTAACTGAAGTCAATAACAATATTCTTCCTTCTCCATTTTTATAGTACCCTCTTCCCTTTACAACAATTAGATGTATTCTGTTATATGAAGGTGAATAAATGGTACCGTATTTTTAAAAACTTGACTATAATTGTATTCTCAAAATTAGAATTGATAATATAATACTGTATTATTCTACAGTTTCCATTTCAGTTTTCAGACTTATTTCTGAACTTGTTAGAGCCATAACAAATCAATTAATCTGTGTTGGTTCAAAAATCCTAATATTGCAAATGATGCTCATTCTAGAGATTAAAAGGGGCTCTCAACAATATTGGAGATGTCAGTCAAAATAGGCAGTTGAGCATGACATCCTAGCAAAGCTCCTGGAACAGCAACATGTGAGAAATGCCTAGTAAGGCAATTGTGTCACTGTGGAGAATGTTATCGGGAGTTTGTGGGTAAGAAAGGAGTGAGGAATAGTTGTCAGAGCAGTGAAACGTGGCTAGCAGCAAAGTCTAGCAATGGGGAAGTAACTTGCTCCACAAAACCAGCAGCAGCTTTCATTCAGCTTTGAAAGACTTGTCATTCCCAGATTGTGAATGGCATTTTAGTGCCGGAGGGGAATGGTGTGGCTGACCTACCCATTGCTTGACAATATAAGACTATAATTTGTTTTCATTGCAGAAATTATTAATTGTTCCCTGATGTAGTCTCAGCACAAAGCCCAACTGATTTCAAGCATTTGGACAATACTCTCTGACACAGGGTGCAATTCTTGAGGTGTCCTGTGCAGGGCCAGGAGTTGGACTCCATCCTTGCAGGTCCCTTCCTACTCAGGAGATGTTTTCTGTGACCAGTGCATGTTAACTACAGGAAGAAGAAAGAGTCCAGCAGAGATTCAATTACTATTACTATTATTTTTTTTTATTATTTTTTTTTATTTTTAGGAAAGGTAATATTTTTACTTTTCTGTAAAGATACAGGAGACAGATAATAAAGTATATTTTTACTAAAAGCTTATTACATAATATCATTGATATTTATCATTTGGCAAGAGCAGTTACCTAAAAGTACAATATGTGAAAAAACTATTAAAAGCAGCTATCTTATCTCTATAACATTCAGATCTTTAATATTTTTTAATATGATTACATTTTATTTTGACAAAAAAGCTCTAGGAAACTATATATTATTCTAAAATGGGAGGAGCCAATGGAAACATGCTGGAACTGAAATAATTAATATAAAACATAGTATCTTGTGTCATTTAACTATTGCTTTGTGGAACACATATGACCATATTGAAAAGGTTCTCTCACTTATTCTTACAGGATAAAGGAACTAAGGCGGATACAACTGTTTTAAAATTTCTTCTATTTGTTTGATGTCTTTTATTTTAATGGGATCACAGCCCCAGTCATCATTCAGCAGCTGTTTTCTTTCAAGGGATTTTTACTTTAAATACATTTTTTTAAAATATTATAATTTTGCTGCTCAATGAACCTTGCAATAACAACATTTTAGCATCTATCCACCATGGCAGATGGCAAACTAATGAGGCCTGCTGTAGCTGCATACTGATATGTTCTGTACACAACACTCTGCACTCCAAAGGGAGGTCAAAGAGTAGCTTTTATTTATATTCTTTGTTGTATTTGATCGTTGAAAATCATAAGATAGATTATTAGAAAAAACACTTTTTGCACCTTTTAATTAGATTTGCTAATTTTTACCGCATAGGCTCAACCTATAGAGCTCAAAAATGATACAGCCCGTCTTTCAGTGTTCTCTAACTTGCCTTTTTTAAGAAAAGTAACAGTACTATTCAATTTTTTTTCCTTCTATTTAAAATTCACTTAAAAATAAAAGCTAGAGATGCTTTTAGTATGCTTGCATTTGTAATTTAGAAAAGCTAATACCTTAGTGGTTTTAGCTTACAAATTTAAAAAAAAAATACATACTTAATATACCACCTCATTTTTTTTTTTTACTCAAGGCACTTTGTTACAAACCTCCACCCTTCAGAATTCTATATTTTTTATTTATGAAGAATATCAGATAATGTTCATTAACTCTAGTGGAGGCTAATTTAGTACAACTTCATGTTTTAGTGGCTTCATGCAAAACAAGGTGATAAAAATTCATGATAACAAGTGCAATTGACTTGACTGCAGTCAAGATGTGTAATATAAACAGTTGATCTACATTCCTTGCTAGAGAGAGGAGAGCAGTGGAAATGTTAGTCAGAGGAACTGACTCTTCTAGAAGATTATTTATCCTACTGAGTTTAAAAGAATACCTGAATTGCTTTTTGGAGTTGTTTTTCTCCTAGAAGATATGCCTATGTGAATAACCAATATCCTACCTATAACACTAGGTTATATTGCTATATTTTTACATCCATTTTAGAAACTTTTCCCCTCAGAGGTATGTCCCAAACTACTTGAACCAAGAGCAGAATATCTAGTTCTAGATAAATAAAATTTCGCCTTTACTGTTTCTCAATCTTTTCTAAATCAGTTCCATGATCCTATTAATGATTGTAAACTATCCACGAGAACCTGAGTAATCTCATTAAAATAGGGTCAAATGTCAAAATATTGAAAAGTAAATTACTTTCAGGTACGTAACCTGAAAAAACATTGCAAGTAATGAAGTAAAGATGAAAACAACTTTCCTTCCAAAACTCTGTTCCTGACCAATTGCCAGTGCTATGCTGTGTGTTTCTGTGTCAATAACATATTACTTATACCATCATATTTCACAAAAAAAAGAGTCTTGAAGTAATAAATTTTAAAACATTGGTAATCTGTATCTGACCTTCATTTACACTTCTACTACCACTTTTCAGCACTTCTGGCAAATTTGTTTTATTATCACTTGCTTACGGGAGATAGTTGTAGTCTTAGAGAAATACTGTCATTAGCTCATTTCAGTATACTTACAATATCTTGAATAATTCCAATAGTTTTATAGTAATTCAAATTTCAATATATGTTTTCTCCCTATAAATACTCTAGAGTCTAATGCTGCTTCCAGTGTGCTCATTTTACAGTCATATAATGTCACTAATTTAATTACATTTCCTTTTGTTTATATAAAAGGACTTGGGGAGTATTATAATATGATATTAAAAATAAATTCATTTTATATTTTCTTTTTGATTTAACACAGCTTGAAACATGTTGTCATAGCAGTAGGATTTCAAATATCACCTTAGCCTTAAAGTAAAATTTGATAATTATATATATCATATTGTGGAGTTTTTGTGTTTTTTATAAGATGTTTAGCTTTCTTTCATTTAAAGAAATGTCCTGTTCTGAAATGTCCTGGCTGAAGTAACTTATAACATAAGAAAATTTGCTGTTAAAGGGATGAAAAGAAAGTAAAAGACTGTTTGTTTGTCTTAATTTTTTCACAGACACAATGTCTTGAAAAACTCTTTTCTCATCTTTAACATTTGCTTCTATCCACTAGCCTTATTAAAAGATAAAACAGACTTCTTCAACAGCCAAAATTACTGTTATTGTATAGTAGATTTAGACATGTTTTATAAAGATGCAAGTGATTAATGCCTTTCCTGAACAAAATTAGATGGCTGAATATTGGTTGTAGTGCAAGTTGGCTAACCTTCAGCCACATCATCTTTTTTCTCTGTGCCTCACTGCTTATTCAGAGATCTTAGAGCACAGTTTAAGTGATTGCCTTCTTAAATGGAACAACACTACATAATAATTATTGCCAGTCTGATTTTCTGTGTTTATCCTACATATTATTTAAGAGATATTTAATATTTCTACTCAGCATGAGGGGCTTTTAAGATGTCATTAAATACTGCATAATCTACTCATTATCTTAGTAATTTGCCATAGAACACAAATTATAGTCAGAAGCTGCTCAGTCAGTGTATTTCTGGAAATGTCGTGCAGGGAATCCACATTAGGGAAGTGTTTGCAATTTTTTAGGAAGGTGTGATTTTCTTTCAGCTTGTCATCTGAAAATATAGTATGAGTAATAGTTATAAATTGTGAAGTCATTTTGTATGCTGGTTGTCTGATAGTGATTCATGTGGAAAATTTGCTTTTATATCTCTAGATGGTGCTATGTGTACCTCTATTAGTTAAAGAAGTACAAAAAATTTAATATAAAATTATACAAATCATAAATAAGAAAAAACACCTAGAACCATAAAAATTGTTGTGAAAAGGTTTTTACTGCACTTACTGTAGGCCATGAGGCATGGTTTGCAAGGTCATTCTGCTTACGTGAAAGTTAGTCCTGTGCTATATTAAATAGGAATCACAAACAAGTGCCATAGAAAGACAGCCCACAGTTTTGTAGAAAATATTGGGCTACTTTCTTTTCAGAAGCAAACTGGAGAAACTCTTTTTTTTTATTCTATATTTTATTCTATTTTTTTATTCTACTATATGCAATATTTTTTGTTCTCCTCATACATTAATCTGTATTCCTTTGCCTGTATATTTGTTTTTAAATGAAAAAAAAAATTGAAAAAACACATTAATTTGTGCTAAACTGCTGTATCATTGAGATAATTTAGCTTGTTAAAAGATAAGCAATACATTTACATGTTTATAATTTAAAAAATACAATACGCTTTTATAATATAAAGTGTGGAAAAGGTTTTGGGTTGTAAGGAGCACTTTTCCAGTGGAATTAGACTGCTAAGTAGATCAGCAATTTTTAGAGTATATTATAGATATTTTATATCTCTTATAAGAAGCTTCAGACGTGCATATTTCTGTGGGCATTTTGTAGCCTGAATCCAAAAAAAGTTTATAGATCTATAGATATATTAATTTGACTAAAGAAATTATTCAAGAAACATGTTCATGATCAGAACTATTAACAGAATTCTCTTTACTGCCATAGTAAATTTAAAAAGGAAATAAGATAAAAAGTGCCTAAGAATATGAACATATTTTGTATTTCTATACCTGAAACTGTATTATTTTTATCTTTTGTCCAAATGGTAAGTGCAACACTACCAGGACGACTCTTGATTGCCCTCTACTTTTAATAGGTGCCCCAGATGGAAGCTACCTGGTCATAGTTCATCCACTGTAGGTTCTCTTTGCTGCCAGCTGATTTCAACTGTGTGGCTGATCTCAGTTCTTTGCCTCAAGTCTTTCAACAAGTATATTTGTAACTTCCTTTCATGGGAAAATAAATAGAGTTTAAACACTGTAAACTGTTCAATATAAGCTTCTGTAAGAGTAGTAGACAAGAGCAAATTAAGTGCACATTTCAATCATGATTTTAAGGAAAGATTTTGACAGCTTAAAATACGAGTCTAAACATCCTGTCCACGAATGAAATGAGAAATAATTCAAGAATGAAATGAGAAACCTATTGTCTTTACCAGATGTGGAGGATTTTGGTCGTTTTTCAGTCACAAGAAAGAACAGATTTATTTCTAAGTTTTCTTTCAGACCCAGATCTCAATGAACTCTCCCTCTTTAACTTGCAGTGGAATTACCAAAAGAAAAGGAAGAAGTAGCTAGACACAAGACTTATGTGGTCACTTCAATATTTAACTAATTGGTATCACAGAAATACAGCACATCTTCTGGAAAGAATTGTACCTTAACATTTGCATGCTAAGCAATACATACTGACTTTTTCAGAAATAGCTTTAACATAAATTTGTTAGAAAAACAATATTTTGTTTGATGTTCATGAAAGCAAATATGATACTGTCAAGATATATAGATGTTCTTTGTCAAAAAAAAAGTAACCAAAGGACAAATCTTATGGTGACAGCTGCATCCTATTCTTGGGATCTCTCCAGACTTTGCAAGATATTTTGGGTGTTAGTGGAAAGCAAAATCAATATGTGCACTTTGGCTAAATCCCAGTGAGGCTAAGAAAAATGTCTCTACAATTTAGTCTTTACCTTAAAAATTCAGGATGGGACAGAGGAACAGGGAAATATTTTGTGACTGCCAGACATCATCACATTTTTAATATATTTTTAAGTGCTTTTTGATTCATACTTGAAATGTTTAAACCAGAATATTTCAGCTAATAGTCTGAGCTCATAACTCAAACACTTCTCAACCTAAGATTTTAAGAGCATGCTATCATTTGCTTTTAGGATGTACAAATGAGGAAAATGAGTGTGACACCTTTCCAAGTAAGGGTGCATGTTCATGCAATTAAACATAATCTTTTTTAGGTCTTTTTTGACACTTCACTTGCATATTTTAGTAAAATAGAAGAAGAGTAAGATAAAAATAAATCTTCCTTAGCTTGTTATATTGTTCCATAGCACTAGATGTTAACCTGTCCTAATTTCTTTTGTAGCTTCTCCTTGCTGGTAACATCTGTTAATATAAATCCTGTCAGTGAACAGACTGCAGGGTTCCTAGCTTGTTCTGCCCTGTGACTTTTTTGTGGTGAGCAGAACAATGCATTGTGAAAAAATAGAGTGTAGGGTCTGATCCAAATAGCTGCTTTTTTTTTCTATTGAGCTCAATGTGCTTTGAAATCAGCTTCTCTAGAGAATCCCTTGCAAAGCAATCTCTATGAATGTTCATCTGAATTTTTAAAGAAGTGCACTTAGCATAAATCCAGACTGTTTTGTTTCTTTTTTTGCAATGCACATCAAAAATTATCTCAGAAATTTCTGCAGTGAAAACAGCTATAATCATGTGTTCGAAAATATTCATTCTTTCTATTTGCATGAATAATTAAGTCTTGACTAGGAAAAGAAACATAATGGAGAGAGGAAAAGCATAGGAATGATTCTACCCTAATTGTTTGGTCGTGCATTCATAGATAAGTCTAATTTTTGCTAAGAAGAATATAATAATAATAATACAAAGAATTTCAGAAAAATAGATAGTATAAACATCTTCACATGCTTCAAAGCTTCTCCGAAGCTGACCTTAACTTTGTGACTAGTAAATTTCTTATTGTGGAGGAAATATAGCTTTAGGATGTCTATAGTAGAATCAGGTCGCAAATGAAGTTCATCTATATACAATTTTGTGATCTAAACATCTGAATGAGAGGGGCATATTTTGCTTCTCTACCTGTATCTTCTGAGACAAATGTGTGTCAGGACTTCAGCAGTTACTCTGTAGAAGCTAATACCAGCTTTTGCAATATCTGTTCAGAACCCTTAGGTCACTAATGGGCTTTCAGAGACTTCCTTTGATTTGCCTGCATCAGCACATGAACCACTGTACTTTCAGCTAAAATGTGTGGCAGACATTGGCTTACCAGAGTGAAGAGTCTAACCTGATGAGACTGCACAGTGGTAAACCAGAGTTTGGATAGATACCTTTTTGGAAAGTCTTAGTCATCAAATTTTAATTTCTATTTTCAAAACACCTACAGTTTTTCCATAGTTTTCTAAAAGCTAGGATAGTTTCTGGAGTTTACTGGTTTCATTTTATGCTAACCACAGATATTCAAATCTTTCCAACTCCATTTGAGTTCATGAATCTAATGGGAACAAGGCAGAAAATTGTTAACATATACTGTCTTCAGGACAAAGGTCTTTTCCATGTCCAACAAACACTTATCTATTTTGCTTACTAAGTTAATGACTGATTAATGTCCTAGGAGAATCCATTGAAATAGGTATTCCAAGTTCAAGACATATGGTTCTAGCCTGCTTTAAAATATCATTGTCTGTCTTTAATTGACCAAACTATACATGTGTATGGAAACATCAATCTTTAATATAATTTTATTGTGTGGGAGTCCAGAGTAGTCCTCTGGCCTCCTTGGGGGTCTCAAAACCCCCCTGGCAAGGGTCTCAAAGACCCCTGAGTGAGACCCTGGTGTCTGAATTCAAACCCCTGGGGGAAATTACCAATATAGAGGGAAGGGAAACAAGCCACCAAAATTAGTAAAGTGTAAATTAGGTTGTTAGAATGCAGATAAATAGACTTTTGGGAATGTTTGTGATAAGGGACACGTGGCCAAGATGGAGAAGCTGGGGGTGTGGATACTTCTTCCTCCTTCTTCTCCGTGTCATCCGTGCTGGGTGACATGCTGGCACTTTTAGATTGGATGGGGTCAGAGCTGGACTGTTTAACAAGACTGTATTGTATTGGAAAATTGTTATAAACATGTAGTACGTAATGTAGACCATATAAGATAAGCCCTGCCTTCAGCGGGCAGATTCCATCCTGGATGCCCAGCAGAGAAGACCGCTGTCAGCCGGGCAAAGAGTTCCTGAGACAAGAAACAATAAACAAACCTTGAAGCCTCTGAAAACAGCTTCCTGCAGTCTCTCATGGGCGGGCATCAGAAAGAGCTGGGTTCCAAACCACCTGCATGTCCTCCAGAGGTGATCTCAGCTCTAAGGAGACACCTTGGGCTGTGACATATTGTTCTTTGGGTTTTATTTAAATTTAAACATAAGCATGTGTTTGCAATAATGAATGCAGAGAAGTATTGTTATAAAGTATGTGCCACTTTTCTGACATAATTTTCAAAACCTGGAATTTAAATAAAAGTTTATTCTAGCGTAGAGGTTTCAAATAAGTCATATATGCCCTAAAAACCTTTTTTCCCTCTTAATTGACTGTGAAGAGACTTAATATCCCAAGTAGATACATCTTTTTTTACATATATCAGAGCATCAATGGTCCAATTCAACTGCTGATAGACTAACATAATTAAATCCTTAGGAAAAAACAGAATTTCAGAAAATGTTAATAGACAGCAATTTTGAGGTGCTTATGTGTTTGTTATATCATCTTCATTAACATTTTCACACCAATAGTGCTATTAAAAGTTAATAGAGTTGTTTTTATTTTCTGTATTTATGTGTGATATGTGTAATAGTTTATTTTTGAAAATACGATATTTTTTTTTCCTCTGCTTGGTATTCACACAGCTGTCACCAACATGAGCCAGAACTCCTACTGCATGCTGCTGCACTTTTTCTTTGACAATGGTGAGCCTCACTTTTTATCCTAATTTGTACACTGCTATGAGATCATCTGAATGTGTGCAGGAATTTCCCAAGAAAAAGCAAAATATTCATTGACACTTTTCTTTAAGAAAATTACAAATATGTTGTATTACACGAATAAAACTGCATAAATTATCCATTTGTGAGGGGGGATAGATATGGGGCTGGATTTAATGTCAGCTTTCACAAATAGTTTTATTTAGTCTGTAAAAATGCTTAGCCTTACACCAATTCCTATGTGATTTTTATCTAGGTCAATTTTCATAAAATTATGTGGAAATGCATAATATGTAATATTCATATAATTACTGTTAGAGATAACAGCTGTAGCCTTCTCTGTGGCAGTTTGGCAGCAAAACTGTTGTAATGGTGTTTGGATGTTGCAGTAAAAATTATAACTTTTTTTCATAATAACCTGAAACTTAACTTTTCTCAGAATAATGTTTATGAGAAATGAAATATCCAGTGTGTTCTGTAGTGTTTTGTTTTTCTAGTGCTTCTTATTGAGCTAAAGGTAGACTTGCAGGTGAAAAATAATGATATGGAAACTGATTTTTGCATCAGTTTATTATGATGGACAATTCAGATTATAGCTCTAATCAATAAACTCTCTCTGCTTCTGAGAGAAATTTCAAAATATCCTATACTGGACTGGCTTGCCAAGGCTTTTGGTAGGGAGTGGGCTGTTTCTGGGAGAAGATGCCAGAAGCTGTCCCCCCATGAGGAACAGAGCAGTTCAGGGAGCTGACCAACGCTGGGCCCATCAGTGGCATTGGTAGCATGTCTGTGCTAACTTATCTAGGAAAGATTAAAAAACTGCACAGAAGCTGTTGCAGAAAAGTGAGAAAATATGAGAGAAACAACCCTGCACACACCCAGATGAGTGAAAACCGGGAAGAGGAGGTGCTCCAGGCACTGGAGCTGAGATTCCCTTGGAGCCTATGATGCAGACCATGGGAGACACAGGTTGTCTTCCTGTGGCCTGAGGAGGTCCACAGCAGGTGGTCCCACCTAAATTCACATGAACAAAATTACTGTAGCCCTTATCACTTAAAAATTTGCAGATTTTCTCCCTTTCCACAGAGCCAAGAAAGGAGCCATGTTTTTACATCTTCTTTGTCTTTGTTTTCAGATGGTGATATAAATTAGGGCTGAAAAAGACCTCACGTGAACAACTAACATAGTTTTAGTTATAAACCCTGGCATCTCAAGCTCATTTCCCTTTTCCTGTATATTCACACTGAAGCCAGGTAAAATTAATATTTTTAGATATAGGAGCAGAATGTATGAATTATCAGACTCCTGCACAATGTATTTTAAGGTCATCATTTTAACCTAATTATTACTCTATCATATTATGCAATAGCAGAGGAGACTGTAAACACAGTCTTTCTAATCAAAATATTGCTAGATCAAATTAATTTCTTATTTGGGTGGCAATGTCATAACTGTAAGCAAAGTTCACCTCACTACAGTTTTGTAAGAGAGAACTTCTACTGAACAGCTAGTTGCCTCTTTTCATACTGCTGCTTCTCAATTAGAGGTGTTGTTTAGGTGAGCTTGCTGTTTCTTTTCTCAGGATCTGGACTTATGCCAGAAGTTCATAGGGATATAATTAAGGTCTTCACATGCCAAAGAGTGAATGAAAAACTCATGAAACATTACCAAGTAGTGTTTAGGGGCTAAGTTTTAAAGAAAGTCCTGCCAGGAATTGAGGAAATGATGCAAAGTCTGAAAGTGGTAAATACCTTGGGGATATTTTAAGAGAACCAGACAGATGCTCAGGAAACTGAAAAATACCAGCATAGTAATTAGTTCTTATTCCTAAAGAGAAGTTGAATTTGGGACCAATTCAAAAATGAAAGGTAAAGGAGCATAGAATATATCTTATTCTTCAAAATACACTTGCAAGAAAGCTCAGCCGTCATGACACAATGTAGAAGTGTTTATTATGTGCAGAAAGCTGAAAGTACTAATCCATTACATACACTAACAGCTTCTGCTGTACACTTTACAAGAACAGACCATCAGAATGCACACAGGTTTCATGTGGGATTTTATACACCCTATATACCACTATTATCCCTATATAATATTTTTACCATATTCCTTGAATGTAACATCTCATGTAACCATTTAGGTTATGGCATAACACTTTAGAAAAAAGCATCAAAAGCATAGTTTTGTTGGGTGAGACATGCAGCCATTTTTGTTTTTAACGTAAAAGAAATCTTTACACTCTAAGTTTTCCTGTTCATTCGTTAGACTTCTTCAGTTACTACAATATGATCAAGAGGTAATGGTATTGCACTCCATAAAGAATTAGGGAACTTAATGAGGAATGAAGTCTAGTAATCGAGGCAGATATTCTGGGTTAGATTTCATTGTTGGAAAAAAATAGTATGGAGAAGAAAACCACATGCAACATTTAATTTTGTGGAAAAAATAAATATTGGGAGGTCATCCTGTTCCTTATAAATATTTGTCCACTTGTAAAAAGAGTTGAGCAGAATTACTGAAACTAGATATATGTTTAATGCATAACTAAGGTAAGATCTAACTCCAGAATATTATATTATCACATAATCACAGAATCCTTGATGTTGGAATACACCTCTGGAGATCACCTAGTCCAACCTTTTCCTTGAAGAAGGTTTAGCTAGAGTAGATGGTTTACATCTGTGCCTAGTTGGACTGTCCACATCTCCAGGAATGTAGACTCCCCAACTTCTCTGAGCAAGCTGTTCCAGTATGTTATCATATTTTCAGAAATATTTAATTTCATAGAAATTGAATTTACTCTATTTCCATTTGTGCATACTGCCTTTGTCGTCTCAATAAGTATCCCTCAAGTGAGTTTGATTTCTCCATCTTTATTCTTAATCATCAGCTATTTATAAAATCTGATAATATATCCCTAAACCACATCTTCTCAAGGCTGAATAGAATCCAGTTTTCGCACCCTTTCCTTGTACGTCACACGCTCCAAAATGTTAGCCATATTTGTGGCTTGTCATTAGCTTATTCTGTAAATCCATGTCTCTTTTGTGCTAGGAAGCCCAGAACTGTATCCAGCAATCCAGGTGTGTCCTCATCAGTGCTGAGCAGAGGAAGGATCACCTCCCTTAATTTGCTAGCAACATTTCTGCTGATGCAGCTGTTTGTCTTCTGTGACACAGGACCAAACAGATGGCTCATGGATAAATCAGTGACTAAGAGAGAACTTGGGGATGGCAGCATTTCTGATAAGGTATAGAATGCTGCATGTCATCAAATCATAAAATGGCCCAGGATCTTGAAAGATCATCTATCTGATCCAATCTTTTGTGGGAATAACAGCCTTGAGGACATTATCTACCTGTCTAATGGCATCTCTACAACCTCCAGTGATTTCCCTTTGTTGAACTTGATGATATTCTCTGGCCATTTCTTCATTTTGTCAAGATTCCTCTGAATGGCAGAACAATCACCTGATTAGTCACTAACTCCTCCTAGTGTTGTACTTTCTGTAAACTTTCTGAGGCTGTGCTCTTCTCAGTCACTGAGGTCAGTCATGAAGCTTGGAGCTTCATCCATTCGTCTGGAGCCAGTATCTACCCCTAAGACATGCTGCTGGTCACTGGCCTCCAGCTGAACTTCATGGTGCTCATTATATTTCTTGCAAGTCTGGAAGTTCAAACAGTTTTAACTGCACCTTATTGTCCACCCATCTGGTCTATACTTCACTGTCTGATGTTGGATCCCCTTCTCTGGTACCATATTTTTCACTTTTTTTCTTATTTTCTTTCCCCTAGAACTGCAATATAGAAAGAATAGAATCAAAACAAAGAAACTGTTCAGAGTTTACTGACATAGAAAGCACTAAAATTCATTGGACGGAACAAAAATATGTCTTTTCCACAAATTCAAAAAAATATGCTGTCACCTCTTTTTTTTTTTTTTTTTTTTTCCTTAAGATTAGCTGCCCAGAATTTTGTGCCCAAGTTTTGCTAATTTCAAGAAATTATATGATGTAGCACTTACTGTATCTGGGATATAAAGTCTATTAGATGCAAAGCATCTTCAATATTCATGGCCAGAATATTGACTCAAACCCTCATGAATTCCTCTATATCACCTTTCCTTTTAATATTGTTTGTAAATATGGAGGTAGTCCCTTCTGAGTTTATACATCATCTATTTATTGCAACTTCCCTGAAAACAGTTTAATGATTGGAACACTTGGAGGGTTTAGGTTCAGTGCTTAAGAAAATGCAGAATCAAATCTTCCACTGTCTGTTCTCTTGGCTAATATATCCTTCAAATATATGTCTCAAAAATATTAATTCTAGGTTCTGTCTGATTGGAGAGATTAAACAGGATATTTTAACAGGGTCTTCATCCCAATTCTTATTCAGGGATGACTCTAGACCAGAATGCAGAAGTGACAATACACTATATGTGTTGGATGCGAGCCTTACCAGGATACAGAAGTAGAGCATCACCACCAGCTTAATATAAATTTTATTTTTCTGAATGGAAGACATATTATATTTTATTCTAGTGTTGCATCAAAAATAAATTTGAAGTCTAGCTTAAAAGACAATTGAATTCACCCAAATGAATAGGATTAAAGAATGGTACAATGATACAGGCTCTTTCTCAACAGCACTGAAAAATAGCTCTATGAGGTCCAATATTGCCAGAGTATAGAAAAATAAAGAAGTTTAATACATACTGACTGTGCATTCATTAAAAAAGTATAATTATTATAAAATTTTATAAATTGAAAGGAATTAAAAAAATTGAAACAATTTCTCTGCAATATAATTTCTATTTGCACTTTACAGACCAGTAAATCCAGTTTGTTTAAAGAAAAAGTTGGTTTTTTTTTCTTTCCTTAGGAAACTTAATAGATAATTTATAGAACATTTTGATTTGGAAGTCTAATTTAAAATCATCTACTATCCCCGCTCCTGCCATGGGCAGGGGAAACTTCCAGTAGACCAAATTGGTCAAAACCCCATCCAGCATGGCCTTGAACACTTCTCCATGGATGGGACATCCACAACTTCTCTGGAAACCTGGTCCAGTGTTTAACCACCCTCACAGTAAAGAACTTCTTCCTTACATCTGATACAAACCTACTCCCAACTTAAATCCTTTCCTTGTCTTGTCACTACAGACCCCAGTAAAAAGTCCCTCTCCAGTTTTATTCTAAGTCCATTTAGGTTCTGCAAAGCTACTGTAAGGTCTCCTCAAAGTGTTCTGTTTTTCCAGGCTGAACAACCCCATCTCTCTCAGCCTGCCTTCACGGGAGAGGTGTTGTTGCCCTCTGCACATTTTCATGGCCCTTCTCTGGACCCACTCCAAGGGGTCCATGTCTTCCATGTTGGAGGATCCAGGATGCAGGACTGCAGTTGGTGTCTCCCTGAGCACAATACAGGGGATTAATCACATTCCTTGACCTGAGTGCTACCTTTTTTTAATGCAGCCCAGGACACAGTTGGCTTTCTGGGCTGCAAACACATATTCCTGCCTCGTGTCCAACTCTTCATCCTCCAGTACCCCCAATGCTTCTCACAAGGACTGCTCTCAATCCATTCATCTCTCAATTTTTATTGATACAGGGGATTTCCCTGATGGAAGTGTAGGAAGTTGCACTTGGCCTTGTTGAACTTCATGAGGTTTCCATGGGTCCAATTCTCAAGCCTGTCAAGGTCCCTGTAGATGGAATCCCCTCCCTCTAACACATCAACTGCAGCATACACCTTGATGTTGCCAGCAAACTTGCTGAGGGTGCACTTGATCCCACTGTTCATGTCACTAACAATGGTGTAAAACACAACTGGTTCCAATAAAACTCATGAAAAATGCCTCACTGGTCTCCAGTTGGGCATCAGGCCATTGACCATAAGTCTTTGAGTATGCCAATTTTTCTCCACTGAGAGTTCCACCAATACATGAAAGAGAGGAAACTTCCTTGATCCTTACTGTTTGATTTGTCTGTCCTTACCCCAGGAAAGAAAAGACCCTGTGCCCAGCCAGGCTGGGGACCCTTCACTGATCTGCCCTGCTGGATCAGAAAGTAGTTTGACTGACTTATTCAGAACAGCAACACAGCATAAACAAGACCCCTAAGCAAATTTCCATGCTTTATGCAAGTGTTACCCACTGCCAGTGACTTAGGTCTCTTTATTAATTATGCACCTCGAAGTTCCTTAGATATTCATCAACTTGGACTACACATAAAGGGATAATTCTTCATTCTTCCAGTCCTTGTCTTTTCAGAAGCATATATTCTATACTTCTAATGAAGGGCTGTACTCCAAGAATACTTTATATAAAATCCAAATGGAAAACAACAGGCAAATAAACATCAAGGTGTCTGGACAACATAGATTGTACAGCACCTTTAATCTAAAAGCCTCCCCCAGAAAAATATTTTTCTTCTCCCTCTTGAATGGCCTCATCCTCTTCTTCTGCCAACTGGTTCTACAATTATAATTAGGGTTGTTAGTCTCTGCCTACCTGAAATAATTTCAGGATAATTATCCTTACCATACTGCACATGAGGTGCCTGGATCAAAGAAAAATTTGCCTAGGTTTAGACAGACAAAAGACAAAAGAACAAAAGGATAAGCAAAAGCCTTCTTGTTCAGAGGAAGTAAATTACTTTGGGCTAGGCCTACTAGGAGATTGCAAGAATGTAACTTTTTAATGCTTTCGCCTCTAGATGGATCATAGAGCCCTGTGATAGGTGTGTGGGTTTCTTATATCGTGTCTAGCAAGAAGTAAACACAACAGCTCGGCGTTCTGAGATTCCAGCAAGTGATATGGTGAACAGGAACTCACCCATAGCTGCAGAGGAAGAAGTGTCACTTTCTATGTTGATGCATCCTGAGGTTGTAACTCCAGCCAACTGGTCTTAACAGCATCAAGTGCTATCCCAAATGCAGTCTTCAGGTGCTGTTTAAGATAAGAATGATGGGTTCTAGTGTTTAGTTCATTCACCCTGGATATAAGGTTGCTATCTGAAAAGTTTAAAATTCCATTTTCAACCTCACAATAACGTGTCTTAACAACTACATTGCAGGTAACCATTTAAGGTTGTTCTTTATCTCTCTTCTTCAAGCCTTGCCACGGGGACAAATAAAATGAAACAAGATTCATCCAGGATTGGAAAAAGAGAAAGCTATTCATCTGAAGGGCAGAGACTTCAGTCTAAGTCCATGCATTCTACATTACACAGTCACTGAATAAAACACAAATACACTTAATGTTTCAAGGCTGAAACTGAATATTTGTCTCTCTTATGCATGAGAGTCTGTAATTAAGATTTTTTCTTCCTGAAACAATAAAACCTGAATTGTTCTTTCTTGAAGAAACACAGTGTTAGCAGACATGATTTTTGAGTATATCTGATCCATCCTAACCTAAAGTATTGTGGGGAGGGGCAGATAAAATGTACTTGAAAAACAGAAATGGGAGAAAAGGTTTGTCAAGATAAGATGAAAATTGGGGTCACACTGTGTTTCAATAAAATATTCCTGAAAGGTTGGGAAGACTGTTTCTAAAAGAGTAATATCTTTTATCTTTCTGAGTGTTAGCATTTCTGTTTCAAAAGCTGGTTTTCAGTTAATAGAGATGACATGCTGAATCTGAAATTTGAGCAATGAACTGTCAAAGATTAAAATGAAGATCTGTCCTTAACATTTTATTTTGAATGATTATAGATTTTTATTACCATTTTTGGATCCTCTTTGTGAAACATCTTAATGTTCCCAGAAGTAGCGAGTGTACACAGCTGTAAAAGCTTTTTGTGAAGAGTACTGAGTTATCGAGACACTTTTTAAAATGTGCAGTTATGATGAAAACTATGCCATTCTTTATCTACACTATCTTATAACACCTGTGTTTTAAGTTAACTTTTTTGACTTTAAATTACAGTAGAGCAGGACAAGACCTCAAAAGGCAAGGTAAAGGTCTCCGAAGACAAGCAACATCCAGGTTAAAGGCAGATTCTTCATTTCCTGAGGATTTTAATATAAACGATGTATGGTAGACACAGAACCCTTTCTTTTTTGTCCTGCTCAAGATAAGCTGGTGAAAGAAAGCCTCCAAGCCAAAAAGTCCAAGATATGAATATGGATATTAATTATCTCTGGATTCATCCATCAAAATAAGCAAATCCATTATTTGAGCTAGATTTTAATCAATATGCATTCCCTTGTAAATGAGATTTTCACTTGGAAGTCCTCAGTGACTGGAAAAAAGCGAGCTACTAATATTCACCTTTAAAAAGAGTAATAAGGAGGGTCCTGGGAAGTACCATATAGTCAGACTCACCTCAGTACTCAAGATAATTGAGTATGACAAGGAAAGACAGAGAAGTGATTAGAGATAGTCAGCATGGCTTCATCAGCAGTAAATTTTACCTAATAAATTTAGTGGCCTTCTACAATAGAGTGACTGTATCATTGGACAAGGAAATAGCTAGAAATATTATTTACCAGGAATGATAAAGACCCTTTGATCATGGTCTCCCCAAATAAACTTGCCTCTAAATCAGAGGCATATGGATTTTATGGATAAACTAATAGATTAATATGGAATTGGCTGGATATTTGCATCCAAGGAGCTACAGTCAATGGCTCAATGTCTAAGTGGAAACCAGCAATGTGAGGTTTCCTATGAGAGTCTGCACCAGCACAAATATGATTTAACATATCCTTCAGTGACACAGAGTGTATTGCACCTCAGCAAGTGTGCTGAGGATGCCAAGCTGTGCGGTGCAGTCAGCACACTGCAAGGAAGTGATGCCATCCAGAGGGACCTTGACTGGCATGAGAAGATGACCTGTGCAAACCTCGTGAGGTTCAACAAGGCCAGATAAAAAGTTCTGCAGTGAAATCCTCAATATCAATCCAGACTGAGATATGAATGGATTGAGAAAATTCCTGAAGAGAAGCACTTGAGAATACTGGTGGATGAAGAGTTGGACATGTGTGCCTGCATCCCAGAAAGTCATCTGTGTGCTGGGCTGCATCAGGAGCAGCGTGGTCCGAATATTGAGGGAGGTGATTTTCCCCCTCTAGAGAAGGGCCACAAAAATGATCAGAGGACTGAAGCACCTCTCATATGAAAACAAGATGAGAGTGGTGGGGTTGTTTGGTCTGGAGAAGAAGAGGCTCCAGAAAAGCTTGTAGCAACTTTCCAGTTCCTAAACACCCATGTAGGAAAATTCTATACAGGCTTTTTACCTGGGCCTGTAGTGACAGAACAAGAGACAAGGGTTTCAAAATGAAAGAGGGTAGATTTGGATTGCACCCAAAAAGAAATTAATTACAATAACGGTGGGGAGACACCGTGACAGGCTATCCAGAGAAGCTGTTGATTCCACCACCACTGCACTGCACACACTGCACTGTGTAAGAGAGCACATTGGGTCTTTAAGGTACATAATGTAGTGAGAAAATGCCCCTGCTCAGGGCAAAGGAGTGCAACAAGGTGATCTGTGAAGGTCCTTTCCAGCCAAAACCATTCCATGTTCTACAGCATTTTTGTGAAATGGACCTTTTTGATAATTTTGGTCCTCATCGTGTTCAGCTTCATGACAGATCTTAAGCAGTTTGATGCCTATCAAGGCTAAACCCTACTATGGACATGTGAAAAAGTTTAATTTCATCAAAGGTAATAAAAAAGAATGTAAGTACTCCTAGCATTAGGTAGTGAGTGACATAGGGATTTTAGATCACAATGCTGGACCTAGGAAAAAAAAAGCTTAAATATCTTACTGGATTTGGCTATTTATAGCTTTGTAAATTACAGGGACATGCAAAATGCTCAGACAGCTTTGGTGAAAGAATTATGAAGCCCCTGCCAATTTGTCTCAATGCCAGAATTCCAAACTCTGAGTCCAATTCTCTGATATTTCTTCCAGTAAAATTTCTAAGCTGTGTACTTAATAATACTGGGTTTAAAATATCTTGTAGCAATAACTATTTCTATTACAGTCCAAACACTGAAGGACTTTTTGTGATTATGGTCACACAGCAATAAAGCTTTCACAGTTGCTGCCATAAAGCTCTTAAAAAATAAAAGCCAGCTACTTATCATTCTGTTCTCTGACTGGAAAACCATTAAACAACAAAAAAAGAAACATGAGCAGGAAGAAGGATCTATTCCAAATGCTCTGGAATGATCTCCCTTGCCAGGGAAATGACTCTTTGGCTTCTGTATACTTGGCCTGCTAATTCTTTGAAGCTTTTATATCTATACAATGAATAATGTTCCACTGTCCTATGTGGAAATGGAAAAAATATAAAAAGACAATTTTTTATAAATACAAAATAAAAAAATGTAGAACTTGTACAATTAGGATCTGATTAGGATTCTGCTGAGATTACTGGTTTATAATACAATATTTCTCTCCAGGTGTTGTGAAAAGTCAGAAAAGGAGATAATGTGAAATGCTTACAACATATGAAAAGCTAATCAGACATTGATTTCCTATGCATTTTAAATGCAAATGCCTGGAAGGCTCATGTTTGTGTGGCAGCAGAAGCCTCCATAAGTACATCTTGGATTAACTTTCCTCTTCTTTTATCAAAATATATATTCCCCCTACTAACCTCTCAAAAAAAAAAAAAGAAAAAAGGCAAGGAAAAAGCTAATGTGTGTTGCTAAGTGTATGAACAGATGATTTCACGCTGTTAGCATAATGTTCAGAAAATCATACTGGTAGTAGGACACAAATAAATACAGAATTTGTCCAATCCATCAGGAAATTCTGATTATACCATATTCTTCTCTCCCTGACTTCTTGTCAGTTTCGCTCTCTTCCTACCTCACTTCCTCCTTTCCTTTCCCTTTTACTTTCTCTTTCTCCTTCTCTTTTTTGGAAGTTTTAAAGGGAAAGAAGGAAATAAAGAAAGAAACAAACCAGCCGATCGTGTCCTGGGCAGCATCAAAAGAGGGGTGGACAGCAGTTAAAGGAGGTGGTTCTGCCCCTCTGCTCTGGGACCCTTAGCCTCAAAAGGACATGGACCTGCTGAGGGTGGATCCAGAGAAGATGACCAAAAAGCTGAAGGACCTCTCCAGTGAAGATAGACTGAGAAAGTTTAGAGTTATTCAACCTGGAGGATAGAAGGCTTTGGAGAGATCTTATAACAGCCTTCCAGTACCTAAAAAGAGCTTATAAAAAATGATGGAGTGATTTTTTGTATGGCAGACAGAGATAGAGCAAGGGAGGGAACAATTTAAATTAAGAAAAAGGAAGCAGGTTTCTCAGAGAAATTGTGGATGCCCCAACCCTGGAGGTGTCCAAGGCCAGGTTGAGTGGGGCCCTGAGCAACCTGGTCTAGAAGCTGACATCCCTGCCACCATATATGACAATTGATTTCTTGAGGAACCTTAGTGACAATTAGTTTATGCCTTTTTCTTATTTTACTTGTGCGATTAAACAGGATTATAGTATGGTTAGTGTTTCAAGTTTTCTTTATGTTTTATATTTCATCAAAATAAGAGTGGTTTTTCACAGAGAGAAAAATATTCCTACAGCCTGAAGGGTTTAATCTTATACAATACTCATAACCTTATGCAAACATAAGAAATTTTAAATTTTCTTGGAGTAAAAGAAGGAGAGAGACACAAAAACCTTTTTAAAGAATGCATAAAAAGCAAGGTAAACATGGGGATTGTTACATCCCTTCTGCAAAAACGAACTCATTAAAAAAACAGTTTTATTAGCTATAGAAATAATCATACCTACTTTATTAATTTAAAACTCTCTTTGTTTAGTCATTAATTTTATTGTATATCGTTGACTTTTTCCTCTCCAGAATGCCAAGGAAGAGTCATGCCATGAAAATACAGCTTCATTTATTCCTGCATATACATGCTCTGTTCTGTGCAATATACAAAAATGTAAGAATACTGGCATAAACTATCAGTGAAGGAGAATGTATTATTATCAGAATAGGTGACAAATATCCTTTTTTATGGTTGCATAGAATCTGATTTTTTTGCTAAAGAAAAACAAAATCCTTGTTTTTCAATGAATTTACATACTACTGTTAGTTTTAATTTCATAAATGACCCTTCTGTGCTACTGAATATTTGCCAGATGCAGTATATACACACAGGTCGCAGAACTCCTTCATTCTAAACTCTTTACTCCAAGGGAATTTAAACTCACATCATTTATCTGACTAAAAAATTATTTAAATACTAGATTATACACTTTCTCTGATTGTCAGTGCTGTGGTAAGTTAACATCCATGTGATCAGTGCTTTTCTAAGATTGCACAAGTTTCTAATTGCAACAGGTGAAACTTAAATGCTGAACAGTTTATAGTTCATTAAGGTAGCGTACTTCATCATGAGAAAAAAAAAAAGAATCTGTTGAGGTTTCCAAGTTCTGTAATGCTTGCTTTAATTGAAAGCATACAGCAGGTGAAGTGAAACTGAAGGAACAAACTATAAATAGCTAAATTCTATTAGGAATAAATAACTGCAGCATTTGATTACAATTTTATCTATTCAGGATATATAAGAAGAAGAAGAAGAAGAGAATCAAGCATCCAAAATGCAAAAGTACTAAAGTCTAGAGACAGTTGACTGCTTTCTGAGGCACCTTGTAATTTTTGTCTGTTTGTTTGTTTGTTTTGGAGTTGCCGGTTTTTTGTGGGTTTTTTTTTAATTTTTTTTTTTTTTTTTTGGTTGGTTGGTTGTTTGTGTTTTTTTTGTTTTTGTTTGGTTTTTTTGTATTTTTTTTTAAGTGAGTGGACAGATATTTTGGTCTTTACCATTCACAATTGCTAAAATGAACACATCAGTTATGACTGCAGTGAATTTTATGTTGCCACACATTTTCTGAGACTTTTATTTCATAGTACCTTGTTGGGAAAATGACCTGATTCTTTCCTTACGTGAAAAAACTACCCTTCAGTCTCCTTTTTTGTCTTTACTTTGGTCCACTAGAAATGCATCAAATCTGTGATTGATAAATTCATTCTAACATTTTTTTCTAAGTATACGGATGAGACTGACAGCAAATGTGCTTGTTAGTGTAACCAAAAATATCTTCCAGAATGGGAAAATTAGTTCTATACTTCCTCTTCTGTCACTGTCAGAGCACTCAGTAGCTATTTGTGCGAGTGTTTTCAAGAAATCTTTTTCTTTTTCTAATAGAAAGTTGAATCTATGTACCCGTAACTTCAGTAATTTTAAAATTTGACAACAAGTTTTAGAAAGTGTCTGTAGAAAAGGAACAATTTGTACCAACAAAATGTGGGATTTCTAACTTTACTTTGTGGTCTGGCCTAAAAGACAGATCAACAGTGAAATCATTCTTGTCACATTTGGAAGCAAAAAATCTCTTTACAGGAATCATTAACATGTTCTAATAGATTGTTATAAGACAATGTTTATGCCTGTAGAACAAGTCCAATATAGCCAAAGTATTAATATGAAAATAATAATACGAAGTGTAAATAAAATAGCATATTAAAGGTATACCAAAGTCATCCCTAATAAAGAAGATCTATTCACTTGTCTCTAAAATCTATACCAGGGGATATAGATCAATGTCATATACGCAAAAAGTCTGTTTGATAATCATAAAACCCATAGTACCTCCCAGAACCACCCAGAAGCCACAAAATAGTGAATAGTCCTAGAATGGTTTTGTTCACTTTTAACAGAATGCTTTTTAAACTCCTTAACTGAGCAAACTGCAAAGACAGTAGGTGTTGTCCCTGTACTTTGACTGACTGGGTTCTCTATGGAAAGTGGGGGCTTTTCTAATATGAAATGCTGTCAGTCAAACAGGGATGACCATCCTATTTATCATTAAAAAAGTGAAGAAACAGATGTTTCGGCTTTAACAAATATGATTTCTACTCAAAAGTTAACGGATTTTTTTCCTCTTAAGATATCCTAAAACTTCCATTCTTTTATTTGGATAATTAGGCACAATGTGGCAAGAAATCCTTTATTTAAATTTTTAAAATAGTATTTCTAGAAGTTTTTACAAACAAATAACTAAAAAAAAGATTGAAAAAGAAAGTAACCCATCATTCAACTACATCACCAAAAGGAATAATGAAGACCACAAACAGTGACTAAAGATAAAAATTAGAAATTTCCAGATTCCAAGTAGAAAAGTTATATGCCACTCTTTTGCCACACTGGAAGTATTCAACAAAAAGAAGCACACTTTTAAAGATCATTTTGCTTCTGTGACCTTAATTAACAAAATTATTCATGTAATTCTTTTCTCCTTAATTTATGTGCTTAAAGTGTGGACTAGATTTCCTACCAATTCCATTATTAAGAGCAAACGGGATGTATGAATTTCTGTCCAATTCTGTACCACTCTTGCCTTTTATTTTTGGTCGGTTTCTTTGAGAATTAAATACATCATAAAGACACTGCTCTCATGCTTGCCTTGCTTTTATGTACCTCACTCTTTAGGAGTAGTCCCGTGTTATGCTGGAGACTTGGGAATGAACATTAATAAATGTATTCATAGAATATCTCAAAGAAATATAAAAAAAAGATCTAGATAAAAATATTTTTGTTTTTACTGATTCTGTTTTGTTTTTCTTTTCTTCCACTCTTCTGATAAAAATAATATCCTAGAAAAAAAAAATCCGAAATACAATTCCTCTTCAGTAATCTAATTTTACTGTTATATTTCTCTGAATTTAGGGCTATGCTTTGTGGGATATTTTGGTTATAAACCTTATCAGATCCTTTAATATACAATAGGTGTCTAACTGATCATATTCTGTAGTATTTTCTAGAGCCTTGGAGAAACTGGAGAAATTAAGCAAGCATCTGTAAATATGAACTTTTTTTTTAATTGGCTTGTTTTATTCTGCAGTGACTTGTTAGGTTGTTGAAGAAGAGCATTTATGAGAAGTGTTCTAGCAGTGAAATCCATTAATCATGGAAAAAAAAAGAATGTATGATCTTTTTCCTTTCTTCCATGATCAGGAGAAATACCAACAGTATATTTGAACTGGTGGGAAAATTTACTATCCTAGATCAGTGTAAGCAGAATGGAGAGAAGACCTGATCAGATTACCTGGTACTGTTTAATTACCCTATGCATTTATTTAATTATCTAGTACTTTCTTAAAATTCAGAAATAATTTCATGAAGGGACTGTTTTTTGCAGATTATGACAAATGAACCACTTCTAAGGCCTGAAGGGAATATTAAATCATTTATTCTGACTGCCTATATAGTGTAGGTCATAGAATCACTCTAATATTTATCTTCACACTTTGCATGTGAGCTAAAAATCCCTTTCATGAATGCACTCAGTCTTCACTTGAAGATTTCAATACCGGATTTCCGTTTAGCAAGTGGTAAAAAATTCATTTGTTACTCAAAGTAAAAAAAAAAAAAAATAAATTTTTGTGAATCTGCTCCACTGTTTTCTATTATCTCATATTTATTTTGAGTATTAGGGTTTTTTTAATATCACTAATGTGGACAAAAATATGACCTACATGTTTTGGCTTTGATTGATTAACTTATATATCCTATGAGGGAATAATAACTTCTTTCAGGAAGAATTGTCTTGCTTACAGATTTGTTTTGTTTTAAAAATACTATCTCTCCAAAACCTTGAGTAGTTAATATATTTTCTAAATATGTAAGTTTTATCCATTTGATACCAGCATCAGGGACTTGGTTTTGACACCCTACTGTGAATTTCAAGGGACTGCTAAACCCATGGTAAGAAAGTAGAAAGAACAAGATTCTCTGGGGTACTGAAGAGAAAATGTGTCCTCCCTACCACAAACTGGGCAAAACCAAAAATGACCCTTATTATGAATTGTACACAGTGAGAAGAGAGTGGTGTCATGAGGGAGCAGCAAGGGCAGCCTGCTCCATGTGAGATGGTAGTCAAAAACGAAACCAGATGGCTAAAGCAGTGATCTCGCTGACAAGGGAATCAACAAGGTGCACTGGAAAAAAGTTCTTCAATTACAGTCAAAAGGAGAAACAGAAGCATAATTTCACCAGTGTCATAGCAACAATCCAGAATGCTGAGCTCTAACCCTGACTTGGTTTGCAACATCATAACTCATTGAGTTAAACTCCAAAAATGAAGACTATTTATTATGTGAACATAATATCCTTAGAATTTGTCCAAAGTCCTCTCTTGCAGAGAAATGTTGAAAATTTTCTATACTCTGACACCTTGCTCCATTTTGGAATAAACCAGTTGCATAATTTCAGCAATAAAAATGTTAAGTCATGACCTTGAAGCAATGGGGTGGAGTTGTTTCATGCACATGCATAAAGCTATTTTGATGGAAATTATGTACCTTATAGAAATTTGCTGTTGTCAGAAACACAGCCAGTGTGTGAGTGTACAAGTACAGTGTAGATGATCAAATGAGCCTTTGAGGCCTGTCTTTTCTAATTTAGCAAAGTACAGGTACAATTGAAAAATCAGTGTGATCTGCTGATGACTACACTTTTGGTAAGTGTAATGTTCAGTGTAACTGTGTCAGGCAGCAGAAGATGAACCAAAGAGACAGATGAGTGTTTAATAGGAAATAACTGAGAACATCCTGTTCCAGAGAGAGCTGTAAATTATCTGGCTTGGTTTTGTTTCCTGACAGTAGTATGGCTAAACCATGTTTTATATATACCAATATGTCTTTATAAAGGGATACTCGTACCATTTTTATGAAATATACCCAACATGGTCAGCAGCTATTGATTCTACTATCTTTTCTCCATCACAACTCAACCCTGGATCCAGAACTGCTTAGTCTTAAATTAAAGTTTATTCAAGAAGATTTCTAAAATAGCGCTTTGAGTAATAGTAATAAAAGATGAACTCTTATTTAGAACCAGTACTGCATGAAAGTACTGCATGCTCACTACTCATATCCACGTTAAAGAGATTATACTAATATTGATGCTTTGTATGCATACAGACTACAAGATTTTGCTCCCTATTTCAGGTTCATAAAAAGATTAGAGTTTGTTTTGGCAGTATTTCTCTCATGTGTTTTGTGAGATAATCTAAGATCAGTTGGGATTCCAAGGTAAGCAGAGATAATTGCTCTGGGGCAGACATTCTCTCAAGCAAGCCTTGTAATGTTTAATTTCCTTGTCCTGTAGGCATGTAAGAACCAAGTCTCGGTTCCTGTTTCGTGAGTTACTGAATTAATTTTTCATGATCTTTTACCAGTATAAGATTGCAATTATCCAGGCTTCAGCTAGTGTCTTCATTGCTGTATGGGTTTTGGACCTACTTTTTGTTTTGGTTTTTTTTTTTTTTTTGGTTGTTATTGTTGTGGGTTGTTTTTCTCTTTTGTTGATTTTTGTTTGGTTTTGTTTGTGTTTGGTTTTGGATTTTGTTTGTTTGGTTTTTTGTTTTCTGTTTTTTGTTTTTCTTCTAGGTTGTAATATTACTTAGTTTCCTTTCACTGCTATAATGCCTAAGAAAATATTATTCTCTGCTAATCAGAACAGCTGACAGGTACTGATATGAGTTCATAAAAGGTTTTGAACCGAACAAAGAGGAGAATATTTTCATGTGTTGCTTGTAAATGTTGTAACTGATAATGAATAGCATCCTTTATAAAAAGAATAATAGCTGTTTGTGTCTATAATGATAACTCACTGCAGCTATTTTAAAATTACTTGGATTTTGTCTGCAACAGTTAAAACCAGAAAAAAGTAGGTTTATCTTTTTATTTCAGGAAGGTCTATGTGCCCTTTTTTGCAATATTTCCTTTTCAGCATACACCAAACACATTGCATAACTGGCATACGTTCCCCTCTGTAGGCATCACAGCAAGGAGAAAGGCATGAAATAAGGCAAGGAATAAGGCATGAAATACTGCTTTTTGAAATGAACAATATAGCATGAACAGTAAGAAAATGCTTAATTTCTCTGGTTATACATGCCACCCTGTTAAAGAAAGGACAATAAGAGTGTGTATCTCATGCACTTTGTACTAAGTCAGTAAGTTTACAAAGAAACTAAACTGGTACAGAATACATTTTTAATATAGATTATGATAAAAACAAGACAGGGGTTGTCAAAAACAAAAATAAGAAAATCAATTCAGTATATTTCCCTTGAAAGATATATTTGAAAAATTTACTTCTCAGAAATGTAGTCTTCCAGAGCTGCCTCTGTTGATGCAATGGTTATTTTAACACATTCTGAAGATTCTTCTATCAGAATTTTCTATCTCTTTTGATATTTTTCAGCCTATCAAGGTCAAACTATGGTTCAAGATTATTTGATTTTATTAGCTATTTCTGTCATACAGAAAACTGCAGTGACATAGTATAGAACACAGGGCACACATTTCTTTAATAAGTGAAACATATTTTCTTTAATAGTTTCTTGGGAAAAATTATCTAAAGAAGTAAATTGCTTAATGTTAGAAGGAAAAATTCATTTTAGAGAATAAGTTTGTGTCTGAACTGACGCCTTAAGTTGTATGACAATATTGTGCATTAAATTAAATTTAAAGAAATATAATAGTAAACTTATAAGTCATTTTGTGGAATTGTCAGTAAAATTTTATTATTAAAAATCAGCATATTTTGAAAGAACAGCTGGAAGTATGCCTGCAGTGTGAAATTTTATATTTCTTTAATTCTAATGGAATAAATTTCCAATTGTTCTTGTCATTTTATCTGGATCTTAGAACAAATAAAGATTAATTTTACTTCTCTTTTTCCTATATTAAATTTCTTATTTAATTCAGAGTGTCAGAGACACTAAACTACCTAAATAATGTTTTGCTGTTAATTTTACTTAATATGCCAAATCAGTTTAATTACAGTTTCTATAAATAATCTATGCAAAATACTTGCCTGGACAGAATGCACTTTTCCTTCTGTATGTGGCACATTTTAATACTTAAAAGCATTAGAACAGATGTTAGGTGCCTCCTAAACTTGTTTTCAGTTTTCTTTTATTTATATGTTAATGAGAATTTAATTACTTCATGAATACTTAAACAACCTGAGGGTGCCTGATATCATTAGCTTGAACATGACAAGCACCTCAAATGACCACATGGGAAGAATAAAATTGCTTTTAGTTCACTTGAAGACAGAAAGATGAATTCATTTCACCCCCTGCTATGTTCTACCTGCCACACAAAACTGAGTAAGCTGTGGGCACTGATTCAGTCTCACCTCAGTGTGACCAAAAGTATCCGAGGAAGGAATATGCACCAAAGTGCACAAATCATTCCTTTTCAATTTGCTTCACTGTCCTTCAATGAACAATCAGGGAATGTTTTTTACTGTGTCTTATTTCTTCTTAATAGATTTCTTCAGTCAAAATTATTTTCTGTGGTATAAATTTCAGTGTTCCCTTCTTGTAAAATTATGCACAACATGCCCTACAGATATCAAATTATCCAGGCTGAAAAACAGTATGGAAAATGTTTAATTGTATATCAGGAAAACTGTTGCAATAAAAGTATTATTTCTAGGTGTTGCAAAGTAATAGACAGATCTGTGGAATAAATAAAGTGGAAAAAAATAATTATTAATTTAAAAATTATTTCCATTAATTTAACGGAACAGAATTTTTAAGAGTAGTTCTATTTTCTGTACGCTCACTATATAGTCTATAGGAAGAAAAAATATTTCTTACAGTTCTCTTACCATATTTGTATGGTCCTCCTTCTTATGATACACACAAGAAAATAGAATGATAATAATATGAGCAGTAAAAGTTAAAACAACAGCAACAAAAAATTCCCTTTCTTTTCAGGGGATGGAGGGACATTAGTTCAATCTTAATTAATTTTTGAAGTGGTTTATTTAATTTTTGATTTAGATTTTGTTGATACTCCATCTTCAATAAATTCTACATCCATAAATGTACAATGGAAGAGCATGTCTTAAGTAATGCAGATACTTCCAACATTCATTATTTGATAAAGTTTAACACTTCTCAGGAAGAAACAATTCATTTTTTTCATCACTGTATCATATATCCATTTACATTCAGTCTTAATGATGCTGAAACAGTAGCTCAGTTAGGCATAACAATAAAGTTGGGAATAAAAAAAATATATTCAAAGGTCCTACACTGAAAGCTTTGTCTAATCTATTTTTCTCATGGCTGGGCAGGAAATGGGGATTATCAGAGCAGCTTAGGAAAAGAAATCAACCAACAGTGAGATGAAAAGGATGGACCACAAACACACTGTTAAAAGAATGATGATTTTATTAATAACAGAGTGCAAGTACTTTCCAAAAGTTAAACCCTGCCCTGAGGGGATCATATTTATAAGAATAATATTATCTTTTAATTCAAGTGTCTGGGAAAAAAAACCAACCAAATAAAAAACCAACCAACCAACAAAACAAAAAAACCTCCCCAAAAAACAAAACCAAAAAAATAGCAGTATGCTAGACACAGAGATGCTTTCTTTCATCATCAGACATGTCCAACATGTTTAGCTTTTGTTTCCATCCTCTTTTTTTTTCATTATATCAAATGCCTGTTGCACAGGCATTGATATCATGTGTCCATATACCAAAGAAAATTTTGTTATGTAAGTCCATTAGATGAAAATCTGTATGCTTAAAATCTGTATGCTTCTGTATGCATACAGAGAAACAGTCACCAAAAAAGAGCAGGCAAAAAAGAGATGTATTGAGGAATATTTTCTGAAAGTCTCCCAGGAATTGAATATAAACAATCAGTCCTTTTGAGGCTACAAGAACTGACAAAGTCAGAGTGACAGAAGCACCTGAATGTGTTCAAGGCCACCAATATCTGCTTCAGTAAAATGTTGTGTAGTTTTAACCACATCCAAGAGGCAACAGTTCCACATGTTGCCTGTGTAGACAGAGATTACAGGTTCCCATATACATATGTCTGGTAATACATGGGACTGAATAGATGTACTTTCCAACCACTTAGTAAGAAACTAGTGACACATCTTTGTGACCCTTGATACCTGAGCAAACTGTTGGGATAGGGTTCTTAGATGATGATCCAGACACATTTCTATGGGTGAGAGGGGTCTGAGCTGTGAAGCAGTCAGAGTTACTGTGTAAAGTAATTTCAATAAACAACAACAGCTGAATAGAAAGAATAACAGCTTAATTATTATTAGATGTTCCAGTAAACACTGGTTGTGATCTGTCTTCACAGCGCAACCTTCAGAATTGGAAATGCATTTGTGGCAGAGACAGTGCCCTGATCCTGAAGGGATGAAAAGTTGGGGCCCAGGGCAGGACAGTGGCCTCAGTGACAGACACAGATCCACAGATCCACAGATCTTATGAGCAGGGAGCAGAGCAGGTCTGGTGCTAGCAAGTATGTTCAGTCAGCAGCTGGCAGCAGGTTGTCACGCCAAGGGTGTACAGGGTTCAAGGTAAGTGTGAGATCCCTGTCAGGATTCAAGTCAGTGTATAGGCAGGGCTCTATAGGGATCAGTTCCTTATACACTCTGCACAGTCAATCCAGAACTGTCCCGGCTCTATTAAATACACACACTCTAATAGCACATGAAGAATCAAAATCCATAGTCTCACATATAAAAAAGTGTCCTATTTTTTTAGGACACCAGAGAACTCTAACTTCTGTGTCATGGAGATATGTTGATTTCATAGTTCATAGGATCTGCACTTAGGGAATGTAGCTCCTCTGCACAATTTCACCTGGGGAAAAAGAATCAGTCTCACAGGCACAAATGTACCCAGTATTGCTCTAGCTTTGGATCATGCCTTTGTTTTGCCAGGGAAGAAGAAGTGGTAAAAGTCAATGATAAAATGTATTTTTCAGAATTAGGGACGAAATTTGGTCTTATTAACAACTTTGCACCATTAAATGAAAACTCATAATAGCCAGATGAAGGAGAAAAATTTTGCAAATACATATTTTTGTTTTAAATTTACAAAGTGTCAAAGACTTTTTCATCACAACAGAAAAAGCCTGTTTATAAATCTCTCTCCTCTACTTACTGTGCAACATGCAGTGCTCCATAACATTGTTTCTATTCCCACTCTGGCTGGGTGTTTAGAAGAGATCTGAAACTTCAAAGTCTTGTCCTTCTAAAGCACAAAAACATAACATTATAGGAAAATTTATGCTAGTAGGATTTGTTTGATCAAAAGTAGTGCTAATCAACCAGAATTCCCTAACAATCAATGAGGAGAAATAAGGACTAGAGGGACAAAATAGCTGCCAAAACAGAGGTTACTGGAGTCACTTAGAGATCCCAGTATTCCCCACATATTTTCAAGCTTTATTTTTGAAGCACACAGGAGACCCTCAAAGAAGAGGGTGTCTGAGAAGCAATCAAACCTGTTTTAATGCTGCCAGAAATCATCCTGTGACACTTCAGCTGCTGTCCAGGCTGGGCAGAGCAGCCTTCCTTAAAGCTGCAGTGAGCAGCTGCCCTTGAGCTAGTGGGATGCTGCACTGGGACCCACATTTCAGGTGCACGTGTCTGGCACCACGGGATTCTGCCACACTGACAAGAGCATTAGTAGGGGTGATAGAGATCATCAGGGATGCACTGAAAACCAGCACTCACATCTACCCCAGGAAAACTGGATTTGTTGTATGGTTCTGGGTGCAGGTTTAGAAATTCTACAATCAGTTATGGAAAGATTTCTAGGATATTGATCCTGAATGTGTAGTTCAATGACTACTGATTAATTGCATGTTGTTAATAAATCAACAGACCACTTCTATCCTGATTTCTTTCAAGCCAAGTGAATTGAGCTTCTTTTATCCCTTGCAACTTAGGAGCTAAATTATGAATGATTTTCTTAAGTAATTAATACTGCAGGTATCTGGTACCCACAACAAAATTAGAGTTATTTCAACTGAAAAAAGAGTCTGAGAGATAGAATCTAGAAACAAGGAGAAATCAATAAATTAAAGCTATGTAATGTTATAAAAGATATATGAATCTATAAAATATGACTGCTTTAATTTTCATGTTCTATGTCATTAAGGGAACAAAGGGAAGGCAAATAAAAAAGCTGTTTCATTATAAAATCCTAGCTATCCAGATGTTTAGCTACTCACAGGTGCTACTTTTGTCAGCATTTTTTCTCACGTCATTAACAACTTACAAATATTTATTTAAAGAAAAAAATATTCTTCCCAGGGCCCTGAAATTTCATATGAGTCACCTTGGACTTCCTCCTGCAATGTTTTTGGTGCATATATAAAACAGGAGTGGGTGATATTCCAAAACCTGTGCAGATCTAGTCAGTTTTCCCGTGAATTTTCTGACCCAGATGAAGTGCTCTGGTTCCTTGTTAGTTAACTTTCAATATGGTTGAAATAGCAACAGTACTTTACCCATTATGTTTTAAGTGTGATACATGACATAGTATTTTATTTATATAATCACACTATTAATATTTCTTAGTAATATTTCTTTGCTTGGGGTTAGGACAGTTCATAGTCTTTGAAGTTCCAAAAAGACATCCTAATTTTTTTGAACCCAGCTGAGAAACCATTGATTTTGCAAGATTTGGGATGACCCATGAAATCAGCTGAAGTAATGTCCTGCACAAATTCAAATTTCCATGATTTCAAAGAATTTAGCTCTTGGTTTTAAATTTTTATATCTGACTGAGTGTTACAAAACAGTTCCTTCTTGTAGGGTAGGAAGGTTAAGGGGTGAGAGGGCAGGGGGTGTGGAGATGTGGGGACAGGAAAATAAAAAAAATCATAATACTTCACTCTCTAACTGCAAAATTTAAAAATTTGATTTGGTTGCTCTCTGCCAAAATTAAAATAAGTCATATAGGTATAAAATTTTTGTCTGTAATTTGATCACCACTAAAAGAGAAAAAAACCCCTATTTTTCAAATCTATTCTGTTTCTATGAATGTTATTAAGTCCCCAGTTTTGATCATCTGTATAAGTCAGGTGAAATGTGCTGTTTCTCCTTCTTTCTCTCATCCTCCCTGTTGTATGGAGGTTAGGTTGTTCTTGTGAGCTAGAAATTACCTTCTGCTTTTTTGAATAGATCATGGACAAGTTCTCTAAGATAAATGGCAGAGCAAAAAATTAGTTTTTTAAACTCATTTTTATTTCCAAAACACAATTGATTTCATGTCATAATTGACAATACATTCTTCCACCTTTTAAAAGAAAAAAAACCCAAACAGAAAAACCATGTCAGTAGTTCTTGAAGCAAGTAATTATACTTTATCTATGATGCTTGAGTATATTATATTCTGTTTTCAAAATAAAAACTTGGCTTCTGCTTATGTGGAGTTCATTAAAATTTAAGGAAGTATAATGGCTCTCAAAGTGGTACACGTGCATCCCCTTGAAATATTAACAGAATGCAGTTGACCAGGAACCACTAAGAAATTTCCTTTTTATAACTGTAAAAAATTTTACATGAAGTTATTATAATTAAAATTTATTATAGCTGTACTAGATTTTGCATTCAGATGCTTTTATTTCTGTAATACTGTGATAAAATATTGTCTTTCATTTGAAATAATTCTTGAGAGGCTTATGTTTTAATAACCTAAAAATATAGGGGAAGTTACGCAATTCCCTTACATAAGATGTGGCATTTAACTTAAAATAATATGACTTTGAATGAAAAAATTTAAAGTCATAGATTTAGAAATTTATTTTCAATAATTTTCTTGTAATACTGTATTGTCTGTAGCCTTACTAGATGATGCTATATTTTTTAGAATATGACTCAAAGAAATTAAAGGAAACATAGAATAAATTACTCCAAAGAATTAAATAAACAGCAGCAAAACTATCAGCTAAGATTTCCATCTGGATGTAAAATGTTGCTCCTCAAGTTCATATTTAGCAGTGAAGGCAGAGGTTAACTCACTGATTTCTCAGGCCTACAAGACAATTATTGTGATTTCTGTCTCACAGGAAATCGTCACACTTCAGAAAGTAATTCCTAATAGACAACTTGAAAAATAAGCTTTTAACTGTACCTTATGTATTTATCTTAATGTTATATGTGACAACGCATGGGTCATCACCTTATTTCAATGCAAAGACCAAAATAATTTATTAACTTTAAACTTTATAAAAATGGGCACAGCCTCTTGTTTAGCCGGATGCTAACAATCCAAAGAATAAAAGAAGGTAAATATTTTTTCATTAAGGTTTTCTACATATGTATACATATTGCAATCAGATGTGTACAGAACAAATTAATTTAATCTAGGAAAATGTCAGCAAACCCAGTACATTTATTTTAGGCATTTTGACAAAATTACTAGAAGATATTGTTAGCTGGTATATGCAGAAGTTGCTTGTAAAGGCAGGCATATTTACAATTCTGTGAAATAATGGAGTTTTTTTCTTCCTTTGCAGTGACATATTCGTATTTAAGTTGTTTTCATTGCCATTCTAAACCAGGAGGAGGACAGCTTTTCTTGTCAAAAATATAGTCTCCTTATTTCTCATGGGGGAAAAAAATCTATGCTGAATTAAGATAAAGTGGTGGGTTTTTCAAAATGTCATATTTAACCAGTTTATCTCTTGGGTACTTGAAGTGGTGCATATAGTTCAAAATGGATGGCAATGACTATTAGTGGCAAAATTCTTCATTCAAGAGACACTGCATCCAGTAATAATCATTTGTCTCCAAGAATTGCTGTCTGATGCATCTTTGTGAGCTGATTCATTCAGTGATTCAACAATTTTATTGTTCTACAATGCTATTCTTAATTGCAATAATGATATATTAACATGCATGAATATTTTAATATTTTAAATGAATATTTTAAATATTTTAATATTTTAAATTTTTTATCCCATATTATTTATGCTATGGAATATCACTATTGACCTGTATTTTGAAGAAGACCAATCCTTTCTACTTTTCATACTGAATCTTTTGACTGAGCTATGTATTTAATATCTGACACTTTTAAACTCACTGTCTGATTAAAATATTTTTTAATCCCTTCCCATTAGCTAGACTCTGCTTTTAACTTTACAGTAGTATTTTTTGTGCTCATGAATGGACAATAAATATAATATTTGACTTAAGGCTGCAACTTGTACTTGTGTTAATCCACTAGTAAGGAAAAAAATAATTAAAAACTATATTATATAAATTTATAACCACTACACAAAATAAATGAGAAACAAATGAAGGAGAACAAAGGTAGTCCATATGTCTAAAAGTTGAAGGGAGTTCTGAGAAGAGAAGTTCATGTGTTTGTTTGTAAGTATATCTTGTGCCCATGCACCAACCTATAATCAGATTTCTGTTCAGGTAATGTATGTTAATGTGGAAAAGAGAGAGAGGACATCAATTTGCTTAGGGTAGATCAGATGTACATCACTGTGCTGTCCTTCAGTTTCTGTTGTGTCTATTCCGTTTTCTTAAAGCCACATATGACAAAAAGAAATAATATAGGGAATTTTTGACAATATAGAAAGATTCTGGACATTGAAGATTTGACAGCGCTGACATTCAGGATTCTCTATGGACACATAAAAAGGTGTCCAGGTGTTAAAAAAGAGAAAGAGAATGCATTAAGAGGTCTCTTACCAGCCCAGTAAAAAAATTATAAAGACTACTTTTGTGGTAACTTCTTAGATTTTGGAAAATTTGAAATTTTCAAATGAATGAGGAAAGACAGATTACCTTTGCTATAACTTCCCTAAACAAATACAGGGTTTCCACAATTTCAAATTATGTAAACACACCTAAAAATTTACTAAATGTTGTAAGTAATATAGAAAGTATTTAATTATTGGATTCAATATTATGAAGAAATTTTTCACTCTGAGGATTGTCGTGTTGGAACAGGCTGTCCAAAGATGTTGTGGATGCCCCATCCTTGGAAGTTTTCAAGGCCAGGTTGGATGGGGCTTTGAGTATCCAGGTCTAGTGGAAGGTGTCCCTGCCCACAGCAGGGGGATTGGAACTAGATGATATTTAAAGTCTGTTACAGCCCATACCCAAGATCCTGTGTTATTCTCTATAATGTTATGATTTCTTTTAGTTGAATGTCTTTATTGGTCAGCCTGAAATGATGCAGTTCCAGAGAGGTAAAAAAGATTGAAAAGCATTTAAAGAGTAAAAAGATTTCTCAGTAAATCTGTTTAACAATCTTTATAATAATATATAGGATACCTAGTGAAAAATAGGAACATTGGTTTTTTATGGTTTTTCTTCAAGCTGCATTTTGCTTTCAATACACTGTTGATCTTTGTGTGTGTGTGGTGTAGGGGTGCTACACAGATTCGGAGCAAAAGAAGTGGGACCCATCCTGCTTTCAACATTACCTAAGTTCTCTTAATTTTCAGTGTCAAAAATATACATAAATTCCAAAATTAATAAAAATTGCACCCTCAAATATATATCAAAACAGACACCTTTATAACTTGAATTCTTCTCTTCTCTTGGCCCCTGATGACAACAGAAAGAATTTATTTTTAAATGGTCAAATTTTCTTCCAAGAATCATGCCCCTAGATTCTTAGCACTCAGTCCAGGAATCTGCAACTACTGAAACCCAATTAGCCTCAATATCAGTCCTAGCTTAGGTTTTACAGTTTGGTTCTAGATATCTGAAGTTGTAGCCAAACTTTGAAGTCTTCCTGAATAGCTGTCTCTGAAATGAATTCCTGGCGTCATGGAAAACAATTGAATGAAAAAGAATTGGAATATCAATTTACTCAAACCCAGAATGTCTTACTAACGACTGCTCTTCAAAAGTGCATAAATTAACAGCAATAACAATGATTCTAAGAATAGTATGACAGTAATTTTCCAGCATGATGTTTTACAAAGAAATGACTGCTGCTTTCACTTGAAGCAAGACATGAGTAACTAATTCTGACTGCACACCTTTCATCAAGATTTGTATTAGATCCTCCTGTTCAGAAATATAGGACTTCATTTTGGCTTGCTTTTTCTCCCTTTCTTCTTCCCCTTTTGTCTCTTTGGTCAGATGCGGTATAGGTTCAGGTACTGCTTTTATACTCTTGAAAATTGCTGGTAATGTTTGCTGGTTTTTTTCTCATTGGAAAAGTATGTGATTCATAGCATTGCAGATCTTATTTACACTTCAATGATGAAAAAGTTTTGTAAGTATCTGAAAAAATACAACTTTTTAGAAGTGCTTTCTAGAAAATTCATTATATCATGAGAGTGTTTTGAAGAAGCCTTTATCATACAAAAACTGACAATCATTTGGATAAAAGTGATTAGCATGGATTTGAACTCCTACTTCTGTCATTTTTTTTAAAGTGACACCAGTGTGATATGTATTATAATCAATTAGAAATGATCACACAACATTTCTCATCAATTTGCATTCCAATACTTTGATAGAATAACAAACTGTATCTGATGTAAACAGAGACATGTAAAATAAAAGAGAATTAGCAAGTTCTACTCTGAAGACAGAAAGTACAGTTAGGAATCAGAAATAAAATGACAGACTGTGACATGCTAATTGCTAAATACCTCTTTCTAGTTAAACACAAGCAATGCTTAAAGATGGTTGGTAGTTTCCAGCTGACATTTCCATTTCATGCTTCACATATTGTTTTCTGTTTCATCCATACATTTTTTCTAACCATGCTATAATATTTTTTCAGTTGTGAGCCCTTGTAAGAGAGAGTAGTCTGAGAAGCAGAATAGCATATTCCATGCATTAAAAAAAAATGAAGAATTCTTTAGAGCTCAAGTTTGTCAGAAGGATTGACTTTTGGAGAATAATTATGTGCTTCATTTCTGTACCAATAAACAGCATGAAGTAGCTTAAGAATTTACTTGACCCTGCACTGTGATTGGAGGACCTACAAATCTTTTCCACTTGGTTTGAATTGTGGTCTTCTAAGCCATAACTGTAGGTAAGGCAGTCATCCTGGCCACTCCATGGATCTGGCTTCCACTTGTATACTTGGAAAATGTGTTTTACACGTGGCATTCAGAATGCCAGCTATAATACAACAATGACAACCTGAAAACAAAAGAGAGAGTATGAAAGAATATGATGAATATGCAAATGCATATATAAATCTGCATCACATATATGCAATGTGTTTGGCTGTTGTTGCTTGAGCTGAGTCCTCTTCATGGGAGTAAATAAAGTTGATTTAGAAGCATTTAAATTCTTTCTTTTTCTAAAAGATTTCTAAACTATTTTTGAGATAATCGAGCCCTTCCCTTCCCTTCCCTTCCCTTCCCTTCCCTTCCCTTCCCTTCCCTTCCCTTCCCTTCCCTTCCCTTCCCTTCCCTTCCCTTCCCTTCCCTTCCCTTCCCTTCCCTTCCCTTCCCTTCCCTTCCCTTCCCTTCCCTTCCCTTCCCTTCCCTTCCCTTCCCTTCCCTTCCCTTCCCTTCCCTTCCTTCCTTCCTTCCTTCCCTTCCCTGACTTCCCTTCCCTTCCCTTCCCCCTTCCCTTCCCTTCCCTTCCCTTCCCTGAAACTTCCCTGAAACTTCCCTGAAACTTCCCTGAAACTTCCCTGAAACTTCCCTGAAACTTCCCTGAAACTTCCCTGAAACTTCCCTTCCCTGAAACTTCCCTTCCCTGAAACTTCCCTTCCCTGAAACTTCCCTGAAACTTCCCCTTCCCTGAAACTTCCCTTCCCTGAAACTTCCCTTCCCTGAAACTTCCCTGAAACTTCCCTTCCCTTCCTGAAACTTCCCTTCCCTGAAACTTCCCTTCCCTGAAACTTCCCCTGAAACTTCCCTGAAACTTCCCCTAAACTTCCTTCCCTGAAACTTCCCTTCCCTGAAACTTCCCTTCCCTGAAACTTCCCTGAAACTTCCCTTCCCTGAAACTTCCCTGAAACTTCCCTGAAACTTCCCTTCCCTGAAACTTCCCTGAAACTTCCCTTCCCTTTTACAGATGACAGCTTCTCCCATGGGTTTCTCTTCATCATGAATCAGTTTAGGTGCTTAAAAACTTGGCAGAACTTGTTAGCAGCAGTACTATTCATTGGAGTAAATAGAAGAGAATAGCCATCCAATTTTCTTTTGGGCTGCACACACATTCATATTGTCCCTCAAAAACTCCAGGGCAATAAGGAGACAAGGAAAGGTGTCAAATAATGATTAAGGGGCACTAAGCATAGGTACCAATAAAATGATTTACTTCAAAAAAATGTGTCTATGAAAGCCATAAAGAAGACTACAAACTATGGCCCAGCAACTTCATATTTTTTTAATCCAAATCTCTCTCCAATGTATATTATATACTTCGCTACTAATATTACACTAATGTTTAATTTGAAGTTCAAAAACTGAGAAAATCAAGCAGTAGAAAGAAAAAAAAATATCGAAAATTGCAAAATTATATTTTACCAAATTTAGGATTATGAGAGCAGAGGTTATCCTTAATTGATGGGTGAATACTTGTGATCATTTAATTGCTTCAAATGTCTGGAAGAAAATCTTTTTAATGAGATGTATTTGCATTACAGAACTAAACAGGAAACATCATTAAAGAAAATTTAGTACACTTTGACATGATGTCTGGTGTACCACCATAATAATTTTCAAGATGGCACTCCATAAAAAAAGTGGTAACTATTTAAATAATACTTATCAATGGTGAATTAAAGGTATAGACCTAAGAAAATATAATTTTAGAAGTGAAATATTATAAAGGATATCTAAATAAAAGAAACATCATAAAGCATATATATATGTACAGCAGAACCTTTATGGATATAAAAGTTCTCTGGTGCTTTATTGTCTTTACAAACATTAAAAATTATATATTTTTGTTTCTTAAGTACTCTATTGAGAACAATTTCAATTGAGAACAAAAGTTTGTCTATGTTATTGGTTATGATCCTTCATCTCGCTTTATCTCATCAATAATAAAATCTAATGCCCTGAAGGAAATAACACTTCGCAAATATGAAGCTGTCCAGCTCTGCAATATTAATCTGTAGCTCTCAAAACCTTTACATCTAAAATTAAATGTTTACATTTAACATTTCTCAGCTTTTATATTTTTTAGGGGGAAGCAAGGCATTCTTTCATTTTCATTGGCAAGACAGCACTTACTATATTTAGTACTACTTTGACCTTGCAGACTCAGAGGTAGTTTGATGATTATTTAAGAAACACTGCAATAGCTTATCAATTGATCCATTGTAAATTTAAC
This sequence comes from Luscinia megarhynchos, assembly GCA_034336665.1. NCBI lineage: Eukaryota > Metazoa > Chordata > Aves > Passeriformes > Muscicapidae > Luscinia > Luscinia megarhynchos. The sequence goes on along the minus strand of JAPFBE010000003.1, from coordinate 53,451,744 downwards.
TGTTTCACGTAAACAAACCAGACTCTTTCCTATATTCTTTTTCCCAATAATTTCTCAGGCATTTGAAATTTAAGTTGCTGAGAGAAAATATTTCTAGATGTGACTTGGCTTCGCTGCAGTCAGTTGTTCTTTTCCGTCTGTTTGTTATTTCTATAGACTTTGGTTGTCTTTTGTGAAGACAAAGCAAAACCAAAAACCCCAAAGCAAGTAATAAAACCAACCAACATTCCTCCCCCAAACAATGTCCATTTTTTTCCAATTGCCTAATATAAGTCATCTTTCCTTTAATATCACAGAATCTTTATGGACAGACAGGAAACTTTCATTTGATTTTGCATAATTGTGTAAAGTGTACTTGTACACTTACATGAAACTACCTTGGCAAATTAAACATGTTCCACATTTGAGTATATTATGATGCTTTTCCCAAGAGTGAAAAAACTAAGCTTGGATAGCCTCATAATCCTCCCAATGCTTAATTTTAGACTTCTACTCTTTAAAATTCTCTTACTAATATGTATATTTCATTTTCGAGTCTTAAGGCCTCTTATTTATACATAAGAACTGGTTGTATCATAATAAGAGTTTATACTTTTTTTTCTCCTTACTTGTATTTTTTTTGCTAAGTATAGATCTCTCTCTTTGCAGGTTTCAGTTTCCATTTTATTATTACATTTGACCAGACATCTTTTCACTGTTGTGTGGTAGGTCTGGCTAGTTCAGAACTGTTATATTCACAGTATTTATATAAATGAATACATTAATACATGTACCTATGTCTGAGTAGTAAGTTCCTGATAATATTCTGAAAAAGAAGGTTAAAAAAGGGAAAAAAATAGACAGTTTTACTTCCAAAGTATAATTTTGAGGTAAATTTCATCAATGATTAAATAAATTTTATTACTTATGTACAGATCTGTCTATAAAAATATAAAATAATTTAAAACAACTATTTCAATGGCAAAAACCCCATATTATTTATTAATATTATTGTTTTATTTGCATATATCAATGATAAATAAATAATGTGTAAATTCATGCCATTCTGTTTTTTATTTGAAAAACATCACATACTGATTTATTAACGTACACAAAAAAAGATGATTCTTAACATTTGTTGAGCAGGTAGATAAGTTTGTTTACAGAGAACTAAATAATTTATAAAGAAAAAGCTAATAAAGGTTACAAGAGCAGATGGAAAAAAATACTATATGAGAGCACATTCAATGTCTATGGACTTTGACACTGGTAAAAAACCCAAAAGATGTAGCAAAATCAACCAGATATTCTTTTCTGTACAAAACTTTTAGCTTATATTTATAATAAAAAATTAAATCTTGTGGAAAATAAGACTGAAAAAAAATCTTTTCTCATTCAACAGGCCAAGTTGTTTGGTTTTGGTTTTTTTTATTCTTTTATATTTATCAAATAAAATCGGAATAAAACTGAATCTGAATTTCTGCATGCTGGACAAGTCCCTCTCCAACACTACAGAAGAAAACACAACATGCTAGAAAGCTCATAACATAAAAATTAACAAATAAAACACACAAAAGTAACCAATGCAATTTTATATTCTTATAGATTGAATATAATAATTTGCAAAAGTGTATATTTTATATATTTTTCATTTTATTTTGAGTCCATAATCAAGTACTCTAAGTCATTGCATACATGAAGAAAGAAAATCAAATTGTTTAGTCTTAGTGGTCCGAATGAACCTAAAAGCCCCAGGGGTAATAATTTTTAGATAGCCATAGTATCACTCGAATTTACACAAAGTTTCTTTTTGGAGCAATTGTAGATCCCATACAATGAGCCAGAAGGAGGTCATTAGGTGTGGGTTGTAAAATTTTTATTATCTAAATACATGCAGGTCAGTCAAAGCATTATTTGAAGATGTGTCTGCCCCAGAGGATTGTGTCCCAAATATTCATCCTGCTTTACATACAGGTTACAGATTCCACATTACAATAGAAACTGAGAAAGAACTTTATTAGCCTGAGGATTACAACAACTACTAGCTGCTAAATCTTGTTTCTTTACTAATGAAATTCAAAGTCACTTGGTTAAAAAAGGAAAGTCTTTTTCCTAAGACTCCTCAGAAGCTGGATTACATGCACAAATGCATTCTGAGGCTACAGAAGAAATTGAGAGATCATCCTGAGGAGATGATAAGGATCCACTTACATGCAATTAAAGCACAAAAATTTATATGTTCCAATGACAATGCACTGTTATGATTGCAGTGGCCAAATCAGGAAGTAAGAATCTGTGAGTTTGCTCGTTTGGCTTTTTTTTTTTTTGTTTTGTTTTCTTAGCTTAAAAAGTCTTAAAACTTTTAGACCACATAATGTCTGTGGGTTGGATGACTGTATATGTAAGCATGTAGAACAAAAGTTTTTTCCAAAATAAACTCTGTGATAACCTCTTCATCTCACTGATAGCCATCAACAACATCTCTGGTCTGGATTTTCCATGTGTTTAATTGCTGTATAACCTCATTTACACAGCAAGAGTCCTGACAATCACAAAATACAAAAAATCAGTAAATTTACAAATATGGAGAGATGTAGAATATCACCACAGGAGCAAGAAAGAAGACACAGTTAAACAGAGTAGGCAAACATCTCTTTAGCTTGCCATATGAAGTGGCTGTATACATGCCAGCATCAATCCAGAAAATTCACAGCACCATTGTCACAGTCTAGTTTGTCCCAGTGACTGAATCCCACCTCTCAGAAGGCTCAGTGCTCAAGCATCCATGTGACTCCCAGGGCATATGCCCTGCCAGGCTGCATCCTGAGCACTGCAAGTGCACGTCAAGCTGCACCTGCCCACGCAGACTCAGTGTTTGCCTTCTCAATACTCGTGTCTGTTCTGTTCTCACTGTGTCTGTGGTGTGAGAAGCTGCCATCAAAGACTTCAGAAAAATTGCATTGAGGGCTGTGGAAGCTGAAAGTAGATTTTGGTATGAGGCACTATATGAAACATTTCATTTACTCTATGGTTATGAACCACTTACAAAAATCTACAAGCAAATTATCTAAAGCTACCTCAAATAGAAAAATTAGCATCATAAAATTTCATAAAATTACATACTAGTAAAATATCTCAAAATATAGAAATTTCAGTAGCTGAAAGTATCTCCATATACATACATAACTGAATATTTGTACCACAGTTTAAAAAAGTGTTACTTTCTACCATCTGATTTTTTTTTGTTTCCTTCTTTTAGTACATATTTTTTTCCTTCTGTGTAATCAGGGTTAAGGCATTTTGTAACTTCTATACTTACATCAGCAGGTATATCATAAGATTTAAAAAGTTCCATAAACACTGTTGCATCTTTGTATTAAGATTGAAGTCTGAGAATTTTTTCTCTAAGTACTTCTTGAGGAAAAATTTATTTGAGAACATTTTCAGTGGCTTACAGAATTAACCAGTAAGCAAAAACTAGTCTTTTATGTGTAAAGTTTTGTACTTTTTTTCTTTTTCTCTGGATCCATTAGTTTCCAAGGAAACTACACTAGCTCTGTCATATAACTAAATTAAAAATTAAAAAGGTTGGGTTAACATGATTTTGAATTTGAACTGCACAAGGTTCTTATTGCTTTCAAAAGAAGGTATTTCACAGATTCACAGAAACCTAGAAAACAGATAATGCTTTTATAAATTATTCCACCACGAGGGGATCTTTTGCTGTAACATTTTATAAAGAGTAGTCTTATGTTGTGATGCCTTTTTTTAATCAGGTATAACTATAAATATCAAGATAATTAGGAAGTGGGGCCAAAAAAAATAGGAGAAAAAGAATAGAAGAAGAGGTCTTGAAAATTTATTGTAAAAAATCCTATAACAAGTACTAGAGGGGTCCTGACTGTAGTGAGATGGAGGAGAGGGATAACCATGACTGTCATGGCTTAAAGCCAGCTAGTACCTAACCAGTACTCAGCTGCTCTCTCACTCCTCTTTCTCTCTTCTGCTGGTGGGATGGGGAGGGAGAATTGGTAAAAAAGGCAAGACCCATGGGTTGAGATAAGAATACTTTAATATTTTAAGTAAGTTAAAAGAACACAACAACAGCAATATTTCTCATTATTAATTATTATTATTATTGCTACTACTAATAAAAACACTAACAGCAATAATAATGAGAGCGAGAGAGGAACAAAATCCAAGAAAACCAAGTGATGAACAATACAATTGCTCACCACCAGTACTGAGATAGTCTCCAAGCAGCAATTGGTAAGCCTCTGCCAACTCCCCATGGTTTATAGACTGAACATGGCATTCTGGCATGGAATACCTCTTCAGCCAGTTCAGTTCAGCTTTTCTGGCCATGCTCCCCACCACAGCTTCTTTTCTGGCCCTGCTTACTGACAGAGAATGGGAACCTGAAAATTCCATGGCTTAGTGTAAGCAAGACTTAGCAACAACATAAACATCACTGTGTTATCAACATTATTCTCATGCTGAATCTAAAGCAGCACTGTACTGGCTACTAAGGAGAAATTTAACTCTATCTCAGTTTAAAAAAGGCCAGAAGAAAATTAAAGAAATTTATACTTTTATGTCTTAAAATGAAAACCCAAATAATTGGGATTACATTATCAGTTTTGGAGAACAAATAGGAAAGTCCTTGAATGTTAGCAGTCTACAGACATGGGACTAAAACAAATGGGCAAACAAACAAGCGGTAAGTCATGGAGGATTTATAGCTTTGACAGCTTTTTTGCCAACCTTAGTAAATTACTTTATCCTTTGGCTTGTAATCGAGAAACACAGCTGACTGCAGCCTGTGAGATATTGGAACCCGATGATATAATGCCACAATCAATGTAACTAAACAAAAGTAACGTGCAGAACAATTGATACGAGTTAACACAAGCATGCACCTGTTCTTTACATAGCAGCTGCTCAGATCGGAGTCAGGTTCTAAGCACAACAGGTTTGTTTGAATCATATTATTCATTTTTAATTGCTTCAAATTATTTCAAGTGGCTCAATTTTTGTGATGTTATCCACCTTTCCTCCAGGTTTGAATGCACTTAATTTGGCTAGTGAAAATTCAAATATTTCAGGGGATTTGTTTAGTCAGGTCTAAATAAAACACAATAGCAGTCTGATCCACAACACAAGGAAATTTATGCTTATATTCTCTCTTATTTTAGATTGATCCCCTTCAAGGCCATGATAGTTGGAATATTTTACTTACCTTGCAATAATTGTATAAGTTAGCAAGATTTTAACAGGTACCATACATTTCCATTCTCAACACAGTTGACATCTTTTTGTCAAAACAGTTTAAACATAATTATCAAGCTTTTATTCTCCCTCTTCCTCCACTCAAGAACCTAATCTTCTGAATTTAAGCAAATATATCAGAAGCTATATTAAAACAAACAGGTTTGTTTGCTTGTTTGCTTGGACGTGTTTACAAATTTGTTGTTTTTTTTTGGTTGTTGTTGTTGTTGTTGTTGTTGTTTTGCTTTTTTGGTTTTTTGGGGTTTTTTTGTTTGTTTTTTTCTAGAGACATTGAAAGGCACCTTCCTTCTTCAGCTGGTGGATAAACTTCATGAAGACTAAGTCTCCAAAATTCCAACATAAGGCAGAAGTTAGATGCTTTAATTAGGTGTTCTGGGTCTCTAATAAATTGCAGTTGCTTACTGGCTGGTGAAGACAAAGAAAGTAATTCAAATTTTACATTGGTAGAGTTTCCATTTCATCTCTGTAAGCAGAAGTCATATGAAAATACAGACATTAACATGAACAATAATAACATACAAACGAATAAAGAGTACTGTAAATGTTAAAAAATAAGAAGAAATGAGAAAAGCTTAGGTCTTATTGTGATACAGAAAATTGGAACAGTTATACTGCAGATAGACTTAGTGAAGCCATTAGTCTCCAAAAACTGATTCTACAAAAAAGAAAAGCAGCCACTATAATTATAAATCATAACTAAATTCCATACAAACTGTACTTTTTTGATGTTTAATGCGAAATGATCTAATATATTAATGAGGTGAACTTTAGAAATACTTTACTCAAACTGTTAGTTGTCGTGTCCTTCACAATATCATCAGAATACCATCAATCTCAGTTGATTCTTGATATTCTTTAGCAGTAATAAAATGTTGATAGTATTAAAGTAGTTAACAATGTCAAGTGTCTTGCTAAGATCTGATTGCCTGTAACTATATATAGTTCAAACTATAATTAATCTACACTTATTTCTGAGTGCAGAAAGTTGCAAAAAGTCTAGTTTTTTTTTACAGACAGACGGTTCATTATTTAAATTTTACCCAGTCATATACCTTTTTTTTTTTTTTTTTATTGAATTAAAATTTAAGTTTGGGAAATAAATGCAGTTTGAAATTAACTATATAAAGCTAAGTTTCTCTCTATTGCTATACATATCTGTAATTATAAGAACATCAATATCCATGTTAATATCTTTGTCAATATACATAACACCTATATCTATCTAGTCTGCTGAGGTAAACTTGTACACGATCAAACAGGATTGAGAACACTAGTTCTTTTTTTTTTTCCTAATAGTATTTTGGAAAGTAATTATTAGCTAATTATTTATAGTCAGTCATAAGCTATTTTTTGCCTTTGGTGAACTTGAATTTAAAAATGTTAGAAGCATCAAGGAGTAGTTAGCTGCTCTGAACCCAAAATTTATTAGTGAAGCACTTGAAGAGGGATTTCCAAGGTCAATTTCTGTTCCTAATTTCACACAGTGCATTATCTGAAAGAAGTGAAAGACAGAAGAAGGTTGTCAAGCATTTGGGATATTGCAGTCAGTATCCCCCGAGGTGTTCAAGAAATAGTTGGACATATGGATGTGGCACTTACTGCTACAGTCAAGTTGACAAGGTGGAAATTGGTCAAAGGTTGGACTTGATTATCTTGGAGGTCTTTTCCAACCTAAAAGATTCTTTGAATTCTGCCAGTAGATGCAAACTTTTGGATCTGTAACAACTAGTGTACTCCATCTCCTACACAGCTTTTAGCATGTCTCAGGACTACATGTCCAGTCTCCTGAATCTATGACTTTGAATTTTGTAGCAAACTGAATGCTCTGTGGTTATAACACTCTTAGACGTGGAATGAAGTTTCAGAAACAAAAGTTGCTCTGTGAGCCTATTGGAGCCAAGACAGACTGCAGTAAAGCATTTAGGATTTGTGGATACCGGAAAGAAAGAAGGAAAGGTCTTAATGCTATAAGTGTGGGTATCCCTGGCTCTGATTCTTGCTTTTTGCATTCTATCTCGTTTTATTCAGTGGTTACCTAAACAGCCAATGAATACAGGAAGCTATTCCCAGATGAATGCCCTAGGATGGGATTGTAAGTGTAAACAGCACACAGCACTTTACTTTTTATAGTCTCATCTAGGTGCTTCTACAGCGATTAAGGTGACAATGTCCATCATGGTGAATGTTAATGTTGCTAATCATTTTATCATTCAAATTATTGGGATCAAGGTATTTTATCAGTTTAAAAACAAAGTAAATAGATTCCATTAGTGACAGAATTTTACAAGATCATTTTGTCTAAAACTTTTTTTTTCAAAGTAAGAATCCAGTAACCATATATAAATACATTGCAAGCCCCTAACAACCAACCTTCCAAGATAAAATGAAAACATGTTTGCATTTTCAGTGATACGTCTGAAAGAGTGTACAAGGAAGTTTCCTTCTTTTCTCTTTGAGGGGTCCTAAAGTGCAATTTCACTTTTAGAAAGACGGTGATTTTAATGTTTAAAAGTGTATTTATTTTACACCTTTCTTCTACAATAATTTTAAGTCTTCAAACACTGTTTCCTTTGCAGCTCAAAATCAAGCACCCCTGGAAGTATTTGAGTGATACATAATTGATAGCACATATAAAATTAGAATATATATGTGTATATATATAAAATGCAATAGCTTTTGCATGCCCACCTACCTTATAAAACGCATGTAACTTCCCCTGAATCTGGTTGAGACATAAACAGCATCTTTCCTCATGACTTATCAGGAAAGTCAAGCTTAGTTTAATTTTGACAACACTGTTATTTTGTAAGTATCATATAACATACATTCTTTTGCCCATAATATTTGCTGTAATTAATATAGTTTATGAGTGTGAATCAAAAAGATAATGTACCCTTCAAAGAGAAAGGAGACCATTGGTTTCAATTAATGTTTTACTGGTCAGAGACATGATTCTGACCATGAGAAAGAGAAATTATTTCAATTTAAAACAACAGAAAGAGCAAATCATGGAGGGAAAAAAATAGCCAAACACTTAAGTGACCCAGTGATCAGTTGTGGGACCCTGAAGCTGTATGCTAATAGCTCCCTTAGCTGGCTGCTCTTTCTAAACTTGGGGATAAAGTAATAAGGCAATTTTTTTGCCATTGACAGAGAGGGATATTATTTTGGGTTTTTTTTCCTTTTGTTTGCAGTTCCATCTTTTTTCTGTTACATAGATTTATCTCATATTTTTAACATGCAACAGGATAAATCTGACAAATACCATGTTTATCAGATTTATTCATATTATATGATATTCCCATTCACAAAAACAGAATTATACTTTCTGTTAATTCTCTGGTTTTAAAGATTTAATTAATTCTTAACTGATTAATTAACAAAATAGAGCACTGAAAGCTACTAGCAACAAGAAATCCAATATAAGCGAGATTTCTGTTGAATTACCTGGAGCAGCTAGGAATACTTAGACTCCGTAATTCTACATATATTGACAGAGCTCAGGTTAAGTAGTTTTCTTGGGCTCTAGATTCTAGAGTCTTTCATTCTCTATTTCTTATAATATGTAAACATCTTTTATACTAGCAAAAATATTTGTGGAATATTTGATTTTGTTATAGAAGATAAAGGAGGAGAGTATGATTTCTGTTACAGTGACATTAAATGGCAAGCTGTTTTCTGGAAGCAACTATTTTTCTGCCAGGTTTTGGTGCAGAGAGATAGGTACCATAAAATGCAAGTCAATCCATCTGTCTTAGAGGTTTATGTTAGGATGGACGGAGTCACAACTCACGAATATCTAAATCTCCTCATGTATAAATGAAGATCATTGAAATAATCAGATGGTTTTCAGAAACAAGTATGTTTCGGACAGCACAGATGAGACCAAATAATTTTGTTTAATAAGTACAATAAAATAAAAATTTCATCTGAATGAAGAATGAAAAAACAAAACCCAAACAACCACCATAACCAACCAACAACAACAAAAAAAATAGAGCTATAGGCTGTTCAGAAGTTCCTGGAAACAAATTATAGGCACTGCTATCTAATTCTAGCCCACCAAACTCCACTACATATTCCCAATGAGACAGCTGTCCTTCTCTCTAACATTCATATATTTTACTGGGATATTGTGAATGTTAAATGTGATTGAGAATATAGCCCAGGGTGCGAAAAAGCCCAATATTTAATATCAAAACTAATTTAGAATGTTGAATTGATTTTCTATGAAGACTTGAGTGCTTAGTTTAATATTAAATTCTGTCTTGATCTAGTTAAACATATAATTATTTGTTCAATGAAGTTTGGTAATCAAAAGTTAAGTAAACATAATTATGTGAGAATGAAAGAGAATACAGTTATTTTAAAACTTGGAAATTATTCAATACTCCTAATTTCAGACAAGCAGCAAAAACTCCAGAAATATACAAAAAATGGCTGCTTTGGAATTAAATTTGTTACTATCCAATGTTGCAATAATGGTCTGAAGTCACAGTTTGTTTCACTGCATCTGCTACTGGCAAAAAAAAATGAAAGTGTACAATTAGTAAAGCATTTGTTGAATTCCAATCAGTGGAACATGTTATTGCATATTAGTTTTTGAAATTAAGATGTTTTTAATCTTTCTGAGATGTCCTTTTGTTGACTTGTTTGTTGCTGTGGTTTTGTTTGTTTATTTTTGGGAAAAACCCGAAATACAAATCACTCTAAACCCAGTATTTCCAACTATGTTTCCTATACATATGCTTTCTTCTTTATTTCAGTTTTTTTTAAATACTGTTTTTTGCATAGGCAAACACTACCATTCAGTATGGATTAAAAAATATTTTCCCGTTTTTCATTCAGACAATTCTGAATTTCATTCAAGTTTGACCCAAATGTTTTAGCTGTCTGGCTACCTATTGATTTTGTATTGTATATCAACATTCTAGATACTACATTCCTAAAAATAAAATAAGGAAGTAAATACTTCTTCCTGTTTCCTTTTTCCTGTTCTAAATTTGCACTGAATGTCTATAATTGCTTATATCAGCATCTTAAATTTTAAAAAAATGCAGACATGAAAAAAATCTTCATGGTCAGTTATATAATGTCTCATGCCTTCATGAATATATACTGAAATACAATGCTAGAAGAAATGGCAGCTTTGCCATTCATTTAAATCATTAAAATTTTAAATGGACAGATTTTCAAGCAATAAGACTACTCAGAAATAAAGCCATGACCAGTCTTCTCATCCTCCTTCTCTCAGATAAACAAACTCAATTGAGTGTCAGACTTGTATTATTCAGCTTGTTTTGACTGGTTGTCAACGTCACTGTCAAGAAAAGGACCAGAAATTTTTTCTTTCCCTAAACTTCTACAATGGGAATTAAATACTGAGTGTTATCTAAGCGTTTTAACTATTATAGCCTGTTACAGATGTCAGTTTTATGATCTGAAATATGTCTTTGTGCTCATTGTGAAAGATTTGCCAGTGTCCTCAACTGCCAGTTTTAGCCTAGAGAAACTACCAAAATGTTATTTTTTTATAGATTTTTTTTTTGCATTGCTTTTTTTGCTGTGTGTCAATATATTTTTCCAATGTAACATGTTATAAGAATTGTCCTAGCAGAATTTCTGCTGATCTTAGACCACTTCTTTTTCTTTCCTCTGGATCATTACAACTGAAAGAAGACAGCACTGACATTTTTTATAACTTTTTTTTTTCTTTCCTGAGAAGTGAGTTCATCTGGGAGTTAACTTTTTACTTTCTTTGAAAATCTGCAATCTATAATTTTATGAGCAGGGGATAGAACTAGGAATAAAAATAACTCCCCTTTTCAACTCCCATCAAGAACAGAAAATGGGAAATTTAATCATCTTGAACAGAGTGCTAAAACAAGATGTGGTTTGATTGAGACTCCCTAGAATCTCCTTTTTATGATATATATTAGAATTAAATTCACCTTAATTTTACAAGAGGGACGTTATTTCACAAAGAGGCATGAAGCACGCTGAAATTATTTTTCTCTTTTGGGTCTCATCATTTTGATCACTTTTACGATGTAAACAAAAAGCTCATCTAAAATTTTTCTCTGCTGCCTAAATTCTTTAAAAAAAAAAAAAAAAGAAAACCAAACCCAAAACCCCACAAACTTTTTACAACCTTGTAGTTACTAGAGGTTTAAAACCAAATCATACAAATTCAAAGCATTTTCCTCAAAATTAGCCAAATCCCAAATATTTGCAAATTATTTCATTATTAGATCACTTTCAACAGCTGCTACTACTACTTCATGAAATAAGTATTTATATTGAAAATATAGCATAATTCCAAACTGCAAGTGATATCTCATATGTAATAGATATATTATAGATTGTATTATCAAATGAATAAAGCACAATCTGGATAATTATATGCATAGCATAGTACTTCTTCTGAGTTTTGTTTCTTTCTTTTTTTGGTCTTATTGCACTTCTCTCTGCTTGTATTAGCATTATTATAGCTATATATGTCTCTCACACAAACTATACAGAACTATAATAGAGCTTTAACTTAGAGAAAAGTAAAAAAAAGGTAGTATGTTCTCAGGGGATGATGCCAATGTGAAAATACATATTTATTTTCACCTTTTTATTTTCACCTTTTTTGCATTTTTGTAAATTATCCCTGTTACACAAAATTTCATAAAACACATTTATGTTATTAAAATATACAATGTCAACATTATTAACCTGAAAAAGACATAAGAGTTCCAAACTGCCTTCTTTTTTCAGTCAGTGAAATCCTGTAGAGTTTCATTTTCAGTATTTACCATTTCCACCCATGCATACTCAGATGAAACCAATTTCTTAAGAACAGGCAAAAATGCCTTCTAAGGTCTAAATATAGAAAAGTTCAATCTCATTATGAACAATTCAGTGCTTCAACACACACTTGTGCAACAGCAAATGGTGATCTCAGATTTTTGCAACATGGACATGTTCCTAGTCATTCCATATCCAAGACTAAATTTCTATGAATCAAGCACTACTAGCTTCCTGGGATTTGTTTCATGTGTGTTGCACATAATCACTGCAAACTGATAATGCATGTCAAATCCTTAGTATAGCTGTTTTGGAGTTCTTACCATCAGTGGAGGAGGAGGTTGCTTGTTTTGTATTGCTTTGTTTAGTGGGGGTTTTTACACATAGGTATTTTTCTATGCAAAGCTAACCTTTCTTTCTCTGACCACATTTATGTCAAATTCTGTACAGGAAAATTAAAGCTATATCTTTTGCTCAAAAACATATTATAGATTTACAGAAGAACCCTTTATTCTGTGAAAAATTGACCTTTTTTCTCAAAATATAAGAAAAAAATTGAAATAGAATTCTGGGAGACTATCTTGACTTTTTTTTACAGCTAAACATTCTGTAATCTCCAATCCAACTTCATTTCCCCACATTCTTAGATAAAGTGCTGTCTATCCTCAAGACAGTCATCAATGGATGCAAGTAACTGTTTTAAAAGAAATTAGCTTTTCAGAATTCAAGTTTTTCATAGTCAGAACTGGCTACTTCCTTTAACAATTCTAGGCTAATAGAATAAATGGCATTTTCTCTTTGAAGACTGCCTACTGCTGTTAATATCACAGAAGGTGGCCAACAAAGAATAAGGTCAGTGTGGGATTCATCTGAATAAACATAGATATAAATATTTAAATTAGTTATTTCAGGGTACATTTATGGTCAATATATAGGAATAAGGATATAAGGGCGTGGATTTTCTGACCTACTTTAGATGCCTTTGGGATCATGTCCAAGAATTTTTTTCTTTCTCTCTAGCATTTATAGAGGGAGCTGAGAATGACTGTTTCACATAAAGATGTTCATGTGGTAGACATCTATTCTTACATCAGCAGAATCCCATTAAGAACTCCTGTTGTAAAAACAGCTCTGCTGTTAAATATTTCGTGGCTATTGAGCATTTACTGATGCATAGGCTTCATAATTGACTATACAGCTGAAGTGATACATTTTAGGAAATAGAAGAAGATTCAAAAATAACTGGAGTGAATCAATATTTAAAAGTGAAGATTTCTTCTAAATGCAAAATTATTTTATAGTTGAAACCATATAGCTGTCTTAATACCACACAACAGTATTTAACTTTTTTTTTTCCCTCTAATGGGAAGGCCATAGAAGAAGCCTGTGCTAATATTAAAACACATATAATTATTTTCATTAACACATTTACATGCGCCCAAAACAGTAGGGATATGTGGTCTCCAGGTCCCTGTTTTCTTCTTTCCTTCATGTTTTTATTTACTTCTCACTACTGCTTTCCACCAGCTCAGATACTTCTGAGAAAGGAGAGAATAAGAAAAATTTAATATGTCACAACCAAGAGTTCAAAGAACATTTTTTCTTATTGGATAGTTATGGTGTAAGAAAAGAAGAGGAAGAAATTTCAAGTTCATTTTCTCATACAAATTAATTAATTCTGGGTTATACAATAGGAGAATAAAAATAATTTCTTTTAAATACACAACATGCAATAGGACCCTAGTACTAAAATTCTTACTTAGATTCTCACTTTATCAAAACACTTTCTGGAGCAGAAAATAGCAAAAAAATATGATATTAATGTATTTGCAACTTAATTTATAACCATTTAGTTAGCTAGCAAAAAATTTAAACATTTTTTCAAAAAGTATCAAAATTAATTGAATTCCTATTGTTTTTAATTGTCTGAAGAGATGCTGCTAGTCCACTTGTAACAAAAGATAAAAAATAATAAAAGGTTTAAACATCGTATATTAAAGGTTGCTTAAATCCTTGAAAGCTTTGTGTTAACTAGGGAAAATAAAATTAAAATAAAATAGAAAAAGCAGCCAGTAGTCTGTAATATTTACATCAGTTTTGCCTGATTTTTGTTGCAAATATATATTCATTGTTCATTTATTGTTGATGGCAACAATTTTTTTTTATTGTATTATCTTTCTCCATGCAAAATGTCATCTCCTTCGAAGTTCAAAGTTTCTCTTTACCAATTTAATAAAATCCTAATAGCAGTGATCCATGACTTTTAGGTCAGAGGATGATTGATGACTGCCTGCAGGCATAATAATGTCAGTGCTTGAAATAAAAATATAATTCATCTAGTGTGAAACACAGATTGACTTTTAAAGTCTCTGAAGTGTCACATGGATGCAATATCTACTGCAAATGCTAACTGCTAATTATTATTCATGTTTTTCACTGTTAATACTCAAAGCAATTTATTACATTCCTTAATGCTATTGTTGGATACTACTGTATCCATCATCTGAGTTCAGGCCCCACCAGGAGAGTCCTAATTTGTAAGTTTATTTCTTACATCATCGAATTCAAAAAGCCACTTGGGGAGTTACTATTTACTGTCAGTCCACTAATAAATGCCAATATCCCAGAACAGCAGAGGCAAGTTCCATATAACCAGTAATGTTACAGTTAAAAAAAGACATAAATGTGATTTAAGCCAGCACTGACGTTATTGTAAATTATGTAAATAAGCTACACAGCATCTGTGTCTAGACAGATTTTACAGACAGATGCCTGATCTGATCATAGGTTCATATGGTTACTGCTTCTGACTTATTCTACCAAAGTAACAAACCAAAACAAAACCAGAAAAACAGCATCTCTGATTGAATACATATGCATATATATGCAAATGTATATCTATGGCACATAGAAAGTAAAGACAGGAAGATGAGAAATACTTTCACAGACGTTGACTGATAATTTATAGAAAGGGAGAAATATGTTAATCAATTTTTTAAAAAAATAAATTTTTCAACCTATAATTCTGTACAAATTTTATAAAAAGTGAAAGAATTCTGAAAGGAAAATCTCCATGGGAGGAGCCAGGAAGACAGCTTTACTACAGAAACTCATTGCAGTCTACTCACTCCACAGACAATGTTGCAAGATTGCTGTCCAACTCTATTGTAAATAAACTTGATCTCATTTCCTCCCTTCAGGGTTATTGTAGAATTTTTCAACAAAAACCAAGAAATTTATCCCTGCAAAAATAGATTTTTGCTACCTGTCTGTAATTCAATAGTGTTACAAAACCAATTTAAATCACTTGAAATCACTTTATTTGTGAAATTATTTTCTACACTGCAATTAAATAAATTAATAGCAACATTATCAATAAGCAGAGCAACCTCATATTTGCAAAAGAGATTCATAACTCAGTTTGCATTGTCAAATAAAATTGCCATGCCTCCAAAGTAAAGACCCTGTGAGATATTTCCTGCATGAAGAAATATTGAATGTAAGTAGGAAAAGAATTCAGCAAAATATAATATACCAACACGCATTTTTGGGTAGTTTATTAAATATTATGACTGTCTTTCTTCCCATTATTACTTAAAAGATATTGTGAAAATAGAAAACACTTTCAAGAAGAATAGGGGCTTTTTTAAGTTAAATGTTTGAACAAATTTAAGTATTGAGAAGAAATAAGGAGCAATTCTGAGAAGGAGGGAAACCTAGTCATCTGACACCTTAACTTAAATTCCACGATATTATTGTGTACACACAAGGTGAATAGCTAAGCCCTCATTAGTGGACATCTGGGACTTTGTCCATCTGCATAAAGACTGGTGTTCTCTGTCGGGATTAATTTTTAGACTACACAGCAGAAAAAAAAATATTTGTCTCAAAGTTCAATTATTTAAACAAACTAATTTTAATCATTAAATTAATTCATTGTAAAAAACACTTATGGAACAGAATAGCTATAATCACAGTTTCTCTTCTCAGCAGAAACAGTGGGTATAAAAATCAACTATTTTTACAAAACACTTTTTTATATCTTGTATAAAAATCTCAAACAGTAGTTTAACAGGTGGCATAGAACCATTAATAATTTATTATTTTTTAATAATTTTCAGGTAATGCATTGCAATCATCAGTCAAAATGCCTTGTGGTTTAGACGTGAAAACCAAAAGCCATCCCTTGTCTATTTACTAAAAATTTCACTTTATTCTGCATCATCCCTTATATATTATCAACACATGTATTTGTGAGCTGACTAGAGCTAAAAAGAATGTTACTCTGTTAAGAGTAAGTCAATATAGTAACTTGTAAACTGCATCATGTCTCTGCATTACAGTAGAACTGTGAAATCAGGACCCAAGCTGGAACAAAGAGAAATTTACTGTAAAAATGTTCATCTTCCCAAAGCATTTCTAAATTTTCAAAATAAGAACACATATTTGCATGTGTGTGTGTGTGTATAGGTGAATATATATATATATGGTACAAGTGTCCTAATGCAGAAATATGAAACTGACTTGGAACAGTTTATTAATGCTAAACTTAACAGGAGGTATAAATATTTTCAATATATAAATATTTATTGAAATAATTTCAGTGTTCATAGAAGCACACTCCATAGTTATAACTTTCTCGGAAAATATTAGGCTGTTTATTACAGTCTTTTATGAACTACAGTATTTTCACAGCCCTGACATTTCTAGCATATACCACTAAAACCTTGATACACCCAGTATCCTGTTTCTTTTCAATGTAGTTTCAAGAAAATAACTCCCATGCATTGGTTGAAAATTAATCAACCTGTAGCTTGTGCATTTTTCAACATTGAATGAACTTTCAACACTGGAAGGTCACAAAATCTGGTTTTATGAGCTACAAATAACATTTCTGCTCTACATTTACTTTCTCAGAAAAAAAAATGTTTTAAAATGTCAACTCTTTCAATATGACATTGCATAATCACTTTATTTTTCTAATCAAGAAATGACACTAAAAAAAACTTGATGCAAACATAAAAATGCTGTAAAGTAATGAAAAACTGTGGTTTTCCAGTTTCAGGAGTAGTAACATGTTCAGGGTCACTGTTGATCAAAAGACTGGCTTCTTCTTGTTTCATTGTTTTTCGGTGTAATGCAAATAAGTTCTTTCTCAGTTACTCTGTCCAGGCAGGATGTCTGTTTACAGCTGTCCAGCTGTAAACTTGAAGCTATGTTAACACAATTCTGTGTTTGAGTTAATAAAACCTTCTGAGAGTAAAAGACTATGGAGACTGATGCAGCTTCAGACAAGGAAAAAAAAGACAAAAAATCCATGATTGTTGATAATTGCTCTGGTTTTTAATAAAAAAAAATACAGTCTTTATTCAGATACAGTCTCATTAACAAAATTAGTCAAATTCTTTTTAAGATTCTTTGCTAAGTAGGTTTTATCAGTGAAAAAATTATATGGAAGTTTGATTTAGCAGCTATAAATGTCATTAAACAAATATGCATTCTTCAGACTTAATTACACACTACAATATCAAACAGTCAAAAGCCCAAGAGATAATAAAGTGTAACTGTCACTACCAAGAGTGTAAAATTTTCTTAATAATTTAAAACAGATTGCATATAAGCAATTACAGTCAATGCATAAGAATTTGTAAGTGGGGTAAATCATGTATCCTGCCAAATTATGTAATCACTTTTCCAAAAACATGACCCATCCATTTGTAAGTATTCCTAGTCTTAGGATCAACACCTTTCCTGTGAGCAACAAAATTCTCTTTAATTATTCTGAAGCATATGAATGATTCTGTGCAAATATTGTTTGCCTATTTTTAACTCTATTACCACTTTGCCAAAAATCTACATTTGTAGAAGAAAGTCCAGACAATTAAACAAAAATGTCAAGTGGATCATGATGAAATCCCCAGGATGCATCACTCATAACGGTAAAGTTCACCCTTAATTCTATTGAATCTTAAGCTTGTGCACCCCACCCTTAGCAAACAGCCTGGACAGCATCACTTAAGTGAGTATAAACTGAGTGTATGTGAATTGAATATATGAAAGAACGTTTATTCCAAATTGATCATGTTAAAGAGGAAACCAGCCCTCACTGGGATAAAACAGTAGCCAATGAGAGACAAAGAGACTTTTAAAGCAAAGAAAGAAATAGCTGGAAGAGAAGTCTAATGAAAACATGAAAATACTCAATAGAAGACAAGGGAGAAACCTTGCAGTGGAAGCAGCAGTTGTCAGATCTTGTTTGACACTAAAGCCATTGCAACTACAGCCTGGCTGGCCACAGCACCCTCCCCAAAGACTGCCTTGAGCAGCTGCACTCCACCAAGTTGGGTGGCACTTCAGGGTGCAACATGCAGGGACCAGCACCTCGGATGTGGGTCTTGCCTCACAGGACACTTGATGTCCAGCATGTGCACCCGTAGGTCATAGGGAGTAGCACAGGTACAGGCAAAGCTAACACCCATGTCTTCACCAGAAGTCATGTGAATACCTTGCATTCCCAGGGAAGGAGGTTGTTGGTAACCTACAAGGCCTTTGGGAAAGGGGATGTGCATGGAGTGTGTGTGTGTGTGTGTGTGGGCGTGTGTGTTGGTGGGAGAAAATAGCAACAATTTTGAACTATTCATAAAAATGTGCACAGGAATTTTTCAGTTCTTATTAATATTTTTTTTTAGCTGATCAGTTGCTGATATATGTCCTGATCATGTAGTTCATTGGTTGCAGATTCATTATATATTAATAAACTAATGAACTGCTTCAATAATATTTGTTTTGCTAAGGAGTTCCACCTTGGAAAAATCATGTCAGAATAGATTAACGTCATACAACACTAGCTGGTGAACTCTCAGTACTCTTTATGTCTATGAAAAAAAAAAGCATTCTACAATGCCACACAGTGTATTTTATTTACCTTAGGCAACTTTGACAGGGAAAATAAAAGTTCTCTTTAAAAATAAGTACATATTATATAATCCTGGCTCATGACCTCAAATTTGATATATTTAATATCAACAAAGTTTTCTAAAAATGCATCTTTGTAAAATCTGAAGAACAAGAACAAGTTGTGGGCAATTTGCCAGCCTTCAACGATGAACACATAATTACAGCATCCCATAGTCTACCAGTTGACTTAATTGGCTCTTAATTGACACAGGGTTTGCCAAAAAAGAGATTTATATTCGCAGATCATTAGACCAAGGATGTTAAACATTGTATTGCATGACTCATTATGGCTTGTGCTGTTAGTGTAACAGAAAGCTAAACAGGAAGGACTGCTAACACTGATATATTCAAGTCATTCACAAAAACAGAGACATGCCCTGTGTTGCCACGGAATTGCACAGGTTCTACGGAACCACTTCTCTATCTCTGAGTTACTTCCAGAAATATTCCCAGCCTCAGCTTTTGAGACACAAACATTTCTAAATAAACTTCCCACTTTATATTTTCGTCTATCCAACATGACTTTAGGAAGGCTGGCCACCTATTCTCTGGACATACTAAGAATTTTATCCTAAAAGTCAGTTTTTTCAGTAGGACCTGGTACCTAAAGTACTCAGTTATTTCTGAAATCCAAGTTTAAATGTACAAACAATGCAGACTAAAATGTGAAACATATTTTCAATGCAAAAAAAAATCTTTCACATGAAAACTTTTCTTGGAATGCAATAAAGCACAATGACTAAGTGAAAATAATTCGCTTTGGAAATCTTTTAGATCTCTTGCAAAAAAGTTAGTGTCCAGGATATGAGACATATGAGTATTTTAAATCTGATTAAATATTTGAAAGTATTGAGATATATTAAAAACGTAGTGGTTTTGTTCTTTCATTTCACTCTCCAGTTTTCCAAACAGAATTTTGTGTGCATCCACTCAGACATACACTTTTATTCACGAAGAAATGGAGTTGCTCTCCTTTCTCCTCTCTTACTGCCATCTGCTTTTTTCTGTTCCTTATGTCTTTTGGAATTAGGTTCTTTTCCTCATTATCAGTGATGTCTAGAGAAGGGCTCCTTTTTTATTTGAGAGTCTATTTTAGCAATACATTTAAATGTTGCTCTGCAGTAGCATTCCCCCCTCCCTCGCAAGCAAGCAAAGTGAATTTGTCAAGGCTTGCTTGCAGCTTTGGGGAAAGGAGAATCATATACAGCAGCCAACCTACTGCAGTGTCTCTGAGAAATTGATCTTGTTCTGCTGTGTCAGAATAAGACTTTGATGATAATGACATTTTCAGCTGCAGACAAAATCCTTTTTAATTTATTTGAAGGGGAAAAGGCTGAAATTATTTTCTATTCCAGGATGTGCTTTACAGCTTGACTTACTTTTTAGAACTAACTCTCAGTTCAGGGGCAGGTAGGGAGTTCCTTCTGACATGACCCTGAAAGAAAAGGAAGCATTCCAAGGACTTGGAGTTTTTAAATTATTCATTGAATGCTTTTCCTTAAAGATCACATCCTTGAGTCTCTTACTTGAGAACTAAATTAGGGGGATAACAGAAATGTTATAGAATGAACTGACAAACTTTAGGAAACTGTGAGATATAGATAAGGCAGAAGGGAATAGAATCTAAAACCTGCAAATTATTTTAATATCTCTGTGTTGGTGATGTCATAATGTCCAGTTCCATGCCAGCCTAACCAGAAAGTTTTATTTTTCCCTACTAATTTTAGCATGTTTTCTTCATTATTTTTATACAGGCAGCTGTATGCTCTCTTAGTAGAGGATTTCCAGAATGCCCTAAGGTCCAATGCCATCTCCAGATACTTGATCCTTTTTCAAAGCATCAGCTAATTTTTTTCCTTGCATTAAAAACTGCTTCAGTTTCTAAAATTACTGGTATGCCACCTCAATTAATTGAGAATAGATTTTTTTTTCAGTGCAATAATTGAAAGAACTAGATAATTTATCTCGCAAAAAGCTTCTGTCACTTTCATGAAAACCTGGGATTTTTGAGTGGGGAATCTGTTTCTGATTCTCTAGACAGCTGTTCCTGTGCAATTATTATTTTCAGGGTTTAAAAGTGACAGTGAAAATGTTTTATGTGCTTAAACACATATTTTTAATCCTGTCTTCTGACATCGGCATTCTGGCTCTTCACATGCAATTTGCCCATGGATGACTGGCCAGAAATAGTTTAAAGACATTTTTTACAAAGATTTACAAATTTTAAAAAGGTACCAGAGGAACAACAAATATACAAGTGTTTTGCAAGGAATGAAAAGCAATTCTGTAATAATTCATTACAGTCCTTGTCTTCAGGAGAACCTGGGGCTTCTGTAGAAACAGCTATCACTAAGGCACTTTTCCTTCTTTAGTTCACCTTGTCTGTAGGCAAAGGACAGCTTGTACAGTCCTCCATGTTATATTTGCATTTCTACTGTAGCCAGATAAGTCCAAAAAAATGCCTCTACCTAAACAGGACATCATCCAGCTCAGGTTTGAAATCTGTGTGGTATCATACCCTTTTTTTCCTCACTATCTATTCAGTCCATACAGAGTTACTACTGGGGATCAGGCATATCAAAACAAACTGCATTGTCTCACACTGTGGCCCAGTTTCAGAGGGAGCTTGATCAGTGGAAACTAAAAGATGTCTCAAAAGAAATAAAATATGTTCTGAATCAACAAATTGCTAGTCTGTGTACACTAGGTTCTTAGCTATTATTGTTTAGATATTTTTGCTCATCATTTGAAAAACATGTCATGCAGATAAATGGAAATTTTCTCACTGAAGGAATGGCTATGATAAAAAAACCAAATTTTGATGTTTGAAATTTCTCTGCAAAAATTGTATGAATTTTATTCCTTGTTCAGAGATAAGGCTTGAAAGTTTACCCCGGCACTTTGAGCCTATTGATGATTGGAATGAAAGTAATGAATGCACAGAGATTGGTTTAAAATATTTGTGTGCCATAAAAATAAAATATAAGGTTTAAACCCTATATTTTCATAGAAACGCAATTTTGCTTTGTGCCTTTTCATGTATGCATCTGTGCAGACATAGATATGTGGTTACAAACAGATACAAATATAAATTAGATATAGACATAGATATAGATAAATATATCGTCTTAAGGAAATAAAGAAAAAAAACCCCACATACAAAGGATAAACTTATCAGCTGGTTGAAAATAGTACCTCTTTTCTAAGACAGAAATAGACACCATCCCTCGAAAGAATCATGAGAGGACCACCTGAGGAATTCAGAAAATAAGAATGTCAAATAGATGACTAACTTATTGTTAATGTTTATCTATGGCAATTACATTCTAAAGGGAAAAAAGGTCAGTAATTTCATATTCACACCAGACGGACAAGGCTCATGCTAGGAAATTGCCTTTCAGATAAGAAACCCCCTGAATCCAGCAGCAGCAACAAAACAGAAACACCAACCAAGAAACAAACAAACAAACGAAAAAAAAACCAAACACAAACCCAAAAATCTCCCACTGCCCACATGCCGCAAAAAAAATCCCACAACTTGGAGCAAGTTGTAAAGTACTCAAAACCACTGAAATGAAACATTAATGCCCATCAGAGATCACTTTTACTACAAAGATGTTGATAGATTTCCTAACACTAATAAGATTTCTCTGCATATAAGTTTTAGTAACCACTACTTGAAAAATATTCAATATACTTGCTCCAGTTTGACTTGTGTACTTCAGCTCATAAGGTCACAGTAACCCCCTTATCAGCCAACAGCAGAGCTGCAGCAGTAATAGGAGATGTCATCTTAGATTAATGCAAGTGAAAATTGCCTGCAATTTTTTATACTTCAGTCTCTTGTGTGCACTTTAAAGTTTAATTTTTATCTCAGAACATCCTTGGTCGCACCGCTCCTGATGCTTCAGGAAAATATTGGATGCATCATTAGAAATTACTATGATCTTCAGTAATAATTATTTTTCTATAAGTTGGGAGAAATCAAAGGAGAATGTGACCTAGGAATTACATGTGGATCAATGTAAATATATAGGCTTCTGCATAAATTTACTCTCAAAATACACTTACTTTTATTTCAGTTTTACTTTTTAACTTAGACATTGACCCCCCTGATTAAGCATCAGCCAAAAATATGGATTTCTCCTACTCTAACAGAAGAGCAATCAGAATTTTTTTCATATCCGTATCGTTCATAGAGTAGATAATTTTGAATTATGGATTTTTTTTTACTGCAATGTAAGAGTCATATCTCTTCATGGTTAGCAGAATTGTAGTGTCAAAAAAAAACAAGCTTCTTTTACCAACTTTATTGGACTAGATGAACAGCAAGAAGCCAAATATATTTGGCTTGTACATGGACCCATATGAGTAGAGTAAAAATGCTGGAATTAATTTAGCATGATCTCATTTGGAAATAAATAAAATACATGTCGAAAGTATAGGAAAATATAAAACATGTGTTTGTTTCTTTTTTCACAATATTTTAAAAGAAATTCTCGTTAAAATCAATTTTTTTCATCTTCAATGCTAAGAATTAAATTAATGTGAAGAGTTCTTTTTGAAGTTCAAAACATATTGTTGTGTCCCCTCTGTCTCTGGTAAATAAAAAGTTACAGTGAAAAATAAGTCTTTAACACAGAAAAAGGTAAAACAAAATTAAAAAAACAAACACCTCAAAAACCCGAAAAAAAAGAAAAAACAAACAAAAAACCCACATTAAAATCTACATCATGACTTGATTTAACTCAAGTTTGAAGAGGTTTAAAACATTTTTCTATATAAAAAGATCATTATTTCCAGGGAGCTAACTTTTTTTTGTGTTATTAAGGGTGAAATATAAAATAAAATATGCTCAGAAACCTGCCTGAGACATACCTGTCTCAGACCAAAAAGTGTGCACAGTAATCACAACCAACACTTTTGTCCGTGTCACATCTCATTAAAAGGAACTTTGTGTACAACTGTGGAGGACAGCCATATCGAGCCTAACACGTTCTGAAGGTAACATAGTTGGAGGCAATGACAATTTACCATGGAAGCTGCTATTAGATTGCATATATTATTCATATTTTTAGCATAATTCTCATGTGGAAAGCAAGAACTGTAAAGAAGAGATAGAGAATGTGAAGAATACCACAGTAAGCAAGTTCAAAATTTTTGATGCAATCACAGTGTCATAGAAATACTAGATCTTATTCAAATTACATACATATATATTTAAATAACATGTTTTTGCAATTCTAATGGAAAATTATCTATAAGAAGGAAAAGGAAAGATAAGAAATACAGTCTCCAGTTTATGTAAAGAAAGAAAAGTTTATATTTCTGAATAGAAAAATTATTAAGGAACATATTTAATGTTCATAAAGTCATACCTAAATGCTTTGAAATTTATTTAGATTATGTATATACTACAAAAAAACAAACAAACAAAAAAAAAACCCCCAAAAAACAGCTTATGCCTTAATTATTATATTAACTGATAAGAAAAGATCTGGGTAGATCCCTATCAAGGCCCTGGCTTACACAAAATTCTGGCACATATGAAACTATTAAAAACAATTCCAGAGAAAGAAATTAAAAATAGATGTTGAGTTTGATCTTTCTGGACAACATATGAAATATTATCTATAGAATTCAGAACAAATTAAAGTAGATGCCCTCCAAGCATGTGAATAAAGATTACATAAAATTCTCCAAGATATTTCAGGAGAATAACTTACTAAGAAGATTCCAGGAAATAAGTAAGAAAAATTGAGGGGTTTTTTTCCATGTTATTATTTCAAATTTTGGTAAGAGCAAAATAGGGTACAGTGAGGAGACCACTTGAAGTGGCCAGATTTATACTCATAACATAACATGGGTGTAAAATCGACTAATAAATAAAATGCATCTCAGTGTAATACAGAAATGTTTTACCTACAAACAAAATGAAAGACTTAAAATCTAAATCCTTAAACAAAGCACATCATAATAGAAAACCTATCTCAAATTACAATAATATTAACAAAAGCTTGAATTCTTCTGATTTTGGCTGTGATAGAATTAGTTTTATTCATAATAGTTCCTATGGTGCTCTTTTGGATCTTTGATCAAAACAGTGACAAAAACATGGGAATGTTTTTGCTTTTTCTGAACAGTGCTTACAGAGTGGCAAGGCCTTTTTTTGCTTCCTCACATTGCCACACCAGCAAGGACTGCAGGGGACACACAAGAGGCTGAAAAGGGACAGAGCCAGGACAGCTGACCTCAACTGACCAAAGGGATGTCCCATGGCATACGATGTGGTGCCCAGCAATGGAAGCTGGGGGAGGAAGGAAGGCCACTTGGAATGATGGCATTTTTCTCCCTAAGTTATCATTATGTCTGATGGGGCTCTGCTTTTCTGGAGATGGCTGAACACCTCTCTGGTTGCTATCCTTCCTAACACTTTAGAAAAGAAAGTCTCCTCATAAAGGCGTTAGAGAAACATTAAGAGAGATTGTATGTAAGATTTTTTTCTATTAACAACAATCCATAAAACGCTCTAAATATGTCATTAGCTGGTTTGTATGGCATGGGGAAAGTCTGTGATGACTGTTTTAAGAAAGAGGAGGCTATGGACAGTACATTGGTCTTAGAAAAAAAAAAGGCCTCTAGCTGAAGTTTATGCTCTGCATGTGAGAAAAGAAATAGACTTTAATTTCTAAACTACCACCAATTTCATAGAATCATATAAAAATTATATTCTGCATTATAATTGCAATTTTATATATTTTCCTGAATGGTACAGACCAAGTAAAGATACTGCCAGAATGCACTAAGTATGGAAAAGAAAACTGCATAAGTAGAAGCATTACTGGACAACAAGAAACCAACAGAGAGAACTTTTAAAATTACCCTAATATTAAGAACAAGTTATTATCTCTTGATTGTAATTTACACTTTCTCAGACACAAAGCTAATCACCAGCTAATTGCTAATCCATAAAATCACACATCATTAGTTCCAGTATTCATGGAAATGCTTGGTTAAAAATGTAAACTTTCTTCTAGCAAGAAATAAAGATGTATTAGTGTAAAATAATGTTCATATTGTTTATTTCACTAACTTTTTTATTAAAAACTCAATTTTCCAGTTAGTTAACTGGCACACAAAGTTCATTTTTAAGATTAGGTGAATCATAGAATTCTACCTGTTTTGTGATAGAAGCATGCTTATAAAGGCATATTCTTCTGTTAAACTAAAACTTTAAAATCCATTTTGTTTTGAGAGGGCAATTTTTGGCTTGTTTGTGTGAAATGCATACAGGAAATTTTAGAAGATCTGTAACTGTGTCACCTTTGCAGTTTTTTCCTATTTGCCATTTACTTGTGTTCTGCTTATTATTAACCCTGTTATTAGTGAGTGAGCTGTTGTATAATAATGAATCTACCAGACCTTTTTTGTGTGTACTTTTTTCAGCGCATTATACTTTCCAAAGACTTAGCAGGTTTGCATATCAAAGCTTTTCCTTGCAGAGCCCTAAGGGACTCATTTCTCCATAGTAACACTAGACCCTACAGTATAATGCTTGATTTATTTTTCTATCAACTATTGTTCTATACCTACACAGCTCTTTTCTATTTGTTACTGTCTAGAGGATACAGCACTGACCCTGCCTGCTCAATGTGCAGGGTCTTATGCCTGCAAGCACTAAGGCTTTATAAGACTTATTCCTGCGCCTTTACTTGTCATATCAGCAGCTTCATCTGCAGAAATACATTCTGACTGAGTAAGCCTGGGGTAGACAATGCTTAATTCTCCATTACAAAACCTTCCAGGAGGAAGAGAGACATTCAGCTCCAGGGCATCCATCCCATCAGCACCCTATTATCCTAACACACCATTTACTCTGTTACTGGTTTTAAGCTCACCTTATTCAGTCTGAGTGTCATGTTACAGCCTTTTCCTGGCTCACTGTACACAGCATATTTTTTATTCAGCTATTATTCTGAGACTCCAGGTATTTGTCTTTCTTGTACCTCCTTATTGTGTCTTCAACACCTATGAAAAAATGGAGTTCAGAAGATTTCCAATACTTCAATTAGATGTTAAAAAGTCAAAATGTGAGCTATTTTTATACTAGGAAGGAAAACAAATAAACCAAGGAGAAACAGCTATTAATTATGAGTTAAAAATATGTAGTTTCTAAATTTTACTCTCTCATAAATGACAGAATGGACCCACACTTTCTATTCACATATAACAGATATTTGTGCAATGGATTACAAAGATCACATAACACTTACCATTTTCATCCTCATACTTTTAATCCACCAAGGCTTCCAGCACCTTAACACACAGAATAAAGTGATCAACGGCTACAGAATTAATATCCAGCACACAGAAATACGGAGAGATTTAGGTCATTAACAACCTATAATTTATGAAATGTACCCCAAATTTTATGCAATTTAAGGATTCATAGAATACCTGTGAAAGAAATCTGTTTTTCAAAACTTCATAAGAACTCTGACTGCATCCAGTTAAAGATGATTTGAATTTATATTTCCATGTTTTTATTCAGAAGCTTCATTCAATGTTCAAATTTATTCTTCCTATATCCATAGAAATATAAGTGTCTTGACTCTATTGTCTCCTCTTTTCCACCTTTAAAATAATGCTAATTAGCATGCTAATACTCTGATGGAGAACAAATTTTCAAGTTACATTTTATTTTTATAATTATAGGATATTGAAGACTATTTAAACCAGTTAACAGAATTTAATTATTTATTTTATTTATTTATTATTTATTTTATTATGTCATTCTGGCTACATCTATTAATCAACTACTGAGGAGAAACTGTTTACCTGATTAAAATGTAGAGATCTGGCCTCTTGCTTCTTGAAAGGTATAAAATAAAGTATAAAGCAAAAATATTGCATTCTATATTGACTTTTAAGTTCATTGCTTGGCTAGTACCATTTTGCAGTCTCGGAAAAAATGTCAATATGAAGCTTTACACTGCTCCCCTGGCCTAGTACACCAATGTTCCTATGCCATCAAGGGTTAAGGGTTAATGGTTGTTTCACTGTTTGAGGAAGGCACTGAGAATATCCTCATAAAGAGTTTTTGTGATTAGGTCTTTACAGCCAGCAGACCTGTAAATTATCACTGCAAATAGGTTTTGTGCAGAGAGCATCATTCAGTAAAGGAGGTGTGCTCCTGAATGCACAAGCATGCCCTGTGCATTACTGTGAAACTGTGTTTCCTCAGAGTTAACTTCTCTGCAGCCAACAGAAACAACAGCCTTGAAGTGTTCTTTTCCAATTTTTATCTCACTGTTTTTAAACTCTGCTGATTAATAATATCAAATGATGATTAGTGTCTAGTGACTAGCAAATCCCACTATGTGATCCCACATATTTCAATATGAAGTAGTGAAAAGTATTTAAGTAGGCTAAAGTACAGAAGTAACAAAAGAAATTGTTCCTGAAATAAAAAATACAATTACTGTGAAGTCTTCTTGAGAGACAAAGTAGATTTGTGATTATTTTTAAAAAATATGATTGCATAAATAAATCCAGAAATTTATGTACTTGGATTATTCAATATTAAACTATTCTGTAGAGTGAGACTGTTCACTGAAGTGTGAGAACATATCACTAATGTGTAAGTTGATACTGCAAGTAAAAAAAAAAATCGATGCAAACATCACTGAAACACGGCTGTGCTAATAATTCGGGCTGTGGTTTAGGGTTTTCCAACAGGCACACAGTGTTCCTCTCACCATCATAATCATGGTGTTTGGTCAGCCAAAGGTGGAGAATTGTTTCTCACAGGGAAAGGTCATTCCATGGAATTTCAGAAATAAAGTGAATCTATTCTCAAGAACAATGTTGGAGTCTTATACCAAAGAAAGACCAATATACCAAATGTGTTTTTTCATTTGTAGCTTCTGTATGTCAGAAAGATTTAAATTGCTGGACAAAAAAAATAATGCAGAATAAGATTAGGTTAAAATTGGGGAAAAAAATGTCATGACCATGATAAAATCCATCTACATTGTAAAAGTGTTTGATGGGATTGAGTTTGGCTTTTACTTTAGAAATGCAGTTAAGATTTAAAATTTTTGTTTTGTCATTAAAGTACAATTAGAAGTGTAAGTAAATTCTGTTGGAACTCCATGTTTTTTTGAAGTGGGTATCCTATGTGTTTAACTACAGTCTGATTTGTGTTCACAGACCAATCAAATTAAAAATACAATTTCTGAACAGGGAAGACAAACTTTGAAAATAGCTAAAGAAAGGAAGTGATCCTGATAATTAACACTCAAGAAATTTTATTATACTTCAGTGTTTTAATAAAACAATTATTAATCTAAAATTATAATTTTTATTGTGTCTCTCTACCTATAATATTCATATATTCATATATATAATATTCAGGGATGTAGTAAAGACAATTTCTATCCTTTGTTATTCAATATAATTCTTCGTATTAGTTTTAACAAAGTAACTGGGTATTCACTTCTGCCTTTATATTATCAAGAGTATTCAGATCAGTATTGCAGAAAACATTATTAACAAAAGCCCTGCAGTTAGGGCTTATAGCAGGGCAAAATATTTAGTCTGGATGTTTGTTTTACATTTTAATGTCAGGATTTAACCAATATCTAACTTTAAATGTTACTATTAGGGTGTCTAGTTTATGAAAATTCAAACAAACAAAAAACCAATGACCACATGGTGATCAGAGAAACAATGACCAAGTAGGGAACCTAGATAGCCAAAATCAACTGCTTCTGAGACCATCAAATCTGGAAGAGTAAGTTCTAATGCCTGGAAATGTCTGTAGCATCATTTATTTTATGAAATATATGAAGTCTCATTGACCTCATAGAGTGTCATATTATGTACAACTGTTTCAACTTATGGCTGCTTTTCATTACATTTTGTAGCTCATGCTACTTTTAAAATTTTAATTATTTCTTTTTGCTTCTTTCTTTTTTTTCCTGTCAGACAATTTAACATATAGACCGGATCAGTTGTCAGGAGATTGCTTCTGATGTAATAATTTCTGTATTTAAATAGTTTCTAGCAAAAAGCATTCTCCTTAATAAATATTTCATAGGTATTCATATTAATTTGATACACAGATGAGAAGAATAAGATACCTATCCTTCTATTTGCGACTAAGATTGTTTCAACAATACTTATAAGAAGAGAGCCAAGTATTTTTAGTAACATTCAGAAGATGATACAGGGAACCTTAAATAGCAACTTGCCTTAAAATAGTGTTCTTTAAAACACCTCAGCTGAATAATAATGTTATTTGAATACCTTTTGTCAGTGAACTGTGTCTCTGAATGGGGTTTTCCCTCATATTTCACTGTTAGTACACCCACTTATAAATATCCAGAACAAAAGGCTATTTTTTAAGATTGGACAAGAACTTATTCTTTGTCAAAATAACCAAAGGATTAACCCACCTTCACCCAAAGAGTAATAACTAGATATCTCTCTCACATAATAGAACTCTATTCACAAAAATAAAGGGTATCTCAATGAGGGAACTCCATGCATTCTTTTGAAACTAGTCTCTTATGCAAGCAAGAAAGCAAACGTGTAAGGAATCTCTCATGATCATTCGGGTGCAGTATAAGTTTCTGGAAGCTTTTTGACTACTAATTGACAGCAGCTTAGAGATTGTACCACTGAGATCACCCTACAATGTTTTTGTTCCACCACTTTCCCCACAGCATTAGCTCCCACCTACTGCCAGAGGTGTTGAACAGAGGAGTAGTTGATGGGACCCAATGTATATTTTTCCTCCTATAATAATTTTTAAGTTGCTTATGTGAGAGAAGAGAAAATTGTAGCTCCTATCACTGTTCCTTGGGTATCTTCTGTTTTTATCTAATGGCAGTCTGACTGTAAAATGTGCACCTGTTTCTTGAGACTGGTTTGAGCTACCAGGCACCTAGAGACATCTGTATTTTAAACCATGCACTATTGATTTTAGATACCTTCTGGAATTAGTTAGAGTTTCAGAAGAGAGGAATCGAATCACTACATGAAACCAGCCCACCTTTATGGTTTTCTGATCCATAGTTTTAACTAATTCTTGAATTTGATTACACTTGTGAATATTTTAGCTTTCACAAAATCTGGGGAAAAAATCACTTTCCTGTGACAGAAAATAAGGCGCAGACTTCCTATTGAGAGTGGACAAAACATATTTAGAATATTGTATTCAAACTTGAACACATCACAAATATACATTACAATACTAGTTTGGATGAACCAAATATATTTGTCTCGGACAAAGTCTGGCCTAAAGCATATAAAGGCATTTTGGTGCCATTCCATAGAGATAGAGATGAAAAACTGGTGTTCATATGCCTTGAGAACCATCTTGTCTTTAGACGCATCCAGTGTCTAAATCCTACATCAAATATCTTACTATGGGTGCAAGGACATACAAAAGGCAAGAGCTTAATATTAATCTAATTTGAATAGTAATAACCAAATTCAAACCGAACAATTACGGAGTTATAAACAAGTGGAGTTATAAAATTGTAAATTATCTAATTATTACAGAAAAGCATGGTTAAGAGAGATAAGACTACTGCACTAAACATTTTGGTATGCATCCCTTTTCTTTGACATTATATTCACTCTTTTATGCCTTCTCTTAAGGTTCATAACTACTCTCTCCCTCAAGCAGAAGATAGGAAGGGTTTTACTAAGCTATCAATGCTCTGATTTCTTTGCCCTGAAAAGTATTCCTACATAGTCAGGATGGTTTAAAAACAAAAGCAAACAAAACAAACAAAACAAAATAAAACAAAAAAACACACCAACAACAACAACCAACAACAACAACCACAACAACAAAAAGAGAGAGAAAAGAAAAAAAGAATTCTGGTAGTTCAGCTAGCCACAAATTACATATACCACTACTTTTGCTGTCATCCTGGCACAGATTTTGTGATGCTGATTGGTAACCTACCATCTCATCTGAGAAAAACTGTTACTGCTTATCTGAGGTCCTAGAGACATATAGGTTGGAAGGGTGAATACATCAAAGAAAAATGATTTAATTTTTGTAATAATAGTAATGATGGCATTTTTTATGTTGTCTTCATTAGAGCATTAACATTACTGCAGCTGGTCTTATAAAAACTGTTAAATATATTAATTACAACTATAAAAAAATTTATTCTAATCCAACACCAAACCTATATTACATAAGGGGCTGGTGTCTATTACTCAGTGACTGCATATGCTTGCTAGATCTCTTACTACACATAATATTTACAGGGTTGACCTTCCTTTATTCCTTATAGGATACCTGTCCTTGCTTCTACCTCTGTAGACTTCCTTTGTGTGTTTGACTTTTCCAGGTGATCCCAGTTCATCCATCCAGGCCTCCTGGAACTTTTCTCCCAATTTAAACTTCGCTGGGCTGCATTGTTGCTGATCTTGGAGAAAATGAGTTGATTATCAACCAGCTTTCTTTGTCCCCTCCTCTCTCCAGGGCTTTATTTTACAATACTCTACCAAGCACATCCTTGAAGAGGCCAAAGTCTGCTTTCCCAAATTCCCAGGTACTGAGTTTCCTGCAGACCATCTCACTGCCCTGAGGATATCAAACTCCATCATTTCATGGTCACTGTAGACCAGCTTTCCCTTGAGCTTCAAATTCCTCACCAGTTCTTCCTTGCTGGTGAGAATAAGGTTCAGCATAGCATCTATCCTGACCAGCTCCTTTCCACTTGAAGAAGTGACAGATTATGCTAGAGTCATGGACTGGCTTGCATTGAAAGGGATTTTAAAGATCATCTGGTTCCAGTCCCACTGCTCTAGGCAGGGACATCTTCCATTAAACCAGATTGCTCAAAGTCCCATCCAACCTGGCCTTAAACAAATCCAGGTATGGGGCATCCACAACTTACATTAGGGAAAAGTCAATTTGATTAGGAAAAAGAATTGCAATGCTGATGAGAAAGTTACATTTCTATATGGAGAAATGATAACATAAGTTAACAGTTGATAATTTTTTCCGTAGCATTTTGAACACACTGCAATATTCACTGAATATAGCAAGGTTAAATTAACTGGCTTATCAGCTGCCAATCTATTGTTCTTGTTTAGTCAAGTTAAATTCACAGTTCTGTAGATGCTCATCCTCTAAAAAAGCTTCAAAAATCTTGAGGTTTTTACTTACAGATTGGAGGGCATTGAGATAAACTTATCCTCAAATCAAAAATGTTTGTAACTCAGCCTTTTGTGTCAGATTGGCTGCTATACTGAAAAAAAGTACTCTTTGGTTCAAATGGGTCTGAAAGACAGAAAACATTTTCCTGGTTTGAGCTTTCTATCCTCTTTTCTTGGCAGCAGCCTTTCTCTCATAGCTTATTTAATGTGAAATCAGGGAATGGGATATTTCCTGGATATTGGAAAATATTTTGATTAAGCCAAATATGTTGCAAATGGACAGAGGATTATATTGGATGTAGAAAGTTATTTATAATCACTAAAGAGCAACAGATGCAATGTTTGAGCCAGAATAAGCAAAATTCAATGGACATGGAAAAGGAATGGCGGTAACTCCAAGGTTAAAGCTAGGAAGAAGTCCATATATTCTATCCAGGCAAAAGAGTACTCACCTCTATTGTCAACATTGCTACTGTCAAGCTACTTGCTAAGACGTTAAAAATTTCACTGAGTTTTTTGTATCATCTTTAGTTATAGGGCAACTCATCCAATGATACAGCTGGAATTAGTAATGAGGCTTGGGTGTTTTCTTGGTTGTTTTCCCTGTTCCTGACCCAATTATGATATATACACTCAAAAGGCAAACAAACCTTTGTTGGAAAGGGGAACTCTCCAGACTCACTTTTTCTTTGGCTTTTCTTTGTGTATGGCCTAGGAAATGATGTTATGCGTGAAAAATACATATTCAGATTATGGATCCTTGTTTGGCCTTTTCTGAACAGCAATCTGCTGCATTTCACTGGCAAATTTTTCTGTCAATTTTTCATGTAGGTCATAGACACATAGAACAAGGTAGCTTGGAAGGGACCTCTAGAGGTGATATTGTCTAGGCTTCTGCTCAGACCAGGGTATTTTGTATCTCTACAATGATGCAGACTACACAGGCAACCTGTTCCAGTGTTTGACATCTTCATGAGGAAGTTTAATTTCCTTATGTTGAGCTGAAATGTTGCATATTGAAACTCATATTGCAACTCAAATTGCAACCCATCATTTATCCCTGCTCCCAGTTTACAAAGGTCCTGCTTTGTCTTTTGCTCTGAGCAGTGTCTCCTCAGCTCATTCTTCTCACCATTAACCAGGCCCAGCTGTCTCAGCTTCTCCTGATATCTCATGTGTTCCAATTTCCTTCCAGCTTTCCATGTGTCCCTGGATGGACTTGCTCCAGTATATTCAGTCCCTCTGGTATATAGGGGCCCAAAATCTGATGTTGTATTCCAAGTGCAGTCCCAAATTTTACTGGCAACTTAAGCAAATCAGAGAACTCTGACAAAAGTTTGAAGCAGCATTACACCTACATAAAGCATTTCTCAAAGCATTAACTTAGACCATTCCATCCAGGAAACTCCAAATCCATCTGAAGAAAGACAGTAAGACCACTGCAGAAAGAAACATAAAATGACATAAAGTATCACTGCTAGCATTTATATAAGGTTCTATTTTCAATAATGTTTCTAAGAAGTAGGCTATAGGGAAAAAATGGAGTACCAAGTCTTATGAATATTTATCATAGTTCAAGAAAATAAATTATGTCAAGTCTGAGATGCTGCTAACAAATAAATAAAGTAAAATAGTGCCATGGAAGCTAAGGGCAATTCTAGGCCTCAGGTATAATTTCATGGCTAGCATCTGGAGATCCCTCTTTTCCTATTCTATTCCAAAAGCATCAGTTCTTTAAGACAAAGTCAGAAAGGGATTAACTCTGTTGCTTTTCTGAGGAAGACACCCTAGGGAAGAGGGAACTCTTGAGTATTTGGTGTTTCCTGCTGATTCCCTTGCTGCTGTACAAGTTATAACCTAGTGCTTCCATAAAACCTTTACAAGGATTGGCTTTTTTTTTCTTAAGATTTGCCAAGTATGACTAATAGAGCAATGCATTTACATGTACTTAGCCCACAGGGGTTTGAGGATTAATCCCTTATAAAGATATCTGGTCCTCAAGTGTAAAGAAAATTATTCTAGTAGGAACAAGCAATTTCCCCTCAAGGTGAAACAAAGACTACAACTGGGGAAAGATTTAAAAGTAAAGAAAAACAACAATTCTGTATTGAGACTGGTCCTGCCAAGTAAAATGGCATGGAAGATATTTAAATAGTGTTCATCTCTTGAATGCCTGCTTTTTTCTCTTCAAGGAATGTAATTTGGCAAGATGATAAATATCTGTAGTCCCATATGTAGCCCTGTTTGCGAAAAACATATTGATAGCAAGCCTATGAAATTAGCATGAAGATTAGTTATACATAAAACTGTAATTGTTATTTTTTTCATTTTATCCGCCATTTGCGCATCAAAGTATGAAGTGCTTTTAAGGCAAAAATCTTCTGTATGCATTAGCAGTTAATAATATTATGTAAAAGATGTCATTCAGATCCATCTCCAAAAGTCATGTTACAGCTGCATTCTAATTAGTTCATTACAAAGTGTGTCCAAATGCAGCAACTGGGATTAATTGTTAAACTGTTCCCGATAGCATTACAATTACTTTTGAGCATCAGGGAAAGAGAGAAAAAAAAATTTACTAAGATAAAGTCAGTTGTCCAAGATTAGAATTTTGATGTCTTGCCAGGTCTGAACATAAGAGCAAAAGTGTTTTTGGAAAACTTTATATTATTTGGTATTTTGAATGCTCATTACTGGCAAATGAGCACCTATCTTTACCTAAGGGCATCTGCAATGCAGGAAATAGACTTTTGGACATTTAATCATCCTTAAAAATTGATTTATCAGGTATGATGTAAACCTGACTAATTCAATTGAATTCTGCGATGCAGTGTCAGCCTTGCTCATTATAGAATACTTCAGCAGTTAGGATACTCAGAAGTAAACAAATTCATGGGACTTCCCTCATTCTAAATTGATTTGAAATAACAGTTTCATGATCCTACAAATGTTCACTAAATACTCACCTTCTGACTCTAATACACATTCTGTCCCTGACCAGAATTGTAAACCACTGTATAGACACTGCAAACTCAGAACAAGACTATTAGATGCCAGAATGAGACTTGATAGAGCTGCAATCAGACATACAGGCATCTTCCATCTAAGGCGGATGGAATCATCAACACCATCCTTGAGGTTTTTTATCAATGACTTAGTATGATTGAATATGTAAACAGAGCAAGAAACTAAATCTCAGGCACAGGGACCAGAATCCGAAGTTACGGAGTCGTTCATCCATGTTGTGGCCTTCTGTTCTGGATCTGTGGATCTTGCACATATGGTGTCCAACTCAGTTTGAGCTAGATGAGATGTAAAATCAATAAATATATTTCCAGAAGATCGTATAGGTGCTTTGTAAGCCAGGAAGTCTTGTTTTGACCTTATATAAGCTGTAATTCAGCAGATAATTAGATGACTGCTTAGTTTAATCACACAAGTATTGTTATGCTGTTGCCATCCATGAAAACATTCTTTGTTTAGAATGGTGCTGTTACTGAATGGAACCTTTATCTGACTTGTTCATTTACATGCTTTTCAATTACATAAATTCTCTTTTTCTGTTTTTTTTTTTTTTTTCAATAGATGACTTTACAAAATCTTCATTACTTTCTAATTGCCAAATTTGCTGTTGACTATTTTATCTCTTACTGACAAGTTGATTTAAAGTAAGTCAGCAATTTAAAACCTTCATTAACTTAATCCTTTTCCCATTTAGTAATTGGACTAATCTTTGTACTATGCTCTCATTAGAATCTGTTGTAGCTCATGTGATTTTCTCTAACCATCTGACTATATTAATTCCCTCCCCATTTTGGCTGCTTTTCGTTCTCTGAGGTGGTTTCTGTACAGGTATTCTTGTCTTTGGGTATCACTTATTTCTAACCCTTAAGTCCTCAAAAAGTGGTTTTGAACTCTTGCCATAAGGTAAAAAAATCCCATTTTTAATATGTCTATCTACATGAAGATTGGAAAGGTGAGTTGGCTGGAGTTAGCTGAGACTGGCTATGACATAGAGGCTGTCCTAAAAAAACCCACTGCTGACAAATGGGCGGGCACCTGCATGAAAAACTGCTTTATGTTTTCCAGCTTGTCCACTTCTTCAGTTGTCTATTTAGCTGCACAGTGGAAGAACTAGGACTAAGGTCAGCACTAAGGTCAGACCTCATTTGTGCTGATATGTCTCAAATACTTACAACAATAGGTAGCAACACAGGGAAATAATGTTTAAAGATAACTCTTTGGCTGTTAGTTTTGGATGAGTTAAATCTGTACTGTGAAACATAAGCAACTGAAATAATGAAGTACAGTAAGAGAAAAATGCTCTAGGGTAGATACTTAGAGATGGAAAAAACTTGACAGAAAAGCTCTGTTTTCCTCAGCCTTCAATAACATTTTTTTCTCTTCCTCTTTTTTTCTCTTTACCCAGTGTCAAAGATAACACTCCTGCCAAATCTAACTGCTGCCTCTTTGGATTGTAATTTCTGTCAGCAGACAACCCATTTCAAAATCAT
The DNA here is from genome assembly GCA_034336665.1 of Luscinia megarhynchos. Classification (NCBI taxonomy): domain Eukaryota; kingdom Metazoa; phylum Chordata; class Aves; order Passeriformes; family Muscicapidae; genus Luscinia; species Luscinia megarhynchos. The sequence goes on along the minus strand of JAPFBE010000003.1, from coordinate 53,414,023 downwards.
CTACATATCTGATAATTGCTGCATCAAGGAAAGGTAGTACATGAAAAAAGAAGAGGACCTCAGGGCTGTAATTCTTTTGAGGTCCTAATCTCTGATTATATAAATAAAAATATTCATACAGCAAACCATATAAATCTTTATTCTTGGTACATTACCATTAAAAGCTTTAATGTGAATTGAATTTATATTGATGTCTTTTCAGACTTTCACAAAAATAAAGGACTTGACAGAAGTACATAATAATAGTATAAATAGTATAGTATAAAGTATAGTATAAAGTTACTTAGTGCTTGGTGTTTTACAAGAGACTGGTCTGTGTTGCTGCTCTGGTTCTGTGTCACTGAAGCTGATTTAATAATTGCTTTCATTTAAGAGGGATGAAAGAGCCCCATGATTCATGTGTGATATTACACTACCGACTATCAAGGGCTTGCAACCCAAACATATAAATAAATAGCTACTCATGTGCTAATGTGCATGCATTAAAAACACAGGATGCATCATGGAAGGAGACAGACAAAGCTGCTGGGTCACACATACAGGTGGATACAGGCTGCTAAAATGACCACTAGAAAAGTCTTTGCTGAAAGACTGTCTAGGCTAAGTGAAAAATGAGCCTGCAAATCTTCCACTGATTAATTTATTTTGGGTTCAGGGAAACAATGTTTATGGTTTTTACATTGTTAGTAAACAAGTAATTTCCCTATTTCTAATTTTACTGTGAGCTGCTGTGCTACTGAACTAGAGAAGGCCACTCAGGTAAAAGAAAAAGGCGAGGAGGGGAGGGTGAAGGAAGTGTGCAAATAAATTCTAAAGGAGAATGAAGTATTTAAGTATTTTGAATCCAGATTCTGTTTTATTGAAATACATTATTTCCTAAGTTATCACTTGGATTTTTATGGCTAATTCATAACTCAGTTGAAATTAATGTGATAAAATGAGCTCATAGTAATTTCTATTAAAAACTTACAATATAAGAAAATCCTTCTGATTTTTCTTAGATTAAATTTGAAGGTAATACATTTTCTTGTTTGTTAGGCAGAAATTTGCTTCCTCATCTCCAGTATGAACATATTTCTATGTTTTGTGAATTACCACGCACATACTGGACAGCATCTGGAGCATGAGAAGCCCATTAGCATGTTGCTAGATGCTGTGATACAGCAATAAAAAATGTATGTTGGGGACTGTACTCAAAGGAGACACAATGTGCTTCCTGTCTCATGACTACTTCTGCATCTAATTAATTTGCTTTTTACTTTTTTTTTAATAAAAAAGTGTTATTTTCTATACTTGTCGTAATCGGATATTAGGTTGGAAAGTAATATTGATTATTTACGAGTGAATTTCCTGAAAGGGAGCAAAAGCAGCTATTTCTCTCTGGCCTCTTTAATCATGAAGTTCAAATCCCAGTGAAACCATTTGCCTTGTTGATATGTGGGGTTTTTTTATTCCCAAACGAAAATATATCTTTCAGAAATTATTAAGAAATACCACTGTTTTCAGAAGACAGCATTATGTCTGTTTTTGAGGCATATGTGTCACATTTTTGATATAACTTGTCAGGTTTAATCAATCCTGTTGATGTATGTGAGACATGATCCAATTCCACATGATCAGAATTGCTTCATTTGACATACCACCATGTGACATCGAAGGTCAAATAATAGATAATAACAAACAAAAACTTTGTACTGAATTAAAATATTTTAGAAGAACAGAAGTAACTTTTTAAAAACTGGTAAAATTATTTGATTTTAAATACTTGCATTTTAACTCTTTGTTATATTTTGGTGGTCAAACCAGATTTTCTGGTATTATGAATTCAACCAGTGTTGTAACTCAGCAAAGAGATGGAACTTTAAGACTCTTTGGGCTGATAATTCATTTGTAAAGACTGATAGAGCAATAGGAAATGGAGAATGAGGAGGTGTTTGCCCTTTTGTTTGTGAAGGCTGGGTGGATAGAGTAGTGAAGTGTACAGCACAAGACCTTAAGAATCCAAAGATATTCTCTGCCATTGCATATAACTTATTTATGAAAAAGGTGGACTAAAAGACAAAATGTTGATTTATTCTGATTTCTACAAATAAACACTAGACAAGCAAAAAAAGCTCCAGCTTCTTATGGAGTACTGATAATTATTTATTAATTTACCCAGTTGATATCTGATTTCTGGAAAAAAAAGCAAGTAAACAAGCAAACTGGGTTATAGCAGATTTTGCTTCATATGTATGTGAATTAACTTGAATTTGTGTGAAAGATTTCCTGTGAATGAATTTACATTTACTATCCTCCATCTGTAGCAAAAACTACAACTTCCCTCAGTGACATGTGCTAAGCTAAAATTTTTATCATAAAAGGTTTCTGGAATACTCAATGTTTCAAATTCGTTCTGAATAAACTTTATTGATATGGTTTCAAGATGTTCTTTACCACAAAATTCCATAGTTGCTGACCTTTAAAATCATTAAGGTAATACAAATTCTCATATTTACAGAATATGGAAAAATGTGCTGTGATTTGTATTATGGGAATAATCAAATCTCCTGATAAAGGCTAGTTGAGAATATGAGGTTTTATTTTTATCCCTTGCTAGCTGAGGTCATTTCTGCAACCTGATGACAATGTTTTTACCAATACCATCTGAAACAAATTGAGGTCAGTGTACATTTTCTCACTGCCTTGCTCTCAGATTTCTTCCATGAACTGGAGAAGGTTTCAATTTACTAAAGCACTGAAGTAGGTAAGATCCAATCAAAGTAAAAGCAGAATCAATAAATGCTAACCTCAGATGGCTAAATAGTAGCGACATCAGACGGGAAAAAGTTGTTTGCAGATCCAAAATACTATTGTTCTCTATGAAGCTATATGTTTATATATTGCTTGTTTACTGAGATGTATTTAACATATTTGAAAAACAAGATGGGTTTTCTATCTAGGCTAGGAATGCACTGATATGTTTTTGCAAACATTCGGAAAATATAGACAACCCAGGGATTACAGATAGATGCCAATCCAAATTTTGCTTATTTCTGTAATATACTTCCCACTTCTTTATCTCCTAACATTTAGTGGTTGTTGTAAATGACTTATACATTCTTAAAAACTGTGATCAATAAAGTATGCATTAAATATTCATATTTACAAAACAAGTTATGTATTGAACTGACTACAAAAATTTGGTAAAAATTTTAACTTTAAAGTTGAATTCAGTTATCACACTATTGAGTTTTTCCAAAGCATAAATATTAAAAAAAAATTAAATATTTTTATGTCAGCAGTGTCATATAGGAAATATGATTTAAGGGAAGGTGTCATCTGCAGTTATAGAATAGTTATGATTTTATATATACTTTTAAGTTTGTTTTTAAAACAAACACAATTTTATTTTTTGCTGAATATCAGTTAAACTGTGTTATGCTCAGTGTAGCTCTGTTGTGTCAGCACTCAAACTTTTCTCACTCATCAGAAATTTTTATAGATCAGCATGAGCTATGATTTCCCTGTTCTATCTCCATGAATTATATATATATATATATTTTTTATTTTTAAGGTTGTATTGGGGTTTATGGCCAGGTTTTGGTATCGGGGGCTACAGGGAAGGCTTCTGTGAGAGGCTAATAGTAACTTCTGCCATGTCCAGCAGAGGCAATGCCCGCCAGCTCCAAGATGGACTTGCTGTTGGCCTATTAGGAATGATAGTAATGCCTCTGTGATAATATATTTAGGAAGAAGAAAATAAGGTTATTGTGTAGCTGTAATTACGGCCAGAGAAGAGCCAGGGGAGAACATGAGAAGAGCAAACCTGCAGACACCAAGGCCAGTGCAGAAGGAGAAGGAGGAGGCGCTCCAGGTGCTGGAGCTGAAATTCCCCTGCAGCCTGGTGAGTCCATGGTGAGGAAGCTGTGACCCCACAGCCCATGGAGGACCGTGGGGATGCAGAGATCCACCCACAGCCTGTGGAGAAGAGCTGGAGCAGGTGGATGGCTGAGAGGAGGCTGTGAACCCAGGGGAGCTGTGCTGGAGCAAACTGCTGGCAGGGACCTGCAGACCTGTGGAGAGAGGAGCCCTTGCTGGATGAGGTTTCCTGGTAGGACCTGTGACCCTCTGGGGGACCCACACTGGAGCAGCCTGTCCTGGAGGGACTGCACTCTGTGGAAGAGTGGCCCACACAGCAGCATTGTGAGAAGGACTGCTCCTCGGGGGATGGACTCAGATTGGAGAAGTTAATGGAAAACTGTACTGTGTGGGAGGGAACCCCACACTGGTGCAGACTTTTCCCCCAAGCAGCAGCAGGAACAACTTGTGATGAATTGACAATAGCCCCCATTCCCTGTCTCCCCATACCACTGCAAGGGAGGAGGCAGAGCTAGGAAGGAGGGAGGGATAGGAGGCAGGTCTTATTTTAGTTGTCATTATCCTGCTCTAATTTTTTAGAAATATATTTGCTAAAAATATATATTTATTTTAGTTATTTAATTAATAACTCTAATTCAAATCTATATTGCCCATGAAAATATTTGCTGAGTGATATACAATAGATGTCCATATCTCATCAATGATACTGAAATATTGATCCACAAAGATTTGCAACAGAAGCAAAGGAGTGAAAATTTGCTTTCCTTTTCTACTTGATATCTAGCTAAATTATGAAAGTAATGTTCATGCACTATTCATATATTTATATCTTATAATTAAGGTGTATTTCTTAATAAATTTGGCATATCTCATAGCTCAAGACATTTGAAACATGTTTCCAGTTCTTTATCAATGTACAATAAAAATGTAATGTAAATAGTAGGCTGACTGTTATAGTAAAAGGTCACTGAATTCTCTTTTACTGAGAAAGGATGAAACATTACTTAACTATAAATATAGTCACAGATAAATATCTATTTAGTTCTTAAAAAGTGTATTCTATAATCACAGTTCACTGCTTTTATTATGAGGAAAATTTCTCTTTATATTTAACATAAGTGTCTTTTGCCTACAGATGAAGGTATAAGATTTTTATCCTTTCCATGGCAGTCTTTTTTGTCTGTTAAATAAAACAAAACCATTGTCTTTGACCTTTCCTCCTTAACTATGTTTTCAACTTTCCATGCTACTCTTGCTTGCTGTCTTCCACTTTGACTACACATTTCTTTCTAAGTGGGTCAAGATAAGACTGAAACTTTGGACAGAAAAATCATATTGCTTCCTAGATGATCTTTTCCTTTTTCATATAGAGAATCATTTTTATCTCATCAGCAATGATTAATTTATGGACTCCTGTGAACCTCCATCTTTTAAGCAGTAATGTGTCTTAGCTGTAGTCTGTATTTTTTAGTGAATTTTACAAAACTGAACTGTAACACTGAACACCTTCTGTGCACTATTATTCTTGCTGATTTCAAAGCACCTTTATTTTGCAGACTTTAAAATCCAATAATCTAATCTGTTTCCAAACCCTTCTAATTCGATTTAGTCAGATTTGTTGATTTTGTCAGCAAATTTTAGAATATGCTTTGTATTCTACTGGTTAACTCAATAAAAGTATTGAACAAAATTGTGACCAGAAAACTCACATACGAACCAATCAAAAAGTTGGCTTCTATTCATTCAGTGATATTTTCAATCAGTTTTGTATCTATCTCTGAAAATTTAATCTCATTATAATTATCTGCTTTAATTTTGAGATTGTTGTCTTAGACACTTCCAAAACTTTTAAAAAGAAATAAATAATTATTTCACTGTTTCAATGTCATCTGCTAGGCTAGTTTTTCTATCAAAGGATGTTAGATAATTATGTCCCACTTTGTTAATGAGATCCAAACTCTGTATCATTGCATACTGAAAATCAATTATTGATATAAAAACACTTCAGGTAAAGACTTATGTATTCACAGTAATAATTCTTGGTTCATACTATGTGCCTTTGTCTTGTCAGGGGCAGTTAAATATTGATAACTTCCAGCAGCAGAATGAAGGCTTAATTTTGCAAGCAAAGACCAGGCAGCAAGTTTAGTAATCCACTTTTATCTGCTGAATTTCTACTTTTTTTTCCTTCTTTAAGATATGATTTTTTTTCTTTCTTTCTTTCTTTAAGCTATTAACTGTTAGTGTTTCAGGGTATTTTTTTTCCCCAAAGACATTTCAACTGCTAATATATTCAGGGGTGTGCAATAATGCACTTGTGGCTTGATTTGAGCAGCAAAGTTAAAAGGGACAGTCACACTACCTGCTCATATGACATTAAACATACAATAGAAGTACTACATCCCATTCCAGAAGCCTAAAGACTTATGTAAACTCAGGACACTATTATTTATACAAGTCATATTTGCTACAAAAGACCATTTTGAAGAGTTGTTAAAATCAAAATCAGAGAATGCGATTCACAACTACATATATATATGTATATATATATATATATATATATATAAAAGATGTGATGCAGTCCCAAACCAGAAATAGTATTTGTTGTTGACAAACATTATTTCCTCTTTAAATGGATGAAAACTAGAGGGTTCAAAAAGTCTAAATAAAATTTTAGTCCAAAAGAGAAAAATGTATTTGTCTCAGACATAAAATGTGTATAAACTAAAAGGGATTTTGTTCTGTTTTATGAGGTTTTTAAGCTAGATATCCTTGGCAGTAGTTAGTTTGCTTAAATACGAAACTTCTAAGACTAAAATATTTTCAGCTATTGAAATACCATGTGGAAGTAAAGCAGACAATGTTCAGGCAAATTGTGCTCTGTTTCAAGTGGATGGGCAGGGAGGGAAGATTTTGCAAGCATATGTATATTGCTGCACTCATAAAGCCATTACTGTCTCCCACTCTCTTTGCTGCAACTGTACTATAGATTGTGCAACAAGCGTGGCATGACAATACCTGAGGGCATAATCACTGTTATATCTAGCATTTCTGTTCAGTGAGGAAGGACTGCATCTGAGCAGCAAAACTGGGAAGTGAGAGAAGGCTTTGTGGAATGTAAACAATCAAACATAAAGCTAGTTGAAGGGCATTATTGGAAAGATGTGTATGCTTTGGTCAAGACTTACCACAACTTACTCTGTGTCACTGAGCAATTCATCAAGCATGAGCAATTCATTTTTTTTTTTTACAATAGAACCATAAATGCACAGTCATAAAAAGAAGCAGATAATGCACTGTAGATGAGATATCAGCCAAGGCTTTTTGCTGTCCCATTAATTTTTTTCACAGAGTTTTTTAAATAAAAATTCACCCTTGGATTAAACCCTTGAAGCGGTTACATCTTCTTACAGTATAATTAAAAACAATCAATTAATTTCTTCATGATTGATGTCATATATTTGCTCTGCAATATCTTAGTGGCAAATTTAATGTTTATTAAAGGTCTAATTTGAAAAAAAAGCAAATTCTAAACTATAAAAACAGAACTTCCAAGCATTGCAGATATATAGTACTTACAGCATCTTGCTTTATATCTACATTTGTGAGTTAAATCTTCTAGATTTGGGTAAATACTGCACCTACTACATCTATCTATGTTGAAAAAACACTGAAAGAATCTCTAAATGTAATTATAATGACAATAGTATTGCACTCCCTTATTTTCCTGGCTTCAGGTTCTGCTGTGCACTGACCTTGACAGCCCAGGGATTTCATCCTTAATTCCTTCTGCTCCAAGACACGGACTTCTTTTTAAATGGTAAATCCAAGGAGCACTGAAATTTCCATCTGCTAATGTGGCTCCTTCCCAGGTAGTTCTCTTAGTGATTTAGCCTTACTCCTATTTGAAAAACAACTTTTTTCAGTTTATCTACCAAGAGCCACTTCTGCCTAATGAAATTAGTAGCTCTTGCCTCCCTCAGAGGAAAACAACTTAGAGGTTTACTCTTTACGATTAGAGGTCAGGACAAGCACTAACCATGTAAAGTTTAACAAGGGCAAGTACTGGATTCTTCATCCCAATGAGGCAATCCTGGATATACAGACAGACCGGGGAATGAGAGACTGAAGAGCAGTACCATAGAAAGGGACCTGGGGGTTGTGGTCAATGGCAAGTGCAATGTGAGCCAGCGGTGCTCTGGAAGCCAAAAGGACCGACCATGTGCTGGGGGACTTCAGGTACAGGGTTGCAGCCATGGATGGAGGTGATTGTCCTGCTCTGGTGCAGCCTCACCTTGAACCTGTGTGCAGTTTTGGGCACCAAATTATAAGAACAATATAAATGTATTAGGGTGCGGCTGAAAGAGATGAAGGTGGTGAAGGATGTAGAGGGAAAGCCATACAAGGAGTAGCTGAAGTCACTTGGCATGTACAGAGTAGACAAAATGAGAGATCAAGGGGAGACCACATCTGTGGCTTCTCCACGAGGTGAAGAAGAGGGGCAGACACCGACCTCTTCTCTCTGGTGACCAGTTGTCCTGGTGTGACAGGACTTGAGGGAATGGCCTGAAGTAGTGTCAGAGGAGGTTTAGGCTGGACATTAGGAAAAGGTTCTTTAACCAGGGGGTGGTTGGGCACTGGGACAGGCTCCCCAGGGAAATGGTCACAGCATCAAATCTAGCATTGTTCAAGAAGACATAGGAGAATGTGCTCAGAGGATGTGATTTTTGGGATGGTCCTGTACAGTGCAAGGAGCTGGCCTCAATGATCCTTCCACTTCAGGAAATTCTATGATTCTTCCTCTTATTATTAGATACATTCAAAGACTATCCCAGCCATTCATTACACTGCATTCCTTGAAGTTAGCTGTTGAAAAACTGTTCTACAGGCAACTGTATTTTCTCTAATTCATGTAGGGAATTTGCCCATCATTTTTAGAACATGAGGGTTGTAAACACTTCATCAGATCTGATTTTTCCTCTAAAATAGCCATAAACAAATACCTAAGGAATGGTCGAAACAGAGCAAGCATATGATATTTCTTCCCAACACTTTCCCAGTGTCTTCTTAATGCAGCCCAGCAGGCACTTAGCTTTCATTGCTGCAAAAGCACACTGCTGACTTCTGTTTAACTTGTTGTCTCAAAAAAATGATTTGTCTCTATTCTGACTTGACAGTCAGCTTCCAGCCTGTACTGTTGAATGGTGTTATTTTGTCCAATGTACAGGGCTATTGAAATTGAAGTTATTTTTGTCCACCCATTTCTCTAGTCAGTTGAAAACCTTTTCAGTGGCAGACAGTCCTTCAATGTAAAAGCTGTCCTCCATCCAGGGACGTGCTGAAAGTGTATTTTCCCTCATCATGTAGACCACTAATGAGGATGTTGAACAATATTGACCTTAGTATCAACTCTGAGGAGTAACTCAGGCTGACGTATAATAGCTGGCTAATGCTGGGTTTTGAACTGCTGACAATTGTTCTTTCAGCACAGCAATTTAGTCAATTTTTCACCCAGCTTGTCAGTCTATGTATCTGGACCATTTTTTTTTCCAATACAGCTACAAGAAGTTTTGCTATGGGACACCATGTAAAAGATCTTGGTATAACATGAGGGCAATCACTTCTCTTCCCTTGCCCACTAAGCTGATCTTCCTGTTGGAGAAGGAAGTCATTTTGGTGAGACACCCTCAGTAAATGGCTGTTCTCAGTTGTCCTCTTGTCCTACGTGTGCCTTGATGTGGTTTCCAATCTTTGGCTGAGTAAGATCTGCACCTCCCTGGATCTCTGTTTCTTGCCCATCTTGAAGGTGTGACCATTGTTTGTTTTTTTTTAAAGTCACCTGAAACCTTGCCTTACTGTCTGAGTCTTTCAAAATGATGAAAGGTAGATGGTTTTGATGAGTTTGTGTCATTATCAGCCTGTTCTCCAGTTGTCTTTGAATACTCTCATTTTTGTGTTAACACAAGCACAAATTTTAAGGAATTAATCCAATGTTAGAATTTACTAAGGAATTTCTCAAAGACAGAATGTATCGAGATTTTAATACGGAATTGCTCCTTTGTTTGTTTTTTTCCTAAATCTGGTTTCATAAAAGCCTACTAATGTTATGATTCACACGTAATATCACTTTCATAAACAAGTATTTCATAAGAAATAAAAACAGAAAGGAAAATGGTTCTTTTTTATCTTTCTGACTTCAAAGATAAGAAGCCAACTTTCTTATGAGTCAAAGCAAACCTTAAACAGTAATGTTGATAGATAATACTCCATTTATACTGTCTTTGTATTTGCATAAAGAAAAAAAGGTAAGCAAAGCATTATGTTTTGTCTTTTGCTTTTTTCATGTTGTAGCTACCTAGAAGAAATCAAATATTCTTTAAGTAAATATGTTTGAAAGAAAAATTGCACACAAAAAAAATCTAAACCATTTAGTTGTACTTCTGGTTTTACAATACAGAAAATAATAGGACAAGCTCTTGGGAATTCTTGAAAGGAATATTTTAATTCCTACATGGAAAAGAAGACACTAAAATATTTAAGGAATTGAATAGTGCAAGAGTCAATATTGCACCACCTTTTCATAAGCAATTAATCACTCTCAGCACATATATAGCAGTATAGTTATACATTAATAATTTATATATGTGTGTGTGTATATATATATATATGGGTAAATCGCCTCTACATACTCTATTCACACTTTCCCTATTTTGAAATATCTTGCTATTAGATAATCCTGAAAACTAAAAAAACCATGAACAAATTAATTCCACCACCTGATGTGGAGATGCAGTCAAGAAGTGAACATATCTTCTAATACAAAAAAGTAACTAAGATATGACAAATATAAAGATATTGATTGACTTTACATAAATAGGTACATTGAGGGAACAAAGAAAATACGATTTCACAGCTGTCTTAATCTAATCTGTGCACTTCTGTTGAAAAGGGAAAGTCCCAGCACACTCTTTCTACCTATTCCTTTTGCCCATGCATCAACTTTGCCAGAGCTTCTCTAATGCTGGCTGTAGGAGTGTTTCAGACAAACCTACTGATCTGCTGATATTGATCAGTTAGAGAATTAAAAAATTGTTGTAGTGCGAGTATTTAGAAGAGTGACAATTTAAGGAAGATTTCAACTAAAATCTAAACCAATTAAATAAACATTTTATTAAATTCAGTTATTATCATGTTTTGCTTTTAATTGTTCCTTTTTGCACATTGTTACTGCTTATCACCACATATTTAAGACTGTTCATCCTTATTACCTAAGGCTTACTGTAGTTGTAAATTTACAGTGCTGGGGAACTCAAACCATAGAGTTATTGCTGCTGGCTGTGGTCTTGGTCTATGTAACCAATATCAGAGTGGTTGGATGTAAGAACTTTGGGCAAAATAAAAAGACTGGACTGAAATGAGTTTGACTTCTTTGGTGATTTACTTCACTTATGCCTAACAGGTTGTCTACGTCCCCCTCTAATAAGTGAGATGCCTCATCTGCTGCTGATGCAGTTTATTTTTCTGTTTCCAGTTATGTCTCTTGCATATGCAGGAGGATGCACTGCCTGTTTGATGTACTACTTCTCTTGCAGTTTTTACTTCTATGACTTGGATGCCTCATGGTGCCACAAACCCAGTCTTTTTTTACCCCTTGAACTATCACATTGCTCAAACTTTCATTTAAAGTGATTTCAGTCTGGTTATGCAATCACAGTGTTACAAAATACTTCTACGTTATGGTAGGTTACACAATTTCAGCATTTGGGTTCAATTTGCAATATTGCTTGCCAGTTATGGCATTCTCTGTTAATAATTGTCACAAGATTCTCTTTAGCTACAGAAAAAAAAGAGAGATTATCAGTACATAAAAGCTTTACTGAATTTTCTTTCTCACTATGTTTCTGAGTGAAACATCTGTGTAACAATTGATTTTTTTTTTTTATTTTTGTCAAAGATTTTATTTACTTGTTGATGGTCACTTTATACCTCAATAAAGTAAATGCAATAAAATAAAATTTTAAAACTTCTTCAGTTGGATTTGTTTTTCAATGAGTATAAAATTTAAATTTATGAAGTATGATCTTTGTTGTGCCAGTAAAAAAATTTAAGAGTCAAGGAGGTAAAAATAATTAGACTTACATTACTCAGTAGCTTGACTGAAAATTTAGTTGGGAATTGGCTCTTAAACTTGCAATGCTCAGCTGTTGCAACATGATTGTAACCACTGTCTCAAAGATCAGAATTCTACCACGATAATAATTTTCAAGTTTTCATGTCCTTATTCTAATAAATTTGCAATTTATTTCTGTTTAAATAATATTTTCCTGTTCTATCATATATATTTTGTTTCTTTCCCATGTATTTCAGAATTCTACTCACATTAATTTAACATACACCTAAAGAGTAATTAATGGCTTTCTGCTCAACCATTTTTACAACGTATGTAGAACATTAATGTGTTTCAGTCTACAGTGCACACATCTGCTAATACAGGCTTTCTTACACCACAGCATTTTCATTTTTTTCATATATTGAAATTTACTGGGTAATATCTAGTCTTAATAAGGCAACACTCTACAGTGCTTAGTAACTTTATAATCAGAAAGAAATTATTACTCAAAATATTTGCCATTTATTCTCTTTCTTTAGGTTAATTTCCTGATTACATATCTTAACTTATAGTTCCACAAGCTTCAAGCATTATCTTACATACCATAATTATATCCAGTTATGAGATGCAATCCTGGAAAGCAAGTTCACAGATTTTTTTTTTTTTTTTAATATATATATATAGCCATGACAGAATATTTGTGGTTTGCATTTTGCAGTACAAGTACAGTCACATCACAGACCTAGTTCTGTTTGGTCATCTGGGCATAGTTGAAAACTGCTGATTTCAGTTACCTACCCTGAAAAATACTGTGAATCTAGAGAATGTACTATTGGTTGCTTGTGAAAAACAAACAAAACAACAATTTTCTCATCTGATTTTTTGAAGTTGCACTCAAGGGCTTTTTATTATACATTTAATTGAAAGATATTACTTCGAATTTATTTGCAAATAATTTTGACTGTTCACACTCATCCTTGGCACTATAGCATTCAAATGGGTTGGCAAATTTTTTTGCTGTCCCTAGAATAATAATTTGTGTGCATTTAGACTGGAATGATATTTTTAAAGAAATTTCTTTATGAATAAACATGATGGACATTTAGAGCAATAAATACTTATTTCTACACTGATCTTGATGTTATGAGCTTATGCAGTATTACTTTTCTAATTTTGCCATCACAGAGATGACAAAAAAAATAAATCATCTACTATACCATCCACAAGTTTTGTTCATAAACAAAAAAGGCATAAAAACCACCACAACAACAAGCAGCCATAAATAGCACTTTCTGCTCCCCCATGCAAGAGTCATTGTGTGTGGTCAGGTACCTGAATGTATTAATATTCTGCCACTGGTTTCTCTCTCTGACTGAAATGCCTGTCAAATGAGCAGAGGGACAGTTAGTTATGGGCTCTTAACCAGCTGGAAGTTGATTTCATTTGAATGTCTGTAGAGAATGATAAAAACAGTCCTTACTCTTCTCTATCATGTCTATTCAGTTTAGATTGATTTGTATTTTCTCAGGTTTTCCATAATTTTGTTTTTTCTAAGATATAAAAGCCATCTTTTGGTAATAAAGTTTTATTTCAGTAACAGATACAGTTGCCCCAAAGTCACCTGCACAATAAAGTATAAAATATAATTAACCATCAAACAGGAAAAAAAAAAAACAACATTTAATTGGATGAGTCTATTAACCCTTTACTTCCTGAGACTCTCATAGAAAATACACTATGAATATGTGTAAACCATGGCTTATGCCAAGAGATAATATAGATAGTAAGAGATGCTGAACCACTTTGTTTTAATTATCAGGAAAGGAGATTGATTTGTATTTAATGTCCTCAGAAAGGATATGTAATACTTCTACATATAATGCAGAGATGAGATTCAAACGAAAGTTAAGACATGTAATACATGTCAATTAAAATTAAATCATTTTTATACATTGTTAATTTTGAAAGTATTCTGGGTGAATGAGACTATAATGCTGAGGAAAAATCTCCTAGACAAAAAGATAGAAGCAAAGTAGAATTTACTATTGGTTTTATACTGGCAGACTTATTTAGAAATAATTTTTTTCAACATGAACAAAATAGTCAAGTGTTAACTTTATATCTGAGGTAACAGTAAAATACTGAGATAGATTTATAATTTTGAGAGCTATATATGAGAGTAATTATTAAAATTTTTCGAACACATTGTTCATATCTTTGTACGTTGATTGTCGTAGAGAAATATTTCTTTGTCTTTTTAGCTTTACTGATTTTCTTTTGCACACGATCGTATCTTATTTTTTTGACATCAATAATATTTTTCACAATATCCAACTAACTTTTTTTTATATTGGTTCTATTCCCGGAAAATCTTCAGTATCTGATGTTGCTTTATCAATCATGCATTTAATGACAATTAATGTTCTATCCCAATAGGATTTTAGTTGTGTTTTCATTAAATCAGCTGGATCAATAAAAAAACATGCATTCTTACAATATTTCTGTTTTGATGACCAATGTGTCTAGAAAAAATATTTGATACAGGTTAAAAGTATATTTTCTATCATATTTGTTGCTTTTTTGCAAAACAGGTGTGTCAAGATAAAATTATACTTCAGATCTGGCATTAAAAAACATTCAAATATAAGACATGGAATTAGTCACTGAGATAAGGATGTTTATGCCAGATAAGGAGTAAATAAAACATAGTGTCAATGTTTAATGTATCCAGCACAGCTGAAATTGTTTTTGAAAAAGAAAGTTACCTGTAAGTAGATGTAAATTTAAATTTATGTTTGTTATGTAGGAATTCTCATCGGCAGATTGAAATTTTGGTGTTTGGTAGAAAATAGAAAATATTTTGGAATAGAAAAAGAAAATATGACAATACCAGATGTCAATCTCACCTGAAATACATGGAATGAGAAGGAAAACAGAAGTATATATTGACATGAATAAAAACCAAACCAACACAAACCCCACAAATAAACAGGTTGTTTTTTTAACTGCTAAGTAGAATTGCCTTTTGATTAAACTATTTGACAGTCTTTTATATATTGCTAGCATGCTGGGTGATATATACATTGTCAACAGTATGTCAACTGCTTGAAGTCCTCTATTTCTTGGATTATTTCTTGGATTCATGAAAAGACGGTGAGTACTACAGATAATACCTGATCAAAGAAAAAGGTTGCATGAATTTTGGATGATAAGGGTTTTTCACTCCTTAGTTTATCATATGTATCAGTCTCTGTGGAGTAAGGGATGTCCTGTAACTGTTTGGGAATGTTATTTGCAAGTTAAGCCTATAACTTAAATCCTCTTGTTTCTCCAGCCTAATTGCATCACTAAAGGAGTCATAATACTCTACAGAATATAGGAGTATTGTCACTGTGATTATGGAAGAATTTTATTATTTTGGTAAATTTCTCAGTTACTCGACTGAACTACAATTTATATTTGAAACCTCCCACAGAGACAACATACTAGTCATAATGGACCATCATTCAGATCTGCTATACTGCACTATAAAGCTTTTTAAACCTGGGACACAGCCACAGTGCCTCTGGTGGGCAAGAATTAAAAGATGAACCCCCTCAGAGCCTACTAAAGCCACTCTCTGATCAGTATGAGGAACTGCTGCTTGAATAATATGAATTTGTTTTGCTCTGCTGCTCATATTCTAATCAGGTTACCTCTGCAATGATCACCACCTCTGTAAGCCATGTCTGCAAATGCAAATAAGCCATGCAGAGCACATTAGAGGTCAGGGAACATCTAGTTTCCACCTCTAATTTATCATGTTAGAACACATGTGGAAAGAAGAGAAGCAATCTCAAGAATTTATTAATAGAAGCCAGATTAGTCCTTATTTGAGTATTTAGGAGGTAGTGCACAGAGAGGGTAGATCAGAAATATATTTTCCTCTGCTGTCTCATGTAGTCAGCATGCTTATTTAAGGCCCTATATAAAGATGAACAAATATAAATATATACACACTACCTATATATGCATAACAAGATCAAAAAAATATTCAGCTTATAAGAAGGAGCTGGATCTTAAACTACCATGGAAAAAAACTCTCTCCCATTACCCAAAGTTTCCCTCTAATAAAGCAGTGCGAGTTGCTGTCATGAAATCAGTTGAGGGTCCCTGATTTCTTAGGGCAGTGCCCCCCCACGCAGGTTAAAGACTGGAAACTCTCTTCTCTCACATGAACTCCTATAATTCCTAAAGGGTCAGACACCAGAAAGGATTACCTAAAGTATGGTACACTTCATCTATGCCTTTTCCTATTCATTTTTGCACGCTATGTAACTACAGGTATGACTGCAGCCAACTCTCCTAACTTGAAGACATGATAATTTTTTCAAATAACTTTAGCCCACAGGAGTACATAAAAGTATCTCTGATATACTAAGTACATGTTCTGAATAAAACAAAAATCTAAACTTCAGACACCTAGAAGCTGTATTCAAAATTGTCTGTAAAACTTCTCAAGCTTTTAAAGTTCTGAACTTCAATGTGTAACATGGGACTTCATTAGAATTTCGAAAATACTGAAATATTTCAAAATACCTTTATAAAATTCAACATCTAGATAAATAAAGGTGAAATCACTGAGTAGAGTCTTAAACTGTACCTACTTTTATATATACAACTGTCAAATTAATGAAGGGAAACCTGAAAATGCATGCATGATGAAAAGAAAGCAAGATTTTAAACAAAACTATGGTCAATTCTTTGAGATAAATAATTATCCTTAATTGGTTACTATTAAGGTGGGAAAAAGGGGAACTTGGAAGTGGCATTATGAACTGTTCTCTAAGCCTTGCTCTCCAGTATTGCTCTTTTAAATCTACATAGGCCACAGATAAAGCAATGTTTCCCAGTAAATATTTACAACAATCCTCACAGTAAAACAATTAAGGTTTGCTCAGTTTGGGATGCAAATTGATTCTGACTGCCAGGTTTCATGGGAAGGTATGCAATACTCTAACCCATCCAACAGCAGGGCTAGTAACTTCTCTTTCAATTACTGTATATATTGTTTATAATTTTAACTCAAACACAAAAGGTAACATGACTAATTTTCTTATAAATTACGTGAGACACCTTTAGGAGGTTTTATTACTCTTCCATTAATAACTTTTTTGTCTCAGTAGCATTTTTATAACAAGACAGAGTTTTTATTGTATGAAACTGCAGGTGTGAGTTGAATATCCTGGGGCATGGAATGAGAAAATGTAGTTTTTTGAAGGTTAGGAGTCCTCAGGGATAGTTCTGGAAGACAGTATAAAATGGAGGAAACTGAATCTGGTGCAGTTTCATGTATAGCACTTTTTATTGGAAGTAGCTTCAGGAGTAAATACCAGAAAAAACCCCAGAAATTGTCCTAGGAAGAGCTAAATGGAATTGCTCAAAAGAGAATCAGGGGTTAAGCTAATTAAATGATAGCAAAAACCTCTGGTTTTGAAGCACACTCACTTCCTGACCATCCCTAATTTCCAAGTAAACTGAGATTGAACAAAAAGAGAAAAGTAAAAAATATTATCTGAAGTGCACAAGGCAGAGAAAAAAAGGACCTAAATCAGTCTGGATGAGCACCAAATATTCATCAGCATGAGGAAACCAGACTGTGTGGGTGTGGAAAAAAAGGAAGCAAAGATGGAACTAGACTGGACTTGTAAGGTATAATTGTAGCTAAAAGCACAATAGTGAAAAAGCATATCAGGTTTGATTTAAATGGGCAAACAAGTTCACATGAAAGAATTAGTTGAAACAGCAGAAAGAATGATGGAAGTTTCAGTAGTTTATGGACTAGGGAATCTGATATATGTTTCTGTCTGGAGTAGGACTGATGAGTCTACCTAAGGCAAGAGACAGTGATGTTGGATGAAAAAACTCTTCTTGAAAACAAATTACCATTAAAATCAGAATATCCATTTGGTGGCATACGATGTACATCTCTGTGCTCCAGCCTTTAAACTGTCACCTTCAGTCAAACCTGAGGTGACAGACTTATCTCCTGGTCCCTGAATGACTAAGCACTAATTTTGTTTCTGTCCCTCTGCCTCCATTTAACTTTCTTTCCCTATTTCAGACTATTCCTCAGAAACATAATATCTCGTGTAAAATATTGACAATCACTTGGCTGCAATATAAATGAAACAGTAAGTTGTTTTATTACAGTTTTCTAATTAAAGTTTTAAATTGTGAAGATTTCATTGTCCTTTTTTGTCATTAAAAAACATGATAATCAGCAATCAGAGACTTCAGAACTAATAAATGAAGGGGATTTCACTTTAAAGTAATAAATATATTAATGCTTGAGATTCTGATCCTACAGAAAAAGGCAGAAGTAATCTGTATAGAAGTAAATTCTTTGACCCAATACATAGAAACTTACACCTGAGTTTATAATATATCTTATATTTTGGAAAATAAACTGTAATCCAATTTTAAATAATTTTGCAAGCAGGGGCGTTTTTTTATTCTGGCATTTTTTAATCTACATGAGCATAAGATCAAAACAGATACAAGGAAGACATTTTACATTTCTGAGTGGTAGCCTGATTTTTTTGAAGAAAAAAGACAATCTTTAAAATAACAGAGGCACAGCACCTTTATATTTTGAAAAACTCAAAAAAAGACAGCATTCTGATTGTCTGTTCAAAAAAAAGTGAAATACATTATAAAATAGAGAAAAGATGAAATATTAATGCTCTGTTGCCTTTTTGTCAAAACATCCAATTATTAATATCTTGTTTTTGAATTCTGCAGAGAAATTGTATTTTTTTTCTTTTTGCTCAAGTGTAGGCTTAACATTGAGTACAATAGATTTAAAAAAAATACAAAAAACAAGATATTAAAAAGTGTAGTCTTTTATATGTTTTAATAATGAAAGAGCCATGCAATTTATGGCAAGATGCCAGATATATTATTAAATATCTGGCAAAAAATGTGGAATTTTTGAAGGAGAACTCATAGACATGTAAAAAATATGTGGCATATATCATGAAGTATAACTATACCTGTAAAAAGCTAGACATAGTAAAAAACGAACCATAATCTGGATTCAATGAGGATAATGAACAAAAGCCAGTGTGAAGATATTGATAGATTGACTTTTTCTGGTAACAAATAGTCACAATTCCTTTATAATTCCGGTTGCTCTTTAATCATTCAATAGTATTGATTATAGGCAACCCTGTATTCACATGAAAGAGAGAAAGTGAAGGTCCAGGGCAGTGGATATAAATTATGAAAATGTTCTCTACTGCCTAACATTGAAATTAAATTCTCTATCTATGAAGGCAATTGAGTTTCTAAGCTATGCATCTGCACCTAGAAGCTATGGCACAGGATATATGGGACACACATATCTTTCTGAATAGGCAGTTTTAAGTCACTGGAGACACACTGCAACATCTCAGGTGTCATTAGCCATCTGTGACTGGGAATTTGAAGGAAGACTTTCCTCCTTTATTTATGTTAATTATGTGCATGACCAGTAGACATCAATGTAGAGAGATCCATTTAGAGAAAGACTCATACATTTTAGTCCTAGCCTAAATTCTCCAGCTGGTATCATAATTTCTAGGAGCTGTAATGTTCCTAGACTTTACTTCAGGTCGTGATTTGGTTCTGTATGTAAGCTGAAATTTAGGTGTAGATTTTAGTTGATCACCACAGACTTCACAGAGAAAAAAAATGAGTTTGCCAAAATTCTTATTATGGGTCCAAAAGTACCAATGTAGGAGAAAGTGAGCAAATGAATGTCCATATTTGCCCTGTCTCTGTCTGCCACAGTAATTCTCTGTCTGTCATTGTAATTCAATGACTAATGGCAGCCAATCAGTTTAGAATGTTTCTTTTCCTAGGATTGCCAGTATAGTACATTATAAAAATTTATTCAATATTTAAGCAGATGAGGCACATGTTTTCCTTCTGTTAACTTTTCAAGT
The DNA here is from genome assembly GCA_034336665.1 of Luscinia megarhynchos. Classification (NCBI taxonomy): domain Eukaryota; kingdom Metazoa; phylum Chordata; class Aves; order Passeriformes; family Muscicapidae; genus Luscinia; species Luscinia megarhynchos. The sequence goes on along the minus strand of JAPFBE010000003.1, from coordinate 53,394,085 downwards.
CTCTTGTCTACAGAATAAAATAATTATATTATTCTCCCAAATACATCTACCAAATACATCATGACACAAAAGGTCTATAGTTTTTAGAGAAAATGAAGAATGAAGTTAGTTCCATGCTTTCTAAATACATGCAATAACTTTTGGGATAGTTTTTCTTAAGAAAAGAAAAGAAAAACTTTTTTTCACTATACACACACCCACACACTGAGAGAGATTTATATTAAAACTCAGGCTGAAATGTTAGGGATATTTTAGGACCTGTCCTGTGAAGAGCTAATGGCTTTTCCTCATTGATTGTAATGCAATGAGACATGTTCCACTCAGACATTGGAAAGAGCCAGAATTTTATTTAAATTACATGTCTTCATTGTTCATCTACACTGAAGAACATATAACAAAAGGCAGCACCATGAAAGGAAGATTTTCTGCAATTTTCATCAGTAACATGCAATACCTGTCATATTTTTGCAAGCTCACTCTGCCTCAGAATTTGTTCAGAGTCATCTGTCTTCAAATTCTTGAAGTGCATTTTACTTCTGTGTGTGCCATATCTGGAAATACATTTTCAAATATTACACATAATAGTGCAATTTGGTGCTTGAATTTGTGAGCCCCAGTTTGTAATCTAAGGAACACTACCAGAAGGCAGAGATATAGTGGATTTGTCTGGTATATTACAGGAAGACTCAAGTGTATTAAGATGATTGATAGCAGGACTTAATATTTTGAAAATACACTCCTCCTCTGAAAACAATGCAGAAATAGTGTTTATTTTTTTGTTTCTAATGTCTATGGCAAATTCCTGTGCTGGATTTACAAATTAAAGTCTTATTTTCTAACTGCTGTTTCTGGGAAATAAACAACTTTTTTGGCTGGTTGGTTGGTTAGGGCTTTTTGATTGTTAGTTTTGGTTTGTTTTTTATTTTTTTTTAATTACTCCACTGCTCTCCCAAATTGGATCTCAGGTACACCTCATCCTGCAACCCCTCTTCCTCTAACTCCAATACTAGTGATAGCCACAGTCCCTTACATTGCCTTGCTCAGATGTAGCTAATAGGAATTTATTAAAATGTTCTGTGATGCTGGGTAAACTGCAGCAAGAGATACTACAGCTCATATGATCTTAGGTGTGATGATTTTGCTGAGTTGATGCATGAGATGTCCTCATTGCATTGACTTTTATCAATTGAAATTAATTGGGGAGTAGAATTTAGCCCCTTCATTAGCCATCCATGAAATTATTTTGCATCAGATAGATTATTTTTGTTATAAATTATTTTCCTCTATGGCTCATTGTGAGATTTTCTTCATTCTTTCTCTTTGATAAAACAAGGACATTGGAAGTTTTCAGCACTATCCCAGATAGCTTCCCCATTCAAAAGACAAATTATATACATCTGTCAATTTTTAATATTTTGTTAATAAATACTATGATGTATATAAATGCATTCATGTGATGCATTTCAACTCAAAGAGTCCCAAATTACTCTGTGCTTTATCTCATACTTACTAACAAAGTTAAGAAAGAGCCATTGGCTATTTCATTGAAATAATCAGCTTTACATCAGTAAGAATCTAGTATAAGCACAGATATTTAATTTATAGTGATAAAGTAAAGCTTTTAAACTTACTACTATTTCCAATGCTGAAACATATTAGAAAGCACTTTTCATCAGATCAAAAAAAACAGTAGGTGGCAAAGACTAAATTCAAAAGGTTAACATTTGTTTGATAAAGTTAAGTTGCATGAAAATAGGGTCCTGAAAGAGTTTGATGAAACATATGATTCATGTTTCAGAAAGTGTGTTCGCCCTCCAAAGTATCTGACACATATATTAATTTTTATATTACCTCAGCTCACTACTAAATACTGATCAGCAATTTTATTTTTTTATAAAATGAGCAACTACTATGTATCCAGAAATATTATGTTTAATTAATGTGCTGCATCCAAGGCATCCACAAGAAGTACATTTATTTCACAGTTATTTTTACCTTTTACCACCTGAAAATACATTAGAAGTCTTAGAAATAAAGTATTGACACATATCCAATCTAAGGAAAACAGGTTATTGCTTACCAAGCAATTTTGCTGAAGTAATTGACATTTATAAATTACAAAATTTGGCTTCATGTAGCCTAACTCTTGGCTGAGATTTATAAAAGGCAAACAAAACTACAATATTGAGTAAAACTGAGTATCAATAGTCACCAAAAGATCTAGGAAATCCATCAGTGATAAAGTTAAGGGAGTCTGTTCTTCACTTGCCATATTCTTTACTAAGCGTACTTTTTCCCTCAAAAATATGTATGAAATTACTGTGCAATTGCTAAATTTCTAAAGCATGGACAATCTTTTTCTGGCTTTATGATTTTCACAATTACAGCAGGGGCCCTTAAATCCTCTGAAATGTGAATCATGTTGCAGTGTGTCAATCACGTATTTGAAAATGAATGCAATCATACTGATATGACAAAACATGACATGATACATAAGGTTAGAAATGTAGAGATTTTAAAGGGTTTTACATTATTCCTTTAAACATACCTGACATTATTTTATTTACTTTTCAATGAGATGGAAGTTTTAAAATACAGCATACTCTGTACTTGAAAATTTGTAATATTGGCAAAAAAATGCTAATGGTTGTAATGCTTGGTAGCTAATATTTTTTTCTAATTTAACAATTAATATTATTGAACTGATAACAGAAAAAAATTTGTCACCACTTAAAATACAGTATGCTACTTAATCCAACACACATGGTCTTTGTTTTTGCATGCAACAAAGAAGATTTTGATTGGAAGAAGAATGGCTGTTTTCCCTCCCCTTCTTTAAAACTCCAGAGATGTTTCTTCTCACATACAGTGCCAGCATATTAGCAAGACTATATTTTGACAGCACCTGAATAACTATATAAATAAAGTAGAAAAAAAGATATGACAACAAGTAGCTCTCTTGTACTCAGCCAGTACTTAATTTCCAAGGAAAACAGCCTGAGTCTGTAAAAAGAAACAGCCTGAGTCACAAAAGACACAGGAACATGGGAATCCCTGTCCTTGTCAGGCTGACTCATGAAGAAAGAAATCATTTAATGTGGTAACCTGCTCTTTAATGAGACAGTTTACCACATATTTTAGCAGTTTTGCTCATTACTATTCTAGCTGTCTTTTGTACCACTGTCATATATGCAATGTCAGGCTTACTAATTTATTAAAAAACACTTATGTGCATTTTGTCAGGGAAATATCTCATCTGTGGGTTCCATTTGTTCTTCTCCACCCACCTTTCCCCTTTTGCCTGTTTTCCTACCCAGGAAATTGCAGATTAGTTTGTTTCCCTACTGAGTTAAACTTAATGTCCTAGCAGCAGCTGCCTGAGAGCAATCTCAGAACCACCTACAGGAGAGGGACCTGTTACAGAGGAAGCCATCAAAAGCAGCATCACTTGCTTTATTCATACACTCAGACAGAGCCTCTTGACAATAATGTATTAGTTGGAAAATTGCCTTTCCCTGTGAAATGTGTAGCCAGCTCTTCTGCTTCTACTGCTGTTTACCCCTTGTGACTTTGGAGCATAATTGGACTTTCTGTACTAACATTGCACGGGGTTTTGAGCAGTCCTATTTGCAAAAATCAGATCAGTCATGTGAGAAGGTGATAATGTGAAAAAAGATGTCTTATTTTTGCCTTTTATTGGAAAATTATTACATCTCAACATGGCAGAACACATTTTTACATAAAGTTTCTAATGTTTACTGGTAATGCACATTTATAGTTAGTCAGCTTAATTAGTTTCAGATATGAGAAAAATAAACAGAGAACAGTTTTCTTCTAGCTTGTTCTGAAACTGTGCCCTCCCACTGTGACAAAAGTGGCAATGTTTCCTGCTGACCATCTGAAGTAACCAAGCAAAGTGGCTGGAAGAGATTTGTACTTGAGCAGAAAAAGAACGGCTACATTTCCATCATGATAGGGATATCTTATTAGCCTATCTTATTAAAGGTAGAAGTTCAAAGCTAGGCTTTTGGAGAAGACACTGAAGAGGAGTATTACATGTGTTTTGATTTAGAAGGGATTACTTAAAGCACAGATGAATGAAAAGAAGTATTGAATGAGAGAGTAGATATGTTTTCCACCAACGTATTTTTTTTAAATTTTGATTTAGCAAAAATGTAATCTACACTGATTTCCTAACGTACATCTGACTTTTTGTATGAGAAAACACATTTTACGTCTTTTAATGTGTAAAAGTTGAGCATAAATGTTATTTTCAAAGGCAAAAGATATGCAAATCAAGATAAACATAGTCAGTACATGTACCATAAACTGATGCTTGCTATTCAAATATGGTTATAATGGAAAATCTATAAACTTATCTGTAGATCTCCTAGTTTAAACGGAGATCATGTAGCTATTAGGTCAGAAATAGAAAGTGAAAATAACCTAAATACATTCTTATGGTCTCTTTTAATGTTCCTTGTAGCTAATGTTACACTGATATTTAGTAGAGACTTAATTTAGATTTTAAAAATTAGCAGATAATGAAAAATAGAGGTACCAAGATAAGAAAAAAAGCTGGTACAGAAAAAAAAAGATTCAGCAAAGAAAGGGACAGTTTTCTTTTACACTTTGAAAACAAAAGTATGTTTCAAATGAAAATTAATACATTTCCATTAACACATGTCCTGAAAGAAGTGTATAGATCATAATATGCTGGAAGTCACTTTAAAAGAGATCTAATTTATGACTTCATAGACTTGTGACACTTTACTCAGTACCAGAAAAACACTGAAGATGAACCAAACAGAAGTAGAAAAATGATAAATCATCCTAAACCAAAACAATTTGGATTTACAAATTAAATTTATATTCTTGTGTTTGGTTGTGTATGCATTTGTAAAAATAAGTGGAGCGAATGATGACTATTATGTTTTTGAATATTTTCTGATTTATTTAGTAAGGTAAATAGCAATGGGTTAAGAAGGAAAATCCATGAATAGATTATTATGTAAGAGAATTTCTCTTAATAGAAATATTAGGTTTGTCAGACACAAGAATCTTCATTCTTAGATAGATGCTGGTACATAGTGGTTGTACAGTTATTTATAATTAAAACATATTTTCCCCTTTCAAGGCTTTTTCTGTGGCTGGATCCCAAACAATATCTCTTTGTATAGTCTGTGAACAAAACGTTCTATTACCATATAATACATCTCTGTAAGTGTGCTAATTTATGAACAAAGTAAGGATTTAATGAAAGTTTTCAGTATTGTAGACTGAAAACCATCTTGAAAACTTCTTTGTGGATAACACAAAAGAATAGGATTCTAATGGGATTATTAAAATGTTCATTGTCTTCTGTCTATGTTTAAGCCTTAAGCTGTGGAACTGGAGCCTTCAGTTTCCTGATCTTACAGCTATGATTGCAGAGAATCTCCCACATACCCCCTTCCTTGTAGGTGTACACTACTTTGCACATTATGGAACAAAGGAGCTAAGAAGACATAGCACTAGCTTTTGAACAGACAAATGTAATCTTTCAGTTGAGCTCCACCTCATTTCCATCCCCAGATTGAAGTCACAATAAATTTGAGGTAGCCCTTCAAGGAACAGGGTGTTGGACTCAGTGATCCCTATGGGTTGTTTCCAACTAAAATTATTTTTTCTGATTCTCTAAGAGGAATCATACTTTGGGGGGAAAGAAATTTCCATGAGATAGATCTGGTTGCAGTTTTATACATTCTTTAGACCTCATTGTAGTTAATTTAAATTGACATAAAGTTCATCATTGTCTGTAGGAGACAGAACAGACAGTAATAGCAGACAAAAATATGATACTTTCAAATAGACACGCAGACTCAGAACAAATAGATTTTTATAACCCCAAAAAATTCAGTAACTTATATGTGTTAACAACAGAAGATAGTGAAACCTAATAACCCAAATATCTATGTTGCTCAAGGTGAAACTTGCATGCCTGCATCCTTCCACATTCATTACTTTTAAGCCTTTGTTTACTCATATTTTCTTTGATAATTTGTGCGCTTCCTTTCAGAGTAATTTTTAGCTTGTTTCCTCATTGTTTCAGGCAAGGAGCAAAACTGTATGAGATTTACCCAAAAAAAAAAGAAAGAAAGAAAGAAAGAAAGAAAGAAAGAAAGAAAGAAAGAAAGAAAGAAAGAAAGAAAGAAAGAAAGAAAGAAAGAAAGAAAGAAAGAAAGAAAGAAAGAAAGAAAGAAAGAAAGAAAGAAAGAAGATCTGTGCTTCATATACCTACATAGATTAATCAGTTAGATTGACAATTCTATTGGAAAGATCAATACAGAGAAAATAAGAAAAAATTCAAAGGTTGTCAAGCAAATGGTTTGTGGAGCCAGAAACTTCAGAAAAATAGCCCAATTTATGACTACTAGCCTATCTGAGTAAAGTACAGTATGATCAATTACAAGTATATCTTACACATCTTTCTTGACCAGTCATGCATTTCTTCATTCTGTACTCTGCATATTTTTTAAATTTTCAAAAAAATAATTATTAGCAATGATGACAGGTCAAAGTACAAATTAGGCCCATATGCAACCCTTTGAGATCCTGAAAGTCAAGCATTATCTACCACTAAACCAATTATTATAAGTAGGCAATCTAATAATTTAACTTTACCTGGATCTTGACAGGGTGAAGAACTGGGCAGAAAGCAATGATAAACTTTAATAATGGGAAATTATTATAATACTCTGAATAAAATATAAGAAAGTAAGCTGATGTTTTCATCATCCACGTGAACCATTCCATAAGTCATAGCAATTTTGAAAGACATCATAATATTTAAGTAACATTAAATATGCAAAACTATGTCTATTAACATTGCGGTCTTACTCAAATATAGCTTCACACGTTTAGTTATGTTCAAAAAAATCTTTATCATAGAGCTTTACTATTTTTTATACAAATGTATCCTTTTATCCAGAAACAGCTTCTGAATTTTCAGCAAAATGAGGTACATTGTATTTATGCTTTTCACACTCACAGAACTAGAAATGGACAAATATGATTTGCAGAAGGTCATGAATACAACTATATAGAATTGGGAGAGATTCTAATAATCTTCACTAAAACTGAAATAATCTAGACCAAAAAACCTCAGCATTTAAGACTCTACAACTGAAAGTCATGTGAATAACTATCATTTAACATGGAAAACCCAAAAAAAGACTTTCAGCACAGAAAGGTGATGATTATTTTCTTAGCTTTCTATAGTTCATGGTTTCATATTCTTATGCTATATTTCCAATACAAAAATATTAGTTTGGGCAGGCGAGTTTCAGTTCTTTCCTTCTTAGTGAGAATGCATTGATAATCCTATACAAGACATAAAACTTGGCCCCAAAACAGCAACTGAAATAATTTATGATGTTTTTGATCAGCCTTAAATTGCTTTATAACTTGACAGGAATTCAAAAGTAGAGAACAAAAGGAATTTTGTTCATTGTGGTCGAGAAGGGTTGTTTCTTTTTGGTTTTTTACTTCATGCAGGTTTAGGTAGTTCCCTAATCTCCCCTGTTAAGTAGAGAAATAACTAATAAAGGCAGTTATCTTAACACTTTTTAAGTCAGATGACTCATTGTGAAATAGATCCTTCACCATTAGTATGTGACAACAAACATTGAACAGTTAGGTGAGATGAATTTCACCTAATACATTAAGTATTAATTAATTAATTAATTAATACCTAATACCCCAAGTGTTAATTAAGTTTTGGGGTTTTTTTTAAATTTATCCTTTCATCCTACAAAATTCTTAAGACATTCACAAATACATGCATTATTTAAAGTTGTAGCATTAAAAAAAGAGTTTTACTCAAAATCTTTTATAATTTGAATTATTTAGATTTGAACTGCAGACAAAACTATGCAGTAATTAGGTATTCTGCAGCTTTGTTTAAATGTAGTCTCAATCAGCATTTTTGCAACAGTTTTTGGCATCAGAATATCTAATCAGTACTATTTATAGATCATATATCATCAACAAAATAAAAATACAGCATATCTTGCTCAGAACACATATGTTTAAAGTAAAAATCAAATTTAGAAATAAAATTTATTGTATAAAGATTTATATAATACTCATTATTTCTCTTTACCTAATTTTAATATGTGATGTGAGCATATAAATTCTTACTGAGAGAAGAAATAATTTACTATCAGGAGCAGAAAAATGAATTCAGATAGCCTGCTTGGTTGAAAAATGGATACGTATTGAAGGTCTGAAATCTTACTGTCATGATATATTATTCCATATTTCAATCTTCATATTTTGTTAACTTCTAGCATATTTCTCTTTTTAAAAACTTCCTTTCCACCCAATAATGTTTAGTACTATTCTTTAAATTGTGAAATATATAAGCTGAGAAATTACTTGTCCTTTAATATTCTGATTTGCACATTATGTAATGGTCCACTTAAATGCATTTGAAACAAAGCTTTCTTTAACCATATGTATTAGTAAATGAATATGAATTTGTTTGGTCAGTTATGCTGTCTTTACTTTCCACAAATAAACAGATTGCCATTGCATAGGCTCTGACATGAACTGAAGTGAAGGAAAACACATTAAGGGAGGGAAGAGATCTGATTAAAATAGATAGATGTCACATTTAATATTTAGAATTTTATTTCAAAAACACATTATGAATTTTCATCACAGACCTGCAGTAGTTTGTCAAGTTTACTTGACAATACCTGAACTTTGTAGTTGACTAAACCAAAACAATCTCCTGCAATGTCTGATATGTGCAAGGACTAACCTCAAAATTGCTTCTGTGAATTAATTAACATGATTAATCACAAAAGTGTATTTTCCAGATTTGTTTGCAGGCAATAATTAAGAGCTGGTGACTATTGTTAATATTCACTAAAAAGATGATACATTTCTTTTAAGTATTGAATTTAGAAATCTAAATTTGGATCAAGCATTTTTTGAAAAGAAAATAAGCAATTAAGCTGTGATATCTGATAGATTGCAAAAAAAAAAATCCCACCAAAAACAACCAACAACCCAAACCCACCAGATTTTCAGTTGTTGATTAACAGCATTTACATCATACAATTATAAGCAAGTTTGCTCTGCCAAGGAAATAAGCAACAAAAGAATACTCATTATCATAGTGCATGCTCTACCTTTCCTTCCAATAATTACCTCCAAGCACGTATGTTGATGCCACACTGAAATGATTAGTGTTCGATATCAAATTATTTCTACTGTGATTCAAAAAAATCCAATGAAGACATTCAGGAAAATTTAAAAGAAAAAAAAAAGACAAAAGTAGATGCTTAGTGTGTTTGAACCCTTAAAGAGAGTTGTGTTTTGTTTTCTGTTGATCTCTTTCAAGTTTGTTTGGTTTTTTTTAAATGTATCTGAAAATTATCAAATCTGGTCTTCGAACAAACTACATGGTTCATGCTGCCCTCCAGTCACTCTGGAAGACAGTAACTACCAAAAATAATTACCACTTTTTAATTTATTTGAACGTGATTTGTCCATACAAAGAGAAAAGTCTACGTGGGAATTCTTGACATTTTTCCTCTCTTCAATAGAGCAAGGTTGTGTGATTTCATTACCTTACCTCTTAATGGTCCTCCATTTAGTGAAATAAATGAAGTTTTTATGAATCAACATAACACTAATTATAAACAGTATAACTTACATTGCTTGGCTATACTCTATTCTCTATTACTAGTTATCCAATTCCAAACCTGTCTGTTACAATATTTCATGTTTTTAAATCTGTAAGATTAATTTCTTTCTTCACATCAATGCAAATGCTTTCTTTTCTGGCTATTATCCTGAACATATTAAGCCTGATATTGCTGCCACAAATTACTTAGCATCTGTCAAGATAAAAATTCCTTTTATAACAAGTTACCTTCTGGTTTATCTTAGTATGTCTATTCATACTTTTGCTCTCTCCTCCCTGGTTTTAAGAAGCTGAATATATAAAAACCACATTCATTATTTGTTTCCTCTTTGGAGACTACAGATAACTATGTTAAACATTGATCCTTATGGTGGAAATGGGTTTTTTATTTTTCCCATTGATGAAAGATAGTACCTATATTCCCTGTTTCTTCTCTGTTTTTGTATAAAATAAAATAAATTTCTCTTATATGACTGTTTAATTTTTTAATAGCTTAGATGAAAAAAACGTCTATTTGAAAATGTAAGTTGTCTACATTTCTTCTGTTTTACAGATTAAGACATTCTAAAACAATAAGTAACTCTTTCATTAAGCTATTTGGTAGGGTGAACTCCAATAGTATTTTTTTAAATGCTGTTAAAGGAAATTAGATAAGCAGTAAGTTATCACCATTTTTCATTTAACTCACCAAGATAATATTTTAGATATTTCAAAAAATAAGAAAAACAAAATCAACCAATCAAAACAAAACTTTTAAAGTTTCCACTCTTTGGATGTAGTAGGTTTTTTCTACTATTTTGTGTATTATTGGAGAGTAAACAGAGACGGGGTTGCATGAAAAATAAACAGTGCATCCGTCATTGTTATTATACTCAATTTCAATCAAATGCCATCTTTGGTCTAAGTAACAGAAAGTATTACTTCCTGTACCAGGAAATCAAGCTTAATTATTCTTAATTTTTTTTAGTTTTTATTATTTTTAATATTATAATTTATTTTATTTAAAAGATTAATTGAAAAGGGAAATGCCATATAGTCATCTTAATATTTGAGGAATAATATTGTGTCAGTAATTTACACTTAGTACTGCACATTTGCAGATTTTTTACATTTGCAGGTTTGCAGATGTTTGCTCCCAGAAATTTTTTCAGAAATCATGTTTCATCTGCTCAGCAAAGCACCAGTCAGTAATACAGGCTTTATTGCAATATTTAATGAAGAACTTTATTAAGAGGTATTACTGAAAGAGCAATAAAATAATTTCCAATTTTTAGGTTGCACTAGTCATAATTGTATGTTATAGATAATCCATTGGGGGGTGGGAGGAGGGGGAACAAAATAAACCAGAAAAATGCTTGCACATTCATATTTCTGAATTAAGAGATTTAAGATACAAATAGTATGTGTGAATGCTAATATAAGTTTTCTGAAGTGACAGCTAAGGATGCATCAAGAGACAAGAAAAGTTTATGAAAATCAGATAGTAAATGTGCATTTTTCTTAAGCTGAGAAGCTTAAATTTGAATGAGTGGACAAACAGACTGTGCAGAGGGGAGTACTTTAGACTCAAGCATTATCATCACCAATATGATCTGTTAACTTTCACAACACAGTGGGTATTAAAAAGACAGAAGAGTGAAAGAAGCAAGTGCACAGACAGATGGGAGTAATTTGACATAATGCACTATTGGAAAGATTTCAGAAGCTATGAAGCTATGAGGAGAGGAGAGGAGAGGAGAGGAGAGGAGAGGAGAGGAGAGGAGAGGAGAGGAGAGGAGAGGAGAGGAGAGGAGAGGAGAGGAGAGGAGAGGAGAGGAGAGGAGAGGAGAGGAGAGGAGAGGAGAGGAGAGGAGAGGAGGAGAGGAGAGGAGAGGAGAGGAGAGGAGAGGAGAGGAGAGGAGAGGAGAGGAGAGGAGAGGAGAGGAGAGAGGAGAGGAGAGGAGAGGAGAGGAGAGGACTAACCCTTGAACTTTTTTAAAAAGCATCTTCAAGGAAAGAGATGACATTGCAAAAACAGATGATCAGCTCTGTCTTGATCTACTTAAGTGTGTGCAGATAAGGTCTTATATTGATGTAAATAGCTTCATACAGTGATAGAAATATTGTTAATCAGTTAGAGTATAGACTTTCAGAAAGATATTGAAGAAGGAAGGACAAATAGTACTTGGCTTATCCTGGGTACATCTCAAAATTAAATTTCTCTTCTTGATAAATATAGAAAAAGGTGGCCAAAATCAGAGGTTGCATTTGGCATGTAGCAAGGACTAGATCTGTTCTCATGAATGTCAAAAGGATTTTGCAATTAACTTCACAGCAGGATAAGGCCATGGGTCTTTAAAAATAGACTTGTGGTATAACTCACAAACTTCTCAGTAGTTTTGATTTTTTAATTTTTTTTTCAATCACATTTTTTTATAAGAAAGACACAGGCTAACACTTCAGCTATATATTTTTTTAAAAGCTAGGTATTTTAAAATATTTCATTCTCTACTTTTTTCCAACACCAATTATTCTGCAATCTGTAGTGTGCTATTTTTCTTACTTTCATTTTTCTGACAGTTTCAGTTATAGCTCTAAAGAAACGCAGCAAGACTGAGATTGAAAAATTTCTGTTATTTTATTGGGTAACTGTTTTATTCAAGCAGAAAAATACAGAAGGCAAAAGTGTGTCTTAAATGTCATCTGGAAATAAAGCGTGTTTGTTCTGCATGTATATCTGCCTTGAGAGAAGCCACATAAAAGAAGGAAACTTCAGGAAAAATATCACTTTTCATTAAAGAGATTGTGCTATCTTGAATTTATTTAAAATGATAATCAAAATGTACACTTTATTAATATAATATGATAAATAATAAATATATACAGTCTGAACTTTTGATTTTACCTTAATGTTTCAATAGTTACTCTAATTACTTTGTAATATGCAGCACATTAAGACATTTATGGTTTTTTATGTAGCCTAAAAAATACTTTAACTATGACTGATTACAAGTCTATTAAGTATAAGAATGGTTTTCAAAGAAACAAAAACTCTTGCTCAGTATTTGTTTAAAATATTTAGCGAAGTTGTAAAATGCAACCAGCTTGCTTAAGCAAACTATTCTGCTACAGAAACACAAAAAGGATAACCCAGAAAGACCATATATTATGGGTCTTTTTTTAACACTGACATTGTTTCTGAAATGATTGTGAACTATGTTGCCTCTAGTCATCACTGCCCCAAATATGGGGAAGTCAGACCAAGCAAGTTTAAGCCAAGGTACATTAAAGCATATGGGTCATTATTTTATAAATGCTGGCTAACTTGATTATAAAAAGGTGTTTTCCACTGCAACTGGTAACACTGAAGAGAATTGACTGATTTAAACAATGGAACAGTTAAATGAAAAATGAAATTGCGAAAAAAAGCCAGAAACAAAACAAAAAAAACTCCAAACAAACACAGCCCCTAAGCCCCCCAAATCCCTTTACAAACCTTACCACATCCTCTAAAAAACACCATATATTACCCTTTATTTAATAATTATCAAACCTATCTGTGATTGAAACAGGGAAGGTTGAAGAATGACAATAAATCCATATCTACTATTTCCAGCAGTCAATTTAAAAATTTAAGCTACTGAATGACAGTAGTGAAGAGCAGATTGAAATGCAAGACAAAATATCTGAGTCCTTCTCTATCTGAAGGACAAAGTCAAACCAGTTACTTTTTTCAAGGCTAAAATCATAAAAATACTGTTCAGAAGGTAGGAAGTTCTGCTACTCTTCCTTTTTCTAGGTGTTTGTGTGTGTCATTTGGGGGATGGGGGTATCTTTTTTTTTCTTTCAAGAAAATAACTATGGATACTTTAAGCAATATTCAGGGTACTCAGGGGGTACCCAGTCTAACACGCTCTTTAGTTTGCTTGGTTAACTAGTAAGTTATAGATGAGTCCTACACTAATAATTTCAATCAGTTTATTGTTAGAAAATTCACTTGAATATCAATATTACCTTAGATGCTAAAGCAGATGCATTTATGCTACTCTGTGATTCTAAGAGGAGTTATATAAGCAATAAGCTACCATGTAATATAAATGAGAATATTGGTATCTAACACTATGCTAAAGTCTAGAATATACATAAAATTCACCTTTTCTATTTGTATTAACCTATTCAACAGAACACTCCTTAGGTGTCTTCTCTAACACATGGCACTATTACCAGGTCAAAACAAAACCCTTCTGAAAATCTTAATCCAAATCTTATTGATATCAATAGAACTTTGACTTTACTGAGTTAGGATCAGATTTAAAATACTTTTCAAAACTGCTAGTCTGGTCCTGATTCTGCAGTGATTACTGAAGTCAGTAGTGATTTCTGATCTTCTACTCAGTCTAACCACATATTTTTTTGCTTTAAATCAATGGTTCACTATCATATTAAAAAATAAGCAAATAAGACCTTCCATTTGTCTAATAAAATAATTTTGAATCTATGCCAGAACAAACATGACATGTAGAAAAAAATTTACAAATTCAATCAGAAGAATAGAGGAAACAAGACTAGTTGAAACGTAATATTTGTTATCATTAGTTGAAAATAATTTTCTGACAAGTATTAAGGTTATTAAAATGTGAATTTTAGTACCATTATTTGTAACAAGAGGAAAAACCATGTTCGAGCAAACATTTAAATAAGCACAAGATCTCAATATTTAATAAAAAAAATTAAGATTAACTCAATTTAGTAAGCACGTTAGCTGAAAACATTAAACTACATCAAAAATTCTTTCTTTACATATATTTTGTATTTCTTGAGGTATAAATAAGCCAGTCACCTTCTGAAGTGCACTGTTCATAACATGGTTCAAACCAGATAAATCTTCAGAACAAGTGGTTCTCAATTTCATACTGATGATACCGGTTTTTGCTAGCTCAATGTTTCTTTTTTCTGAAAATTTTAATGTAGAAAAGCTGTTTCAAGGCAACTTAGCTAGAAAAAATGAATAAAATGGTTTGTATATGATTAATAAAAATACTGACTGTTTTACAAGGTTAGAAGTACAATACAAACCTTTCTTAATAAGAGAAAGGTATTTCATCCTATCTGCAGACTTAGCCTGTATCTTTTGACATAAAACATTGCATTTATGCTACAAGGTTTAAGTTAAACCTTGTAGCATAAATCCTTACTTAAAAGTTAGCCCTATGTGAGTTTGTAAAATAGTCTTCTTTTATAGTTAATAGATGGGCATCTTCTGAAACAATGCCTTAGTATAGGATATAAAGCACAGAGATAGCAAGCTTAGTTATCTTAAATAGAGTTAAGGCCACAGGAGCTAAGAAATCAGCCAAAACCACCTCCTTTTTTTTAAAAGTTTTAAAAAATAAGATGTAGAACACCAGTATTCCCTCAAATACTCTCAGGAATTTCTGCACTGCTCTACACCAGCTCCATTATCTTCCACAGCCTTACAGGTGGGTTGCTGACCATTGCTGTGGTACTGCCTGGGACTGGCCTTCTATCAGCTGCAAATCAGTGACCCACAGCACTTTTCAATGGGCCCTACATGCAATACAGGGGCTGTATAAGTGTGATCTTAAGTACTCTGCAACTTCATCTTAGAAGCTGGCCCTCAGGCTTATGACTCACACTGAGGCTCAGACTTGTGCATAATTTCTTCTAACATTCAATGGAGAAGGCACAGCAAACTTTTTAAAGTCCTCTCCACCTTGTGGTCCAACTCTTTCATTAGAACTACATGGTGTCTCAAGCAACATGTCACATGGGCAAGAGGAAGGATGCATTTAACTGTCACTTTAAAGGAATTATGACATTGATTTTAGCTTTTGCCTCTCTCCATCATCCAAAAAGTTCTTCCATACTGATAATTTCAGCTGACATGTGGTGAGACATTGAGGCAAGGTACCCAGAGAAGTTGTAGATACCCCATTTCTGGAAGTGTTCTAAGTTAAGTTGGACAGGAACTTTGAACAACCTGGTCTAGATATCTTTTAAGACGTCCCTGCCCATTGCAGGAGGATTGGGACTAGATGATCTTTGAAAGTCCATTCTAACTCAAACCATTCTATGATACAATGATTCTGTTCCCATTGTGTCTAGAGAGTGAGGCAGAGGTAACAGAAAACTTGCTTCAGAGAGATTTAGAGATATAGTGCTGAAAGATTGAAAGGCTATCCTTCTCACATAAATCCTTCTGTGGGCTTCCACCAGAAGTAACAAGACATTAGAGCCACCCCTAATTCTTATTCCTCCAGAGGAATAGGAACATAGTCTCCTTTTCAGAATGGGAGGAAGAATCAAGCAAGGAATACCATGTGAGAGTACACACCACCAGAAAAATAATCACAAAAACTCATTAAGTGATTGGGTAGGTCATCCAATCAAATAAGGATAATCTGCTCCATATGCAAAAGACAAAGGAGAATATAGACCAGAGGAAGTGTGCAGGAAAATGTCAGGAATTTAGACAAGTGTGCTGCCCCTGAGTGTGATAAAGGCTCAATGGCACTTTCCCAGTAATGTTGGTCACAGCTTCCTCAGAGCCTCAGACCTGCTGAACGGCTTGTAAATGTCTACATGACAGACAGTCAGATGGCTGTCCTACCATAATATTAAAATAGCAGTGTATAAACAATGAATAAATTAACTAGAAGCTAGCATTAGACTTTGTGTACTCTGAAGTTTAGGTCCGAGAATGGATCACTTTCATTAAAAGCACACTCAGATATTTTCTTACTAAAGGTAACTTTGCAACCAGGATCCTATTGTTTATCTTCCTGCTCTTCAACTCAAAGGAAACCTACAGAAGTAGACTGCGTATTATTTTTAACACTGACAGTCATTTTAAAACCTTTCCAAATAAAATAAAAATTGCACTCTAGATTTCTTGCATGCCATCCATTCATAAAATTAATGACATTAGCTTTTTCACCACAGGCTAGCATGTGCATTTTGTCACAATGAATTTATCATTCTATGACTGAAACCTTCCCAAAAGTATTCACATTCTATATTTCCAGAAGCACAAGTTTGATTCAATATCAACTTGACATGAATATAACTCAGGGTAATTGTTTAAGATGTAGGATATAAAATTTATTATTTTTTATAAAGTGGCAAAGCATCCAGAAAAATAGCAAAAGTTCCTCATGGTATCCATTGTATTTATCTAAATTAACAATAAGGCAATTTTTACATATGTTAATTATATTGAAGATTATATTAATTCTTATGAAGATTAGATATGGTGACTTGATATTGTATAACATAGAGGACATTGTATGCATGTGAAAATCCTATTATTTAAGGTTTTACTCCAAAGATATGAACATAGAAACTGGGGCAGGGAAGTTTAAAGGAGATTGTTGAGTTGAAAAGACACAATTGCTCCCAAATCCCTTTTTCGAAACATAGTCATGTACTTTTCTCTCACCTCCTCCTTTCTAAATCTTACTCCACGCATATTTTTGTCCAAAGACCAGACACAGCTGTCACTTCTAATTAAATTTCAATAACTCAAGCTGAGTATTTGTGAATTTGATTTAATTGTGTTAACACTGTTTTCAATAAATACAGACAAAAGCCTTCTACTTTTATGTAACTGCAAGAAATACCAAAAAAAATAACTTAGGGGTAAAAATGAAAGGTTTTTTCCTATGGGATTATACTGTCAAAATGAAACACAGGATTAGTTTCTATTTAGGTTGTGTGGCCACACTGCAAAGCAGTTTTATTTCTTAGAATTCAGCCCTGCATTCCCTAACACACTAGGTAATACTCAATAAAAGAAATAAAAGGTACCTGCCAGTTTTCCAGAACAGAGACATATAGAAAATACACTTCTCCAAAGCTGTGTTGAACCATTATTTTTAATATATTCCTAGACACATAAGGTCTAGTTTCCAGGGCATTACTTTGGTCACTGAAGATCATATGTAACATTGTGTAATATGTATCATATGGCTTTGTATCTGATTTCTAAGAAAGAAAGGCAAGATATAATGAAAATTAAATAGTATTTTCTATATTGTTTTACATCTTTATCTTATAACATATTTTAGATCTCACACTGTAGTAGTTGGAGTCCTGGCAAGGTAATTTAAGAGTCTTAATTATGCTACCAAGAAGTATTTAAGTGCTTCAACTCCATGTAATTCCTCAGATGGAAAATTTGAAAGAAAAATTTTAAAAATGTTATATACAATAGTCTGACACTGCTAAAATCAATGGGAGAGTGACAAAATTTCAGTGAATTGCAATATTTTGAAAAAATTCTCTACTGACTGCAGTTGTGATCTCAGATTCCAGTAGTAACCTGCTCTAAGCCAGATTAAACTCAATATAACAGTTCCTGATTTTTCTCTGCTGCTTATTAATGAGTGTAAGATGACTAGTTATAAACGAAGACATTTTAAGCTCAGGTGAGGTTAGTTTCTCCTTAAAAGTCTCAGTTCAATTACCCAGACACAGCTGTCAAATACCTTTTTAAATGTCATAGTGTCTCTTCCTTGACCCCCAGCTGGTGTTACAGAACAATGCAGATCTTCCAAAAATCCTGTGTCATGGCTGATGAATCTCTGTGAATATCTTGCACACCCTGAGGTATCATAAATGGCACTACATATCCTACATTTGGGCAGCTGGAATTAGCCTTAAATGGTGATTGCTAAATTATTTTGATCCATTAAGCAAGTTTCAGTGAGCATTAGTGACATGTATTTTATTTGGAAGATGAAGACAGCTCAAATAGCAAAATACAAACAGGCTCATAATAGCCTGGTTAACTAGCTGTCAATCATAACAGACAGGTAATTATATATTATTTGCATTTTTTTTATTTCATTGATTACATAAATGAGATGCAAAGATTACCTGAAACAAATAGATGCAATTGCAAAACCCTGTTCATAGTGGATATGATAAAACCTCTGACTAAATCAAAGAAATATGTAATCCATTGTTCCTGAGTCCTGTGAGAGTGATGGAAGTGCAAGTAACAATTCAAGAAACTCAGACATCCTTACAGAAACATACCAGCTCTTATAAAATCTCTCCAATATATATAAAGATACATATGTGTGATTAATACCTTTGTGTGTGTGTGTACATTTCTTTATTTGTAATCAGAATAATTTGGGCTGGAAAACAGCCAGTTATAAGAGGTTGTTTGGCAACTTGGCCAGCTAAATTCAGAAAAGCTGCAGAAATGAAGATTCTATAAACTGTCTGAGCAACCTGTTCTACTATATCATGCTCTTAGCAAAAGCATTAAAAATAATTTAAAAATAATTAAAAATTAGCAAAAACAATTAGCTAAAAAAAAAGAGATAAGAAAAATCCTCAACTCAGGAATTTATGTGTTTAGCCTTTTTTCTACTGCTGCTCCTCCCATGGTGCACCTTCGAGAAGAATTTGGCTGAGTCTTCACTATTCTTCTACTCTTCTCCAAAAATGTAGCTCTAGACAGTTGCAAAATCTCCCCTTTACCTTCTGTTTCTAGAGCTTTAAAAAGGTAAGTTCTTGCAGTATAGGAAATGTTAAATCATTTAAATTTCCTGTGGTTTTTATTTTAGTAGGTTCAAGAACTGCATGACAGTTGTCACAGAGTGTTACTCTGCATGAAGTTTGAGGTGTTCTGATGAGCCTGGGGCAGTAACTTTGGTTGAGAACTTCAGCAGCTAGGTAACAAAGTGAAAATATGCATTTGGTCTGTTAACCTGATTGGTATGCCTTAGTTGGTGTGCAGCATGAATTCCAAGTGTGGAAAACAACTATAATAGATTAGTCTTCATTTAATAACACAAACCTCAAGGTTTAGTTTATTTCTTTTCACTTTAGCAATATACAATTAAAGCCTCTAAACATGAAGTAGTCTCTCTCATTTACCCATATAGTAAATGGGGAAAACTACCTACATTAACTGTTAAATTCATCTAAATGTGAAAAATTTATTGAAGAACAAAGTAATTTACTCTGGAATTTTTGTCTTGGTTTATTTAGTAGGACTATAAATAACTCACTGAATACAATGACTCGCCTAGAACTGGATATTTAGGATAAATCAGGTAGATCTGAATACGTTAAAGTTAAACAAGGAATCAAACACACTGTGCAAGAAAGAAAACACTGATATATCTCAGCTCTCTTTCTTTGTGACATTGATGAAGACTGTGATTTATAACTGGAACAATTTATCAAATCCTTAGTGAGATTCTGCAGGACTGAACAATTTCTTTTTATATAGACATTTTCAAAAATAATTTTCTCTTCTGATATTGATATAAATCAGAAAAAAATAATGTATTGGTATTTACTTCTGTTATGTTATCCTCGTAATTTATTAAACCATCTAAACATGTACAAAGATTGATATTCTAAAAACCTGTTTACTGTTTGTGTACAAATAAATAGATAGATATTTCTCTGTCCACCTACATGCAGGGCTTATAATTATATTTTTCTTTTTATTACTTTGACCTTGAATTAACGTCAAGGCTATGATGTATATCTGTGTTAACACCCACTTCCCTCAAAAACTTACTAGTTTAACCACTATTGCATCTATACTGGATATATGGTCTGAATAAGGATCATGTAAACCATTTCTAAACTTTCAGATATTTTTTAAGTGGAAAAAATTGGATCATGATACTTTTAAAGTTTCCCTTCTGAAGGGTTTTGGGGTTTTTTTATTACTGTGTGAAGGTCAACAGATACAAAACTGACTAATGTCTTTTTCCAGTCTTAATAAGGCATTTTATCTGAGAATGAATGATGCCTAAATTTAGCTTCCTAAAACCAAAAAGAGTGTTTGATCTAAAGTGCATTGATATAGTTGGAAATATTTTGAAATTATTGGAAATCTTACTATTGTTAACAATGGCTTTTGGATCAGGGATTGAGAAGCCTGAGCAGCTTCACTTTCAAAAGTTTTATGGGTCTGCGTGTTATCAATGATGTCAGGGGATTAAATGGAAAATGAATGACCAATCGTTGTCTAACCATAACAAAGAAAAGAAATAATAAGGCAAAGTGAGGGAGATAATATTGATGGATTTTGGGGAATCTGATTATTTTTTTGGTTCTCTGTTATTTGAAGTTATTGTACACACTTGCTGTCCATTTCCCTAAGCATCCTATAAACTACTGAAAATCATGATATAGAGGCACAAAATAAGAAGACATTAGTGCATCCGTCTAGGATGTCAATTATCTTCTTTAAAAAGAAAGAAAAAAAAAGAAACAAACAAACAAAAAACAAAACAAAAACCTGCATAAATGCAAGAAAAATACAGAAAAAGACCTCGTCGTATATATATATACTTCATAGTACAAACTCTAAACACCCTCATGTGTAGGACCTACTTTCACAAATAGTAGGTTTGGCAGCTAAAATATATTTCTCTATATAGCTATTAGTTCTGCTGAAATATAAAAAGTCTTCATTAGAATAATTTGAGCCATTGTCTTACATTCTATTATGGTTTCTCTGCCTCTTTAAGAAAACAATCATAACGACAATGCTACAAGTAATACATTTTGTTCCTTAATAAACTAAACAAAACTTCCACTAGGTAAGGAAGACAAAAAGAAGAAGAAATTGAAATAAATTAACTATGGTCCAGAAATTAACAGAGAAAAAGACACATCAGAGAAAAAGAGTTTCTATTGTAGTGAGGTATCCAGGACTTAGTCAAAGCCAAGACAAGCTTGAATCAGTGTGTTAGAAGCATTTATTGAATGCATCTGATAAAGAAGACCACAAAATTAAACGATTTTTAGTATGGTAAGGAAATTAAGTATTATGAGATGAAGGATCAGGCAGGAGAGTGACTATAGCCTGGTCTTGGGAAGCATTATTTAATGACTAATATAGCCTCAAAAACTAGAAGAACATTTACTGAATATTTACTGCAGACAGAAAGGTGGGAGACACTTTCACTTTAGAATAATGAGGAAGAATGTGGAGGCTTACAGAGCACCTTGAAGTATAGAAATGCATCAAGTGAATTGTTTTTAAGGAATAAGGAAGGTAATGGTTAGATAGAGCATGGGGGATATTTAGGTCTACAGTTTAAGCTGTGTAAACAGGATGACACTGTCAAAATCTCCTGCTTTCACTCTGTTTTTGAGGTAGATATCTAACCTTTGCCTGTGAACTCCACTTTTAAGGTCTGTTTATATATACTGAAAAAAGTATAATGCATTATCTGCCACTGTTTCTGCTAGGTCAGATGTGATTCTAAGCAAATGACGATGATCAGGTTGGAACAACTTCGCAGAGCACTAAGTTATGATGTGCCTAAAGAACAATTTTTACCGTGGTCCAGATACAAATATTCATATATTGTATGTTACTGCAAGATATACACATAGGCTTTATTTAAGTGGACAATTTTCTTCTAACTCTAGCTGCCATCAGCAAGAGGACATGTAAAGGGTGTGATCTGCTGATTTACCGATCCAGGAGCACCAGGTGATGCTATGCACACAATGCTGAATGGATTTTGTGAAAGATAGAGGCAGGATGCTGATTACCCTTGTGGCTAGAATTCTGTTCTGAAATGTAAACAGAAAAAGAAAAGGAAAAAATTCTAAATGTATATATATATATGTGTGTACACTACATATACCGTAATTGACAACAAGGATGTAGGGCTAAACTCTAGTGAACACGTGAAGTTGTATAGATCTAGGGTACCCTTCACAGTCTACAGTCACTTGTTCAGCTGCTATTAAATAAAACTTCTAATCATCTTAGAAAATGGAGCTAGATAACAAGTCAACTCAATGAATGAAAATAACTAAGGTTAAAATTATTATTTCTAGTTAAAATTGCATATTGTGACTTCAGTAACTATAATGGGACCCTACACCCCTAACAGTCATTTGAGTTTTGTGGGATTCAGTTGCCTACACATTGCAATGTGTTTAAGACATTTGTATGATAGGTCTGGCACATGTGACAGAGAGGCTGCAAGAGGCCATGGCCTTCTGGAGAGGCACGTAGATATGTGTCAGCATCTGATAGGGTTTCCTAAGTGAAGATGTTCTCTGTACTCTGTGTGTGTAGCACTTACAAACTGCAAGCCAGAGTCACAGGTTAAGTAACATGACCTAGGAGCTATCAATAGCCATACCACTGTTTTGGGTCCAGATACCAGAGAAACAGGAGCCTGATAGTCAGCTACAGTAGTGACCACAGCTACTGACCACAGGTCAACCAAGTACTTTAGGGATTGGGATCTGAGAATTGGCTACTTGGGGACACTGTAGATCCAGACCAGCTGGTAGATATGCCTTTCTGGGGCTTTGCAGGGAACAAGATGAGAGTACATCCTGGTGCCAGTGGCTGGGAAGGCTGGGTGTCTGAGGCCAGCTACTGGCCAGTTCCTGTTGCAATTCACATTTTGCTTGTATATGTTTATGTAAGTTCCACTAGCAGACTTCACCCCAATCAGCTAGAGACAAGGAACAGGACCGAGCCATCAGTGCCACTCACATTCATGTGAGTGCTGTCGGCAATTGTGTGGGTAATGTCTTCTGTCTCTGTGTGGCCAGATGTGTATGTCCACTGTGACTGTGATTATGGACACATCTGCCTGGAACAACTGCTCAGTCCTGTTTTTGGTGACACCTGTAAAAACAGAGTCAAAGCAACATTGCATCTACTGTACTATGGGCTAGGCAAACTGCTAAGGGTTTCAAAGTAAATATGTGAATCATTTTAGACTGCAATAGGAGAAATAGAAAAGCTAGCTTTGCCCAGAGTTATCTTTAAGATAACTATCATTTTTCCACATTTTATGTTTAGGACACTTATTGTATTGTAAATTATTAGACTATTAAATAATAAATATTTGGGTTTTTAAAAAGTTAGATTGAAATATCTAAGCAAAGCTAGTAGTATAATAATTTGCATAGAAAGGTCTGAAGTTAATCACTCAGCCATTAAAAATATTTTTATTTGTAAAAATGTATCTAAGCATCACTTTATTTTATTCGCAATTTCAGATTTCCGGTTCCTCCTATTTTCTAGAGAGAGGCAGTGGTAGCTATACAGTAGTTTAAATCCACTGTGTAAAGGACTTTCTTGCCTACTTTAAAAAATATGACCAGAGAAATCAAATACTGCTGATGGTGAGATGAAAGATGTTTTAATTAAATTAGAATCATAGAATCCTGGAATATATCAAGTTGGAAGAGAACCATAAATATTGAGTCCAACTCCCTGCTTCCTTGCAAGACCACCTAACTAAGAGCATTAACTAAGTATATTGTCCAGATGCTCTTTGAACTCTGATAGGTTTGGGATTCTGTCTGTATATTGTAATATTTTTTTTCTTTACTGCCAAAATGGATATTCAACATGCCAATCAGTGGTTTCATCAATTATCTATTATTTACCAATCTACTGTAATGTTTCAAGTTTCCTTTCACTCATTTTATGTGTGAAACCACTTCACCTCACTCATTAATATTTCAGGGTAATAATGTAATATCTTTTTCTTTTCTGGAAAAAAATCTGAACGTTGAGCCCAATGGTATGAGATTCAATAAGGCAAAGTGCCAGGTCCTGCTGCACCGGTGAGGCCACACCTCAAATCTTGTGCTCCATTTTGAGCCTCCTCACTACAAGAAAGACATTGAGTTGCTGAAGTGTGTCCAGAGAAGGACAATAGAACTGGTCAAGGGTCTAGCATAGAGGTCTTTATGAGGAGCAGCTGGGGGTAGCTGTTCTTGTTTAGTCTGGAATAAAGGAGGTTGAGGAATTTTTCCTTCCCCAAAAGACTTGTCAATATTGGAATAGGCTGCCTGAGGAAGCAGTCAAATCAGCATCTCTGGAGGCATTAAAAGATGTTTAGTTGAATTGAAGGGCTAGCTGGTAGAAAAACATAGATCTTTATTCCTGTCTTCTATTACTGACTTGTCACAGAACTAATAACATATTAAGTCTTTCTGAGGTCAGGACATCATTTATGGCTGGTGCATATTCTATTTGTTGCACAAAACTTTGCTAGGACAGTGACATGAGGCATAATCCAGCATGGTTTGTAGGTAGCTGCTCTATATTATTATGTTTTTTATTGTGTAAATCTTATTTCAGCTCTAATATTTTATTATCTTCTGGAATTATGGCCATTTTGTGAAATGTTATTAAGTAGAGCTTGTCAAAAGATTTTGTCAGGAACATTCTTTTAACAGAAAAGTATTCTTCAACTATCCAAAAAGACTATGTATGTCTTATTTTTGAAAAAAAAACAAATATGAAAACCATACATTTTATACGCTTACCTAAGACTCTATGGAATTACTTAAAGGAATTACTTAAAACATGGTAGAGAAAAGAGGAATTTGAACATTTGGTAGTAACTGCTTTCAACTCTTCCTTATATCTGCCACCAGATTCAATAGTCCTTATAATGAGAGAATGACAGCAAAACCAAGCATTAATTAAATCAGTGATAAGAAAACTTCATTTTTTTTGCAATAAAATAGTCTGGCATAAAACAGATTTATTTTTATAAATAACATGTATATCTCATTAAGCTACAGTGAGGAGCTACTTGTACATGAATATTAGGACTTAAAGCAAATAAGCACAACTATAGAGCATTTTGTGCAATGAAGAAAAAGAGCAATTTAGTAGAACATTGCCATGTACTCCATGTTTTCTGCTTGAGAACTGAATATATTATACATAATTTGGAGAAGAACGGAAAACTATGAGCAAATGACAATATTTCATTCTGGTGACAGCTTTTCTTAATTCCTTGATGAAAATACATTCATAATGTCTTGTTTTATTCTTTAATGAGAATTTTAATATTTAATTTTTAGCTTACATCCCTGAGTCATGGCAGGGGGAGACGGTGTTTGCTTGTTGATTGGTTTTTTTTATGTTTCCATGCCAAAATGATTTATTTGTTTGCTTCCTTGTTTGTGTAATTAAACTGGAATTAATTACTGTTAGAAAACTAAAGAGCAACTGTAGCAAAAGAGGATACCAAAGTAGGTATTAGTTTAAGGGGTAATCAATGTCTTCAAAATGCATGGCAATTTCCCATTCAGGCTGTGATATTTTCACAGCCTCACAGTTCTGGTAGAACTAGCTGTAAGATAAATTCTGGATTAGAAACTAGCAAAAATATTGTGACTGGATGAGGTTTTGGGCATATATTAATATCCTTTGCGTTTCTTCTACGTACAGAGATCTAAAAAGAATAAAACTTGAGGGTAGGAGCCAATTCACCTTACCCAACTAGATTGTATTACAGCTTAGATGGCTGCTTGGATATCTAACTTATGCTGGTTTTTTGCTCATTTTCTGTATTGTCCGGAGAGAAATAGACACCTCAGGGGGCCCTTCATTCTACCTAAATTAGACAGCTACCTTAAAATAGGGTAAATTGTTCACTGGTGTTGTATTGACTGCAGAAAGAATTGTGGCTGATTAGTTGTGTGCAGACAACTGAAGATTTAACTTATTTCTATTTTAAAATCTAATGCTTCTTGCAGACTTTTAGAAGGGATGTCAATGATGAGACTGCAGCACTGTAATGTTCTGCAGCTAAAAACAGGTGTGTTAAATCTTAGCATATTCTTGATCCATTTTACTAAGCCTCAAGTTCAAGCTTAAGCTAGGTGATAAAGTATGTCAGATCTTTCTCTGAAATCATGATTTTCCTCTACATTTGAAATATTCCTAATTATGTTTGAATTTACAATACATTTTGATGTAGCTCCACTCTTTTTCTAGAGCTTTCTCTTAGAAAATTCAGAAATAATTTGAGGAGACAGTTAAGGGATGTCAAGAGCAGCCACCCTCCCTGGTTGCTCCATCCTGGAATCCATTCTGGCGTGCTGCTGGAGCCCAGCCTGGTACACACACACACAGGCACACAGGTACATGTGTCAGCATGCAATACACACACACAGACACACAGAGAGAGAGACACACACACACACAGTGTGTCACACAGACAGCCTCAGACAAGGCTCTGCCCCCAGCAGCCCCACATTTGGACTCACGCCAGACACAGCACAGAGGGATACCTCCCCTCCTCCTCTTCAGCCAGCAGAAGCAGAGGGTCACAAGTGCAGAAAACACATAAATAGTCAAACTGTCAAAATAACTCTCTCACCTGCTCTCCATCATATTGTTTGACATGTCCTAATTCTGAGAGTACTCCATTCCTTCACAGAACATCAAAGATTAGACTAAAGATTTGAGTCTACATATAAAATATAAAAAATTAAGGACGTGGTCACCAACATATATGTAATCTTTTTCTAAGAAAAAAAAAGAAGAAAGAAAAAAGAAAGATTCTATGTCCTCTTATACTAACTTTAATGATATATTTGTGTTCAGTTTAAAATGAATCCTATTAAATTTTAGGGCAAGTTCCTTGACATAAACATTGGTGAGGACAATTTTCCTTCCAAATGAAATACTTGTCACATTCGAAAACAGATATCAGAATGCAAGTTCAAAAATAAAAGAGCTGAAACTGGTATTTAATTTTAAAAAATTGAATAAATTAACAGGTTTGGGAAAAGAAAATCAAAATAAATAAAAGCACAAACAAGCAAACAAAACTCCAAACCAAAACAAAATTAACAAAACAAACAAAGAACTAAATCCAAAAAAACCTCCAAACCCCCTCAAAACCCAGGATTCACAGGATTGATTACTCAAAGAATAGAAAACAAATAATGCAAAAGACTGCAGGAAAAGTGTTTTGTTATTACTGAAATATCTCAAATTTGATAGTGTTTCAAATTAGGTAAAGTCTTGAAGTGAGGGGTTTTGCAGACTAAAGCAAACTGTCAAAACTCCTGTACGGTGATATATACCTTGTAATCACAGGCCTCTCTGGCAGCAGGAGAATACCTTCCACGTAATGGGAAATAGTCAGCTGTTTTAAAATTAAAGTAAAAATGAAAGATAAGAGTGCATTTGAAAATTGTAACTCAGTCTTACAGGTATATATATCATGGTTCTTTCAGATTTGAAGATAAAATTTACTAAATTTATATCCATTGAAAGTAGTTTTGTGTATAGAAGCCTTTATATGTCATTTTGAAAGAAGACTTGGAAGGTAAAAGCTAAGGGAATAGAGATACAAAGCTGCATTTGCTTTTTTTTTAGTGATAGCATTAGTGTTCAGGTAAAAATGACCCAGAAGTCAGCAATAAAAATCTTCTCTTGTATATTGTCATCCTTCAGGATATTAAGTTGCACATTATTAAAAAAAATAACATATACAAGGAATTAGAAGAAAAACAAAAACAAAAACCATTTAAATTACACCAATGTGTATGGATAAGTAGACAGAGAGTAGTTTTGTTTGTCTCTTTTGTATGAACAGAAAAAATGACAATCCATGTTGATTTCTCAAGGCTTTGGGTGCACCACATATCATCTCTGTTTGCTATATGCTGTAAGATATCTTATTAAATCAAGTATTACTGTCTGAACTATTGACACACGTATTCCCTAGACTTCTGTTGTTCTTTCTGATTGTTTTTTTGATTGATAACTAACATTCCCCTTCTACTTCAATTGGAGATTACTCTTACATTTTGTTTGAACTTTCCACAGTTAGGTCAGTCAAGAAGCAACAAAATTGAAAATTATAATTTCTCTAGAATAATTCCAAACATGTCCCATGGAGCTTTGTCTTCCCACAAACCCATAGATTTTTATTTTTATGGTTTTTCCAATGCCCAGGAGTAGTGCTGGATGATCTATTACCTTCCTCAAATTTTTTATAATTTTCCCAAGGTGGACAAAGCATATATTGATGAATGAATGTTTGGCTTAGAAGGCATCTTAAATCAACTTCCATGTGAAGGGACACCTTTCACTAGACAAGATTTCTTTGAGCCCCATCCAACCCAGCCTTGAACACTTCTCGGAGCGATGCAGGATGAATAACAGAATTAACCTTGTTTGGGTTTGGAATTATAACCATTTAGGTTGGAAAAGATCTTTGAGATCAGTAAGTCTAACCACAAACCTGACACTATCCAAGTCCACCAGTGAGCCATGTCCCTAAGCACCACATCTACCAGCTAATTAGCCTTAAAAGGTTGGACTCAATGAACCTGAAAGTGTTTTCCAACCTTAATGGTTCTATGATTCAAACAATTATTTAGAAGAATTGCTTAAAACTACTACAACATATTTCATTTTTTGCCTTTAAAAACATACTATTTTTGCCATTTCCTCACCTACATATAAGCCATTGTATACCTTTCTTCATCTTACCTGGGATATCATCATGATCAGTAATCTGAATGATGACATCAGAATTAATGACTGGTTGTTCTCAGTATCTCTACATCTACTATAAAATCTATACCATATTCTTAATTCATTTTGAATACCATTTATTTCACCTATCTTCAAATGCATAAAGTTAGATGTCTGGTTTAATTCTGTTTTCTAGTCTTTTTCCATGCTCAGAGAACAATTTGTTTTTATAAGGGAAGAGATGAAATACTATGAGAAGTTTAAAGTATATGAAAAGAATTTTTGCCACAAATGTAATGCAAGTGTAGGATAAGTATAGGATATAATAAAATTTGCTTTGGTTACAAAAAAACATTCCTTATATTGCTGTAATCGTTTCATGAAATGTTTTGCACACAAAGCCCCTCAGGTTTAATACTTAATTCTGAACAGGAGTTCTCTCACAAGACTCAGAGGAAATAATTTACACTACTTTGGTGTCAACATTGCTGTTGGATTCCCTGTCTCGGATATGTATTTTGAATATAATTAAAAAGTAGCAGTTTCTGTAACTGCATTAGTTTGAAAAGCCCCACAAAAACAATCTGGGGATTGAAATCAGCTGTATTCTTGGTAAATTGTAGGGATCACAGAGCACTGACTTTTTTCAAATCCCTTAAAAATGTTTATTTCCTGCACCTTAATAACTATAGAGTAGGAAAAAATATTTAGATAGACAGAAAAATGATGCTGAGGACAAGTAAATCATGCTGGGAGAAATAAATATTGAATATATCAAAATCAGCTAGAAACACATAGTATTTCTCTTATTACTTAGCAATATGATAGAGGGAGACCCTACATGGCAAAAAACTCCCAGGTATTTGCATTAATATTATAAAGAAGATTTGAAAAACCTGGGTATGACTTCCTTTATGTAGTCCTCAGCCCTTCAAAATGCTCAATGTATCAAAAAAAGGAAAAGCGATCCAAAATTTTATTTCCTGACACTTTGAAGCAGATTAAGGCTATTACTGCACTAATGGCATTGTGATCCAATTAGTGAGAGATGCCTTTTCATTAAGCTTCAAATGAGACTGTATACTGAAGTCAAAACAATGGATTTTATTTATCACCACTCATGGATCCAGTTGATCCCTTCGGTCCTTCTTCACCCTGGGCTTCTTGGTGGTGGAGGTTCTGGAGTCATTCTTCTGGGGCATTCTGGAAACTCTGAAAGGCATTCCCAATCAGGGAAAATGAGAGGCCTCTCTCACTGCCTTCTCTCGATAACAATCCTGTTTTATCTGGCCAAAGCAACTCCTGTTCTGTTTCCTGGGTCAGCTGGGAGCCCCTCTCTGTGTCCCTCAGTCTCTGGTCACTCCCACCCTGATTCCCTTTTGGCCCTTTGCCCTAACCCCACCCTGGTGACACCCCCATGTCTCCTGGTAATTGGTCTCTGATGCTTCTTCCCCACCCTGCTCATTCCATGTACTTAACCTGGACCCTCACAAAGTCCTTTGCTTTTGGTCCCTGAACCATGGATGGTGCACATGCATGGCTGAAATAAACATCTCTGTTAAACCCCTGCAAAGGCCCTTCCTGCTTCTTTACTTGCTATCACCCCAAGGAACAAACAGATGCAACAGGGCGTGGCACCTTTATACAGCCCAAGTTCCAGGTATCCACACAGCAGTCACAAATGCCATTCCCAAAACTTGGCGTGGTGTGTGTATGAGCAGTTCCTTCCTTTCTCACAGTTTGTCATAGTGGGAATTTTTGCCTGGATGCATTAACCAATATATGCTAACCAGATCTCATCTCTGCCAGGCCTGGAATCAACTTCTTCCTGACATAAAGTTCTTCCTTCTGTTCTTATCTCAACTTCACAGTATGGTGCCTTATCTTGCCACAGTCCCTTCTGTGGACTTGACAGTGTTTGAGACAGGCAAATGTTCTCTTTAATTCCTTATAAATGATTAAGCCAGAAATGATGGTGCCTGTTGGGTGAGTGTAGCATACTGCTAATCATGAGCTGCATTTAATGAAATGAAACTTGCTTTAAAAAAACAAAAGAAAAGAAAAGAGCTCAGGAAAAGCTACCTCTATAAGGAAAAGGAGGAACTGGTGAGGATTTTAACTTGATTTAAATACATTTGCAATTATTTGGGCTTGATCTACCAAAAAATATTAAATCTTAAAAAGTCAGATGCTTACCCCCTTAAAATATATTAACTTATTGCTAATATATTATTTTCCTGTAGGAAATTTATTTTCTTGTCAGCATAGGGAGGGAGCAGGTCACCTTTTCTTGCTGCTGTGTAGTGACTTAAAAGCAGTACTGCTGAAGAAACTTTATTTGGGGTTAAGTATAAGGAATTGTTCCTATTTTTGAATGTGGTAGTTTATGACTCTGAATGGGGCTTTGCTGGAAAGGTTTCCTAGAAATTAACATCTTGGAGATTGTTACTAGGGTGCAGCCGATCACATACAGATAATATTACCTTATTTCCCATATTTACAGGATGAACATGATCACCATCTATAAAGCTGGAACATTTATCTACCATGGTGTAACTGATAGTAGCTGAGAGATTTCACTTAGAAAATTAACATTAATCATTCTTGGTAAATCCTATCTTGCTTTTGTTTCTAAATATATTTTAAAATCTGCAGAGGGTACTTTAAAAAAGTTTTGTGAAAGATAAATTGAAGATTCTGTCACTGTTGTCATTGTTTTGACAACCTAAATAAAATATAGCTTTGAATGTTAATGGCAAACACTACCAATGCTTAATATGATCCCACAGAGAATACCATTAAATTGGCTTTTCAAAGTTTGTCTTAGATTCTGGAAACATGGAAAAAGTTAAAAGAATTTAATTCAAATTACTTTTTTTTTTTTTTACTACATGTTCTTAGTCCTTAATTCTAGTGGGGGGACGTGATGTAAGTTATGTTTTGGGGTTTTTTGTTTGTTTCTTTGTTTGTTTGTTTGTTTGTTTTTCTTTAAACCGAGAGGAACATTTAAAAGAGTGTGTGGAAGGAAAAAATTAATCATTTTTAAGTTTTGAGTAATTGACAAGAAATGAAAATATCTACATTAACTTGAATTTTTCTTCTGGTTTTCCAAGTAAAAAGTAATTTTATCTTTTACAAATGGAGAAAATGGAATGAGGAATAGGAAATTGAGTTAAACTGTCCAGAAAACATGCTACATTCACTGAAATATCTGGGAAACTATAATGCAATGCAGTTTGTGTCACTCAAATAATTTAGCAATGCCATATGCTCGCACAAAATAGGGATACAGGGATCCCTTGGTCATGCCAGAGTCTAGCAGGAATCTGGAGGTATATGGAAGAAACATCTATCTCTCAGTCAACAGCTTTAGGTGACCTTAACATTCAACAAAGAGAAACAAAATTTTCAGTCATTATTCTTACAATCTGCTTTAGATGAAAGTTAGTATAATACTTACAAGATGGCATCTATAATATCTTAAGTTGATATAAAAGTATAATTCTCCCTGTTAGCCATAAAGGAAATCTGACTCAGATGTCATAGGTGTCCATACTTTAGATCCAATGTGGATTGTTTGGATAATCCGTGTGCTGTGTCTTCTTGAGATTCACAATCTGTCTTCCCTCTGTCTTAGATCCTGTCCCTCAAAACTGATTCCAAGGTCAGCTTTTTAAGGAACTAGGTCCCTTCACAGCATCACAAACACTCTGTGAATTATCAGCTCTGAGCTTATGAGAAGATAAAAAAATTGCAACCAGGCTAGTAAGTGAGAGGGATATGCCAGACTCATAAATACACATACTGTGATCTTCACAGCAAGACCTAAAAATCCAGGCTTTCTTTAATTACAAAATGAGAAAGTCTGGAGCTGTTACACTGTGATTTTTAGGCAGCAGATGTCCTGGAAATGGAAAAAGAGTTTAGAAGCAAGTAAGTTTAAAATGAATTATGAACAGAAAGAAAGTATACACTCACATGTCTTATTAATTCACATAGGATCATTATTCTGAGGTTTCAAAATACGATCTTATATTTGGATTTATAGTTAATCTCCCAACCAATGTTGGAGTCTTGTTTGTTGTTAGTGCAACTCTTTATTTAAAACACTTGAAGGAAAATGAAAACTTAGCTATTGATTTCCCTGCATTTCAGATTAGAGAGTTTGAGCTGTATTTTTACATGAAATTTTCATATTCATTTTACATTGTAGACACTGAGGAAGGAGCAAACAGAAATAATAAAAGTAAAAATATTTTTATATTGTTCTTTTTCCCTGGAGCCCACAGGATACCTACGTTTCAGCATTGTAGTTTGAACTTCTGCCCCAAAACTATACAGAAGTGAGTTTTTTTCCTACTTTGGGGGGTCTAGGAAATATAATGTTGTTATTATTACTGTAATCATGTTATTGACCTGACAAAGAAGGCCCTCAGGACTTGTCTGGCATGTCTGAGTCTGAGCTGCTAGTTTTAACTGTTATAGCCATTATCTGGGACAAGGTGACTATTGTTTATCTTGGCTTGTTTTATCTCTGGAATTATCGTCTATGGTAAAGGTCTTAAAATCCTACATTACAGCAAAAACAAACAAACAAACAAAAAACCCACAAACACAAACAAACCAATCAATCAAAAAAAAAACAAAAACAAAAAAACCTGAAACAAATCAATCAAACAAACAAACAAACAAAAAACCCTGAAAAAAATCAACCAAACAAAACTCCCTCAAAAAAACAAAAAATAAATTTAAAAACCAATAGTAGCCCTTTATAATGTTTTGGCAAAGTACTATGCTGCTATAAATAACAGTTAAATAGCTCAAACAGACAAATTCTTCATGGAAACCAAGGAGAAAAAGGAAAAAAAAAAAAAAAAGGTAAGAAAAAAACTGCATAAAAAGAGCCCCAAGAGCCCAAAATAGGTAAACTTCCACTATGAATAGTGGAATTTTCGTATTCCTCCTGGCAAAAATCTAATGAAGCTGATGACTCCTCTTTACCTCTCCCTATGATTTGGTAGGAATTAATCTGAAGGTGCTGTGACTCAAAGGCGCACCAGTAATGAGCCTAATCTCAGGAAAACCTGGTTGATATTAGGTAGCCCCTATCTTCCCTGTGTTAATGGTTTATTAATATTACTTTTACTGTAATTAGACTAGTAATAGATTTTTCTTGTGTTTTAATTAGACTGTTGAGACTCTAATTAGACTAAGAATAAATGATGGAACAAATTTTTCCCACTAAAAAATTACTAATAACTGTTTCAATAAATGTGCAATCATCCTGTCAAAATCTCAAGAAAATCCCAGTCTTCACTTAGGACATCTGTACTTAATAATAATTTTCAAGGTTCTTGAATAATCTTACTTAAGGAAAGGTGTGTTGATATTTCTTTGCTCTACAAAATTGTACTGTAGTCATTGAACATTGGGCTTTTTCCCTATTAAAAAAAAAAAGTGCTTATTCTTCTTTGCTATGGAATATGCTGCTGCATGAGCACTGTGGAAGAGCACAAAAAGCTACATTTAGGCTAGTAAATTAAATATGTCTAAGACTGTTGTTTGCTGTTGAGGCCAGCTGGCATAGAACAGCTTGCATTCGTATTATTAAATTCTCTTACTCTCCAAACAGCATGGCCACATTCTAATTAAGCATTCCCCTTCTTCTGCAGTATCTCCCAGACCACACTTGGAAGCAATTCTGAAGAGTGTAAGTTGGTGTATTTGGTGTGTATGGGAAGGTTTTGATGCAGGCGGGTGGCTACAGGGGTGGTTTCTGTGAGAAGCTGCCAGATTTCTCCATGTTCGACAGAGCCAATGCCAGCCAGTGCCAGGATGGACCCACCACTGGCCAAGGCTGAGCCATCCATCAGTGACAGTGGTAACACCTTCGGGATATCAGAGTCTAAAAGGAAGAAAAGTTACTGTGTGAAGAGCAAACAACAGCCTGAGAAAGGAGTGAGAATTCATGAGAGAAGCAGATCTGCAGGCACCCAGGTCAGTTGCGAGAAGGTGGAGGAGGATGTGATCCCCTTGCTGGAGCCAATATTTCCCCTGCAGCCTGTGGTGAAGCCCATGGTGAAACAGGCTGTCCTCCTCTGAGGGCAGAGAGATACCTGCAGCCTGAGGATGGTCTAACACCGGAGCAGGTGGGTGCCCAAGGGAGTCTGTGATCCCATGAGAAGCCAGTAGGGAGAATGCTCCTGGCAGGACCTGGGAGCCCAGGGAGAAGAAGACCATGCTGAAACAAGTTGCTGGCAAGATGGGACCCCATGGAGACTCATGCTGAAACAGCCTGTTCCTAAAGGTCTGCACCTCACGGACATTTGTGAAGAACTGCAGCCTGTGGGAAAGATTATTGTTGGAACGTTTGTGAAAGACCATCTTCTGTGGCAGGGGTCAAAATTCCTGAAACCCCAGGATGAAGTTGGCAAGGCAGTAATTGGTGAGTGATCTTCCCCTGTGCATGTCTCAACACATAAATCTTTCACTGCAATTCTTCTTCCCTATTCAGTTGAGGAGGGGGAGGCTTTGGTTTACATCTGGTGTCCAGCCAGCCTGAATCCCTCACCCTTAGTCCAGGCAAAACTATGCCAGGAACTATCCTTCAAATTGCCATTATTGACAATTGGTTTTAAGTGACTGGGAAATATACAGATTTAGCTTATACATTTGATCTACCTATATATAAATACATATTTCTTTTATTGCATACTTAAATATTGTCCCATCATAATAAATGAACGACATCTCAGTCATGTATGTAATCAGCTGCTTTGCATGGTTGAAAAGTATAATTATAGTTACTTACTTTATGTATTTGAATGATGAACAACTAAGATACAGAGGGTAAAAAGTAAAGATCTAGTTATATTGCAAGACTACATTTACTTACCTGCTTGAACAGTAAACATCTCTGACTCATGCAGGGTTTTTATTGTATTATATATATTACTTAATATTTAGTAATTTTTCATGTGCTTTTGTCTGAAGAACCTTAAATAGAGGTATAAAATCTCTTTTTCTTTTGAATAGCTAGTAAAACTACACAGAATAACTCAAATTTATGGAAATTGCACTCCCTCACATCAACTTGATGTCAACACTTCTGGAAATGTGAAGAATTTTACAAATTTTGACACTGTTAGAGTTCAACAAATATGTCAAAATGTGGATAAATTGCTTCTGGATTAAAATGTGTTTACAAAATAATAGAGGTGGGAGAAACAAAAAACGTTTTCTTAGAAGATGTTGTTTCAAAAAAAAAAAAAAAACTTGACATAAATTATTTGTCAAAATCTTCTGCAAAATGAAAATACTGAGAAAATTTTATTTCAGAATGATTTCCTTCAAATGCTATTTTTCCACAATGGAAGTGAGATATTGTTTGAATAAAAGGCATGGCAGAAATTCCAACCAAAATTAAGTTCACAGCTATTAGCTTCCAGATTATCAGGGGCTATTTTCCTAGACCTACATAAAACACAGCATGGCTTTTTGTAGCTACACCTGTTTTTATTGAAAATTTGTTATTTCCAGTGGCTTAGTATCAGTATATGGATTTGCTGGCTCATAGCATACATGTATTCATATGAAGTTTGACTTATGAAGAAGCACTCAGGCATGCTATTCACTTAAATAAGGAATATTGACAAGCATTAGGCTATTTTCTCAGTAGGAGTAGGAATATACACATTCTTAAAACTCAGAACTTACACGAGTGTATTGTA
Organism: Luscinia megarhynchos; assembly: GCA_034336665.1. Lineage (NCBI taxonomy): Eukaryota > Metazoa > Chordata > Aves > Passeriformes > Muscicapidae > Luscinia > Luscinia megarhynchos. Next base: position 53,357,394 of record JAPFBE010000003.1, on the reverse strand, counting down.
TGAAGTATTCAAAGAGGACAGCAAAATTTGCTGACTCATCAGCATCGCTTACAAAAATATTCAGAATTTTTTAAAATGCTTCATTCAGATTCTAATTAGTTTTGCCTCTGAACTGCTTGCTGAAGTTTATAGATTGAGGTTTCATTTCAGCATATTTACCCTATTTCAGGTAAGGAAATTAAAAACTTTGAAATCTTCAAATCTGAATAATCTTTAAATTGATTTATCACCAATCTTTTAGAATGTAGAAGGCAACAGGAAACCAGTTGTCTGTTTTGCCTGCATTTCTCTACTTGGACAGAATAATTTTTCTTTTCTGACAATTGAAATTGAAAAAAAATGTTTCCTATTCACATTGCCTTGTAGCTGGCTGTACTGTAGAATTGATCTCAGAATCTCATCGAATTTGTTTCCTCTCCTGTTAAACTCTCATAGGAGAGATGCTCACTGTAAATGTATTGCTTGCAGAGCTGAGGAGTCACTTTGACTCTCACTCTATTGTTCTCTGGCATTAAACATCAGTAAAAGAAACCAGAACAATTTTCTAAAGAGCAAAATTTATGCTTTCCAAGGAAGCACAACTAATTCACATTGTCTTATTTCCTCTTTTGCGCAGGGACAAATTGCTCAGGAACTGTGAGGTCTAAATTCAAAACTGGTGCAGTGACAATTCAGTTTCTTATCCATTAGTGTTTTCCTGGTCACTGGCCTATTTATCCAAGCCTCCAGTTTTCATATTGATTGATTTTCCCCTGGAGAAATTTGGAGGCAGACAAAGTTTCTGTGTTTGTCCATGTTTATAGTGTTGACAGATGCTTTTCATGTTTGCATCCCTGGGTGTGGGCGAATTCACAAGTGAGCTATGTTTGAATCTCTCTTTTTTCTGTTCCTTTTCAGGTGCCCTGATTCTTTGAGAGGGAAAAAAAGAAATCCTGGCCTGTAAGAATTTGTCATTCTAGTAAATTCCTCTCTGAATGTCTGAAAACCAGAATTGAAGGCAGCAATGTGGTACATCTGCCCCATAACTGGGACACAGCTAGCATCTGTACTTAGCAGGGATGATCGAGCATACAGCAGAGCAAATGCCCTGTAGTGTAAGCACAGCTACTCAATCCCTGAATATCAGAACTGGCATCAAAAAATGCAACTGTGAAACCTAACACAGTAAATAAAAGATGCAGTTGTTTCAACAGATCATTTAGGTGTTTCGGTTTGGTTTGGTTTGGTTTGGTTTGGTTTGGTTTGCCTTATTTTTTGGGGAGGTGAAGGGGGCAGGGACAGGGGAGGTGAGTATTTTTGTTTCTGAGTGAAATACAGATACGTCATTTTAGAGAACCATTTCTGTAAAAGTGAACCAGGAGCTTTATGATTTTTTTGATTGGATGAAAGACATCCAGTGCTTCTATGCATAGCAAAGTCCTTGAAGGTACATTCAGCACAGGCAGCTATGTAGAGAAAAACAAGAAGAAATGTGAAAAAAAAGAGAACCTCAAAGAAAACAGTCCTCTGGATTTGGTGATTTGCTCAAAGTTTCAGAATAGTGACCTGGTAACTGACTTCAGGGATAAATGTCCTAACCAGAGTAGTTATGTACATTTGTTTTTTTTTAACAACTGACAAATTATTTATCTTCAGAAAGCACAACTAGTAATTATATTCTTTCTCATTTTTTATACGATAGCGTCGTACCAGATGGAGGAACTGTTTGGGAAGTGAATTACATCAATTTATACCTTGCTTTACCTTGAGTTAAGCTAAGCAAAATTGCCTTTTCTAGAAGATTGTTTCAATAGATAAATTATTTCTTGGAATTTCTTTTTCCTCTTTTTCGGCACTGCGTTATAGCACAAAAGTAGTTCAAAAGTCTTTGGGTTATAGGAGGCAGGGGTTGAAGGTTGGTGGGGAGAGAGAGGAAGGATTCCAGGAAGGATTCCAGGAAGGAAAGAAGGCTTCCAGGAAGGAAGGCTTCCAGGAAGAAAGGAAGGAAGGATTCCAGGAAAGCAGGAAGGAAGGATTCCAGGAAGGATTCCAGGAAGGAAGGATTCCAGGAAAGAAGGAAAAGATTCTGATAAAATATCAGGCTGATGACAAAATAATTCACCTGAAAAAGGTCCTATGAGTTTTGGTGAGTAATAATAACTAGCCTCTTGCTTGTTTTAAGAGGAGGAAGAGTACAGTCATTTAATCTTAATTAATTAGACAAATCAGGGGTTCATTCTCATACACTCAAATTTGCTCTTTCAAATCATTATAACTGCCTAGAGGTTTATTCTGTCATACACTTTCTGGGTATCCAATACAGTCTCAAGTAGCTTGATTAAGAGCAGACTAAATGACAAAACAGTGCAGGGTTCTATGACAACAGCATTAGCCTAAGCAGAATTGAGCAGTTGGCCTCAAGCCCTCAGGGTTTATCTCTAAAAAATAAGAAAGAGCAGCTGGATACAGCCTTAAAAGGGTCAAAGTGCACTAAGTTATTTGTTCATGAAAGTGAAGAAATTTGCTTTAGCTGTATTGACAGCGCAGCTAAGAAAGGAAAAAAAGACATATTGTTTTACAGAAATTATGGCTAAGGTAAAAAAAGGATTTAAACTGGAAACTCTTCTTAATTTTTGGAAAATCGAAGCTAGCAGAAGAAAGATAAAAACCCATAATCTGCTCATAAACAAGTAAATTTGTAAGCAGAACATTTCTTTTATGTAGGTGGATACAAATGAGTATGTTTTGTCTAAAAATAATTTGTCTTGCCTGAGTTGTCCCATGATAATACATTATTACACATGCTTATATCTGTTACTATTTGCCTGTACTCTTATATGATAATATTAAATAGTAATTTAAACAACAGATATGTGTTATTGCTACTTTTTCATTATTTGGTAAAAATTAGTAATATAATGTGTTTTTTTTTAAAAAAAGAGATTATTGCATACAGTAGGAGAATAAGAGTGTTCACTGATTGAGATGCTGTAGGGAGAGAAAACTAAGGCAAGAATACATACCAGAGCTTTCAAATCAGATAGATCTTGACTGTAGCTAAAATAGCGGGTCTTTAGAAATTACAGGAAAAGCAGAGAAAACTCAGAAAATGGGCATTCTTCTTGAAGATACTAGATTGTTTATCCAAATGTGGAAGATTTGAAGGGCAAAAAATAAAAATAAAAACTATTGTCATCCTTACAGGCTGAAGTATTCTCATATAATTTGAGAGACAACCAAATTTAAGGGCCATTAATCCATTATGCCCATTCCACTGTGGCTTCTCTTTTCTATAAGACCAACCCTTCTCCTGTGAAGAGTTTGCCATTGACTATTTCTGAACCCATTAAGAAATTATACACCTTAATAATTAACGTGCAGGAAATTTTTGAAAATTTTACAGAAGAAGATTAGAAGATATCTATTAAAAGAGACATCAACCTTTTAAGAGAAATATTTTAAATGGAATCAAATTGCTGGTCATCTAGATGCACCTCAGCTTTTTCCCTTCTCCTTTCATCAAAAAACTTAACAGCTGGGGCCTCATCCAGGACACAAAATTGACAGATAAAGGACTCAGATGCCAAGGTCTAGAATAAATTTTTTAGCAGCAACATCTGTGTCTGTTGCAAAGCCCTTGGCTGATTTCTTGGCTGGCTGCTTGGCTGCCTCTGGTCTGTCTGTGACTCCAGTGCTGGCTATGCTAATGGCCATGTAATGGCCCCTGGTGCCCTCTTGGGGAATTAAACTGCTGATGAGCTTGCTGGCTTGCCTTCTCTCTGGGAACTCTTTTTTAGCTTTGAGTGACCTGCAGCTGGAGGGGTTTGTTCCTTATTGGAGAAGAAGACCCTTGAACAAATGCTCACAAGTTCAGTGTATGCAAGGCCAATCGGCGCTGCCAAATGAATATTTTGGAGTCTGCTGTGAAGTCACATTCTTTTTAGATATAATGTTGTCTTAAGCTACAGGAAACACTAAAGATGTCAGAAATGAAAAAATTCCAGAGATGAGAGACTGTGAATTCATCATTCATTTTAGTGTGCTATGAATTTCAGAAATGAGGACTCTGTCTTACAGAACATATGCCTAAATTTGTCCCAGGAAGGAGTGTTTCCTAAATGGGTGTTTGGCTCATCAGAAATCAGGACAGGTAAATATTTACTGATAAAAATACATGGTTATGCTTTTGTTATTAATTTAAAATCTCCTTAAATAGATTCTAAGTCACAAAGCATATTTGCATGTATTTAAGCTAAAGTGTCCTATGAGCATTCTTTCATTCTCTGCTTGCAGTTGCTCAGACTTTGGCTTTATCATGGACTCATGATGAGTATTCAACTGAATTTTAGTCAAAATACTAACATTCGATTTCTGCAGGCTTACTTTTCAAATTCATTCTACAAGATGAATAATAAAGACAGGGTGATTCTTTTTGTCTAGGAGAAATCCTGCTGTCTTTATACACAGAAATACAGTAACCCCTCAGGACATGATTGTTCCATTCCCTTGAGCTTCTTTATGCATTTGGGTGATATAAAGCGCCTGCAAATACAGCAAAAGCTGCCAACAGGGAATATTAGGGCATACGGGAGCAGGTCAGTGGAATGGCTGAGAAAAGGGTGTGTGACTGAAAGCCTCAAGATATTGGAAACAGAATGAAACAGCCGTGTTTGCACAGCTTGAATTTTCTCCAAGATTGGACAAGCAGGATTTTGGCTTGCCTCAGAGTACAGTTTCTTCCACAGAGAAAGAATAATAATTATAAAAAAGAAGACTCAGCTCTATAACTTCAATGGGATTCCTTAAAAGTGAGTGGGAGAAAGGGAGAAAAACCTGAGAAGATACATGTGAAGCAGAAAAACACAAAACAAGCAAGCAAACAAAAAAATCCAGATATGAGTATTCAGTTCTAATATCAAATACCTAATGTGTATAATGCCAGATAAAGATGAGATTGACCCAAGACTGGGACATTTAACTCTTAGAGGTCCTCTCAGCTAGGTTAGATAACTGAGATACAGGCTAATATTATGTACTGAATGCAAGGCAAGACTGATATGTCTAAGAATAAGATTCATAGATATCAATGACAGGCAACTGTTCTATAGTTATCAGTTGTAATCAGTGTTCAAATGTGAAGTGTTTTCGTTGGAAACCTTCCAGACAGTAAGGTTTTCAAACAGGATTAGAGAGAAAAAATGTATTGTTCAGAATGACAATCATATTCCAGATGTAATTGCTTAAGAAAAGTAATTTTTTTTCCTTTCAGGAAGAATAAGAGGAAGGAAATCTATTCAATATGTTATGATGCACTATTGAGCAAGAATATCCCAAATCACCAATGTACTCAACTTCAAAATCCCTCTGATATTTCTTGAAAGAGACTTACATTTATTTAAATATTGTATGGAAATTGAAATACAGTTAGTACATAAGACTGAAAAAAAATAATTTCACAATATTATATATTCATTGGTTATGATTCTCTCCCAAGACCTAATGAATCCAAATATGTGATCTGAGTCAAGCAAAGTATGGGTTTGTGTCTGTAATGAGTCTCCTGGTTACTCAGATTTTGGGCTTTCACAGAAAGCACAGTAAACACTTTCATTCTTTTTTAGTGTCCCTCCAGATCTGTGTTGGCAATGTCTACTAACTTCATATTCACAGGTGACACACTAATGCTATAACTGAAAAAAATGAAAAAAATGGACAATGAGTATTCCATTTTCTGAATATTCCTGATAATTTTCTGCTCACATCATAATTACTAATAAATAAGAAATGGGATAAATGATCTATCTCTTATTTAACCAATAGTTTATCTTTATTAAATAGTATTGCCAGTAATGTCATGCATCAATAGCTCTATGGACTGGTAAGAATATATGGACTATCCATTCAGGAAACATTTTTCTTAACATTGTTAGAGATCTGAAGATAGCTTAATGCTTCTTTTCTTTAATGCAGCTGAAATTTTGTGCAGCAGGACAAAAGGGAGGAATGTCTTCTGGCATGCTAGAAAATCTACTGTAAGTAACTATTGTGCATTCATAAATTAGTTTTACATTTTTAAAATTTTAGATTTGCAAATTTAGGTTAGATATATTGGTAAGCTTTCCACAGCCTTGTGAATTTGCATGATTCTGTTGTTTAACATTCTATTTATACTACTGCCATTTAGAAAACAGTTGACTTTTACAACAGCTGATGCAGTAGTTTTCTGAGGCAAGCTCAGTGCTGTACCACACCAGTCCTAGGGCTACAGTATAAGCTTTTGAATACCAATATAAAATAACACTGACATACTGATGATGAATACTTGTAAAATCAAGAATTAAATTTAAAAAAAAAACAAAACAAAACAAAATAACAATATGAATAAATATATTTATTTCAACAGTAAAAGGGAGGACAACTGTTATTGCTATTCATGACTGAGCCAAAGAAAGCCTTAAGTAACTCAGGCTTTTCCTCATCCTGTGTTGCATCCAATAAAGGATGGAGATTCTTTTTATCTCTGCTTCTGTTGTTTATGCATTTATATAAACTTTTTTATTGTATTGTATAGCAGCAGTTGATTAAGTTCTAGTTGAATTTGGCTCTTATGATGTTCTCCCTACATATCTCCCAAACATCTTTGAAGTCCTCTTGAATTGCTTGCCTCTTCTTTCAAAGGCATGAACTATTTTTTTTTCTGAGTTTCAATCAAATATCTCCCTTCAGCCAGACCAGTCTTCTCCACCAGCTAATCTTTTAGCACATTGGGGTGGCCTACTTGTATGTCTGTAACATTCTCTTTGTGAAAAATATCCATCCTTCCTGGACTCCTTGGCCTTTCAAGGATTTCTTCCCAATATGACTTTATTGTACGTTGAATGTTAACAACAGGTCTTGTTTAAGCCCAGATTCAGCCTTCCTTATCATGTCAGGCTTGCAAGTTACAAACAGTTATTGTATTTTAAGTGAAACTGTGGAGCAAATGGAAATGCTTTGGCCAAATATTTTGTCACAATCTGCTTGCCCATGCATACTGTTACCATCTTGCCTACCTCTGCAGCATGTTGTGTGGCTAATAATAAGCAACCCAGGCTATATCTGCCTTTATGCAGTTTGGTTGGGCAATATGATGGCAAACTACAATGATCCTGCAGCTAACAGTGCCTTTGCATGACGTTGTCTGGAAGGGCAGACCAGGATCAGTCCATCTCCTGGCCTTCATTCCTAATCAAGTTCTCAGTAACGAAAGCAGGGCAAACAAACAAATCCAAACAAAAAGACTGAAATATGCTGGTTCCATATTTGCACACGGTGTAATTTTCAAGCTTATTAAAAGTGATCTAGAACTGAAATTCTTTCTTTGTATAAGATAGTCTTGTTTAGAACTGTTTTTGTGCTTTAAACCCACCAAGCAACCAGCCCCACACAACTGCTTGTGCACTTCCCCACCATTGCCATGGGAAAGAAAATCAGAAGAGTAAAAGTGAGAAAACTCATGGGTTGAGATAAAGACAGTTTAATACATAAAGTAAAACCCATGGACTCAAGTAAAACAGAACAAGGAATTAATTCACCACTTCTAGCTGTAACCAGGTGTTCAGCCAATTCCAGGGCAGCAGGGCTCCATAACATTTAACAGGGACTTGGGATGGCAAACACCATCACTCCAAATATCCCCTGCTTCTTCCTTCTTCCCCACCATGACGCTGCCTTCTCTTTATGTACTGGACATGATGTCATAGGATATGGAATATCCCTTTAGTCAGCTGGGGCAGTTTTCCCATCTGTGTATGCTTCCAAATTCCCATATAACCCTAACCCCCTTACCAATATGGCACGAGTTGAAGCACAAAGACTTGTCTCTATGTGAGCACTGCTCAGCAATAACAAAAAATCTCTATATTATCAACCCTGTTCTCAGCACAAATCCAAAACACAGCCAAACCAGCCACTGGGAAGAAAATTAACTTTACCTCAGCCAAAACAAGCACAATTCTATGTGAGTGTTCCCTATTGTACTGTCAGTAATGCAGTTTAGAGACTCTCTGTTACAGATCTCAGAGTGTAAGATATTTGAAACAGATATCTTCATATTTTATTATCTCTGATTCACTGATTATGCAGCAGAGTATTTATTTACGACCATCTTTAATGTCTAAATTAATAAAAACTTTGAGTATATTCATGAACTAGTGTTTCAGCATAGCAATACAGTTATCTGCAACAAAAATGATGCTTTGGACAAAATTTTCTGACTTGGGGTTGATAGAAGCACAAAAAGTTAGTTATTGTTGTCCATAAAGGTGTGTGTTTATAAAGTTTATTCATGAGAAAAATTATTCAGTGTCATGTTATCAATTTGATATACTGAAATTAACACTTAAATCATGGATTTTCATTCTACTTTTAAGAACAATTCCTACTTGTATATAATATTTTCTGAAGAACTGCAAGTAAAAGATACTCAATTAGAATCTTTAATTTTTATTCACAATTAATATCTTGAGTTCTTCAAGAACCTGAGTCCTTTCCCCAGAGGGTAGTGATTGATGGCTCAGAGTCCCAATGGACAACAGTGACAAGTGGTGTCCCTTGGAGTCCTTATTGGAATCAGTGTTATTTAATATCTTCATTAATGACACAGGTGAAGGAATTGAGTGCATCCTCAACAAATCTGCTGGTGACACCAAGCTGAGCAGTGCAGTTGGCACAACTGAAGGACAGGATGCCATCCAGAGGGACTTGGGCAAGCTCGAGAAGTAGGTGCATGGGAATATCCCGAGGATTCATAAGACCAAGCCAAGGTGCTGCACCCAGGTCATGGCAGCCCCTGGTATCAACAAAGGCTGAGGGATGAACAGATCAAGAGCAGCCCTGCTGAGGAGGACTTCTCAGGTTGAGAGACTAGACATGACCCAGCAATGTGCACTACAGCCCAGAAAACCAATTCTACTCTGTCAGGATGTCCTGCATCCAAAGGAGTGTGGCCAGCAGGTTCTGCCCCTCTGCTCTGCTCCTGTGAGACCTCACCTGGAGAGCTGCGACCAGTTCTGTCACTGGAAGAGTATTGACCTGTTGGAGCAAGTCCAAAGGAGACTGCCAAGATGATTAGAGGAGTAGAGCATCTCTCCTATGAGGAAAAGATAAGAGAATTGGTATTGTTCAGCCTGGAAAAGAGAAGGCTTAGGGCTGACCTAATTTTGGCCTTCCAGTGCCTGAAGGGAGCCAGAAGAAAGACAAAGAGGGATTTTTACAAGATCATGTAGTGACAGGACAAGGAGTAATGGATTCAAAATAAAAGAGAATAGGTTTAGATTAGATATTAGGAAACAATTTTTTGATGTGAGGCTGATGAGGCACTGGAACAGGTTGCCCAGAGAAGCTGTGAATGTTTCATCCCTGGAGGATGGGTGGACTTTTGAGCAACCTGGTCCAGTGAAAAGTGTCCCTGCCGCCTGCAGCTGGGTTGGAACTAGATCATCCTTAAGGTCCCTTCCAACCTAAACAATTCTATTTTCCTATGAAAAGCGTTTTCATAGAAATTTAGTAAAACCATGTGCTTTTCATTTCATTATTCAATACCCAAGTTGTATAGTGTTCAGTTACCAAGCAGTTTTTACAGTATAAAATATATCTATTCAAAATTTTTCAGTTCTGGACACTAATTAAATGTTTCTTCAAAGACAGAATTATTTATTTTCTTGTGAGCTTTTCCTCTGGGTAATGTGAGTGTATCATAATAATTAATTTATTTATTTTTTCAGCATTCCTGAGAGGTGGAGTGATACTATTTTACAGGTGATGAATAGACACATAGAGACCTCAAATAAAAATTTTTTACATTTATTTCGTCTTTCTGTGTAAAATAATACCTTTGACCTCTTTGGGTTCAAGCTCTAGTCCTACCCTTCCACAGATCATGTCTCTGAGTTCTCAAGTCAGACAATAAAACCGTTGAGAGATATATTTATTGATTTTTTTGTGGCCAACCATATAATAGATCATATTGTGAAGAGTAGTCAGTGGGTCCAAGGAGTTCAGGGACATGCTGCAGTTACATGCAGCATTTGTGAACCCACACCTGAAGTTCTGGATCCAAGTTTGGACTCACAAGGCAGATTTATACACACAGTGTGCACAAAAGCAGCCACCAAGATAGGGAACTGGATACATGCTGTACAAGCAGAATCTGTGTGTGATCAGTCCTAGAAAATACCTCTAAAGGGACATCTTACTGTTCTTTTCAGCTACCCATGGAAATCCTATAGAACAGATGGAGCCAGACCACTTCCTGTCAGAACACATCAGAGAAGTGGGAGAAATCATGCTGAAAATGGAGAACTCTGTTAACATGATAAAGTTGTCTCTTGCACTGACATTCCATAAGAAAAACAACTGTTTTAACTAAAAATTACTATCCTGTTGTTGATTAATTCCAGAAATAAAATTCCCTGTAGGGAGGTTTGCAAATGGACTGTATACCCTGCAGATGATAGGACTTTTATAGTGAGAAAGGCACTTCCACTAAATATCAGTAAATGCTGATTTTGATGACAAATGCTGTTTTAATATATACTTACAGGTAATAATACTGTACAAGACAATATAGCACAATACAATACTTTTGCTTCAAAAGTATTAATGCAAATCTTTCTTAATACACCCACACTTCACCCTAAAATACTTAGTATAGATACATAGATATAGCCTTTTGGTGTATTTCCTGAAAACAAAAGACAAACTGAGTGGACTGTAAAAAATAGTTTCGGATTTGATGACCTCAAGAGTCTTTTCCAACCTAATTCATTCTGTGATTCTCCAATCAACACAAAAGAGATCGTTGGATTAATCAGATCTATTAAAACACTTTTGTACTAAATGTTACCAATTCTTTGGAAACTGTGGTATTTTTTTTTCTTTCCTTATCCAACTCTTGTTATCCATCTAAAATAGTTGAGCATAAAGTGTCATCCTATAGATCTTCCATCTGTACTTCTTCCAGGAAAAGCAATTACTTCCTCCAGCCTCCATTTTTCCCCAGTTGTTTGTTCATCACTGGTCTGAGTCAAAGCTGCCCATTAAGCTCCTTGTTTAAGCTTTTTGACCTTTTTCAGGAGAAACAAGCAGAAGTTAATGTAAGCAGTTTAAACAGCAGGTATTTTGCAACTGAAATGAAATTGTTCAGGGAGCTACTACACAGCTAAGAAATCAGAAAGGTGATGAGTGATCTAGGGGACTGGACCTGAGCTGCCAGGAAAGGAAAGGAGAGTAACAAGATTTTTCTATTCACACAGCTGGTGCTGGACCAGTTTTGCCTCTTTGACATTCTCCTGCCTTGTTTATTCTAGAATTTCCAATGGACATTTGCTATCACTTGTGAGCTGAGAGCTGTGTGGAAGATATTCAGTAAAGATCATAAAGGTATATCAAAAATCTAGTCCTACAAAATTTTACATTGGCAGCTTTATGACATAATCTCAAGACTCTTGAATTAAGAGCAAAGCTCTCATTACCTCAGTAGCTATCTCTAGAAAAAAAAAATCTTATAGTAAAAAAGCTGGTCTTTCATAACGGAAATAACAAAAAGAATGATTATATATAATTAGCTTGGCTCCATAAGAGTTGTTTGTCTTAGATTCTATTTATTATTAATATTGCAGGGTGCAATTCATGAAAATGTGTTAGAAAGAGAAAACGACTCATGGAGCACAGAGGAAAATGCTTGTCTTCTAACTTTCTCATATCCATTCTCTTGACGTAATTGTCATATCAAAAAAACATTCTCAGGTATTATAAGTGTGTAAATTTCATGTCCTGAAAGATAAATTCAAATAGATGGCTTAGATCTTGACCTTCATCTAATTTTATTCTATAGCTGGATACTTAATATAGCTAATATGTTTTTTGAAGAAAACAGCTTTTAAAGGGTGTGGGAATCATTTGGATGGTATCACAGATTTTTGATGCCAAGGCCTGAAAAATATTATTCCAAAGGCAGCATCTGGCTTCTTGGCACATCTAGCCTTTAGTTTCTCAGTGCCTCTAGGTTCTCTTGTATGGTTGATCAGATTTGAATGCTAATTTTACACCCTAACTTCTTGGAATAAAATAGATTTTGTGGAATATATGTGTAAGCATATATATAGTGATCAACTTGTACTTCTGCAAAATATTGTTAGTTCTCTTCAATAAGTCAGTCAATTACCTGCATCCATACTTATCCAGATATCTGCACACATGGGACGATGAATACATAATTAGTTATAAGGGGAACTTTTTTCCCTACCTGTTCTAACCATGATCATGTATGCAATACAAAAGTCAAAAAGGGTAATTTTATTTCTTTATCCTTACGAAAATGAGTATTTTTGCAAGTAATCACAGTAGTTTCTCGCGTTCTTTAACTGGAAAAAAACCCCAACCCTTTAGTTTGTGGCAAACCCAAATTTTGCTCATATTCATCTGGACAATTTTTTATGTTTCAATTTTTTTATCTCCAGCCTTCTTCTTTCTTTACATTCATTTTGGTGATCTGTTTGCAAAAAATAACGTTGACACTAGTGAATTTTGTCTTTTGCTGTTATCTCATTACAGCCAAACAGATCCCTTTCTCTATCCTTGTTTTCTTCACCACAAGTCTGTTCTCATTCCCATGATCCCACACTTTTCCTTCCTGCATTAGATTTCTCACTGCTCTTTACCCACCCTGACCCTTGTGATCATTTCTTCCACTTCACTTATTGTTCAGTCCAAAGCTCAACCAAGGGATCCATGTACCTAAGAAAGATAAATTCTGTGTAGAAGTGATATTCAGTCTACTCCAGCAAATTCTTAATTGTTCTGTTTTCTTTGAAATTCAGAGAACCATGTATCCGCATGGTAGTGACTAAGGCATCTACGACAACTAAAGCTGGTGGTAGGCATTTTATTCACTGATTTGCAGAAACTTGAAACAGTAGGTTTATGGGAACCTGCATAGAAATAAAGATTTAATGGTTTCAATTTATTTTTTTAATGATCTATTTGAGATATATACCTTCAAAAATCTTAGTTTCCATCCTGACATCAGAAAAACACTTCAGCTTGTGGGTCAATGTATGCTGTTCTACTCAATTGTCATTAAAAAGAATCTAGAAAGGGTGGCATTTTCTAATAAGGGGAGTCATGCTCAGTTACCCAGTTTTCAAATTTCCATAGGGCATTTTAGATTCACTCCAAAATCCAGTTCTTGACATAGAAATCCAAATGTAATTTTGTGTCATTCCAGGGAATGTGGGGTTGAACGGGTTTTAAAGGTACTGCAGGAATGCATTTCAGAGCACTGACTTTAAGGGAATTAGCTTTGTTGCTTTGTAATTGGCAGAGCTGGGACAGTCAGCTAAAGCCAAGGCACACACTGTTCATTCTATGAACAACAGCCCTGTCACCAGTATAATGTTTTATAGATTATATATGACAGTTTTACATCTGCTAAACATCTATTTACAGCAGACTTTGTTTTTTTTCACTTTCATGTTAGAATTAGTGGAAAATTATTCTGAACTAAAATCATCTCCTTTATGATGCCATATACAAATACATATATCAATTAGCACATATTAGTTGGAAAGATCTTTTGATACAATGCCCTAGGGAAAGAAGCAAAACAAAATCCAGAGTCCCCAGACATATTTGTAGTATTAAAAGAAGTTTGATGCAGAACATTCTATTTTTCTTAGTTTCTTTCTTTTCAATTTTACCCTACATAGTTTCCTGATGAATTAACCTAGTCTAGCAATTTTTGTTTAGTTAATTATTACTAATTTTATTTTCTCCTGAAAACAGACAGAATAAATGTGTTAGACCTCTGAATTCATTCAGATCCAAGATACTCTAAATCACTCTGGTCAAGAGTGATTTAAATAACATGCTGGCTGCTATGGAATTCAGACTGATGTCAAATCAGCTCTGCTAAATGATGAACAACTTGCATCCAGTCTGCAGGGAACTCTCTGAACAGTTAAATATAATAATGATGAGACTTAATTTATTTGTCATAAAAATTACTGTCAACTTCAACTAGGGCAAAGTGTTTTGTCTGGAAAGTTAAGCAAAAAATGTTTTCTGGAAAAATATCAAGGAAATTTCTTATTCCTTCAGCTAGATGTTCTAGATGTCTAAAATTCCCTATTTCCAATGACAAAGAATTGATTAAAAATATTGATACATTTTATGTAAAGTATTTTAACTTTTGTTAAAGTTTTTTATTTGCTTTTTAACTGGCAGGCAAATCAAGGCCTAGAGAAGTTAACTGCAGTACTCACAGTCAGAGAGAACTCTTGAGTGATCAAAAATACACAGTATATTTGTAGAAACTTAGTTACCTTTCCTAAAGTATGCAGTCTTCAAGATATCATAACAAAATCTGGTCCCCTCTGATGCCATGTCGTATCTCAGTCTATTTTATGTTTCAGCACAGAAATGTAGATGCTGGAGGTACTGATTCAGAATGCCAGCAATACACAGATATATGAGACTCAAAGGTGGTGGCTGCAGAAATACTTGCTTTCTGATAATTTTTCTTGCCACTAGATACTTCAGTTCTTCCCAGGTCTCCCTTTGTGGAAAATATCAAGCATCTCAACTATTATTTTTTTTCCCTTTATATGTTTTGCTGGAAGAAAATATATTTTACTAATATACCAACTGTTAAGGCAAAAATTGGACTCTGACAGCATTTAGCTCATCTAGCAGTCTGATCATTTGGACTTTGGTAAGGGTTTGTATCTTCGAACTCATCAGCATCAGTCTTCCCCTGTCTTTAGTTATTTGTACCATCTGCCAAGTTATTGATTGACCTTAATCAGGGAGTGATTGTCCTGGTTTCATCTGGGATATAATTAACTTATTCTCAGTTGCTGTTACAATGCTCTGTTTTGGATTCTGAATGAGAACGGTGTTGATAACACACTGATGTTTTCGTTTTTTGCTACGTCTTGTTTATCCTAATAAAGGATTTTTGTCCCCCATCACATCTCATGCTCTGCCAGCCAGAAGGAACACAAAATAAACTGGAATGGAGCACAGCTGGGGCAGTTGACCCAAACTGACCACAGGCATGTTCCATACCACAGAATGTCATGCCCAGTACATGAACTGGAGGGATTAAGCCAGCAGGGTGGCTGATCTGGGTTTGGGAATGGGGTCAGAGGGTGGTGACCAACTGTATTGTCTTCACTTGTTGTTTTTTTCCCTTCTTCTTCTTCTTCTTCTTCTTCTTCTTCTTCTTCTTCTTCTTCTTCTTCTTCTTCTTCTTCTTCTTCTTCTCCTTCTCCTTCTCCTCCTCCTCCATTATTTTCTTTTTCAATTGTTAAACTGCTCTTATGTCAATCCACAGGTTATACTTATGATTCCTGCCCATTCCACAGGGGAGGGGGAGTATTGAGTGAGCAGCTTAGTTGCCAGCTGGGCTTAAACCATGACAGTGATTGAATAGATCTCACTGTTATAGTTCAACCTGATTGTCAGCTGCAGTCTTCAGTGAAGCCACTCACTCATGTCCCAAGTTGTCTAAATTTTTCCATCTTCTACCTCCTTGTCAGGCTAGGGCATCCTTCCCCAGCCAATGTGTTTTAATGTAAGCACCCCAGCAGCACCCTCAGTCTTGTAGCACATTTGATTGCAAAAACTTCAGAATAAAACAAGGAATGCAACATTTATTGCAGACTATTTTATATTAATCAATATACAGGAACCTGCAGTTGGGGCAGAAAACATTTTCTCCACAGTATAGAATCAACCACTAACCTTCATTTTCTCATATCAAATGAGGGACCTAATATAAGTAAAAGTATCATAATCTCAAAAAAAAGTGGGGTAAGATGTTGACTGACTAATTTTTGTCAGTGTACTTCTGTTTTCATTTGCATCTCAATTACAGTCAGTTAACTTCTTGCTTTCGTGTTCTGGAGATGCAAAACCCAAAGTAGGAATTGAGCTTTCTTTGAGGTAGTAAAGGTAATACAAGAATAGTTTCTTATAATACCTACTTGTTTTCTGAAACCTGAACCAAAATGTCGCCATGAAAACACACCAAATTTTTATGTCAACTCAAAGCAAGAGGAGAGTTCATGTTTGTCATCCTCAAGTTTTACTTAAACATATGAGCAACAAAGCAGCTATCAAAATATTTTCCTATATTTATTCTTGCAAAACCAGTGTGGGAAAAAATGGTTTATTCATAGAATAAATTATTTTTTGGAGTAATATAAAGTGGTTTTTTTTCTTAAAGGGACATATATTTTCCATATGAAACACAAATTTGCCTCGATAAACTAGTAGCTCATGAAGAAATAACAGAATGTTGACTATATTATATATTATTAGGACGTCTTTAAGGAACAAACTAACAAAACAAATGTTTTCTCAACAGAGAGGAAAAAAACAAGGTTTTCTCTATCACATTTTATAGGCATTGCATAAATCATAATTTACCTCTGCTGGATAATTGTTCCTAGAATTTTGTAAACTTATGACAGATGTGCTGATGAAAAATTATGCCCATCATAGAAAATTTGGAAAGAGTCCTAGGCTGCCCAATTATGCAAAAGTTATAGCTCATGTAAGGGACACCTACTGTTTTAAAGAGAAAAGTGGGAATTAAAATTTTACACAAAGGAAATTCTGTCTGGAAGATTTAGTGGAGCTGGGACTATAACAAAAGATGTTCAGTCAGGGGGTTTTTGTTTTGTTTTGTTCTTTTCTGACACTTCTTTTTTGTCAAAGCAATTAATATTAAGTGCTGAAGTGATTTGAATCCAAGCATAGGCATTTTATTCATACTCTTTGCTTAATGTGTGCTATATAAAGAAGAAACAATGAAAAAAATAGGCATATTGCCAAATGTTTGGTTTTTATTTTCTTCCTGAAGGGATTTTTTTCTAATACTTAGGGATCGTGCTGTAAATTGTAAATTTGTAAATATGCAAATACATATTTGTATATTCCTTTAATTACCTACTTAATATAAGACATAAACTGCAAATAACTTATGAAAAAGTGTTTTTATTACATGTCCATGTTATCCATACAGTCAAAGGCCAAAAGGACTCCTTATGCACACTTAATTTGACCTCATCTTTGTATAGAAATATATAGGCCACTACCCACATCTTTTTTTTTTGCAGGTTTAGGTCATGTATGATGGAAGTTTCATTATATGACCCTTCCTGAGATTTCAGATGTGTTTTGTCTGGGAGGAAAAAAAAAAATTTGCTTCACAGAGGATAATTCAGATCTCCTTTTCACATAATGACCTGTAGGAAGAGAATCATTCAGGAAGTAAAATAGGAAATGTATGTGTTCTGCAGTACAGCCACCAAGGAATTGAATGTGTATTTTGTCTACAGTGGTAGAAACACACAGGGATTTCTACTAATTCCCTTAAGATTCTCTGTTGGCCAAGATATGCTTAAGTGTAGGGAAAGACTAATAATGACTGTTAATCATTAATTTAAAAAAAAATCAACCATAATTATATAAATAGGTCTTGGGCTTATCTGGATCATTAAAATAATGTCCACAGTGTCTTTCATTGTAAAACATTAAGAAAAATTCCAAGGAAATTTTCTGAAGTCCAAAACCATTGCAGAGATGTAGGATGTCAAAGTAAAGCTTCTCTCTCCAAATATATGTACTACTGGAATCACTAGACATGTTGATGTCATGCCTTAAAATTACATCAAGCGACAAAGTAGCCAGATAACAAGCAATGCTGTTTGGCATTAAAATGTGGTAACATGATATACATATAAACTTAGCAGTTTTTTTGTCACTACTGTCATATTTGAAATTTAATCAATATATTTAACTAGAAGTGTTGACGATTTGGGGTTTTTTTAAAGGAGCTTTGAAAGATACAAACCCACCCTGTGTGACTGATTATATACATGTATGGATATTCTATTCAACAAAGTATTTAAAAGAGAGGACTGCTTAGGTATAAAAGATCATTAAAAAAAAAAAAAAAAGTGAGGAAAGAAAGAAAGTTTGAATGTTATTTCCCAATCCAACTTTCCTTCAAAACAAGTCAATTGTTGCTAGTTTTTGAGAAGAAGCTGTAGCCTGGCCAAAATGAGGTACACATCATAATTATAAAGATTAATATGTGAAAACTTTCTAACAAATTCTATTCTTCAAATAAAAACTGACCACTTGCTAGCTAACTATATATTCTAGGGTTTTTTTTTACTTGCAAGTGCATTAGTATTCAGTATTCTGTATTTTTTTCAATAATTTAAATGCATTCTAATTACCTAAGTATCATAAAAATTATAGAAAATTTATTTTGACTGAAAATGTTTAAATTTCTTAATAACAGCCATTACTTATCTAATTCATGGTGTTTTATGTAATTTATATTTGTTTTATTACCAGTTAATCTACCTAAAAAAAAAAATTTCTTAATTAATGCGGTAGTAATTTTACTTTACTTTTCTGTATTTCTTTAGATGTGCCACAAATATTTCCAATTAAGTAATGAAACAACAGTTTAGAAATCCAATTTACATTATAGACTATCTAAAGATAAAAGTAATTTATCTACATGAAAAGTGAGATAAATAACTGGCATTTAATCAGCACTTTTAATGAATATTAGAGATATAGAATGACATATTTTGAGAACTAGAGAGAAGGGATATGAGGGAAATGAAGGGAGAAAGAGAGAGGAGAAGACATTGTCATAACAGGAGTTGTGTGATACAGGATGCAGCTGGGGGCATACTCACAGTTACATTGCAATTTGATAGTTAGTTCCAAAGGTAGAATTAAGTTTATGCGTACCCATTTAAGCATGTGCATATAAAATTTAGTAGTTTCTAGTATTCAATAAACTCCAAGCCATTTGAGTGAAGTATGGAGAAGTTTAACATCTCTGTACAACTGTGTGTCTAATATTGAAAATGCAGAAAAATTAGTAAATATTGAATGTTTCCACCCAACCTGTAGGCCATTATGTATCCTTTGTGCTATGTATCCTTTGATATCCTTGATAACCCTTGAGCCAATAAGAGTTGAGTTATGACATCTCTCTAATGCTTCCTAATCATAGAATTGCAGAATATGCAGAATTGTTAGCAGCCCACAAGCATCATTGAGTCTCCTTGCCCTGCACAGAGCCCTCCCCAAGAATCACACCATGTGCACAGTACAGCAAATGTGGGGAGCCCAGACCTAACTGTATTACACAGGTCTGAGCAGATTTGAACTTGGATTTTGGAAAAGCAGAAAAATTATTCTACCTATTCAGCCATGTAATATAATAATATGAGCTGCTTTCAGTTTCTTCAATTTAAGCTGTTTTAGAGGGAATAGAATACACACTGGAATACATGCTTCTGTATTTTAGTTCTTAGAATGCACACCTATAAGGAATGTGGGTGTATCTGGCCTGAATTGGCTTTTTCAAGACAGGAAAATGTATTGTATTAGAGACGGGGGTTTAATTTGTTTTTTTGTTCTTTGTTTTCTGTTTGTTTGTTTGTTTGCTTGTTTGTTGGGGAGTTTAACAAGAAAAGTATCATGTAAGGAGTTGAAGATATATTTGGGATGTTTACACTTTTGTTTCTGCTCCAATAATTATGAAAATATTTTTGTAAACTTGAATAGCTTTTGCAAGAAAAGACTGGGAGAACTTCCTTCTGAATAGCGCATAGCTCAGTATTTGACTATAGAGTGATAATAAAGGAAATAAAATCAAACATATAGGAACCTTATCTCGTCTCAGAAAAATAATTCATCTTATGAAATTTAAAAGGGATTGTGCAGGGCTTTCAGTAAGAGAGAAAGATCTAATCTACTTTAAGTGCTTTAGGATAAGATTACTTTGAAATTCCAAATATAAAATAAATTTAAGGCAAACCTCCCTAGATGTTCTCCCTGGCTTTTATAATGTTATCACTTCACTGTTCCTTTCTTCATCGTGCTGGTTTCTATAAACTGTATTGCAAGATACTTGAGGCTTTACAGTCACAAACCATCCTCCTAAGAGTTAGACATTGCAATGAAAAGTTTCACCTATGTGAAAATGCCCAGAATAAGGCAGTACATTTCTAATATTTTTATTTATTAAGCCTCATTTTATTTATTCAGTTTAATATGCATATAGTTGATGCAATTTCATGGAAACATAGAATATTTGAGGTTGAAAGGAACCCATATGAATCATCAAGTCAAAATCCCTGTTCCTCCCAGGACTACCTAAAAATAACAGTATGACTACAAACATCATCAAAATGCTCCTTGAATTCTGACAGGCTTGGTGTCATGACCACTTCCCTGGAAAGCCATTTGCAGTGACTGACCATCCTCTTAAGGAGCATGAAGGAGGTGAAGACTTTTTTCTAATGTCCACTCTGAAAGTTCCTGACATTCCATTTCATTGTGTCCTAAATTCCATAACAATGTTATATGTTACTGCTTTAGATTGTTACCATCTGTTCATCATTTGAAAATCACTTCCCTTTAAAAAAGTAAGAGAAGTATTTATTCTTATTTCATTTTTATTACAAAACCAGCAGTCAGTGATGATGTGAAAGATAATGGTTAGCCATTCAAAAATACTGTGTTGGCAAGTAAGCTACTCTTGACATCAGTGGCACTGATGTGATATTGAGTCTGAGTACAGGTCACCTCAAGGTTGCTTTGAGTTGTTCATGTGTGAAAGCCTTAACTTTAAATTCAGAGAAATCATGAAACTGGAGATGAGAACATAAAATAATGGGCATGTCATTTATCTGGCTTTACCTTCCCTCCCTCCCTTTTCTTTTTGTGTCTTCTTCCTATACTTTTGAAAGTCATTCTCAGAGTATCCTCTGATTTCAATAACAAGCATGAGTCCATTAAGAGCAACAGAAGACAGAGTATTTCTATGCCTGCCTTGCAGACCATCCTCTTCCCAATTTATAACAAGAGTATATTATTCTTCTAAAGACAGACAAGGAAAAACAGAAATCAATTGGTTTTCAAAATCTGAATGACCTAGAAAATTTTGAGACACATTTGTGTGTCATTTGAAAAACCTATCAGGTACTTAGTGTATTTCCAAAAGCTATATCACAAGATGGTAATTAAATTTTTTCCAATCACTACAAGCATGCTTAAAGTCATGTTATTTTTGGAAACTCTAGAAAACCATATGAATAGAAAATATTATCTTAGCTTAAATTTGCAAGTTGTTTACAGTGAAAGAAGTAGAATAATAAGTGTCTGAAATAAAGCTGAAAACATTAGATGGAGGATTTTGAATTTTAATTATTCATCTTCAAAGTTATAATAATTATTTGGCAAATCCTGTTGATATTTGATGTGTTTTCTTCTGTCTGTATTATAATATTATAGATATATTTTATAGAAACAGTGTATTTGTAACAGTCCTCTCTTGTATTATTTGTCTAGCAAGGAAAATTCTAGACATAGTCTTCTTATATGGTGCAGTCTTAGAATTTATCTTTGCAATTCATGCTTAGTAATTTGCAATCAACTCTGAGGTGCTATTTAGGAGGATGACCAGTTGCAAATACTCTCACGCATGGAGACTGTGTATTATTATTCAGTGAATTAAAAGTAGTGAAATATTTGATTACATTCACTGTAAAAGTGTAGACCACCTTATCTATGCTAGTATATTTTCAGAAAGGAAGTCTCTTGCCAATATTTTCACAGTAGTGGTGGTAGGAGAATTCTTGGCCTTAAGAATGTTCAGAAAAACAATCACCGATGCAAGAGGATGCATTAAATCAGCATCATTCAAGGTAATTTCTTCCTGTATATCACATTTTTGGCATTGTTATAAATCATAGTAATTCTACTAAGATGAATGGAGCAGTGACATTAAGTATCAAGAAAAACCATATACTTGTCTTATATTTTCAGCAGCTATTTTGAAATTGCTAATTAGGTTTTGTCCCAACTTTATTGGCTTTAATAATGAGTACTACAACAATAATTTGTATTCTTTTAGTCATTTATTCCACATTACACTCTATCCCATTACTAAATTACTATTATTGCCAGATATAGACTTTGTTCCTCTTCCACCCCTCCATATTTTAATTTGGCAGTCTAAGGTCAGGTAATTTTTAAAATTTGCACTTCTCCTGTGGACATATAAAATACTGTTAAGACAGATAAGAACCTCACAACTATGCCTGTAAAACAAAATGAAGGTGATAGATCTTTTCTTAATTAGTTCTGCATGGATAAAAAGAAACATAAGTATGACAGCAAAGTCATTAAACTGAGACAGTAGCTCTGAATTTATTCAATCTTTGCAATGTTACTTAGATTCATAGAAGTGTAGAATAGTTAGGGTTGAAAAAGACCTTTAAATTCCAACCATTGTGCCATGGATGAGAGTGCCACTCACTAGTTTAGGTTGCTCAGGACCTCATTCAATCTGGCCTTGAACACTTCAAAAGATAGGGCAACCACAACCTCTCTGAACAAGAATTACATCTAATCAAAGTCTGTTCTCTTTCAGTTTCTAACCATTTCCCTATGTTCTGTCATACATATTTCCCATTTCCTTCAAAGTTCATCTTAGTCTAACCCCCCTCCAATAATCTGCTTCATCTTCAAATAGATTAGGTAGCTCAAAACCCTGTTCTAAGAGCATCACCTTTGAATAACAATAGTAATAGTATTATAATAGTAGTAAAAACAACAGGATAAAAAACTGAATGCAAATGTTGGGTCAATTATTAGTTATATTATGGCTGGATTTTATCACAAGTGAATTGGAATAACAATTACATTGATGCTAAATGAGCCTTTCTAATCAATGGTAATGCTGCTCAGTTAATGTTTGTGTGCATCCCAAATTGTTCTGGCTAGAGCACACACATTAGAATATTCAGGTAAATACAAATATGTGTGTTTTAGCAAGTAATAGCTCTTATTCTGAATCTTCAACATTGTTCTTTCATGGCATCTCCCTCATTATCAGCATTCTGTGTGTGTGTGTGTGTGTATATGTGTGTGTGTGTGTGAAAAATAATAATAATAATGCAGCACTATAAACATGAAATGCAACATGAGAGTTACTATAAAAGAATAAATTATCTTTTTTGTTTGTTTGTTGTTTCTTTTCTGAAATAGCCATCAATAATGTTCCTTTGCATATTTTGCAAAAAGTGAGAGAAATACTTATAGTAATGACTCACTGTAAGTGGAAGTAGAAATTCTGCTAGCTCAGTAACTACAATAGGTTTACACACAGATTGGGGGATGGGGGATTATAAATTTATGTAGTTTACACAAAAATTATTTTTTAAACCCTCTTTTTCAATTCTTCTCAAGACAAGGCATGAAAGACACTATTGCATGAACAAAATTGCAGCTACCATTCTCCTCTTTCTTGACATACACCAAAGAATATTATGTTTAAGAGCCTGTTAAAGCCCAACCCAGGAACAGGAGGGAGCTCCCATGACTCACCCTACAGACATATGCTCAGTGCAGGTTCAGGCTAAAGAGCTCAAGTGTTTGCTGTGATGTAGAATTTCACCTCACAGATGAACACAGATGTCTTTCTTGATTAGTATACTGTTCTCTTGAAAAATCGTTGTACAGAAAAGTCTATAAAATAAAAGACACACTTAGAATAAGAATAAATATTGATTTAGGTGGGTAGAAACAGGCAACTGCATTCAAATAAGAGTTGTTCTTTACCATTTCTAAGGGTTGTGATCACTTGGTTTCTAGGAGATAAGGCCTAAATTCCAAACCATGCTTGGTGATTTAGCACTGCAAAACTGATTGAGACACCACCCTGACATCTAAATAACTTCCTTGAAAGACTCTACTATCTTTCCTTGTCTCATCAGAAGTCCAACCCAACCACAAGTTTCTGAGATTAAAACATATTTTATTCTTAAAAAAAAAAAAAAAAAAAAAAAAGTAGTTTATTTCTGGGAAAATTTATCAATCAAATCTGCAAAATGAATGAAGATATATCATTCTAGGAAAAGAAAGACAAGGTGAACTGAAGGAAATTAAAAATAAAATGCAGAAAAACCTTTCAGTCTTATGCTTCAGTTAAACTGTGGGAATATGTTTGGGAAATGTGACAGCAAAGACATCTTTCAGCATTATGCATATGGCAATAATCCCATTCATTGCTTTGAAAATCAAGAACAGATAGCCAATCTAGTTTTGCTGCTCAAGATAAAATTGTTGCTGAGAATAGCAGATCCACATAACATGTTCCCTGCAGAATGTTGATAAAAACTTGAAATTCTGAAATTCTAAATGGCATGACATTTTCTCACAATACAGTAATTTTCTTTTTACAAAGCTTATATCTTTCAGTAAACTCTAGCTGTATAGCTTCAACATCATGAAGCCATGCTGTACAAAATATGGGTAGTCACATCAAAGGATTTAACTGGCTTGTCCTAAAACACTAGATATGTTTTAAACATGGGCAAAATAAATTTCAGAAAATAATCTAGAGGTTTGGATTTTCTAGCAAACAAACCAACTAGGTCAACAAATCAAACTAACTAGCTCAATGGGAGCTACTTGTCTTTCTCTAGATCAAGTTTCCCTGTTTTGCATGAATTTCAATAGAACTATATCAGTACTTAGTAATATATATACTTACCCATGATTTTTTTCCATTGAATATCATAAAATCATTGAACAGTTTGGCTTGGGATAGACCAACCCCCTGACAAGGGCAAGGACATCTTTTGCTAGACCAGATTGCTCCAGCCTGGCCTTGAACACCTCCAGGGTTGGGGTATTCACAACTAGTCTGGGCAACCTTTCCAATGCTTACCATCTTCAGAGCAAAGATTTTTCTCTGAGGAAAAGAGGTTCATTTTAGATAAGGAGGTAGATAACTATTCTTTCACATCAGCTTCATATTTAGTATTGGATTTTATTTTTTTTCCCCCCTTACTTCATTACATTAGTCTCCCTATCCTTACTTTGATAATCTCTCTGCATCACTGCATTCCTAACTTGGTGTTATTATTTCCTCATTTCTCTGCATTCCAAGTTTTCTTCGAAATTGTTCAAATTGTTCAAAAGTTGAAAAGAATCAGTTCTTTGTCTTTCTATAAAAGATCTACTTGCTAAATACATAATGATTACATAATCGTTATTCTAAAAAAATTGTTAGATACCATCTTGAGTTCTATGTCTAATAATAAAAAAAAAACATTAAAAACATACTATATCAACAATCAAGTATTAGCCAATCTTAGCCTAAAACCTTGAACAGTAGAGCAGATTGCTCTGCTGCTTCTACTTTTTATTTCTTTACTACATAAATATGGACTGTTTGCTTTCCTGCGTGGTTTTGGTTACTTTTGTTAAGAAAAAAGGCTAACCACTATTTTGTAAAGAAAATTTTCTTCTCAACAATAAAAAAGAGAAAGAATCTTGAGCATTTCTCACTATGGAATTTTTGTTGAGGTTTTACAATTTAAATTCCTGAAACTCTTTCTATTTTCTTGGATGTAGAAGAATTTTATTGCGAATTTTGTAAAAGCTGAATAAAAATTTCATTCTAATTGAATTTTTTAAAGTTAAAAGTAGGGAAGAATCTTTTAAAAAGTTGATTAAAGTCTAGAGAAACAAATAATCTTTTTCAGTGCTGTCTTTTTGCTTGTTTCAAGTATCTATAGTCATGGATTATCAATAAGGGAAGAAGAGTCTTATTTCTTTCAAGTGAAAAGTTAATTTTGTGTTTACTTCCATTTCAGATGTGTCAGTTCAAGGTCACTAAGAAAATGCTCTCCATTAGTACACTTTTTAATGTTCTAGCACACCTTTTATTGGGTGCTAATGTATAGTCTGTGTACGGGTGTTTATCAGTACATTACACCTTTCTGAGAAATTTGTCCCCACAGCATTTTCAAGATAGAAATTTTAGCAGTGCATTTTACAATATTACTTCACAACTGGAAGTTCTTCCAGGTTTGTGACAAGAATATTTTAATCCTGTGAAAGAAGAATGTAGGTATTTTTTTTGGAGGTAAATACAAGTTGTAGAGCTGTTCTTCATACTGTAATGAAAGTAGACTCAGTGGTTTATATTCATCCTGGTTGGATTGCCAGCACTTGAAGTGAGCTACTTTATTGAATTGTTCAGAATAACTCTATACTGTATTGCAATGCTCACTTACTACCCACTAGCATCCTGAATCAGCCCTTTCTGAACTCTTCCATTTGATTATTGATAAAACATAGTATCTCGGGGCAAGTACATGAGTGTAGAGCAGCTGCAGTTTAAGAATATGATAGGAAATAGCTCTACAATCAGCTAAGCCTTTGACTGCAAAAGTAATTTATCAGGTTTGAAATTCTGTTGCTTTTCAGACATGATATGGCTGAGTTGACCTCCTTTATCATGAGTGAGTTAAAAGTTTCTCTGTTGAACTTCTCGTGGCTTCTTCAAACAAACAAAAAGAGACCTGACCTTCTGCTGAAAGTGGCATATTACTTGTCAGTCCAATATCAAAGCGCTTATCAAAGGCTTCTGCCAGAGACAGAAAATAATTTTCTAGAAATATCTGCTGTTCTTTCATCTTACCAAAGTGAATTGAGATGGACCTCTGGCTCCCAGAATGCTTTGAGAAATAGATTGTATGAGCTATTCTATAAGTGAAGTATGTAAATGCTGACTGTCCTTCTTCTGGTAACCTTGAAAAATACGTAGCAAACTGAATACACACAGCTGCCATTTCTTCTCCTATCAAAACTTGTAATAAATGTCGTGTTTGAGGCAGTACATAGCAATAAATAGTGCTGCTTCAGCATGTGGCCACTGAGTCTGAAATTGTACAGGATGGAATAATGCTGGAAAAACTGTTTTTCAAATAGTTTGTGATTTCAATTTTCTCACTCTCAACCATAAAAAATGCTTAAGCACAATGTTGAGTAAAATGAGTTCATTGTTCAGTGGTAATTCTCAGGCTTTGGGTTTCAGTATTGGTGAGGTCACAAAATAAGAGATAAAGGGTAACATTTTCAGGGTTGGTCTGGAAATTCTTTTTAGTTTATAGTGTATTATACTTCCAACGGTGCTGAAATTAGGGCCTCAGTAGATGATTCATCTCAACTGTGCATGAGATAAAAAAAAAAAAAAGTTTGGTCAGAGAGTGTGCAGTTAAATGAGACTGGGAGATTACTGCTTCAAATATTTCATTTCAATTAAACCTCTACCAGTAATAAAAAGAAGCTATTATAAGGATTTGGATAACAGAAAATAAAAAGTTTTGTTAAATAAAATTATAAGAATAAAAGTAATATTAATTGTCCATAAACTATGTACAATTCCTTTATTTGACTTATCCTTGTTATTTGACTAAAAACAAGATTCTTTTACTATTTCACAACTATGTGTGCCCTCTAGGTCTGACTAGTTGTGTCCTTCTTAAGGAAAATCAACTTGGCTTAATCCTGAAAAGGCTTAGCAGCTCCTGCAGTTTTGAGCATCATTAATGCTCACTGAAACAGAAATAAATCATAATGTGGATGTTCAGCGTCTTTCAGGAAAAAGCCTCTAAATAGTAAGGCTGCATATTAGATGCCTTGCATTCTGAATTTTTTATATGGTCTGGATAAATCAAAAGGAGCAGACAGATTGAATACTTCACCAATAGAAGACCAATCATGAAACACATTTGAAAACTCTGAAAGGAGCAAGACCTAAAGCAGCAACTAAAAGAAAAAAGCATGTAGGAAAATATTCTCTCGTGTTTGGATAAAGGAATGAAAAATGGCTGTTAAGGAGAAAGCTTAATGCTCTGAAAAAAAATCTGGTGAGATTAACAAAAATGACTGCACTGCTAGTTGTGAGATTTCTCTTTCAGAGGAATGAAGATATTGTGAAAAAGTTGAACTTCTCGCTTCAGGAAAAGTATGAGCCAACTGAAAGAACACAAAACAGATTAATGGGCAACACCTTTTACCTGTGGCTGAATGATTTGATTAAAGTACAGAACATGAGGAAAGGATGACAGTATGTCCTGGGTCAGTGTCCTAAACCAGGACACAGTATGAAAGTAGTTTTCAATTATGCAATAGGTTGTAAAGAGGTGGGGTCTATTTTGTACTCTGTTCCACAAGGGAAAAGGATAGGACATGGTAGGATAAAACATGACAAGTCAAGAAATAATAAAAAAAAATCCAGTTGCAGAAATTAAGGCATTGGATAAATTTTAGAAGAAAATTAAGGCAATCATTAGTCTAGAATAGCAGTGAAGCAGAATGCCTTTGAAATCTGTAAGATCTACTGTCATGGGAAGAGAAAAAGTGATTGTTTTCTCAGACAGAAACTGAAGCAGATGACCTTCCAAAATCACTTGCAAATATTTTTGTACATTTCGATGTTTTCTCCTGGTAACAGAGAGAACAGGTACAACAAAGGATACATAGATTTCTGTGGTTTTGTCTTCTGACCCAGCATAGTAGAGTGCTCTTAGTAATCAAAACAAATCTAAACTCTTGACAGGAAAACAAGAAAAATTTCTCCTTGAAATGCTTCAAGTGATTTAACTTTCAGGGTTGTTTTTTTTTTTTTTTTTTTTAGACAATGTATGTTAGTCTGCTTTTAGCTTCTTCTCAATTATGGGATCAAAGCAACGAAAAAAGCATACTTTAACCTTTTCACTGTAGGAATTCAATATAACAGCTAAATATTGTCAGTAATCGTGAGAGCTCATTATGAGAGAGAGAAAACATACTAAGCATTCATTACAATTGTCTTAAATCTTTGTTGCTGAAAATCTTTTTAGAAGTACTAAAGAACGAAATGTGTAAGTCAGAGACTAACAATTTTTTCTCTATTAAAGGACAAAATAAGGCAAGTCCATTTAGGGAGTACAAAGTAAGAGTACTTTCCCCATGCCCCTACCATTCCCAATTTGGGAAAATTTAATCTTGCTTCTTTCAATAAAATTTAAATAAAATTTAAAAAAAAACCCCACAAACAAAAAAGGAAAACAACAGCTTTAATATCTTAATAGCATCCTGAAAATGAAGGAAAAAACATATTTTTTCAAGAGCAAAATCAGGACTGTAAAGCTGTAGTCTCATCTGGATTTTGAGTAATCATTTTTTGCCTAAGACATTTGGAAAACTCTATTCTACTTTGCTGGCTCCATCTAGCTCAGTCTAATAACAGATGCTCCTCAATAATCCACCTAAACTCTGTCTTAGAAGTTCAGCACTTTGAAGTGTAATCTTCAGTTTCAGACCTCAAAATCTGTTCTCCAATACACTATGAGAGACAGGAAAAAATTTAAAATTTTGCTTAGGGAGATTTGAAGCCAGTTGATGGCATCTGAGTCGAGATAGGCAATGTGAATAACAGGGCTTAAAAATCAGGGGGAATAACAAATCAGCAGTGAAAAAAAACATAATAACAATCAGTAAGGGGCCAGATGAACATACTAAAGTCTTCAAATAGTAGAAAAATAATCAGGAAAAAACATGAGTTAGAAGTCTTCATTCATTGTTTAGAATACATTATCTCTGTTGAAAACAGAAGGCAATGATTTAACGACTTAAATAAAATTTCTCTGTCTGTAGTAGTAGTAGAAGTAGTTGCAAAAATATATCAAAATGGAATATATGAGAATATTTAATACAAATGATAATCATATTACCAATCCAAAACAAAACTTTTTTTTAAAAAGAAGTTATCTACTACATCTAGTATCTAAATATGAGAGACAGTTTTGGGGTTGAAGATATAATTGTATTTCTTAAATTAGCAATCCTTTTATTGAGAGGTTAACAGTTAATCTTTTTTATACATATTATCAAAAGTCCAAAACCTAATGTTTTAATATTTTATTACCCTTTATCATCACACAGTAGAGAGGGCAGGAGGAAGGTGAGGTTATTAAAGCAATAAGCATCTGTAAAAAATGAGAATCAGGAAAATATAATAGTGGAGAACACTGTAACAAGAATAATAAACTAAAATGGGTGATAAAATCACTTTGATTTGGAAAAAAAGACTTTTCCTGAAATCTGAGATGATTTTAAAAAAAAACTTATGATATTCTATATACTTTTGTATGTTTTATGTAAAAATATAACTTACTTATGGGTATTAGTATTATTTTTTTAACAAAAAGCATTTTGTAACTCAAACATTATACCATGACAGCTCTCAGAATATTGAATCTACTCTACTGAGTCCACTTAATTGTTTGTATCTTTCACTTGTTCAGTTTTCCAGAGCTCAGATAGGGTTGAAAAAGTGAGTAAAACAAAGGCATAAATAAATATTTTCAGAAATTTTTTACTATTCCATAGATCAGTTCTGTCATCTTCTTGGAATGGAGGGGTGGGTGTGGGGGGTGTGTGTGTGTGGATGTGGGTGTGTGTGTGTGGGTGGGTGTGTGTGTGTGTGTGTGGAAGAATAACCTGTTTGTTAGAGCATCTTATTTTAAATGCAGTAGTTTAAAATATCAGCTGGTTTTGAGTATTATGAAAGTGACAATTTGAGGATCGAATAAAGTGGAAAATAACACAATGCTATAAATAATTTGTATATGTGAATTAAATTTTTATTTGCTTTACACAAATACTTTTGGATTTCACAGAAATGATACTAATTTATTAATATATACGGATTCAAGGTGCACATCAAGGCAATCCCAAGCACAAATGCAGACTGGGAGAAGAATAGATTGAGAGAAACTCTAAAGTAAAAGAATGAGGAATATTGATTGACAAGAATTTTCAAGATAACTCAGCTGATAATGCAGACTTGCAGAACAAAAATTCAACTTTATCCTGAGCTGCATCAAAAGAGGTGTGGTCAGCAAAGCAAGTGAGGTGAGACTGCTCCTCTACTTTGCTCTGGAGAGACCCTACCCTGGAGAGTTGCATCCAGCTCTGGCTACAACACAGGGACATCAACCTGTTGGAGCGAGTCCAGAGAAGGGCCATGAACATGATCAGAGGGATGGAGCAACTCTCCTGAGAGCTGGGCTATCCAGAAGAAAAACTGCCTTCCAGTAGCTAAGCAGGGCCTACAAAGAACCTGGAGCTGGACTTTTGACAGGGGTGTGTAGTGACAGGAGAAGGGGGAATAACTTTAACCTGAATGAGAGTATGTTTGGATTAGGTATTGGGAAGAAATCCTTTTTGGTGAGAGTGCTGAGGTATGGAAACAGGGCCCAAAGAAGGTGTGCCCCATCTCTGGCAGTATTCAGGGACAGGTTGGATGGGGCTTTGAGCAGCCTTGTCTCATGAAAGGTGTCCCTGCCCATGGCACGGAGTTTGGAGGTAGATGATCTTTAAAGCCCCTTCCAATCCAACCCATTCTATGACGCTATTATTGCATTGTTTAATATATAGAATTATGTAATAGTACATTACAGGTTTAATAAAAGGTTCATTGTGTCTTTCTGTACTGAAGACTTGAAAAAAATGGGATTTTTCATTATTTTTCTTTTTTTTTCTGTTTTGCTTTTCTTAAATTATCAGAAAATTATTTAGAAACAAGTAATAAAATAGTTTAAAATAAACATATTGAACTTAAAATTTTCTTACTTAAAGTGGTGAAAGACTTGGACCACTAGTTATTGTCTTAGTAGAAGGGAATATCTTGGTCCCACTGAAGTCAGTAGTATCTTTGCTATTCATTTCAGGTGCATCAGGAATTCTTTTATAGTCTTACAGAAATTTGCCAAGTTCTATGACATGAATATTGTGTCAACAATCAGAGAATTTTTTAAAATTTTCTCTGTGAAGAAAGAGCTTGTTTTTTATTTCCTCCAAGTAAGAAACAAATTTACTTGGATATGACAGATCTTAGGCCAAATGTATTGCACATGGTAAAATGCAATAGGGGAATTAAATCACTTCAGCCTTGGAAATCACTTACCACTTTTGAAGGTGAAAAAGTCAATGCTAAACCCATTGTAAGCATCTTTTTAATGAATTTCTGGCACAACTTTATCTAGCCTGCGAAATCACATTGTCTAGCATGTTCTCTCCTTGAATGTTTATTAAAAAAAAAAATAAAGAGTTCTCACTCCCAAAACAAATTTTACTCATTTTTCTCTTTCTCCGTATATGGGGTTTTAAGGGGAAAAAAAGCCCCTTACACATATTTTTATAGAGTTGAGGGGAAAAGGCTTCTTAAACTAGATCTCTGAAGACAAAACCCATAAAAATCCAAAAGCCACTTCAGTTTATGAGAGTTTATTTAATCTTCAGCCTTATTGTCGCAAATTCACATTGTCTAATGGAAACAGAGATAATAAAGAATTTACCCCAGGGTATGTGATGGATCCAAAAGAGGAGTGGAGATGGGAGGAGGAACAAAAAGACAAACAATTTTTTTTCTGATTTTTCATTCACACATTCTGTAAATAATGAGATGGACACACACAAAATTTCCTCGTTCATCTTTACCATTTTTCCAGGTATATTCCATACATTTTGTTGCATGCATCATGATTTTGATAACTATGCATATATTTCCTTTTTCTTCCTACAATAGATCTCAAGTATATAGAGACTTCATTTCTCCAGGTACTTTATACTGATTATCATTGCCTATTATAAATAGCAATCACTTTTGCACCAAAGAGACCAAATATGTCTTTTTCATTTTCTCGCTTAATTTTTAAATCTCAGCAAAGAGTCACAGTATGCTTTTTATCACTATTATTTCCAAGAGACTGCTAGATATGACTCCATAATGGCTGCTACTATTTAGTACTTTAACTGCAGTTCCTGTAACTCTAGACACCAGTCTCTCTGGATTACTCAAGACTAAATGACTTAGGACTGTTTCGCTTCCCTTGAGCTATTTTAGCAAATAGCTAAAGGGGTTGAGAAAATAGCTCAAGGGGTTGAAAAATGTCTTCTCACAACTCTCTTATATTCTGACATTAAGTCAGTTTAAATTTGAATAAGTGTCATCACTTATTTAAAGATAATAGGTATTTCTAGAACTAAACACACAGGGTTTTATTTAAAAAAAAATCAAACTCGTGGTGTTGAAGAAAATAACCCAGATATAGATAAACTGCAGTAGGTTCCCCACAGCAGTGTACATACAAACAAATTAAAAACTGAAGGGCACCACTGTTTTATCATAAGATGTGGGAATACTGGACAGAGTTCACTCGGGCATGAAAGGAAGCCAGAGTCACACAGGGCCCAAGAGGGAAGAAACAGAAAGATTTCAAGAGCAGTTCAGAAAATTTGTGTGTTATTACAGTATTTCTTTGGGTTTCACTTGTTTTATCCAATGCACATTCATACACATATGAATTTGTATTTGTTCTGCTGAATTACAGACATTTTACTGAATTCACCTACTGACACCATGCAGTTTCTTTAGATGACAGAAACAGGCAAGCATTCAGAGAATCATCCAGATGCCACATGGTCACAGCTTAATGTCTCTCAAAACACTGATCAAATTATTGAGTCCTTGTAGACATCTACCCAGACTGAATTCATTAGATTACTCTAGTGTGCACTGAGAAAAAAGCTGACCACAATTGCTTCTTATGAGGAGGCCTACAGCCAAGCACTGCCAGTCAGGTGTGTACTGTCTGTGCTGTGCTGTGCCTTAGATATATGTAGGGCAAATCAGAGATCATCAGCAAAACAGAACACAGATGAGCTGCTAACAACTTTACTTCTGTGTAGCACAACTGTCAAGGGAGACCACGGGAGTAGCAGGAGTCTCAATAGCAACTTCTAAAAGAGACTTTTAAGATGTGGAGGAAACTAAATAAGTTGGCCTAGAGTGATGTGATTAATGAGGTCCTGTGCATCTAACCATCTAACTCAGAAAAACAGTTTGCAGTGAAGATGTAGCATAGCAGTAGTACCTGATTGTGGGGAATATCCAGCATGGGCATCCTACACCCTGTAGATGTATGAGCCCATGGTGGAACCTCTGCATGACCTGTCATGGAGTTGTCTAAGAAGGACAAAGTTTTCTTTTCCTGTGGATGCTGGACCACTGAATTTCAGAATTACTGATCAGTGGACAAGGAGGCAAAAACCTCCTTGATTTTCACAGTGAATACGACACAAATTTAGGGAAAGCACTGCCCCAATTTTGGAAGAAGAATTCCTATCCCTTCTGTGTGACTAGGTTGCTTCTTTAAGAAAAGTATTTATAAATGTTCATCATAAATTGGAAGTCATTCTCCCCTGTGCTGTCACTTCATGTCCTTATTAAGTGTCCCTCCTCACCTCCCTTTTATGCCCCCTTTTAGGTACTGGAAGGATGCTATAAGTTCTTCCCAGGACCTTCTTTTTCTACAGTTTCATGAGATCTGGTGGCTGGACGGGCAATGTTCTCTTTTGTCTAGGTCGTCTCTAGATTGTGAGTACCTTCCTTGAATTATTGTAATCTTAAATTCCTTTTCATTCAAGTGTCCTGTTATTTTCTCATGCAATTTATCTGAATCTCTTAATTGGCCATTCACAGACTGCTCAACTTCAATTTCTCTCAAGTTAATTAATAGCAAAGATCATACAAAACCCACCCCCCTCCCAAAAAACCCCCAATCCAATAAACAAGAAAACATAATAATACCCCAAATAAATCAAACGGACAAAAATCTCTAATTTTTTGGGCATCTCTTAGTCTCAGAGTTTCTGGGTTATCTGCTTCCTTGCTTGGGCCATTTCTCACCTAGTCAGTGTCATATACCCCTCAATGGGTTGTTTCCGGGGTTGTCTAATTCAAAATATTTCAACGGTAGATGTCACTGGGAATAAAAGGCATTCAAAGTATCTTCTATGCTTCTCAGTGCCAGGTTACCTAAAATTTCCCTTTTCAAGAAAGATATTCTACCTTTTAATATTTCTTCAAATACTTGACAGCCAGCAGGAGTGGGGTGTGCCTTGTGAAAGATCCTTTTCTTCCCTCTCTGCCTCACTTTCTTTCTTTTTTTTTTTCTTCCCCTCCCCTTCCCCACTTTTATTATTTGTTCTGATCTGGCAGAACCAGAAAAAAAAATTCAACTGTCTCCAGCCAGTTCTATTTTTTCTTCATTTCCCTAAAGCTGGTTCCTATATTTTGAAATTTGACATGTTCAAAAGGTTGTAATCATCTTATTACATGAAAAGAATTTCTGCAAGTAAGCAAAAATTGCCACTTACTTAAGTCATCGATATTTGATGCCCTTTACAAATACTTTAGTCTTCTATAAAAGGCATTAGAATTATTAAAATATGTTCCAAGGGCAAATGTTTGAGGGTTAGTAGCATCTTCATATGCATGAGAATAATTATTTTCTTATTCTGACCATATCCTTAATTTTCTAAAGAAATGTATAGATTATTGAAATATAACTAATTATTAATATATTTTTCAGTGTCCTCCTGGCAGTCTTTTTGACTTCCTAGATTTTAATATTAAGTGTACTGTTGACTATCTACATGTATACATAATTTTCTCTCATGATTCCTAATCATAATCTTAAGTGTGCTGAACTCCACAGAACTCTTAGTATAAAACTTATCAGATGGAATTCACATTAGGAACACAAATTTCTTGAGATCTAATGATATATGTTACATAGAGAGGATGAAAGCTCTATGCAGAATTATGATAAAACCTTTAAATCATTTTCTCCACCTCTCTTGATAACTAGCATTGCAATTTACTGTCTGTCTTGGTTATGTTCCCAGCAGGTTATTAACAATTAATTAGCAATACATCTCAAATTCTCTCTGCACTACTCTACTAATTGCATGGCACTAGGATGGGGCTCCACTTGGTAAATAAACTGTAGCCATAACCATTTGTTTCTAGATGAGACATACACACAGTTTACATATATTTTTCATGTTATATTCCAGTCTTTACTCAGATGTACTGCTAGGGCACATAAAGACTATTTATGAGCTTTGGGTGAAACTATTCAGCTGTTTCACAACATACAGAAAATTGAATCATTTTGCTTGTGTCATACCCCTCTCATCATTTCCCTCAAGTTTTTTTTTCTCTTTCATTTTCATTCTATATGAGGAATCTAGTTCTTTGCATTAACAAAGAAACTAGGAAAAGTCATCTCCCAAGCAACTGCTGGATGATTAAAATAAAAGGCACAAAACTGTGGATTTTGAGTAAGGTCAAACGAAAAGACACCAAAAGTAAAGCAACCAGATGCTTTTCATACACTACAATAATATAAGTAAATGCTATACTTGTATGTTCAATAATAAAAACTACACTGCAACGCCCCCCCAAAAATAATATCTAATCCACAAGATGTATACAGGAAGGATACAGCAAAAGATACAGCACAGGAGAATAGGTTTCCACTTTTTTGCTGTTAAATTATCATCACCCTTTCTTCTATATTTTTAAGTTGTATAAAACCACTTAATCTTCAACCAGATCAATTTTTGTCTCTTCAGTAACAAGAGTAGTAGAAATAGATGCAAATCATGCAGAATTAATCAGATATATGCAGCCAAAATTGAATCCAAAAGGTGGCATGTATATATCTTTTCTGTTAAGGTCATCTGGCTACAATAAATATGATCAATTTAATAATTAATAATTAATAATTTCATTTAAAATATTGACTTTGTTTTAGTTGCGTTTATCATACATTTAATACATTAGATTTTTCCTAATGATATTTTTTCATTGGTCATCTCAAATTCATGTTTAGTCTCCTATTTATGGAATTCAATTGTATTTATTTAGTTGATATCGTTATCAAAACTTTCATATTTTTAAATAATTGAAAAGATGGAAAAAAAGGCAAAATACTTGGATTTTGGATATGGATGCTGGTATTCTAAACCAAGTTGAGCTGCTTTAACTTACATGTATCTTTAAAAAAAATCCAGAAAATCTCAAATAAATAAAAAAGACACTCTTACCAAAATGCCATAAATACTAAATACATCAAGTTGCAGTAACATTTGGCAGATAACACCTTAACAGGAAATACAGAGAGCATATAGATGACACTTGTGACTCTTGTAGCAGCTTATTCTTCTGTTGACCCTTTTCTTTTTGGATTTAAAATCAAGTGTAATTAGTCACCTTTTATATTAATGAAAAATTTTAGTTTACATACTTGTGCCTCAGGCCATTGACTTTCATGCTAAGTCTGTTCTGCCAGAAACATTATAGGCTTTCTGCCCAAAGTACACCAAAGAAGATCACCAACTTCAAATACATTTAAAAGTCTTTGCACTCTAATATATCCAGGAAAATAGACTTTATCACTGAAGTGTTTTAAAAACCCTATAGCATTTGGGAATCTTCCTACATGACTTTCTAAATATTGATAACTTGCAAAATATAACATGTATCTTGGCAATCATGAAACCAGCTATTGAACAGATTTTCCTAAATTTCTTTTTTTTGTTTCCTTTTTTTTTAGTAATTTGTACTTTGTCGTAATTCTCTGCACAAATAAAGCTGCTTAATTGTTACAAGGCTTTTGAGAATAGGATTTACACTTTCATTTTCGCATCCTAGTCTCATGAGAAGCCCATGGAATTTCAATTTCAATATGATTTGAGTAGATTTATGACGTAAAATCCTGGCTCCACTGACCTCAGAGATGACAGGATTTCACCTGCAGCCTTCTCAGCAATTTAATATTGTCCAGCTTTTTTTTGGCAGTATCACAGCACACTTATCCCAATCCCTGTAAGCAAAGCACAGAAATCTCAAAGAAAACTAACATTTTGCCAATTATTTGCAGCTGTTTTGCAAAGTTTCTATAGAAAGCAACGACATAACATGGCTTTCTCATTAACATCTTCCCAGAGTCAGCATCTTAGTGTAGCCTCCAAAGCAGCCATTGAATATGCTATTTCTTCCCTGTATATTTTCCTTATTTTTTCCCCTCCATCTTTCAAAAATCTTATTTTATTTATCCCAGTCAGATTTTAAGTTTAGTGAATTCTTCACAACATTGTGATTAACCATGTAAGTAATTGTGCTTTATGAAATTATTAAAAAAATACTGGAAGTTGCCAACAGATCAGGTTCTAAAATTCAAGATGTGCATTTTGCTTAGATGGAATTAACTTTTGATCTCCTAGGCAGATTGAGAGGACATTGAAACCCCATGTTCTGTTAAAATGTTGCTCATATTTTGTTTAACTTATGTAGAAATTGAAAACTTGTTTTTAGTTTATAGTGTATTACTTAATATTGGTCAACTTCCACCTCTCACCTATCACTCCCATACATTAATGAGCCATGAGAGAATAGAGTGGATACAATTCTGAATTTGTGCTATTCAGGGTGTTAAACTAGATGATGGAATTCATTATACTTGGCCTTAAAAATAATAAATAAGCCTAGATTTTTATGCATATACTACTGTATAGATATACTTCCAGTATGTTTGGAAGAGAAATTAGAAAATTAAGAAGATATTGATTTGAATTTAAAGCAAATTCCCCTCAAATTCTATTTACAGAAATTGTAAGGGGAAAGGTGCTAATAAATATGGATCAAAGGAGTATACTTTTACTTCTAGTTCTTTGTAAGAAGGCTATCATCTGCAAATTTTCTAGCAGCATTTGTGAAGAAAAGTTCTCATCTGTCCGTTTCATCTTTGATCTTTATCTGGAGGGATAAAGCAATGCTTCCTTAAGGCTGAACACATCAGCAAAATCTTTTTCTGGTTCTCGGTGCTGGTTTAAATTTCCTCTGGAAGTTGTTATCTAAAAAATTGTAACACCAGTCCAAATAATTTATGATACATTCATAATTCTGCTTAGAAGAAGGCAAAGATGAAACACAACAATTATACATTTTCCTAAGGGTATTGTTGCAGCTTAATTCTAGCAAAGTGAAAGGAATGTCTAAAGTCTTTATTTCTTTGCTAGATGTGTCACTTACGCTTCATGAAGATTCAATGGGTCACAAAGTTTATTATTTTTTAATATAAATATAGGCATTTGAATCCACCTCTAGATAGCAAATTTAATGACAAGCTAATGGTGACCAGGCATAGCAACACATTTTCATTTTAAAGGAAACAAAAGATACTGTTAACTAGTTCTAGCAATGCTGTTTTTCAAAGTGCTTCTCATTTCAATTAAGGAAGATATTTTCTCAAGGTCTGGGGGTAACAGCAGCATTCTGTTCTATTAACAGAAGGATCAAAAGTGTTAGCACTTAATTATACTCCTCTTAGTTACATAGATTTCCAAAACAATAAATGGTTTTATGAATACAGGTTCATTCCAAATAGTAGTCCAAATTTTGGACTTGATTCAGTAATCTAGACACAAATATATACTGTCATATGAGATTTTTTACCTCGTGAGAGACATCTACATAGATGAGAAAAATGAGATGCACATCCATGAGGACCATGCATGTCATACACTGGTATGTTAGCAGAGCAAATGTCATGATCTGACTATATAAAAAAATAAAACATTTAGCATCCTTTTAAGTGAAATGGAACACTGTCACTCTTGTTCAACAGCTTGTCTGGTCTTTAGTCACCTGTGGGCAGGTGAATTGGACTCTATATACTGCCTGGCTTTCAGTCTTCACTCAGGAATAGCACGGGTAATCCATAGCCTTGCCACAGCTGCCGTGTGTGTATGCACAACAGAGATGTCCTGAATTGCTCCCAGTGCCATTAGATGTCTGTGTATGTGCCCCTGCATACCATTGGGAGTGCTTCAGATTTAATGGCAGTAGGTGTGCTGCCAGGACAGCCACACCTTCCAACCCATGACTCTGTTGACTACACCCCTATGCCTATGATGAGAGACAAGATAATTTCCTCCCAGAGAAGTATAATGATTTGAGTCATTTGACCATATGTAGATGTTGTGGTTTAGGACTTCAGTCTGAGTTCCATCACCTGCCTTCTGGCTGCCAGGCTGAGAAGACACAAATCTCCCAAGAATATTATGTTAACCTCAGTTGTGTTGGAATGCCTTTCATGAGTGCTGAGGTCTCCTTAGCCTATCTCATGCAGTACTAGGCAACATTTTCAAAAAATTCTTTAGACAATGCTCTCAGGCCCATGGTATGATTCTTGGGGTTGTCCTGTGTGGGACCAGGAGTTGGACTCAATCAGGGTCCTTTCCAGCTCAGGATATCCTATGATTTTTTTGTGTGCAACTAAATTGATTGTTAGTGTGAGATAAATTTAGGTGACTGAACCTTTTAGCAATATACAACTAATTTTGTTGGCTTAAATCCTAACTTCAATTTCTTTACTTTCCAGACAGAACAGTATTTAGAAGAATTTCAGGCAATGTTCAAGCCCATACCTATATTTAATGCTGTTTAGATTTTGTAATGTAACATATACCTTCCTTGGAGGCAAACTGTATTGCGATAGAATAAGGAATATAGCAAAAAGATACTCTTAAAACTACTCTATTAAAAATTATAAACTGTTTTTCAATTTATTGTTTTGAAAAGAAACCCTTTGAAATCTTATCTATGATCACACATAGCTAATGTGAACTATTAATTGGTGATTATAATAAGGTGCACAACAACTTAGCAACTAATTAGCAACAGCCATAGAAGACCTGTATGGGTGAACAAGGAGATTCTGGTTAAATTCAGACTTAGAGAGAAAACATGCAAGAGGTGAAAGCATGGACAGATGATCCAGAATGAATAAAAATACTGTGAACTTCAAGGGATTATTTTAGGAAAACCAAAGGCTATCTAAAGTTGAATCTGATGAGAGATGTTAAGGTCAACAAGAAAGGATTCTAAACTATATATATATATATATATAGACACACATCATATATATACATATACATACATACATACATATATATATATATATATATATATATATGTGTGTATATATATATATATATATATACACACACATCATATATATACACACCTTTATATATTCCTACAAAAATACAGAAAGAAAGACTAGGGAAAATAAGAGTCCGCAGCGGTATGGTAGAGAAGACAGTCATGTTTTATTAATGGTTAAAAGCTCAGTGTAAGAAAGCAAATACTAGTATTTTTCTGTATTTCCTTCAATGATTCAAATATGAGCTCTCATTCCTTTACTTTTTTGGAGATGGATTATGTTGGCTCTGAAACTGAACAGTCTTGCACCTCAAAGCCAAAGCATAACCTTCTTCATTTTTGACATCTCTATGAGCGCAACTGTTTTCATTGGAGAGAGGGGAAAAAAAAAAAAAACAAAAGAAAGTTTTCTCTGAGTGGAAAAGGCAGATTTTGTTTTATCTGTTCCTGACTCTCATGGGTAAAGCAGTGAATGGACTGAAGTTTATGACATGGTTTCCTAAGCATATATTCCTCTAAGTATATATACATAAGCCTTTTTGAAGTCAAATCCCAATGGAAAATTATGTCAGAGAATATTAGAAACAGCTGGCTATTGTTCATACTTGATTTTCAAAATAAAATCTAAACTCAACAACACCATTCAAATGCAAGAAGTTTAAAGGTGAGACTTTTTTTTTCTTTTTCTTCCTGATACTAACTTTTTTTAATATGGATTTTGACACTTATCCTCTTCTATTTTACCAAGATAAAGAACAAAGCTACTTCATCAAGATAATTAATCCTACTATTATAGAATCTGAAATATATTTTACCCATAAAAGATATGCAATACTAATAGTTAAGCATACTATTATAACAATTTGTTAGATCACATTGTAGAAAGCAAGAAGAATAATTGTTTACTTTCACTGTCAGACTTACAGTCACAGTAGTGTGTTCTGCCAACCTGTCAGTGGAAAGAATTCACTGATTTGTTCAGATCTGGCAACCCTAACTAGAACATTGTGCTACTTTCACAAACAGAATATCATGAATTCAGCTTCAAATTTTACCAGATTGCTTGTGAACAGAGCAATGAGGCACATACCTGTACCTGGCTTGCACTTTCTAAAATGAATGGATAACTTTCTAAAAGAAAGAGAAAAGGCGAATCAAATCCGTAGGATACCAGCTACACTGCAAGGCAGTGTTTAATTTTGGTGCCTGATGTAATTTCTACTGTACTTCACAAATGTAAAGTACTTTGTATTTTATCTCACCTTCACAGGAAATTAAGGGAGAAAAGTTATTGACTTGGCAATGAAGGATAAAGCATCAGATATATGGTTTGAGTGCAGAAGTTTGCTTTGTGTAATCTAATAAATCATGCTGTTTGTAAGTTATTTAGATTCCAGTAGATCTCAAAAAGGCATGGAGCTCAGTTGGACATGGCTGTAACTCTAGTTTTATCAGGTTTGCTTTAGCAACCTTTCCTCCAAATTCTGTGATCTGCTCTGGGGGACCTCCAAAAGCCAAGTCAACATTTGATAGTTGTTTTCATAGACCCTGAAGAACAGATCAAGGGAAGTGTGGAAGAA
Organism: Luscinia megarhynchos; assembly: GCA_034336665.1. Classification (NCBI taxonomy): domain Eukaryota; kingdom Metazoa; phylum Chordata; class Aves; order Passeriformes; family Muscicapidae; genus Luscinia; species Luscinia megarhynchos. The sequence goes on along the minus strand of JAPFBE010000003.1, from coordinate 53,315,046 downwards.
AGAGCATGAGGGTGGAAGTGAGACTAATTTATGATCACCATTGAAGACAGATTTTGAACAGTGGTGTTTAATCTGCATGTCCAGATTTTCTTCACATGAAAGATGAAATAGGATGAGATTTGTCCTGACATTTCTAGGTCCTCAAAATTAATACAAGAAGGGAAAAGAGGAAGGGAAGGGAAGGGGAAGGGGAAGGGGAAGGGGGAAGGGAAGGGGAAGGGGAAAGGGAAGGGGAAGGGAAGGGAAGCTCAGGGAAGCCCCAGGGAAAGGGAAGGGGAAGTTTCCAGGGAAGGGGAAGTTTCAGGAAGGGAAGTTCCAGGGAAGGGAAGGGAAGTTTCAGGGAAGGGAAGTTTCAGGAAGTTTCAGGGAAGGGAAGGGAAGTTTCCCAGGGAAGGGAAGTTTCAGGGAAGTCTCAGGAAGTTTCAGGGAAGTTTCAGGAAGTTTAGGAAGGGAAGTTTCAGGAAGGGAAGTTTCTAGGGAAGTTTCAGGGAAGTTTCTAGGGAAGTTTCAGGAAGGGAAGTGGGAAGTTTCAGGGAAGTTTAGGGAAGGGAAGGGAAGGGAAGGGAAGGGAAGCTCCCAGGAAGGGAAGGTTTGTGGAAGGGAAGGGAAGGGAAGGGAAGGGAAGGGAAGGGAAGGGAAGGGAAGGGAAGGGGGCGGGGAAGGGAAGGGAAGGGGAAGGGGAAGGGAAGGGAAGGGGAAGGGAAGGGAAGGGGAAGGGAAGGGAAGGGAAGGGAAAGGGAAGGGAAGGGAAGGAAGGGAAGGGAAGGGAAGGGAAGGGAAGGGAAGGGAAGGGAAGGGAAGGGAAGGAAGGGAAGGGAAGGGAAGGGAAGTGGAAAGGGAAGGAAGCAAGGGAAATGGAAGCCAGGGAAGGAAGGGAAGGGAAGGGAATGGAAGGGAAGGAAGCGAAGGGGAAGGGAAGGGAATGGAAGTGGAAGGGAAATGGAAGTGAAGGGAAGGGAAGGGAAGGGAAGGCAGGGAAGGAAGGGAAGGGAAGGTGGAATGGAATGGAAGGGAATGGAAGGGAAGGGAAGGGAATGGAATGGAATGGAATGGGAAGGGAATGGAATGGAATGGAATGGAATGGAAGTGGAATGGAACGGGAATGGAATGGAATGGAATGGAATGGAATGGAATGGAATGGAATGGAATGAGCCCGGAATGGAATGGAATGGAATGGAATGATGGAATGGAATGGAATGGAATGGAATGGAATGGAATGGAATGGAATGGAATGGAATGGAATGGAATGGAATGGAATGGAATGGAATGGACACGAACGGAATGGAATGGAATGGAATGGAATGGAATGGAATGGAATGGAATGGAATGGAATGGAATGGAATGGAATGGAATGGAATGGAATGGAATGGAATGGAATGGAATGGAATGGAATGGAATGGAATGGAATGGAATGGAATGGAATGGAATGGAATGGAATGGAATGGAATGGAATGGAATGGAATGGAATGGAATGGAATGGAATGGAATGGAATGGAATGGAATGGAATGGAATGGAATGGAATGGAATGGAATGGAATGGAATGGAATGGAATGGAATGGAATGGAATGGAATGGAATGGAATGGAATGGAATGGAATGGAATGGAATGGAATGGAATGGAATGGAATGGAATGGAATGGAATGGAATGGAATGGAATGGAATGGAATGGAATGGAATGGAATGGAATGGAATGGAATGGAATGGAATGGAATGGAATGGAATGGAATGGAATGGAATGGAATGGAATGGAATGGAACGGAATGGAATGGAATGGAATGGAATGGAATGGAATGGAATGGACGGAATGGAATGGAATGGAATGGAATGGAATGGAATGGAATGGAACGGAATGGAATGGAATGGAATGGAATGGAATGGAATGGAATGGAATGGAATGGAATGGAATGGAATGGAATGGAATGGAATGGAATGGAATGGAATGGAATGGAATGGAATGGAATGGAATGGAATGGAATGGAATGGAATGGAATGGAATGGAATGGAATGGAATGGAATGGAATGGAATGGAATGGAATGGAATGGAATGGAATGGAATGGAATGGAATGGAATGGAATGGAATGGAATGGAATGGAATGGAATGGAATGGAATGGAATGGAATGGAATGGAATGGAATGGAATGGAATGGAATGGAATGGAATGGAATGGAATGGAATGGAATGGAATGGAATGGAATGGAATGGAATGGAATGGAATGGAATGGAATGGAATGGAATGGAATGGAATGGAATGGAATGGAATGGAATGGAATGGAATGGAATGGAATGGAATGAAATGGAATGAATGGAATGGAATGGAATGGAATGGAATGGAATGGAATGGAATGGAATGGAATGGAATGGAATGGAATGGAATGGAATGGAATGGAATGGAATGGAATGGAATGGAATGGAATGGAATGGAATGGAATGGAATGGAATGGAATGGAATGGAATGGAATGGAAGGAATGGAATGGAATGGAATGGAATGGAATGGAATGGAATGGAATGGAATGGAATGGAATGGAATGGAATGGAATGGAATGGAATGGAATGGAATGGAATGGAATGGAATGGAATGGAATGGAATGGAATGGAATCGGAATGGAATGGAATGGAATGGAATGGAATGGAACAGGAAGGAATGGAATGGAATGGAATGGAATGGAATGGAATGGAATGGAATGGAATGGAATGGAATGGATGGAATGGAATGGAATGGAAATGGAATGGAATGGAATGGAATGGAATGGAATGGAATGGAATGGAATGGAATGGAATGGAATGGAATGGAATGGAATGGAATGGAATGGAATGGAAATGGAATGGAATGGAATGGAATGGAATGGAATGGAATGGAATGGAATGGAATGGAATGGAATGGAATGGAATGGAATGGAATGGAATGGAATGGAATGGAATGGAATGGAATGGAATGGAATGGAATGGAATGGAATGGAATGGAATGGAATGGAATGGAATGGAATGGAATGGAATGGAATGGAATGGAATGGAATGGAATGGAATGGAATGGAATGGAATGGAATGGAATGGAATGGAATGGAATGGAATGGAATGGAATGGAATGGAATGGAATGGAATGGAATGGAATGGAATGGAATGGAATGGAATGGAATGGAATGGAATGGAATGGAATGGAATGAATGGAATGGAATGGAATGGAATGGAATGGAATGGAATGGAATGGAATGGAATGGAATGGAATGGAATGGAATGGAATGGAATGGAATGGAATGGAATGGAATGGAATGGAATGGAATGGAATGGAATGGAATGGAATGGAAGGAATGGAATGGAATGGAATGGAATGGAATGGAATGGAATGGAATGGAATGGAATGGAATGGAATGGAATGGACTGAGGAAATGGAAGCCCAGGAATGGAATGGAATGGAATGGAATGGAATGGAATGGAATGGAATGGAATGGAATGGAATGGAATGGAATGGAATGGAATGGAATGGAATGGAATGGAATGGAAGGAATGGAATGGAATGGAATGGAATGGAATGGAATGGAATGGAATGGAATGGAATGGAATGGATGAATGGAATGGAATGGAATGGAATGGATGGAATGGAATGGAATGGAATGGAATGGAATGGAATGGAATGGAATGGAATGGAATGGAATGGATGATCAAGGAGTTCGACCCTCCGACTGGAGTTGAGTTACCTTACTTGAAATGGAGTTTTGTTTCAAATGAAGATATTTTCATTTTCATAAAATGAGAAATTGTCATTTTTCTTGTTAATTTTTGAACAAGTGGCAACCTGGGCATAGAACAGAAAGTTAACAGATAAATGTGCTCTACAGAATCATAGGTCAACTTTTTCAACCTCCCGAATGGGCAGGGTGACATTCCGACGATCACCAGCCAGGAGCCCCCGCCCCGGCGACTTAATATTTCTGGGATGAGACCACGACTCTCTTCACAATCGTTGCAGTTTTACACCGATGAAAGTTTCTTCATACTGTTACTCCCTTTACCCCTAAAACCATTATCTGTTCATACCAATAGATCTCTCGTTACAAAGGTTCCCTCATCTTTCTGGTTAAAGAATTGGCACAAAAGCATCTAAAGTTCCCCGGTTTTCTCCAGAGTGAACCACGTTCTTCAGCTACACCTGAAGAATGCTGTTGAAGTCTCCAAACATTCGCAGATCTTCCTAACAGTCCTTCCAGTGTTGAATTATTGCTGAGGTAATACGATGTAGTTCGCGGATGAAGGACAATAATACCTTCCCAATCCGACGCTGATTTTTCCAAATGTTGGCCTCGCCGCGCCAATACGGCCAAAGCCACGTCCGTACCTCAAATGACCAGCACCCCGTCAATTCCGGTAAAACGCTCAACCTTCTCAATCCCAGCCCGAGGCCTAATCGTGCGCAGAACCTGCAGTTGCTTTTTGAATCTTCATTATACCTTTACGAACCCTTAGCTCCTCGTTGTTCCTTTCCTGGATGACTTCTTTCCAGCATGTCAACTGCACCATAGCTTGGTGTATTTCATTAAATCCAGTTGAGGGCGCTTTGGCTTTGTTACTGATGAAACATTGTCAGTACCGATATCTCGACAGACGATCTTCCGCTATCAGTTCAAAGCTGAAATTTTATTTTGCATACAATTTTCAAAAACCGACAGACAGCTATTGTTAAAGGATCAGATACCGTGGTTCCACCATTAAAGAGTGAGCCGTTTCAAATTCGTTTTCCAGGAATATCGACCAAATATTCGATGGAAATATCAGCAATCTAGCAACCCAGATAAGCGACACTTTCAGCAGTGTTTCCGAAATTCGTGGTACCTTCCAGCCTTCACACCATTGTTTCGTCATTGATCACGAAAGCTCGACTCTGTCCTTCGCCAGTCAGGTAGTTTATACAATACTGAAAATGAACCACTCTTCTTACAGCCGACCAGCCCCAGCTCTTCAGTTTCATTTCCATCTACTTTAAAAGTTGTCGAAAGTCTCCACCGTATCAACGGGTTAGTCTAGTGAATCGTTGTTGAACTGCGAACACAGTACCATCCGGAGTCAGGCGCTAACCAGACCAGCCGTTAAGCCCAACATAATTCACCGCGGAATACATTGCCGAATGTTAATTCTGGTATTTATACCCAGCATCGAAACCTTCATACATACAGCGTAATAGTTGATTCTCGCTCGTTAAAACCCATATTAGTTTAATTACGACCAAAGACACGTAAGCACGAAGGCGATATGTTACCTAGTACCAGTATGAATTAGCGCACGAACTTCAATGCAAAGTCTGGAGCGTTATTTTACAAGTTATAGGGTTGCGAGGTAGCGAATTTATTCCGACTACACAGACAGAACCTTCAGCCAAAACATTTATACCCAGTTCAGCAAAGTGTTCATGAAATGCCACAAAAATATTATCCACCGACCGAAATATAAAACGTAGTTAGCTCAATCAGCGTTACGCAAGTTCCGATGAAGATAAACGGTTGTGTCAGTTATCTTCACTCCGCCTGGCAAAATCGCCAAACACTCTCGAAATTCTGGTCGACCGAATCATTCGAAAGTTGTTCATCGCCGCGTTTCATCAAAACATATGACAGGCCACTACGTGGTTTACACCGAACCTCAAGAAGTCGCCTTTGTGCGCACCGGGGAGAGTAAAATGGCACCGACGGTTATCGAAGTTCGCTGTCTTCAGCTTCGAGATCTTTCGTTCATCAATAAAGTAGACCGTACAAAATGCTTTACTCTTTTCACCATTTTTTCATTCGTGCTTGCCGTTATTGTTAAAAATCAGATGGCGCTGGCGAAAAAAAATTCCAGAAACACGAAGTAATACCAAAGTCACTGGGCAGTCTTAAAGTAGGCGATGGCTCGCTCACGGCAATAATCAATACCTCCTCGTCGAAAGCACGTGCGCAGAACCACTTCAAGACAATACGAGTTGCTACAAAGTCATTGCTGACCAAGTATTTTGCTCATCTATGAACAGAGCATCGCATTAAAAGTGCCGAACACTCGTCCATGTGTCACTAAAAGTTCATCACAGATTTCAACTTCTTTCTATCCCGGTATCATACCGACTATCAGCGATCGAGTCCGTCCTTTAGTGAGTCCTCGTTCATCTGCCAGCCAGCGAGCGTTGTTAAATGATCGAGCGGTTATCAACAAAGCCGACGGAAAGTTCCATTTTCAGTCGCATCAACATCGCCTACAAATTACGTAAATCTAAAGATTTACGTTCAGTGAATTGATTCATCTTGACTAAAACATAGCCAGCGATTTGCAAAGTTCATCGTCCTCTGGTAACAGATCAGTTCTCGCCATCATTGCCACCAGTCTTTGAACACTTCAGTGCCTGTTAACCTTCCCAGTTCACAACCGTTTTCTGTTAGTCCATAATGCGCATTTAAACCAAGATGGTAACAGGCAGAGGGCAGCTCGATACACTTCGTCAAAGAAAATGTCGCTGTTACGCCTGGCGGTAGTATTCGGTACCTCCTCCTCGACACGTGGGCGGAAGTCATATCGTTTTCAGTTCGTCATTGCTTCGAAAAGACAACATTCATCGCTTCAGTATTCCTCAGATACCAAAGGAAATGGTTGGAAAGAACACATACACAAAGAGCTGGCCCCTTATTTACGATAATACACGACCATCAATACGATGTTCACGATCAATCACCCAAAATAAACGTCATACGCATGTAATTTTTCCTCTTTAAAGTTTCCGTCTGGTACCTCTGCCGAGCATATTCGCACCTTTCAAATAAAAATTTTATTGAGTAATCGTTCGGTCCATTCAGCAGCGTTTTCGCCCTTTAATGTCTGAGTGAAAAGCGAAAAAACAGTCCGCTAAACAAAGAGAAAATCTGATGTTCTTTAAACATTTTGCTATGCTTCTGGCAGGAGGAGAATTCCACGTTCAGTAACCAAAATCGTTAAAATCCGCCGAGTATTGAAGGTATCTGAACTCGTCCAACTATCCTGTTTTCGTATTGCCAGTTCGCATCATCCAGAATATACCCAAAATGTTCAGTGACGGAGACTCATCGGTCAGGGAACTCACGTTCGTTGTTCACAGCGTCTGTTTCTGCAGACCGAAATATGCGTACTAGTTCATATTCATATTCCGTCCACTGCAGCGTAGGCTTCGTAACATATACCATGTACCTTTCGAATGCGTTATTGATAACGTAATTTCAAGCCGAAATAATAGCAGAGACATCTCCGAAAGCAGCTTTTAGTGAAAATTCATTTGCTATGCATGCGGAAATCATTGAGCCTGTTATTGTTCGCACAGTGTTGGATGCTCGCATCGCATTGACATTACCGTTCAGCAAATTAGGCAGATAAAATGATTCAAATATTCGAATGCTAAAATAGACCAATGATATTCCATTATAGCGTTACCTTCGAAATGAAGCGAGGATACTTTCTTTACGACAGTGAGAAAGTTTTACTTCAATAATGTTCAATAATAGTATAGTTGAAATTTATCTGGGGAACTTTCTGATGTATTTAGTGCCATTCACTAAAGACAGCAGAAATTAAAAACATAAACTTATAAGGCGTTATTAACAGAGGTGTTTTCCGATGCTCAAAGATAGCTTTTGAAGAGCTGATATCCAATGGTTAACCAGTTCTGAATCATTAAAAATGTCACTTGAGGAGAAGGTGTTGGTATCATTATCGTTATTTCATAAAAAATGGAATTTCGGGAAAGAAAGAACTGCCGTCGTGTTGGGCAAGCTGGTAGATTTTGGCCTTTTGTGTACCACCATAGCATATGTCTTTCAACAGCATTTTCTAGATTCGTGGTTCATATTCTGAGCATCTGCCTAGCGAACACTGACGAGCGTTCACGAATCAGTAGTTCGATATTCAGGAAATGATTGTTCATGCACATGGAAGCCGCCGTATGAATGACAGCACATATAGCGATACTAAATACCATCCGTTGTGTCCAGATAGTTCACCGGGTACTGAGATTGATACCTTCGAATATTGCTGAGCATGATATTTTCATTATTCTGGTCTGAGTTTTGAAGAAACGGTTAGATTATTCGAATATTTGCCGTAAACATGAAGGCAAATCGATACTGTACTTATTTGATCCAGGTTAAAGATATGCTTTTTAAAATATTTTGTCACTTATCACTTATTCTGTGGTCATCATCAAATAGTTCTGCAATATTTCAGGAAGACTTTCAACAGCATGATCCACCAATAAACAGCACGTGAGTTGCTCACACTGCAAGTATATATCTACTTTTCAAACAGTTCTCAAAAGAGCTGATTGGCATCGATCGATAAGAAGGAAAATATTGAAATAAAAGCAGTAGTATTCATGTGATAGACATTACAATAAGTATATATACTGTTAACTGATATAATAGAGGAACTGAGAATATTGAATACCCAGGAAATAAAAGCCAGACTCTGCTAGAGAGGCTAGCTATTTCACAAGGTGTCCAGTATCTCAGTTTCCTCTGGTATCTATGTAGTTAACAGTATATATACCTACTGTGAAGAAAGTAATCCTATCACATGAATTCCTCTCTGCTTTTTTGTGCTTCTAGGCTCCCTTCTTATGTCAGAGTGCCAATCAATGTATTACTTCACTCTGAATTTCCCAGTTTTTGGAAAAGTAGATATATACTCTGCAGTGTGTGAACAACTCACATAAATTGGACATCAGTTGTGGTTTATTGATTTTGATCATGCTGTATTTGAAGAGATCTTCCCTACAAATCTTGCAAAAAGGAACTAATTTTGATTATTTAATTACAAAAATTCAGTGTCAGTGATAGAAATGTACGCATATGCTAACCTGGATCATTAAATTTTTAGTATCAGCTTTGCATATGTACAGCAAATGATACAGATAAATCTAATCGGTTTCTTCCAAAAAATAAGATTAGAATAATGAAAAATATCATATAACTTCTAATATTCAGGAAGGTGATACAGCTATATTTTACATTGTTCTCAATCTCAATTGCAGTTAGACTTGTACTCTAGTTTCTTGGATGGAGTATTTGGTATTATCCTTTTATATATGCTGTCATTCATACAGCAGGAAATAGAAGTAACTTCCTTTTACCGTGAATCAATTTTGCATGAACAATCCATTTTGGCATGAACAATCAGATTTTACTGATTCAGTAGACAGCCTCATTAGTGTTCCTTTTAGGAGCAAAGATGCTCACTAGGGATGCCAGAGACCCACAGATCTCTTCTCTTGTATATGCACAGGAAATAAATGCTGTTGAAAGAATATATATATATATAAGAACGGTGCATAGCTGAATACACACAAAAAGAATTAAAAAATCTATAACCTTGCCTGACAGCAGTTCTTTTCTTTTTCCAGAATTCGCCTTTTATAGAAATAGCAGAATACATTACCAACCTGTAATTACTAACACCTTCTCCCTCAAATTTGACATTTTTAATGATTCAAATTTAGTTAACCATTTAGTTATCAATATCTTAAAAAGCTATCTTTGAAACTTAATCAGGAAAAACACCTCTGTTCTTCTTTGCCTTATAGAAGTTTATGTTTTCTACTAATTTCTGCTGTCTTTGAGTGAATAATATAAATACATGTTAGAAGTTCCCAGATAGAATTTCTTCTCCTGTGTAGGCCTTATTGAAATTATGTCCTCACTGTTTTTTCAATAAAAGAAGAAATATCCTCCTTCATTTCAGAGGTAGCAATAACATAATGGGTCAAATATCATTGAAGTCTATTTTGCTAGAATTCAGAAGAATGGCAAAGTCCATTTTATCTGCCTAGGAGTTTGCTGGAGCAGAGAAAAGGTAATGTCAATGCATACAGTTACGAGGCATGCTTGTTTTCTCAACACTTAGTATTTTAAGACAATAGCATTAAAGACATTCAATGAGTTTCCACATGCATATAGTTATAAACAAATGAATTTCACTAAAAGCATACTTTCAAGGAATGTCTGCTTATTGACTCAGCTTGAAATTGCATTATGTAGCATTCCAGAAAGGAATAATGCAAAGTACATAATTTATATATTCACAAGCAAGGAAAAGGCCTACCTACCTAAATTAGGACAGGATATAAAGTGCATAGATAGGGTACACATGAGCACAGTCTGAAATACAGAAGGCATCGCTTGATCATCAGTTTTGTTTTTCATCAGGAGGGCAACTGAACATGGGTTGTTCAGCTGTATTGTGGAGTCTCTGTCCTTGGAGACATTTACAAGATGTCTGGATATGGTCCTGGACTATCAGCTCTAGGCAGCTCTGCTTAGGGCAGGATGGTTGGACCAGGGCTTGCATTCAAAGGTCCCTTTCAATCTCAGCTGCTTCAGGATTTTGGGATTACTGAGACCGTAGCGGTTCTCCTCCACCTTAGAGAGAAGCATAGCAAAATGACAAAAGACATAATATTTTGATTTTCTGTTTGTTTTGTAGTTTGTTTTTTTTCCCTTTCACTTCAAGACATTAAAAATTTAAAGAAATATACTGAATAGTTGAAATTTACTACTTTTCAGTGTAAGATTGTATTCTAGCAATTATACAAAAATTTTGCCATTTTGTAAAAGAGTCAGCAGGCACAGTCATATCTGATACTTGTCTCTCAACCTTAGAGGTGAAGACAGGGAGAAAAATTCTGGAAGAGCAAGAGCTTAAAAAGAAGGGATTACATGCATGAAATAATTTGTTTATTTTTTAGATTGCTGATCATGAGATCGAAATAAAAGTATTGGTGGTCACACGATATCATAAATAAAGTTATCTTGTCTTATGTGTTCTTCCATCCATTTCTTTCCTTTGGATATTATCTTAGGGAATGCACCATAACTGAAACGATGAATGATTGTCTTTTTATCCTTCAAGCAATGAGCAAAGACTGAAGCTTGACTCATGGCTTCTCTTCCCACTACAATGTGGAGGAACAGATGTACTCTTCCTCCTACCACCAGAAGCGAAAAATGCTGCTGACATTTTCTTTGGCAAGAGTGTATGCTCCAAGGCTGCCTCCTCACAACACATGGCACCATCTTAGTTTAAATGCATTACTGGCGTCTCTAAAGAAAACAGCTTGTAGGGGAACCAGGGAGGAGCTTGTAAGAACTAAGTGCGGGTTCAAAAAGATGGTGTGTAATGGTGCTAGGACTGATTCCATGTACCAAAGTTGACTATGTCTTGAGAGAGTCAGACTCTTGCAAATCAACAACATATACGTGTACAGACTCTAAGATGGAAGTAGATCTGAATTCACCGAATAAATCTTAGATTGCATGGGACTTTTTAGCTATTTTGTGGTGGCTTAATACAGTGCCCTTTGATGCAACTGAAAAATGGAACTTTCCATCCCATAACAGGCACGCCACCTCTATTGATCATTTAACTGCTATACTTGGCTAGCAGATTGACAGGGATCTCACCAAAGAGTTGGACTCCGATCCTCGTGTGGGTGCTCTCCAACCTCAGTATATTCTGGGATTCTCTGAAAGTTCAAATCTGTGATGAACTTTTTAAGTATTTATGGACAAAAATCTTCAGCACTTTATTCTGATCTCTGTTCCTTAGATAGGTAAAAATACTCTGGCCCAGCAGTATGACTGTAAAGCCTCATGTGTCTCAAAAGTGGTAGTTCCTGCACACAGTCAAGCAGCACTGTTGGGAGTGGTTAGTTGCCATGAACGAGCCATGCACTTTTAAGATACCCTAGTGACTGAGAGAGTATTACTCACCGATCCTTCCTACTCGGGATGTTTCTAGATTTTTCCTTAGCCATCTAGTTTTGTAATGTAAAATGTGAAAGCAGATAGAAAAATAAAAGTCCCTGTGAAAAGAACAAAAACATTTGTAGTCCTGCTGTGGTGAGACAAGAAAAAGATCCTCAAGTACAAAGAGACAAGTGGTGAACTCCCTGTCACTCATCCAGTTACTGTCTCTATTTACTCTCCCCCAGACACTTTTTATACTTTCTTGGGATCTCAGAAGCCAAAACCGTGAATTTATCTTATGGAACAATGTGGTCCATATATGTTTTATTAAACAGCAGAAGCAAGACAACTTCAGAATGTGAAATTCAGTCAACCAGAATTTCAAAGGCTGAAAGCCAACCTCCATTGTTTGATGTGCAATTTTGCCAAGAGAAGTCAAGTGAGCACACAGGATGCTGAATTTACACCAGAA